>OZ030394.1:48362590-49060090 GCA_964023965.1 Melinopterus prodromus
TTATGTTAGGTCGGTATTTTTTTTTGCAAACAATTGAATATCTCAGAAACTTTTTACTCACTGTTAGGTCGGTATTTTTTTTTGCAAACAATTGAATATCTCAGAAACTTTTTACTCACTGTTATAACTTGATACACTTGTAAAAACAACTTCCTTAGTAATCATAGTAGTGTGAATACTGAATAGTTTTTGTTGATTTACATGCAACGTGTAAAGAAAAAATAATTATGCGTTGTAAAAATGTGATGAGCCAAACATATTTTATATAAAATATGTTTCCCAAATCTTAAGGTAATCGATCACTTCGAGTCACCCTGTATTATGACTTCAAATTTTTGTATAAGATTACTTAAACTTATCTGTTACTTAAAAACAAATAATGGTTAAACATTGTTTTCTAAACATTATTTGCTTTTATGTTGAAATGCTAATATTATTTTCTTTTCAATATTTTCTTTTTCCCACATAATATGCGACACAAATTTACTTATAATTTTAATCTGCTAGCCCTACCGTGGGGGCAATTACAATAAAATTTTAATAAAAAATGTTTTGTTTCTGAAAAAGCCAATAAAAACTTTTAAACTTTTAAAAACTTTCGGTTTTTTATACGTTTGGGGTGTTTTGACTCGAAGAATTAATTATGGAGTAATAACTTGAACAATGAAGCACCAATCTCTGCTGAATAGGCGATGAACGATAGGGAACGAAGAAAAAAGAATTAATTAAAAATAATTATTTCAATATTAAGAGTAGCTCTGACAAAGTCGAAGAAATAATTGAGAAACTAATGAATCCGAATTTCTGCTATAACAAAATTCCCATACCATAATATAAGAAAAATGTCAAGTGTGTAGAGCCAGTGAATTTGAAAAAATGCTTTTAGTGGAATAAATGCAGTTTTTGAAAATTGAATATCTTCACAAATAGAAAATTATTGAACGATTTACTAAGAAAACACCTGTATACCTGAAAAAGTATTGGAATTATCAACTGTAAAGAGTTTCTTGTATATGCATTTTATAAAACAATATATAAATTATGAAAGGACAAACAAACTAATTATTTCAACTAATTATTATATCATAGTATTATCAATAATGATAAAAATGCTATTAAGCTAGATATAGTGGTAATGGATGTCCGGCTGTTTTTTTTCTTTCATAGCAAAACCGCCCCAATGGAAAGTGGGAGATCATTTCTAGATTTTTTGCTCTGTATTTTCTTATGTATGGGGGCATAAATTACATCAAACATCATCACATCAGAAGTCAATACAATTTCACAATTGTTAACCTAAAACTGCAGGGTTTAGGATTTAATTTAGTAGTAATTATAAGGATAAACGAACTTATGAGCAATTATAAGGATACATCTGGTTAAATAGAACAGAAATAGAATTCAAAGTTTGCAATTCACGTCAATATATGTATATGTATGTATCAAGACAATGTACTTGTGTAGATTGGACTTTCTATCAAAAATTTCTTGAGCCTTCTCCGATGTTGAGCGGTAGAAAGACTCGTAATCTCCGGCGGAACCTTGTTGAGCAGCATTGTCCCCAGAGACAAATCATCCGTTGACTGGAGTCTACTAAATGGAACGGTTAGGTTGTCTCTCGCTCTAGTATCATAATTATGGATAGTCTCTATGGTATGTCTCTTCCGCTTGACTTCCAGTACGTGCTGAAGGACAAACTCACCAGCCAGAGTGAGAATCTGCTGGCCCGTAAATATTGGTTTGCAATGGGTCAGGGAACTTGCCTCTTCGAGGATCCTGACTGCTCTCTTTTGTAGAATGAAAATCCTCTGTGCGTCTAGTGAGCATCCCCATGCTATCAGGCCATACGTCATTCTGGAGTAAAAGAGTGCAAAGTAAGCTAGAGACCCACCTTTACACCCACATAACTCTTCATAACTCTTCTTGCGAACTGCATAAATCGCTGTTGACAGTTTACTTGATAGGTGATCAATGTGGGCTTGCCAGGACAGTCTTGAGTCCATCCACACCCCAAGAAATTGACCTACAGTCTTCTCTATGGTTTCCCTTCTTGTCGTAAAGAAGTGGATTTTGGCTGTCTTGCCCACATTTAGGGCGAGTTGGTTGGTGGCAAACCATGCACTAAATCTCTGTGTCACTACTTCAACTTCTTCTTCACCTCCAACTCTATTTGTACACTGGTTCAGGTCGTGTCATCTGCATAGTACGAGTACGAGTATCTGCACATCCTGGCAGGTCCTTTACATAGAGAATAAACAGCACGGGCCAATCAAAGATCCCTGGACTACGCCCCTGTCTACTAACTGCAGTGTACTTCTTCTGTCCCCGCAGATAACCAGTTGCTTATGATTTTTCAAGTAAGAGGCAATCAGTTCCTGCATAATTCCTCTTATCCCAAGCCTCTCCAATTTTGTTAGTAGGATCTTGTGAGTGACACAATCAAAGGCTTTTGTCAGGTCATACACAGCAGCCATGGCCTGATGTCCTCCCTCCAAGGCTAAGAGTATGTATGTTCGACACTTCGTGAAGGGCATTCTGCGTCCCTTTCCCCTTCTGGAAACATTTCGCTGTCAATATAATGGGTAACTCTCTCTGTGATTAGTGATTCCATAATTTTTGCAAACACAGGAAGCACGGTGATGGGTCGGTAATTGGAGGGTTTACAACGATCTCCCTTTTTATAAATTGGGGTGACTTTTCCCAGTTAGTTTGGAAAGATACCCTTTTAGTCATTTATTATGTGTGCTAGAGGTATAGAGATTGGGACGGCCACTATTTTGATCATTCTCACACTCAAGCCGTATACATCCAGGGAGCTTTTTTAATCTTCCTATGTGTTTGGTTATCGCGTCTGCACATGTTGGTTGGAGATACATTGAACCAGAGCTTGCATCTGCCTAAGGAACATGGTTAGGAAAAGTTAAAGTTTTGACTCAGGGTCCCGAGTTTTTTCAGTCTCGTTCAAGTCTTCTGCTGTTATAATAGTAGTTGCATCTGTCTCTAGACATGAGTCTCCTGGTGATTGCAGCGTTGGTGGTTCCTGACGTGACGAGTTTTCTAAAGGTGGCAACCCTAGCCCGGGCAAATATTGTAAACAACAAACTTGAGAAGCAACTGATGCAACGCTGATTGTAAATTCACTTGTGACGGTAACTATAAGTTCTGGTAACCTTTGAAGTATTTGCAGTGCAAAATATAGAAAGAAAAGAGAAAAAATCTGATGAGGCCAGGCACATGACTTTATCATACAAAATATAAAATTAATAGTTTAGCTGCATGAGAATCTATTTGATTGAGATAAATCGTGTCTGCATTAAAATTAAACTAGTTAGCCAAGATTTGACAGATATTTTAATAGTCAATAGTATCAATAACAGGTATTGTCAAAGCATCAGCATTTGACACTACCTACTGTCATCAGAATAATAGTTACTTATCTCACAAGTGCCGAAAGTACGGAATAGCGCGACGAGCGGTGATGCGGCGCGTGACCGCGCGTCACCGATGGCCGGAACATCGCCGTCGCATGTGAGCGAGTCGCGCTATGTAGTTTTCGGCAGGAGTGATATCAACGTTTTTGTGTTGCTTTTCGAGAAATACTTATTTAAAAAAAATCTAAAATGGTTATATTTCTGTATAGGAAATGTTAGGTTGATACCGCTTCTACGAAACATCAAGTTTCAAAAGATAATTCAAATTCTGACAGATTTATATTCGTTCATGACACTGTAGATGTCACATCCGTACCAACATACTGAAATATAACTCCACTCATTGCTATACTTTATTTACAATTTTCTCAATTTATCATTTTTACAATTAGATATAACAACGGGTTGATATTTCTTATCGACAAACAATCAAATTGGTGATCTTATTTTATTTAAATTTTGTATTTTGTACATATTGCCGCACTATAGAGCGGCAACGTTCCATAGCGGTTCTCGAGTGTGTGTTTCGAGTGTGACAACCATAGACATTTCTGTGGTGACAGCAGGCGGCAATATACTATTACACTTTCCTGTCAGAGTGACAGTTTACATTTTTCTGTCAATGTGACAGTGTCCGTGGCAGTTTGAAGTAATAAATTTGCCTTTTGCAGTGGCGCCATCTAGCGGACTTTTTCAAATCACGGCTGTCGCGCCTGCTAGTTTCGTAAAACTTGGAACACCGACATCAAAGGTGCCTCCGCAAGTGTCGTATCTTGATATTTCTAATCGCTGGTGACAGCACAAAAAAATATTTGTCAAATCCAGGCTACTATGTAATTTCATATCAATGCAGATGCGATCTATCTCGATCAAATAGAATTTGCTCTTGAAGCAAAACTATTAATTTTACCAAAAAAAGTCATAGGTATAAATTATTCAAAATTTCCTCTGCTTTAATTTATTATTTAACTATTTTGTCGAAATTACAGAAATGGCGGCTCATTTGCAAAATCATTGAAAAAGGCTTAGAATAAACTACCAGTTCCTTTCGACCCTTTTGAACCAAAAGCTTTTCAGCTCTAAGTTTGGTCATAAAACTTCTAAATATAAACTTTCGTCCCGATACCTTTAGTAGTTTCTCCGGAATCGTCGTCACAAGAATCGTTTACACACGCACACACACACACACACACACACACACAGACATTTTTTTGTACCTTGGTCAAAAATGTTCAGGGGACCCATAAAGACCTATTTCCGCTAAAAACTCAATTTTTTTTTTCGGCCTGATTACAATACTTTACATACTGCGTATGATAAAGTAAAAAGTTAAAGTATCTATGTGGTATTAAAAAAGTGGTAACTCTAGAACTATCAGCGTCTAATTTTCGGCAAAATTTCCTGAAATGCATTTATTCATTGTACTAACACGATACTAAACAGTGTTATATTGTGCAGACGGTTACAATCATCAGTAATTAACCCCTCAGTGACAGCATCACATCTATATTAAAGGACGTTACTAATGGACACCTAATATCTTATAGAAACTATAGCAAACTGTTGTTCTATCTTTCTATGCAGGACACAATAAAACATACTAGAAAATACAGAAAAGTTATTAGATTAAGTCGGAAATTTGATCATTTATATTCATATGCGAATCGTGAGCCTACATATTATTGGTGACGGTCTACGCTCGGATACATTAAGAGCAAACAATAAATATTAGTGGGCAAGATGTGTGCAGAGCAGTCAGTTTCGCATCCGTAAACCGCATTATACATTCGAAATGCTAGTTCGGGAACTGAATATAAAGTAGCCTAGTAAAGTTTCCGACCAAATTAAGATATACAAGGAGATAGAGGAAGGACTGTATTCGCAAAGTTTCTTATGGCTAGATATCTGATCACCATAATAAAGGAATAAACTTCTCGGAGTTATGCGAATGCGAGCGGAATTGTATTGTTTTTAAAGGTTTAGGGCTTCCAGATTGCAGATAAGGCCGCCATTTCGTGTCGGGATGTTTATTCTACTTGACTATATCGTTAAGAGTACTTTTCATTTAATTAAATAGTTTTTCATATCAAATTTTCAAATATTAATTGTAAACAGATATGAAAAGAACAACTACATTTTTAAATCTATTATAAACCCGAACAAACAAACCTGAAACAAACCTGAACCAGACCCTGGTAACCGAAATAACGACCGCATCATTTAACCTACTCAGAGGTTGATATAATAATAAAACGTCTCTTCGTTTGTCAAATCGCTTTTTTTTCTTACCACTAATCTACAATTCCTTGGTCATATAATTGATATAAAACATCTTCAATATCCACAAGTTCAGATACAAATTCTGTGATTTCGTAGGACCCCCCCCCCCTCCAACTGGAGGGAACGCCCCTTTTCTCGAAAGCATCACTAAAATGTAGTAATGATCCAACGATATGATCCAGAATAATATTTATATGTGTAACTGGCACCCTCATGTGTTCACAATTGCACATACAAGCAACCAAAGGTAGAAAACAAACGAAATAATCGACGGTTTAGAGAAATAACCAGAGTATATGGATAGACTACAGAACGTCTGAAACCAACGAAAATAAAAAAAATAAATTTTGCGAACTGGCCGCAAAAACTGGCCGCTACAATACTCGACCACCAGCGCCCCAATACTCGACCACAAATAGGTGGACATCGGCGAAACTAAAATATATAACAACCGCTCTATGGCGTCAACATTCCCCCTGAAGGAATGTTCAGATCAGAAATAATCAATAATAGACAAAACTTAACTACCAAAAGAAGGCGAGTCACTGTATGCCTCAACAGGATTTTTATTTTGCTTGTAATACAACACAATTCAACCGCCACCAACTCTATGCACTCTTGTAGTCTTGTACTCTATGCAGTGATATCGAATTTTAATTTTATTTAGTTTGAATATGAAATTTGATAGCATGTACTCACCAAAATTGGATTTGGTGATCATTTTCTGGACATTGGTTATTACTTATATGACTTTACTATGGGTAAAATGCCTAATATGTATACGAAGAAATTGGCTTAATTCTTACAAATGAGCAGGGGTAGAACCAGACATAACGCATGCGCAGTCGCGGCGCAGCGCTAATACAACATTGCGATTTCACAATATTGCGCAATAACAAAAAGACTACTGATTATTAAGTTATTGTACTAACATTGCGCGGGAATTCTCCGAAATTAGCCGTCGCCGTCGCCCACCAGGGATAACTACGCGACAGAATAACCGACGACACCGACATCAAAAACTCCCGAAACCGCCAAATTCGGAACGAAAATTCGGCAGCATCAAACTAACGTCAAAATGTACTCCCACCAGCGGTTTCGACTGAAGTTGCAGGCCAACTCGTGCAGCCTACTACCACGGCCTACTACAAAATATCAGCGATGATTTTGATTGTAATAACGGGTTTACGGTAGCAGAGCGACCACCTAACTTTGATTTTTAATAACTTTCGCATTTTTAGACCGATTTTGATTATTTTTTCGGTACATTGTACATAACTTTATAGAGATCGTCGCACAACGTAGGAATTTAAAGAATTTTTTACTTAGAATTCGGTGGTACATTAGTGTTAATTTAAACATTTTGTAAGTTTAAGCTAACTTTTTATTTAACAAACTTTAGGAGAAAATACAGACATTATCTGTTTGTAGATAAAATTGCAAATCATAAGTCAAATGTTTCATGTGGACTTATTTATTTTTTAAATACCCTAAAAACATTACAGCTGTTTGAAATACTAAGAAAATCGCATTTTAAACAGTTTTAACTTCTTAAGGAATTAGAAACCAATCAGTCCAACTGAAACATTTTTTCTTAGAATTGTTGAAATATTATTAAGTAATTAATTAATTTATTTTCATTTTATTATTTCTGTTCTCCTGCAACTTCGTAAAGTTGGGATAAAATCATGACAAATACTTATTGAGGATAATTTTACTCTACTTTAGCCTACAAGTTTGAATAAATAATTAACGGGGCGCAACTATGATCACAATAGACCTTGAGACAACACTATTAACCCTAAACGGCTACTGTGACAAAAACATACATAACAACCAGCGAGTAAAGGATATAGATATAGAAACACAACCTAAAAAGTTAACGTAAAAATAGTGGTCAAATAATTATAATAGTCAGAATAGAAGTGTTTGATGCTGACTAATTAGTTACTGCGAAGAACAAAAAGTTACTAAAGAAAAATATGTCATAACTTCTAATAGCGGTTTCTACCTAATTCCGCTAGGTAATCGTTGTCGCAAGTAAAAAGAAGAAAACTTATTTATAATTATAATTTTGAGAAGGGATTAACTAAAACTTCTATTTAATCGTTTAAACGTGTTTTGTTATGCATCGTCTTGTGTCTTTTATATCTCGAGCCGTTCAAAGAAATCTAATTTAAGGCCCTTTTGGTACTTGTGGATAAGCTTAATGCCTTTGTAATTAATATTGTGACCTGTTTTAACTCTATGTCTAAAGACATTAGAATTATTTTTGCTTTTAATGTTCAGAGATTCTTTTGGATAATTTTCTACCAGTCTGACCAATGTACAGACTGCTGCAATTGAACGTTCCTTTTTTTCTTTTATGTAGATTTTGGGCCGATGATGTGACAGGGTCACGAAACGCGTCCCCAAGTAAATAGAAAACGGTGTAGAAACAAAAAAGGTTTTTATTTAATGATATATTTTTATGTTTATGTTGGTTTTATGGTTATGTTTTTATTTAATGATTTTTAGTTGTGTCATGTTTACCATGTACCCCGATTTGCTCTTTTTGCTTGATTTGTATGAGACCTCCATTATCGTCTTGCAATGCCTCTTCCCAGCGTTGTGCTAAACGTTTGGAACTTTTGCTCTAGCGGCATACAATGTGGTAGCATGTTTGCCAAGGAGGTCCAGGCTACTGGAGATTTGCTTAATTTCGGCACCCGGTTGGCCCTCAGAGAAGCTGTCGGTTCGATGAGCAACACAGCCTATAATTAATATTTTCTCACGTACACACGTGCAGATAATAGAATGTACATCATCGGTAAACAACTCGAGCGTATTCCCCTTGCATATACCACGGAGCGCTTCCTCAAAATACCGACCGGCCAGTGCAGCCGATACACTAATTGGATAGTATATCAGACTCTTGTATTTCGATTTAGGTTATGTTCGCGTGTCCGCGTGCCCCACGAGAACGGTTTTGTAGCGTGGGATGTGCGGGCGAACCGCCGAAACCGAGCACCAACAACGCGAGTATAGCCGGCGATCGCCCATAAAGGGGCTTATAATCGACCGCCTCAGCCACATACCGCCTGTATCAAACGCTGACCGCAACCCGCTTATCATAAATTAGGTTGGAATTTTCCGGTCGATCGGGCCGGACCAACGGAGACCATAGAATGATATCGGAAGAATGCAGCCGCGCTCGGACACCAGTGTTGCCATATAGAACGGATGCTTATCCCCTAGAGCGCCTACATTTTCCCATTAAAATTCCACTAGATTTTCTTTATTTTCACAAGATTTTAATAGTGAATAAAAACTTAATATTTCATTATTTTAAAATCCAATATACAGGGTGTATAAAAAAACGGCTAACCTTGAAGGAGGAAATGGCCAAGGACGTAACAAGCATGTTTTGTCAATTAACATATGGTCTCACTTAACGCATTGTTGAGAAAATTAATAAAGAAAGACGGAGTCCGTGACCAGCGGAAGAAAATCGACAACACTCCACTACAGTTGTGTTGCAACTGGTGCCAAATCTACGCCGCCGGGAACATATGGGTCCCCCACGACTGCGGCCTTTCAGGCTGAGCGTGGCAATGACCTACATTCGCCAGGTTGATATGAACGTACCCAAGCGTAGTCACAGTCAGCTGTTTGTTAATTTATCAACAATAAAAATCAATTGGATTGTGGAATCTTATTGTGGGTGTATTTATGTAGTGATTTGTGTAGTACTATAGACGGAGGAATTGCAATTCTATGGCTAGAATGCGAAATAACTTTCATCGGCAGCGACGCGTAGTTGCTTTGTTCAGTCGGTTTGTTTTGTTCGACGGATATCGCTTAGTAATCACAATGTTTGTACATCCGCATCACATTTCTGTATTTGTTATGTACTAATCTCTCTAATTTTCAATTAATAAATGTTTGTACGGACGTTTGCAACCGTGGTCGGGTTCGTCTATTACCAGGGCCGGCCGTAGGCGAATTCTTTAATTTTGTTAGTACTTAGTTTCGGCTTTAAAACAGCTCTTCCATATCAAAAACCAATCCAAATTCTTCAAACAATTCAATTTTTCAATGCATTGCATAGACGGTCGACAGTCCCTTTCATATCTTCTTTAGCTGATAAACCAGCATCTCTCGATGTTTCGCCATCCATTCTTTTCATGCTTCTTTGACGTCTTTCGAATTCAGTGTCACATACATTGTATATTTGCATTCCTTCTTTCAGTGTGTCACTAACTAACACTTCTCTTTCATCATGAAAATAAATTTGAAGAGCTTTTAAGGCTCCGTTCCAAAAACATCGACACGAAATATTTCATTAGATGCTTTTTTTGCTGGGGTGGTCTGCCTGTCCCCCACCAACGGCAATCCGTAGTCACCAGTTATAGGCGGTGTTTAAAGCTGCTGACGTCTGCTGTCTACACCAGGCAGCAGTAATATGATGGTAATATGGCCAAATAAGTTTATTTCTGACAATTACGCTTTATTCTCGCAAATATGTTTCGGTTAAAATTGTAAAATGGAATAAAAAATCGTTTTGTATCATGAGTTGGGCTAGATGTTTTTTATTTTTCTTTCCAATCCAACTCGTTATTTATCAAAGGAGTTGCGCTGAAAATAAACTTTGAACAATAAATAACGGTTTTATTTGAAAACGCGTTTTCGGAGAGGTAGAACTGGGTCTTAAGTCTTAAATCATTTTGGGATCATGCAACCTCTTTTAAACGCGGTTAATACGAATGTCTTGTGTCCTGCCATAACAGCAGCATCATCATAGCACTGTGACCTGCAATCTTGTAGATTCATGTTGTCTTTCTCTAACTGCTTCAATATTTCTTGAACCATTTCTTGCAGCTTCCTTCGTCCGTATCACTTATTTGTATAAAACCGGGAAATGATTCCCTAATCTGAACAGTTATTTTCTCAAAATCTATGAAAAATATGTTACTATCTCATACATTTTTGTTCACGATGAGCTTGATCAGGAGTCTAGTTAAACATTAGTCCGTAATACTTTACATTACGTATTATTTCTTGCAAACCATCACGAACAGTGGATGCCATGATGTGAATAAACTCGTTCTGTAATTTTGGTGAAAGATATGAAGTGGAGCCATAACTGCTCTCCGCAAATCGTATGCGGTATTTTATGACAGGTTCAAAATTAGAAATTAGTTTCAATAAACCAACATTTCTTGTATTAAAATCTGCCCGGAGGACTCTCTGTAGCCTCAAAAAGGCAGGTTTTGTATCGCAATGTATTTGAAGCACTGTCTTTTTGAGATATCACACCACTTCTGACTTTCTGTTTGAACAAAATCGCACTTATAGACAGAAGGAAGTCTACAGACCATGAACAAACAAACGAAAAACGAATGCGTGTATTATACGTTAGGCGCTTTTTCGCACCTCCTTTAGTTGGCGCCCATGGCATGGCACGTGGCATGGCCTGCCATACCCTAGTTACACCTCTGCTGTAGTTGTGTACCAATCATAGAAAAAAGTTACTAAAAACGATGTTACAATTTGTTAATTGTAACACCGAAAACGGTGTTACAATGTATGCATTGTGAATGCAAAGTAGGAAAATATACTTATTTGGCAACACTGTCGGACACAATGCATGTCGCTAGTACATGCCGAAAAAGGATGCACCAAACACTCTCGGGCGATAAAAACGTGGGTGCCCATCAATCGGGTAGTTCAATCTTGAAAACCGCTCGCCCGGAATGTTTTGAACGCTCGAAGGAAATGAGAGCCAGGCGCTGGTTTTACGGTAGAGGTGACATCAGGTCGATTGGAATGACATCACGATTAAACCACGCTCCGTCTGCTAGCTTGTAAACATTCTGGACGGAATCGTTCGCCTCAACTGTAAAAACGGACGTCATCCCGATCGCCCCATACTTACATCATCGATGCACTGTGTGAAAGCAAGTGGCGTTCGCGTGATGAAAAAAAGAAAATGGTCATGAAAAATGGATGAGTGTACGCCGGGCTTGTGCCGTATAAAATGTTGATGGACTGAAATAGAGAGAAGTGAAAGATACTGATGTTTGATATGTTCGATTTGAATAATTTGGTGGAGGGACAAAACGAGGAAACTCTTTAATGGGAATTGATTCAATATCATATAATTCAAGTGCATCGGCGCAGCTGCGCAGAATCCATCACATACTCCTTAAATTTTTGAGTAATTTCTATCTCTTGTGCCTTAATTACACTACGATTCCACTGTTTCGAGTCTACAATCATCTTCAGGTATTTGTAGCGGTTTTCTAGGTTGAGGTGCAGTACTTGATTGGATGCACTTTCCACTAGGTACGATTTATGACAGTTCACAGAACCTGCTTTCTCTATACTAAATCAACTGAAAAAGCCGTTTTACCGAGTGGTCGGTGGTCATTTTTACCCTCCGATTATCGAATAGAAAATACCAGGAAATTTTATATTATGCTAATAAATTTACCTGCCATGTGAATTGAGGTTTCCGATATGTACAATGTTCACATTGTACAGTTTGTTTTGTTCAAAGCTGACACTGCACCCCCTAACCGTACAAAGTTCGAAATTTCCTTGTTTTGATGGACTTTGTACGGCGATACTAATACAATGTCGACATTGTATACTGATAATTGTATGGGTAAGGTTACCAACATTTTATTGAGGCAAAGCGGGACATAAGCGGGGGGGGGGGGGCGTACTAATTAAAACCAAATCCTTGCGTTGTAGTAAAAGTCTAAAATCGACGCATTCTAGGTTGTTAGAAAATATTTGTATTATCGATATAATTTTGAGTTGGGTTGGATCCACAGGTTGATGTGATGCTGATTTAAACTTGTCTAAATATTTTACACTACACATTCTAGACATTCTTCGTTCTCTATTTATTTCAATTAGATAAACATAAACACTGTGGGAAAAAAACGGTACAAATTTTTAATCACTGTTATACCAATAATATTTAGTCAATTCAAATATTTCTTTTTAAAACGAACTTATGTAGTGTGACGATTGAAACCATACCATATTCGCAATAAAGGAATGTTCATACCAAAGTAATGTTGCTTTATGTTTGGCTACGCAACATTTCTGATAATATCGGGTCAATTTTATCTGAAATGAAAGGTGTATTAAAATCAATGGGTAATGACATTCGTCTTGTTTTGTTAAAAAAGGGCAGTACATCTTATAGCATCGTATAGAGGATGATTTTTTCTTATATAGGTTGAAATATTTATACGATGTTTTTTTATTGTTTTTAGTAAAAACCAGTGGAATATGACGTTTGTAACAGCAATATTGCAACGGCAAGAGAAATCTAACTGTACTTGAGTTATCTCTAATGATCGTGGAGAAACCATTTGTGTTGTTATGTTTGAATTTATCATTTTAGGTGGTATTTTTGTCAGTTTCAATATTATGATGTAGCACAATTGTTGTTGAGCTGTCAATTTTAGACGTATGTTACTTGTTCTTGTTCTTTTGCTTGTTTTTGCTAAGATTGAATTGGAGCTGGAATCACCGTTTTTTGAGTATGTCACATCACTTCAAACCAAGTCTTCTTTTTTATTTTTATCATTTTTAAATAAAGAGCAGTTCCAACATCAGCCTGGAGCCAGTCTGAATACATTGTGTTGTTCCTTTTTTTAGATATTTTTTATTGGAAGATGTAATTTTTACGTGAAAAACGAACAGCAAAGACCAGACTCTCAGACAAGTGAAAGCAAACTGCCATAATTTTAGCTCAACAAAAAAGATGTTGATTTTATATCTAAATCACTTCAAAAGCAAAATTTCATGTTTTGTTAAATTAAAATTTGCAAAAAATCTAAAGCCCAATAATTGTAGTACAATGTGGAAAACAAGTAAAAAAATCCTTTAAATATTTCAAAATCAAACATGGCGCCCAGAAGAAAACTAAACGTTGGATGGTTTGTCCACCATCTTTAAAGATAACTCAAGTTCGCAATTGGACTGGAAGTGTCTATGCAATGGAGTCGTTTTTTTTTCTATGCAAACGTCCAGTCCAACTGCTTTTTAGAGTAAAAAACAGCAAAAAACGACACTTTCACCCTGTATGCAAAAAAATCGCCCTGTATACGATGCTACAAAATCTCTACTGTTCCTTTTGACGAAAAGAAAACAAATGTTATTACCTACTAATGTCATTTCACCTTCTATTTCACATTAAATTGACCCGATATTAACAGAAATGTTGCATATCTGTACATAAAGCAACATTACATTGGATTAAAACGTTCAATTATTGCAAATATGGCAATTAGTTACGTCCAGGATACGACAGATCGTATTGGACGCATCCTCCGCAAGCATAACATAAAACCGATATGCAAACCCCTGCCATTTGTATTATAATATACTATTACATTTTTATATTTTCAATTCATATATTTATCATTAAACAACTAGAAGTTCTTTACAACATTGTTCTAAAAGTAATCGTAGATCAAATTAAAATAATATTACAGGAACCCATTGGGTATACATAACGTATAGTAAAATAATTCGAATTTCCAATGATCTTCACAGAGTGAGATATATCTTCTATGCACAGTAAATCTTATTTCAAAAATATTAAGTTGAAATATGTTAAAACTATATCATACACCTACTTAGGATATATCCGAATATTTACTTATTTTAATTGAATAATAAGTTCACTTTTACAGTGGCTTGGAATAATTTTTAAAACGCTGAACCATCTCGAGTGAGCGAACCTTGGTGGGATACTCAAGCACAGCATTTAATAAAGTCCAAATTGTGTCACATAAAATCAAAATAACAAGTACATGAGGCATATATCAGATATAGGGTATATCAATCTCCGCAGGTGCTTTATTTTTAAGATGCGAGATGCCTGTTACATTATTAACGACTGTTTGTAGGAAAGTATTTTTCATATTTCTGGTTGAAATGATATAATATGCATGTTAGTAATACATTTTGCACGATCAAACGACAAATTTACATGTCAAACAGTAGTTTTAATGTATAGATATGAAATTTTATTCCATTGAGGTAATTTTTATTATGAAATTTACAAACTTCTTTACAAATTTACATACAGTTTGTACAATTAAAGACTATAACTGCATTTTTAATGATATTTTGTATTTTTACTCAAACTTGGTAAAATTGCTAACAAATAGAGTAGGTTTTCTGACAAAAATGTAATTTTCTTTTGGAAATTAATAATAAGAAAGTATTCCGCTGAATAGCCAAATAACCAGTCTAACAGTTATAACATGACTTAATGGTATTTAGGTTCAAACTGTCGAGTTCCATTGAATTTTAACTTAAAAACTAAACCGTAACATTTTAATTTCAAAGTGGAATGATTCTGATTTCAATGTAATATATACCAAACATTTTTATAAAGTTGCTTCAAAATCGGTTCTGTTTTTATATAGCTTTTGATGATTTCTTTTCTGCTTCATTGACTGGTCTATTTGTCAACTAAAATCTAATCTGTCTCCAGCGATATAAACTAACAAACATATTGGAACTCATTTCGATTTAAAACCAATGCAATCCTTTATCTCAATCGCTGTCAGAATTAATCACAATAGAGCGATTCAATCAATTTACTCTCCGAGGCCATAAAACAGACAGGCACTGCCCGAAACGTGATTTCATTGTCCGCCATCCCAATGTTGTTGTTTACTAGTGGTAGACAAAATCGATAATGCGCGTTGTATGGATCACGTGTTCAATCTGGAAATTCAATTTTCCGTGTAATAATTTTATTTCACGTCGCCGAAACTACGTTCCACACAATTCACATGCATTATTTCATATGAAAGCGTAAATCCATCTCTACTGTTCATCACATCTACGCTTTATTTCACACACAAAGTGAGCATGGCCATCTATCTTTTAGTTCGGAAATGCGCCATGGTAGGTATTACCCAATTTTCTGTTTGCTATTTCATATTTAGTTAGTTCCAGTGATAATTTAGCAGAATACATTCCTATAATTATTTTACTTTTATGAGGGGAGATTCGAATTTTTTTGAGAGATGCGAACAGGGTGTGTTGTCCTGTTCTTAAAATGCAGTAAACGAAGCTGGGAAACTGAAGTGATTGTTCTTTTTTTATAAAAATTGTCATCTATATTCTCCTTTCACATATTTGTCGTTTCTTTCAAAACTGTTTTTTTTTACTTTATCATACGCAGTAAGATAAAGTATTGTAATCATGCCGAAAAAAAAAATTGAGATTTTAGCGGAAATAGGTCTTTATGGGTCCCCTGAACATTTTTGCCAAGGTACAAAAAAATGTCTGTGTGTGTGTGTGTGTGTCTGTGCGTATGTATGTCTGTGTGTAAACGATTTTTGTGGCGACGATTCCGGAGAAACTACTAAAGGTATCGGAACGAAAGTTCATATTTAGAAGTTTTGTTACCAAACTTAGAGCTGAAAAGCTTTTGGTTGAAAAGAGTCCAAAGGAAGTGGTAGTTTATTCTTAGCCTTTTTGAAGGATTTTGCAAATGAGCCGCCATTTCTGTAATTTCGACAAAATAGTTAATTAATAAATTAAAGTAGAGGCAATTTTGAATAATTTATGCTTATGACATTTTTTGGTAAAATTAATAGTTTAGCTTCAAGAGCAAATTTTATTTGATCGAGATCGGTCGCATCTGCATTGATATGAAATTACATAGTAGCCAGGATTTTGACAAATATTTTTTTGTGTTGTCACAATCGAAAACAGCTGATCTATCAGAGGTTGGAGAACCATTATGGAACGTTGCCGCTGTAGTGCGGCAAATTATAAAATACAAATTTTAAATAAAATAAGATCACCAATTTGATTGTTTGTTGATAAGAAATATCAACCCGTCTTTATATCTAATTCTAAAAACGATAAATGGAGAAAATTGTAAATAAAGTATAGCGATGAGTGTAGTTTTATTTTAGTATGTTGGTAGGGATGTGTCATGAACAAATATAAATCTGTCAGAATTTGAATTACCTTTTTAAGGTGCGTCTTCATTAGTGATAATGGCAGTGGTAGCAGACGCCGTTATAGTATTTCCAATAGAAAATTGCTAGTGACTCATGTTTATGTACATGCAAACTAATATGTGTCGTTATCACGATATGTAAGAAATACTACCAATCGGAACGCACCTTTAAACTTGGCGTTTCGTCAAAGTGGTACCAACCTAGCATTTACTATACAGAAATCATTTATTTATTTTTTAAAATACGTATTTTTTAAAAAGCAACACAATAAACGTTGATGTCGCTCCTGCCAAAAACTAGATAGCGCGACTCGCTCACATGCGACGGCGACACTCCGCCTTCGGTGACGTTCCGCATCACCGCTCGTCGCGCTATTCCATACTTTCGGCATTTGTGACATAAATAACTATTATTCTAATGACGTAGTGTAGGTAGTGTCAAATGCTGATGCTTTGACAGTACCTACGATTTATCTCAATAGAGTAGATTCTCATGCAGCTAAACTATTAATTTTATATATTGTATGATAAAGTCATGTGCCTGGCCACATCAGATTTTTTTATTTTGAAACCCGGGTTTTAAGTGGGGAACACAGATTTTGGACACTAGAATTAATATGTAAAAATCTGATGTGGCCAGGCACATGACTTTATCATACAATATATAAAATTAATAGTTTAGCTGCATGAGAATCTATTCTATAGAGAGAAATCGTAGGTATTGTCAAAGCATCAGCATTTGACACTACCTACACTACGTCATTAGAATAATAGTTATTTATGTCACAAATGCCGAAAGTACGGAATAGCGCGACGAGCGGTGATACGGCGCGTCACCGAAGGCGGAGTGTAGCCGTTGCATATGAGCGAGTCGCGCTATCTAGTTTTTGGCAGGAGCGACATCAACGTTTATTGTGTTGCTTTTTAAGAAATACATATTAAAAAAAATACATGATTTCTGTATAGTAAATGCTAGGTTGGTACCACTTTGACGAAAGGTGCGTTCCGATTGGTAGGTAATGGTAGCTAATGGCGGTGGTAGAATACGAAATTATAGTATTTCTTACATATCGTGATAATGACACATATTAGTTTGCATGTACATAAACATGAGTCACTAGCAATTTTCTATTGGAAATACTATAACGGCGTCTGCTACCACTGCCATTATCACTAATGAAAACGCACCTTAAAAAGGTAATTCAAATTCTGACAGATTTATATTTGTTCATGACACATCCCTACCAACATACTAAAATAAAACTACACTCATCGCTATACTTTATTTATAATTTGCTCAATGTATCATTTTTAGAATTAGATATAAAGACGGGTTGATATTTCTTATCAACAAACAATCAAATTGGTGATCTTATTTTATTTGAAATTTGTATTTTATAATTTTGCGCACTACAGCGTGCCGCTGTAGTGCGCAAAATTATGAACCACTATAGAACGTGCCGTTCCATAGTGGTTCTACCTCTGATGAGATCAGCTGTTTTCGAATGTGACAACACAAAAAAATATTTGTTAAAATCCTGGCTACTATGTAATTTCATATCCATGCAGATGCGACCGATCTCGATCAAATAGAATTTGCTCTTGAAGGTAAATTATTAATTTTACCAAAAAATGTTATAGGCATAAATTATTCAAAATTTCCTCTACTTTAATTTATTAATTAACTATTTTGTCGAAATTACAGAAATGGCGGCTCATTTCCAAAATCCTTGAAAAAGGCTTAGAATAAACTAAAAAGCTAAACTATTAATTTTACCAAAAAATGTCATAGGCATAAATTATTCAAAATTTCCTCTGCTTTAATTTATTATTTAACTATTTTGACGAAATTACAGAAATGACGGCTGATTTCTAAAATCCTTGAAAAAGGCTTGGAGTAAACACCCAGTTCCTTTGGACCCTTTTGAACCAAAAGCTTTTCAACTCTAAGTTTGGTCATGAAACTTCTAAATATGAAGTTCCGTGCCGATACCTTTAGTAGTTTCTCCGGAAATGAATTAACAAAAATTGGGTACATACACACACACACAGACATTTTTTTGTACCTTGGTCAAAAATGTTCAGGGGACCCATAAAGACCTATTTCCGCTAAAATCTCAAAAAAATTTTTCGGCACGATTACAAACTTTACATACTGCGTATGATAAAGTAAAAAATTGTGAGCAATTTGATCAAAATAGATCTAGATATAAGATATTCTCTGGAATATTAAATGTAATAATAACCAAAATAAAAGAAAATGTTATTATTTCTGTCAACCAATAAAAGTCGTAAAAGTTTTAAAGAAGCTATCCTATGATGCGTCACACGACCTAATTTCCCGGTGTTAATTATCCTGCTGTTGCCCTTGACGTCTTACAGATTTCTTTTACTCCTTCGAATAATTCTATGACACTTTAAAGCGGTAGTTGATAATGCCATAGTTCTGTTCTTGCAAAGATATTTACCGATGTTCAGTTTAATGAATGGCCTTATGTTCTATTATGAGCTTGTCTGCAAAAATCGAAAATAGCTTTAACTATTGTAACTCGAAAGCTGTGTTTTGCGACAAGATGTTACCGGGCTGAACCCGTCAACTCATGTGAGAAACTCAAATTAATTGATTCCTTGGTGTCCAATAGGGTATTGAATATTGAAAATGCTAATGTTGTCGTTATTTCCAATTTATTTCTGCTCGCTACATGTTTCGCATCTCGCTAGATGCTTCTTCAGGCGCTAAATGTTAAAGAAGCAACTGTATAATTACTTTCAACAAATTAAACACAAAAGTTTTCGTCGACTTACATTGTGTCAATTTCTTAAGGTCATACATATATTATAAACACGCATTTATACAAATGAGGACCGCGTATACAGGGTTCGCCAAATTACCGGAACACTTAAATAATTCTCCGACGGTAAGAAATTTGAAAAAAAAAGTTCTTACATTTTTTATTTGGGTTTTAAACAAGCTACCGTTTAAATATATTTTCAATATAGTACGTGCTTATTTTATTAAAAAAAACTCTAAGAACTAATTCTAAGAATTTTTTATAGGAATTTTTTTTTATAAATTGCATTATTTTTAATTATAAGCTATTAAACAAAAATAGTCAAAATTTCCGGAACACCTAAACAAAAATTTTAAAAAATTATTCATCTAAAAGTTGATTGCGTTTAAACAGCCTCTCGTTTAAATATAGTTTGAGTATAGTTCCATAGTTCATTTTACTATGGAAATTTGCAAACCTTTCCACTTTCTAGTAGAACCCGGTATATTTTAATTTTTAATTTAATTCCAAGAACATTTTGCAAACATGTTTTTTTAATGCATTGTTTTTCAGTTATGAACAATTAATCAAACTCCTGACCTCCAAATTAAATGTATTTTCCCACATACATACACATTTCTATTATTTTGTGGCAGTTTGATGTGTTTATTTTCTCTTGAATTTTTTACCTTTCGGCTCAAGTAAATGTTTATGATTTTTGATTAATTGCTTGTACCTAAAAAGTAATGCATTTTATAAAAAAATAATTCTCACATGAAATTCTTAGAATTGTTTGGGTTGGGTGTTTTGTTAGAAAAAGGCAAAATCCAAATTTCCAAAACAAAATAAACTTCCTGTATATTAAAAAACATTCAACGGGATGCTGTTTAAAACCAAAAACCTACTATTAACAATTTTTTTTGCAGTTAAAGAGCTATTAAGGTGTTTCGGTAATGTTGACAGTTTTTGATTAATAGCTTATAATTAAAAAAGAATTTGATTTACAAAAAAAAATCTATAAAGAATTTATAGAATTAATCTTAGTATTTAAAAAAATTAATAATATATACGGTGCTATTTAAAAAAGGAAAGGTTGTAAAATTTCTATAATAAAATGATATATTTAAACGATAGCATGTTTAAAACCAAAAAACTTTTGTTTGGACAATTTTTTCAAATTTCTTACTGTTGGAAGATTATTTAATTTTGGCTAACCCTGTATATTAGAAACATATTTCAAAAAGCGACGTAACACGTACTTTTACAACGTACTCTGAAAAATGCATCTTATGATCTTCTACCTTCTACCTCTAAAGTGTATCACACTGTATATATACAGGATGTCCCAATTTTTCCACATTTATTTTTAGAATATTGCTTACTGTAGTTAAAATTCATACCAATATCTCACCAAAATTTCACCACAACTTGAGAAATGTTATCTCTCAGATTGGACTGGCACCTAATTACCAAAATTTACATACTTTCGCGCTTAAGAATTTGCGGTCTTATTCAATTATGAAATTTCTTCCTTCCCCCTACCGGCAATTTCGCGCGAATTACACAAGGGCAGGAAATGGCGTCGTCGAGACTACCGCGGAAAGAAACACATTACGTTTTAATAACTATAATTAAGACCGCTGCAAACAATGCCGCAGTCGTTCCCGGGACCAAATTTACGAGATAAAAACTCCGGACATAAAAGGAGAACTTCTCCCTGCGATGGAGATAAAATTTCGAGTTGATTTGTGTCGCGGACGTGGACGACTTCTTTCGGCCGTTCTTCTGGCGATAAATCAAGCAATTTGCCTTCATTTCTCAGATGTATTTACGTGGCTGTGCCGTCTACACTCCCCGCCGCTACTTCCGACATAAACTAGAGGGAAGTCGGCGAGTCACCGGAAAACTGCGCCCCCAGTTACTTTTATTTAGAGTACCGAATATATACAGCCCATAAAAGTCACTGAAGATTGCCGCACAATTTTCATAAAAAAACCAACACATTTTCGATCAATGTTAAATTATAATTTCAAAGTAGGAGCGGAATGTCTCCGGCGCATCCACCATTATTGGAACTGTTAAAATCTGGACGTGATGTAATTATTAATAAATATTGAAGTAAATAAACCAAATGTTCCATATTCTGGGAGTGCAAAAACAAGTTTATTATTATTTTCTCTATTTCATTCGGTTCAGAAATAGCGGCAATTTTAAAGTCAGCGAATCCGTCATTTTTGACTTTGGTATGTGTTTGTGTTAACCTAAATAACTTTGTTTTGCTTTATCATGAAGAGTTGAAATAAACACCATTTCATTTAGAGCATTCGGAGCTATCTGTTGAGTACAATGCATAGTGTTAACAATTAGTTTCTATATTAAAGAAAATTTGTTTTTTTTTTTTCGATGTAAACTGTTGTATGAATGTATATTTCCTGAAGCTCTAAAGAGCTTCCCTGTAAAAGTTGTAAAAGTTGTCCCTGTATATAAATCTGGTGAAAAAACCGAGTTAAGCAAGTACAGGCCAATATCATTGACATCTAGTGCATCCAATATTTTTGAAAAGTGTATCAAACATCGATTACTTTCCTTTCTTGGCCGGTCCTCTGTCCTTTCTGATGCCCAATTTTGACACAGTATCACACGACAGACTATTGCAGAAACTAGAAATGTGCGGAGTTACGGGTTCACCCCTTAGTTTATTCAGTAGCTATATCAAAAATTGGCAACGCTGTGTCAAAATTAATAATACACTCAGTGATTTCAAGCAACCCAACTATGGTGTGCCGCAAGGCACTGTGCTAGGACCTATTCTCTTTCAAATCTATATCAATGACAGTAAAAATTAACATTGATGGAAACATGGTTCTTTTTGCTGGTGATACTGCTTTAATGTTTGAGGGTGAGTCGTGGGATGCTGTGAGATATATTGCTGAGTGCGGTTTAAGTAGATTGCGCTAATTTGTCAACTCATAATGTCAGTAAAACAAATTTTGTTGCCTTCAGGCCAACGACAAAAGTAGTCCAAATTTTGATGTTTTGATTATGCATGGAGCAGATTGTTGCCGGAAAGAGCACGAATGCCGGTGTGATGCAATCGACAGTGCCTATAAAGTAAAGTACCTTGGACTTATTATAGATCAAAACTTAAAATGGAGCGAACACTTAGTGTATATATATCAAGCAAGATTCGAAAATTGGTATATCAATTCTATCAACTGCATAATATATTGACAATAAAACTATTAAAAACAGTTTATAACGCATTAGTCAAGTCTCTCATCCGGTACGGTATCATTGTTTGGGGCGGAGCCTGTCGGGTTAATTTGAAAGTATTGGAGGTTACGCAAATATGTGTGCTGAGAGTTATGTTGGGTAGGGGATTTTGTTGCCATTCCCAAGATTTATATGATGAAGGAAGAGTTCTCGATGTACCATCAATTTATGTTAGGAAATGTATAGTTTTTATTTATAAGAATCCTCACATGGGAGTTGATACCGCTCACCTTCACCTCACAAGGGCTAATACAAGTGTTACAGCTTCCGAATGTCAGCCTAACAATGACTCTAAGATATATTACATATATAGGAGTCAAATTTTATAACATACCAGAACAGTTACACAGAATTAACAACACTAAACTGTATTCCAAGGTTGTCGCAAAACATATGCGGGACGAAAATTCTAGTTTTCATTCGTTAATGAGTTAGTGGCACGAGTTGTGGTGGATTGTGGCACACGGATATTCATTATTTTTATTGTGTGGTTGTTTTGATTAGTATTTCTATTTTTTTCAATTATTGTGCTAGAATTGTTTATTTTGTTTTTGCGATATGCATAATGTCAATAGGAAACGCTTATCCTTCGCACACAGGCACAGTAATTTGTATTGTTGTTGTATTATGTATTATTGTCATTATTGTTAATAAACATTATTATTATTTTTATTATTATATCTAATATGGTATATATGCTTATAACTAACTGGTTGCCTATATATATATATAAATACTGGTTGCCTATATACATTATGTGATAACTTTACAAATGTTGACCTGTAATAAACCAGTACGTTACAGACTATCGCCTTTATGAAAACATGGCGCTGCGGATATAACGATATCCAAAGTTATTTAGAGTAAAATTAAGAGTCAAATTAAGCAGTAAGATGGAAGAAGCGAGACCACTTATTTTAAATGAAGGTCTGCAGAACAACTGGCAAAAATTTAATCAATCCTTCGATATATTGATGGTTGCCGCTGGAAAAAAACGATGTCGTCGAAGAAATTAAGATCGCCATATTTCCCAACTGCGTAGGTGACGATGCATTAGATCTCTATAATACATTTAATATAAGCGATGAAATAAAGAAGAAATTGTGTAAAATTAAAGATGCGTTTGATGCGTATATAAAACCTAAAGGGAATTAACCTATGATTAAGATGATATGAGACGAGATAGCATCGTACTTAGTAGAAACAAGCGAGAAAAACAAGAGAAACTGCTGAGAATGTCCAATCTTAAACTAGATACAGCCGTCAACACATGCAGAGCAGAGGAAGTTTGCAGAATACAAGCTGATGCCCTACACAATTCATCAAATAGTTGAAACATGGTCCAAACTGATGCAATAAGTCAAAGAAGGAGGGCGTTTTGCGCCACCACGGATGCAAGAAATATTCACGAGGTTCACGCCACACGAGAAAAAGGGAACATACATTTGCAAAAAATGTGGAAGTTGACACAGCCCGACACAGTGTCCTGCATATGGTAAACTTTGCAATGTTTGCCGTAAATTAAATCATTTTTCCGTAGGTTGTAATCTAAAAAAAACCACAAGAATTATAGAACTGCAAGAAGCCGAAGAAGAAAAAAAAGAAGATGATTGGATCACCCAATTATTTGCAAACGATACCGTAGGGCGTAGACAATAATTATAAATATGTTAACAGCATAAATGTCTGGACAGAGAGGTTAGTTATACAAAATAAATTCGCCATAACATTTAAGTTACATAGTGGGTCACAAGCAAATATATTGCCAGTAAGCACATATATTGGAATGAATATTCACACACAAAAATATAAAAATGATCTAATAATGAAAGCCTATGGAGGATATAAATAGAGGTTCTTTTTAAAGTAAAATTAGATGTAATGTATAAGAATATAACTAAAAATTTAGAATTTATGATAATAAAAAATAATGCACAGTCTATTCTAGGACTAGATAGTTGTTTGAAGCTAAGATTAATACAGAAGAATATAGAAATTAATGTAATTAAGAAAATACAAATAAAGCCGAATTTATTGATACCAGTTTACATATTTTTAAAGCTATTTGTGTTTTCCTAGATAAGTACAAAATAAAAATTGAACAAAGTAGTAATGGTGTAATAAAACAGCCTCGTAGATCGCAAAAATAGCAGTAGAATGTCTCCGGCGCCTCCACCCTAATTGGCATTGTTAAAATGTAGATGTAATATTATTATTTACAAATATTGAACTAAATAAACCAAACTTTCTATGTTCTGGGAGTGCCAAAACAAATTTATTATTATAATTTTCATTTTATTCCGTTTAGAAATAGCGGCAATTTTAAGTCAAGCGAATCCGCCATTTTGGCTTTGGTATGTGTTTGCGTTAAGCTACATAACTTTGTTTGGGTTTATCATAGAGACTTGAAATAAAAACCATTACATTTAGAGCATTCCGAGCTATCTGTTGAGTACAATGCATAGTGTTTACAATTATTTTCTATATTAAAAAATATATGTTTAGCCACAATAGTATCTTAGCCCCGCTTTAAAAAAAATCCTATGGATTTGTACATATATTAAATTTTCAATATATATTATTCATACCCTTGTATTCAAATAGCTTGTAATACAAAAAGCCCTCTATCGATCCCCTTTTTGACAACAAGCTATAGTAATTTAAAAATTTTGCACTTGGATAATAATTAATGCTTAATATCTCTGGTTGGACAAATATATTAAGCTTTTCTTTCATCTTATGATCTTATCTAAAAATATATAAAAACATTCTTGTGTATTTCACATCGTTTGAAGTAACGTGCCCCTGAACATAGGGAAAAACCGTATAATCAGCGCTTACAAACAAATAGGATAATTCTTTTCTGAACTTGGACCAGTATATGTCTTTTCAACTTAAAATAATTAGGATTTAGAGGCAAAATAGTTTTTTTTGTCAGCACAGGGGAAAAAATCTGATGTGGCCAGGCACATGACTTTATCATACAATATATAAAATTAATAGTTTAGCTGCATGAGAATCTATTCTATTGAGATAAATCGTACGTATTGTCAAATCATCAGCATTTGACACTACCTACACTACGTCATTAGAATAATAGTTATTTATGTCACAAATGCCGAAAGTACGGAATAGCGCGACGAGCGGTGATGCGGCGCGTCACCGAAGGCGGAGTGTCGCCGTCGCATATGAGCGAGTCGGCTATCTAGTTTTTGGCAGGAGCGACATCAACGTTTATTGTGTTGCTTTTTAAGAAATACGTATTTAAAAGAAAAATAAATGATTTCTATATAGTAAATGCTAGGTTGGTACCACTTTGACGAAACGTCAAGTTTAAAGGTGCGTTCCGATTAGTAGGTAATGGTAGCTAATGGCGGTGGTAGAATAGGAAATTACAGTGTTTCTTACATATCGTGATAATGACACATATTAGTTTGCATGTGCATAAACATGAGTCACTATCAATTTTCTATTGGAAATACTATAACGGCGTCTGCTACCACTGCCATTATCACTAATGAAAACGCACCTTAAAAAGGTAATTAAAATTCTGACAGATTTATATTTGTTCATGACACATCCCTACCAAAATACTAAAATAAAACTACACTCATCGCTATACTTTATTTATAATTTTCTCAATGTATCGTTTTTGGAATTAGATATAAAGACGGGTTGATATTTCTTATCAACAAATAATCAAATTGGTGATCTTACTTTATATGAAATTTGTATTGTAAAATTTGCCGCACTACAGCGGCAACGTTCCATAGTGGTTCTCCAACCTCTGATGAGATCAGCTGTTTTCGAATGTGACAACACAAAAAAATATTTGTCAAAATCCTGGCTACTATGTAATTTCATATCAATGCAGATGCGACCGATCTCGATCAAATAGAATTTGCTCTTGAAGCTAAACTATTAATTTTACCAAAAAATTTCATAGGCATAAATTATTCGAAATTTCCTCTACTTTAATTTATTAATGAACTATTTTGTCGAAATTACAGAAATGGCGGCTCATTTCCAAAATCCTTCAAAAAGGCTTAGAATAACCTAAAAAGCTAAACTATTAATTTTACCAAAATATTACATAGGCATAAATTATTCAGAATTTCCTCTACTTTAATTTATTATTTAACTATTTTGACGAAATTAGAGAAATAGCGGCTCATTTGCAAAATCCTTGAAAAAGGCTTAGAATAAACTACCAGTTCCTTTGGACCCTTTTTAACCAAAAGCTTTTCAGCTCTAAGTTAGGTCATGAAACTTCTAAATATGAACTTTCGTCCCGATACATTTAGTAGTTTCTCCGGAATCGTCGCCACAAAAATCGTTTACACACACACAGACATACATACACACACACACACAGACATTTTTTTGGACCTTGGTCAAAAATGTTCAGGGGACCCATAAAGACCTATTTCCGCTAAAATCTCGATTTTTTTTTTTCGGCACGATTACAATACTTTACATACTGCGTATGATAAAGTAAAAATGCATGCGCGGGAATAGGGGGGGGGGGGCAACAAACGAACTACTGAGGTCACTTATAGCCAAATTCTAACTGTTGAAGATATGTTCCCCTTTTTCATAAGTTCCATATGCTGTTGGTAATTAAAAGGATTCCACATGAACTAAAACTTAATAACTATATAAAGGAGACACACCAGGATAAAACAAACTAAAATATTTCCCCTGCTTTGAGTTAGGTAGTTATTAAATAGGTATTATTAATAGGTTTAATTATTGAGAACCACTTTTATCAGTTATGTGCAAACCAGTGCCGCTCGACAAAATGGAACAGAACAAATCGTCTTAGGTCGTCTCGTTATTTTTCGAGACCACCGTAATTGCTAATAAAATATTCAATATATAAAAGAAACAAAGCGAGCGGCAGGGAAAATAGCAAATATGAACAAGGGCAGCGTGCAGTGAGTGCGGGGGCACCGTTACCAAATTGCCAACGTGAAATATTTAAGCAGCTACCGAATATTTTATTAAGCGCTGTAACTTTGAATTAATAATTCAATTTAATTACGTCGCCGGTCCCCGCATAAAAAGCCCCCATTGGCTGCTTCTTTCATCTGAGCGACCCTCGCTACCATCCCGAGGGTGGCAGAGAGTTGCCAACTTTGATGCTCCTAAATCCGCCAGTGGCTGACAAAAAAAACTATTGGTAGGATCATGTAATTTTTTTTTGCTTTTGTTTTTAACTGATAATCAAGCCTTACAGGCATAACTAACACTATAGTTACATAACATTAAATACAATAACCTAATTAGCATAATGTACAAGGAATTTTATAACAGGTAAAACAAAATAAAATCGCACATACCAAATGTAGGTTATCTAAAAAATGTCTTTGAATTCGGACATAAAACAACCGGTTCGTACACTTGCTCATTCGTTGCTTTTTTTGGTAGTTACCTCAATTTTTAGTTATTGAATCGTTGGCCGAAAGTTGTATAAAACAGATAGTGGAAATCGTGTGTTTATTGTAGGGTGCTTCTTATTTCATCAACAATTCTTTACTTATTCAACGGCCACCATTTCAAAATGTTATATAATCAGAGAAAGATGTGCAGATAATAGAACATTTCATAGATTTCCAATTTTGTATTAGTCAAAAATACAATAATTGAAACTTAAGTTAGCTAACAATAAAGAAAAGAGAAGAAAGCTAACAAGTGAGAAGTGATAAGGTAAGGTGTGATGGATATGCAGAATATGATCTGAAAACAAAAATTGTGTACTAAGTTAGTCTATATTATGTAAACTGAAGTGGCATCTTAATTGCTTATGGAACATGTGGAGAAGCCTACCAGCTATAACCCATCTATAAACGTCGACATAACCTATTGATTTGTTGGTTATTATCTGCGGGGGCCTAAAACTACAAAATCTACAAAAAAGTAATAATTATTAATTCGTAATTATTTGCAGTTCGCATCTTAAAGGAAATGTCAATGCACCGCGCAGTTAGAACTGGTTAGAACCTATTTTAATCTAATACGAATACAACAGTAAGTAGTCTAATATAAATTAGCTAACATTAGTTAAAAATTGTCCGTGTTCTTTGCCTTAGTGTTTACAGCTTGAGAGGTTAGATGTCAGATGGCACCGCAACAGATTTCTGCTACTCGCGCCTCTAGCGACGTGAAATATCATCACATAGCCTCACATAACCTACAATTATACATAAGTACATAGGGTGTGGAATTGATAGAGGAGCTAGAAAGAAGCTTCCAATCGCTCGGAATTCCCAGCAAGATTTTGTTGCAAAGAGTGATCGTCCACTTTGAACCAGGACGGCATGCCTGTGGTTCTTTCGAATGGTATCTCCAGACTAAATTAAAATACAGTAAAAGAATTCTATGGAATTCAGCAATTAGTTGGCAACATTGAGGTTAGTTTAACTTTAGAATGCGTAGCTGTTGTTAATTTAATATGTTTGCAGGTAACGTGGTATGATGAAAAGCACACCCGCAGTGGAAATGGGTCCAGGTCTTTCGATCCCAATAACACCAACTTGCTTCGCGTAGACAACGTACCATAGCAAAGTGACTAACAATTATTTATTTAAGAGAAAACTCGATCCAAAATATATTGGCCGTACCAAGAGAGTACCAGAGAGACCAAGGGGCAGCAGTCGACAATAATTGTTGACAGTAAATATATCTATTTTTATGTTGCAGTTTAAAGTACCTACCTGTACTTTATATTTGGCTATGACGGAAGGTTACTAGAAATAGGCATGTATGTCTGGTAACAGACATACGTCACTGTTTACCACACATGAAGTTAACTGATAGGGAATTTAACGTATTACGTGTGTGTATAAAAAATAATAATAATTGCAGCTCTGTGTTATCTGAATGATTTATTGGAGATGGGTCATATAGCCCTCTAAGCTGCAAATCTTTTAATCCCTATGAATTTGAAAATAAATTTGAATGGCCATATCAAGTGAGTATTCTCGCGTTATTTTCCTGCCTTCTTATTGATCCGAAGTTTCCAGACGACCTGTAAATTTTAGTATCTTTGGGTATGACGTCATGTTTTCGTACGTTTATGACATCGAATGCAATTCACTCGTACAACACTCGTGAGAATCAGCAGTATCGCCGACCTTTTCTAAGATTGCAGAAGTCGCGCAACGCATCAAATTACTGGGCTCTAAATTTTTTTAATGGTCTGCCGCCAGCTATTAAGTGTTACTCCAATAACAGATTTAAGACAGTAATGAAACAATTCTTGGTTGAAAAATGTATATTCAATTACGATGAATAATTTAACTGTAATTTCGTAGAAATATGTAGTGCATAGTGTTTTTCTTTTTTGTTCCGACTTGTGTAAACAATTTTCTTTGTAATAACACAATAAAGATGGTTATGATTATTATGATTATAATAGATACATACAATTTTACCTTCCTTTATCCAATTTTTTATACCTATTTATTATTTCACCAGTGCTTTCATGCGTGTATAAAGAGCAGATATACCAAACAAGAACTAATTCAATTATTGTAACTTGATTATTCCCGTCATTAGTCCTTTATATAGTAAAACAAATTCAGCTATTTTTTCTCACCATTTCACGTGCGTAAAAGTGCCTTCTTAATTGCATATGGAAAATTTGGAGAAGCCTTTTCGGGCGCGCGAAGCGCGACCGTCGCCCTATATGAACCATTCTATGTTCTAACTTTGGTTTATAGAAAGTTATATCACCATTGGTGATTCGGAAGGGTTATTGAAGTAAACTTATCGCATTGGTCAATCGTGTGTCGGTCACCCGTAATGTGATTTTCAATTTCATATACCTACACACCATTCATATTATAAAGAATACAATTTCCAATCAAGCTCAGTATTGCTATATTCACACATGAGGACTAACTTTGGATTTAGTTGGAATGTATTTACTTCAACCCGTTTTTGCACACGGCAAGCTAAATGTGGCATTGTATACGGCTAAAAGGTGGGATTCTACGTACGTGTAAATTATCAAAACGTTTTCTCAGGGGCGATTATTGAAAAAGAGTCTATTCCAATTAACAGGTAACTACGCGCTTTTTTGTATTCCAAATAAATAAATAAAAAATATTTTTTTTTCAAGAAAGCTCTCTATATAGGTGTAAATTGTAGTTGTTGGACCAACAACATGCCATTATATAAAAAACAACAATGTTAAATTTGACAAATATACAATTAACATTATATAAGTTGATAAAAAGTTGGCTCTATGGACCCATTTACACCACCAACAAATTTTGCCCAATTGAGAGCAATCTGGGTCTTTACTGCGCACCCACCTGCGCATCGTTACGTTAAGGAATTCTTAATTTGTCTGTATAAACGGCCGATGTATTTACCTACGGCCAGCATTGATTTTATGGTAAAATTTCGGCTAATTTGCGCCTACGGAATGCTCTAAACCAGAGGTTCCCAACCTATGCTCCGCGGAGCCCTTGGGGCTCCGCGTGCGCTTCTCTGGGGCTCCGCAGCCGATCCAGGATAAAAAAGAAATCAAAATAAAAACAAGAAATTTCATTCTGAACTATAATTTGTCAATTTGAATGATGTCCGAGTGCTTTCTTGGCATTAAACATATATGAGCATTCCAGCTGAACCCAGTTGAAATCTATGAACTGCATGAGTGTTTCAATACTTGCTTCACTTATCCGTATTATACGTATATACGTATATACAAAACGTAAAGGGTAGTTACAATTTTTTTTTGTTGCATGCTTTTTTTCTTTTGTGTTCAACTAATTTAATGTATGATGTTTGAATAAAATATGCCGATTAATGGATATGAATATTAAACTTTTCCAATCTCATTTTTCAATTTGAAAAAATAATCTATTTTATATACATGTTATAAAAACTACAATATTTCAGTTTTTTATTACCCGCGTAATTCCCAAACACATGGTTCGGAAAGTATCAGTAATTTAGCAGAAGAATTTAGAATTGTTGAAAGTTAAACTTCCATATTTGACATTATCATATTTTTTATATTTTGGCATTTTTGCTATTATGAAAGATAAAGTTGTTTATTCTCATATTTCTGCATGATTTTCTGTTAGGCACGGATCGCTGGCTTCTAACAGGTACTATCAAGACCAATATGTATTGACCAATAGTTCCATGTTTCCTGCTAAACTGCCTGCGTCGTCATTTCGGGGGAAATCATCCCGAGTTAAAGGATAAGACGTGTGATTTTTTCAAGAGGAAGTGCAATAAAATTTTGGCTTCTCAGAAAACTATGATAACACATTTTAAAATCAATAATGAAAAAGTAATTGAATCTTCCTATCTGATAAGTTACCGTGTAGCTCGAGTTGGTGAAGCTGGTGTTTAATGATGCAATAAAAATAAGAAACTATAAAAAATAACGAACTCTCAAAAGTAGGCTCTTCAAATTAATGCGTGAAGATATTGGAAGTCAGCATCAGTCACTCTTGTTACACACTGATAATGGTTGTCTCGAGGAAAACCGTTGACACGTTTGATAGAACTGCGTGCAGAGGTACCATTAATTTTGATGGAACATAACGCTTCATTGGCCACGGTTTTAAATCATGAAGATTGGGTGTGCAAACTAGTGTATTGGTTGAAGTGCGTGGAAAAGAAAGATATCGATTGCTTCTTTCTTACACAAAACATCCTGAATGAAAATAATATCAAGATTCAAGAAAAAATACTGAATAATATTCAGTTACATCTCGAAGCCTTAAAAGACTCGTTTGAAAATTATTTTCCTAAAGCTAAAGAGCAGGTGCTTGATGACTTTAACTGGGTGCAGAATGTGTTCATTGTCAATCAAAAACTACCCAGCTTAAACTCAGCAGGATGCGAAGTTTTCATAGATTTGACATCTCACAGCGAACTAAAAACTTCATTTCAAGACTAAAGTGTAACTGATTTTTGGCCGAACTTAAAAGATGAATTCAAAATCTTATCTGATAAAGCAGAATTATTATTGCTGCCTATTTCCCCTTATACAACTACCAAAACAAAATATAGAAACCGTTAAATGCAGAACCAGATATACGCCTGCAATTATCATTAATTGAACCGAATATAAGAATACTGTGTACAAAGATAAAACCACAGATGTCTTGTAACATTAATTCTGAACACCATTTATTTATAAGACATAAGGGGCTCCGCCACAGAATATGATTCTAAAAAGGGCTCCGTAAGTCAAAAAGGTTGAGAACCGCTGCTCTAAACCCACCATAAGCTAAATTTGTTAAAATTACTAAATTTTATGCCATATTATGCAATTTAAGTACGTTGTTGTTGTTGTTGTATACAGGGTCCTGCAACTAATCTCCCGTCTTCTGTAGCTCACTTACTCATTAAGCTAAGAGTTTGACATTTTGCAGGCTTACCCTGTACTTCAACGTACAATTCAAGAAATTATTTTTTATTATACAGGGAGTTCCAAAAATGTGCAACGCCATGATAATATATTTTTTTAAATTGCATGCTATACATTTTTCTACACATTTGGAAGCCTTTTATGGTTGCCTACATATCACCAAAATTTTATGGAAATCGGTTGAGTGACCGCAGCGGAAAAAAATAAAAACCAAAAAAAATTGATTTTGCATCGTAGGCTTTAAAAATCAATAAAAACCACAAAATGCACCTCGTTAATAAAATTTTGCGACGTGCTTATTAAGTTAGATGTAATAGTCTCGTTAACCAAGTGACATTGATCCAAATTATACGGGGTGACCAAAATCGAGTGTCAAACTTGTCAAACTTCAAAGCGCGCTATTGTTCTTATTTTAAATTGGAACCCATAAATTTTTTTAGGTGAAACGACGCGGAATTATAGAATAAATATTGTTTCTGAATACAACCCCATCACATTTCCCAATATTTTAAAACTTATTCGCCAAAAACTCATTTATCAACGTTTCCAACGGCAATTTTAGGTAATAAATATCGTACGTGGCGTTGAAAACCAATTTATTACATAAAATATAACGCAGAGAGGTATTTTAGATTTTACTGTACTTAAGTAAGTAGTTATTCAATTGCTATATTTACTGCAAAATTTACCTATAGCCACATTTCCGTCCTTACCGCTATAGGTAAATTATGCAGTAAATTTAGCATTTGAATAACTACTTAATTAAGTACACTCAAATCTAAAATACGTCTATTATTTTTTATGAAATAAATTGTTTTTCAAAGCCACGTACGATATTTATTATCTAAAATTGCCGTTTGAAACGTTGAAAAATGCGAATAAGTTTTAAAATATTGGGAATTGTTATGGGGTTGTATTTAGAAACAATGTTTATTTTTTAATTCTGCATCACTTCACATAAAAAAATTTATGGGTTCCAATTTAAAATAAGAACAATAACACGCTTTGAAGTTTGACAAGTTTGACACTCGATTTTGGTCACCCTGTATAATTTGGATCAATGTCACTTGGTTAACGAGACTATTACATCTAACTTAATAAGCACGTCGCAAAATTTTATTTACGAGGTGCATTTTGTGGTTTTTATTGATTTTTAAAGCCTACGATGCAAAATCATTTTTTTTTTGGTTTTTATTTTTTTCCGCAGCGGTTACTCAACCGATTTCAATAAAATTTTGGTGATATGTAGGCAACCATAAAAGGCTTCCAAATGTGTAGAAAAATGTATAGCATGCAATTTAAAAAAATATATTACCATGGCGTTGCACATTTTTGGAACACCCTGTATAATAAAAAATAATTTCTTGAATTGTACCTTGAAGTACAGGGTAAGCTTGCAAAATGTCAAACTCTTAGCTTAGTGAGTAACTGAGCTACAGAAGACGGGAGCTTAGTTGCAGGACCCTGTATATGAGTCCATAGAAATAATTTATCAACTTAAAAGTTTGATTTTGCAAAAAAGTTTTTTTAAGACAGCCAGTGTATTTGCGGTCTATCTATTCCTGCGATGTACCGATTCACTGATCTACCCAATAGGCGGTCTACAGGTCCACTAGCTGTAGCAGTAAACCTAGTAATGTTAATAGGAGATATGTGGAGGTAAACATGGGCAACACCATCACACAGCAATGTCTTTTTCATCCAATGGAGAAAGTCACGCACAGTCACTATCTTATAACTATAGTTATTAACCCTTTTCTCGAAGAATAGGCAAAAGAAACAAACATTGACAAAAAAACGTTTCATTATTTAAGTTTAGTTCTCCAAATTCAGGTGAAATGAGGTCAATTCAGCTTGTAGACCCCATTATCCCACTCTATCAAGTTCCACTGATGATTGGTGCTCGCGCCCGTTTGATAATCACGATATAATGAGAGGACCGCAACGGACAAAGGGCTTATAATTAAAACTGGTAGTTGTGATTCGTGCACAATCGACCCGCTGCGCTGTTAATTTGATTAGAAGGTAATCACGGTCACGCCGAACAACTACGCCACGATGCGCAGCGCCCTCTCAGAGCGTGTCCGGTTAATTAATACACGAGTACACCTGTAGGTGTCACCTGACACAGTTTCAAGCCGAGGCCGTACATTAACGTGGGCGCATCAACGCTAGCCGCATTGATATGAAACCCTTTGTGATGAAACAGACTAGTAATGTAATTGCAAGTAGCATGCACCGGCCCCTTGTTCAGTTGCGGTCGTCATTATTGCAGTTTTCTAGCGCAGTTATTACGTTTAAAAAACAGGAATGTGGCTACGCCGTTGGCCATTAAACCAGTGTTAAAGAAATGCCACGTATGGCCCCTTCACTGCATTGAAAAATTACACCTTAACATAATGACTGAATCGCCAACAAAATGGGAGTATTTCTTGCTGAAAAGGCTATTGAAGCTGTATACTATACGTAAAAGTTGGACTTGAAAGCTGTATAAAAGAACAGAGGAAATTAAAGAACAACCTAAGTACTGTCAACTTGCTCAGTACGATATTTTTGGTATATCTAACCTAAATTTAACGGGGCTAAATTTGTGATAGTGACATTTCGGTTTTACATTGTTATGTTGCTGAGATAGTTTATTATCGGATTACCCACTAGGCACAAGAAGCGCGCGCTTAGGGGCCCCCGCTTTCGGGGGCCCCCAAAGTGTATGTTTACACCTAAAACGCAGAAAAATTTCAACATTGAAACAGATGAATATGCAATTGAAAAGCGACAGTATTAATTTCAATTCACTGAATTATTAAAACAGTTTATTCAAAACTAAAAACACATAACCGATATAATGAAGTTGATTAAATCTAACTGAGAGAAGTTTTCTTTGAACGCAAACACAGTATAATTCGATTGAGGTTTGTTTGAGATTGACGTTCACTACGAAAAATTCAAACAATTTTCTTTTAATCGCAATACTTTATTCCTTCATCAGGCGTAAAACTACAATACAACAAAAAAAGCAATTCATAATTCAGTTGACCAAAAAAGGTTACTACTTACGATTAAGTTTCTTAAAGCGACTACGACGACAAACATCTCTACATAAATCACGATAACAAATCAACTAAAATTGCACATTGAAAGAGATAAAGGACATAAATCTTTACATAACCCTATTTTTCATGCCCACAAGCCATAGGAGGTCACAAGCGTATTAACTTTGTGCTTGAAGGTATGGTTGGAATAGCAGCTAATGTATTTTCCTGAGTACGTAGATTTTGTGTACCAGTCTGTGATCAAAGAAAAGTCCTCCTAATGACTTTGCAGTCCAAAAAAAGGACATGGAAATGTACCACATAAACTTTCATGATGACACTGTCAATTTCCGGACAGATGTGGGGGGGGGGGCTTAGTAACGCGTATATTATTGATATTGGCAATAAGAGGAGTGAACAGGAGGAACGGCATGGAGGGATGTTCCTTGTCATTTTTGACGTTCAAAGTTGCTATAATATTTGCTATTGTAGAACACTGCATCATAACTTTTGCGTGGCGTAGTACGTTGTTTGGTTTTCTTTTCGCGGTGGTAGTGTGACATGTCCGATACGTGGACTTCCTCCACACGTGTGGTACTATGTGTTTAAAGGTTGTCATTTATCTGTTTCAATGTGCAATTTTAGTTGATTTGTTATCGTGATTTATGTGGAGATGTTTGTAGTGGTAGTCACTTTAAGAAACTTAATCGTAAGTAGTAACCTTTTTTGGTCTACTGAATGCTGAATTATTTTTTGTTATTTTGTAGTTTTACGCCTGATGAAGGTATAAAGGAATATAAAGGAAGGATTAAAACAAAATAGTTTTGATTTTTCGTAGTGCACGTCAATCTCAAACATACCTCGATCTAGTTGATAAAATCGTCAACAACGAATTCTTAACTGAACTTCATTCAGTGCCAGATAGTGAGGTCTCAACGGTACATTCTGGCAACCACACTAAAATAAGGCATATTATCTACCATTTCTTAAATTTTTTTCCCTATACTATTTCCATTTGTTCACACATTTATGCATACCGCTATCGCGTAAACTAGAATTGTAGAAAACGGAAATAATTGTTGTAAATTTGCAAATTAATTGTAATACAAAATAGAAAATGCTCTCTTTACGCTAAGAAATTGGAAAATAAATTGTATATTTATTCTATCCTGTTTATTCTAGATTGCGGGATAGCGAGGTAATCCAAGAACACAATCCCGTAAAAAAATTTAAATTGATTGGTTAGTTTTTCCGGAAACATGTGAACCTAAAAAACAACGTCTTGATGTTTAAATGTTTGACGTGTAACGTTTCCAAATGTTATTCCAAATGTTTACCAAAACAAATTAACAAACTAAATTCAAAACACGGCATTCTTTCTTTGAAGTGACTTGACCTCTGGACAAGAAATTGCGGAGGTCCCTGGTCCAAACCCTGGCCTCGTTTATTTTCCAAACAATTTTCCTCGCCTGATTTATTTTTTATTGGCACATAATATAGCGAATAATAATATTAATTTGCCATAATATTAATTAGAACAAAAAATTAATATTATATTAATATTTAAAAACTTGTTTTTTTATTTTAGTATGTATTTAGGCTGAATCTACCTTTACAGATAATAGCTGCAAAATAATGCTTGATTAATAACTCATTTGACTTGCCAAATTAAAGTTTTCGCCTTTAAAATTTATTAATGGCGACTTGACGCCATTAGATTATTTTCTTTGTGGATATGTAAAGTCACATATCTACACCGATAAACCCGAAACACTTGAGCACTTGGAACCCAACATTCGACGCATGATTGCCGAAATACAGCCTAAAGTACAGCAAAGAGTATGTGAAAATTGGCCTCTAGATTATGCCATGTACGCGCCAGTCGTGGGAGCCACATGCACGAAATCATAATTAAATATATTATGCCAGACAGTTATCTTTGAAATAAAAAAAAAACAATTCATTAATATAGAAACAAAAATGTGTGTTTAATTTCAATTTGAATTTCTCCGCCTCTAAAAAAACACCCAATAAATACCTCAGTATATTTACATCTTAATTGTATTATTTTAGGTATAAAAATCGGTTTTGAAAAAATTGACAAACTGTTGTCGGTTTGTTTGTTGGGGAACATTCTCAAACAATTAAGGGTTCTATGGAAAAAAGGATAATCCTTGCAGAGATTAATGGAATTACAACACATTGCGTTGCCGGGTTAAAGTTTTCACCTAATTTTGACAATGCATTTATCTTGACAAAACTACCGATAAAATATCAATTCATACATCTACTTACTAAATACGATAAGTTTACCTATAATTTATAATTTAGTTTTACTTGGTAACGACGGCATACTGATCACTGGTGGCATAACTGTAAAGAAGTAGATCCTCCATGGATACCGACTATTAATTAATGACATGGAAAAAGTACAAAAATATCATTAATGACAATACAAATTATTATTAAAGGTAGTGCAAACAAAATACGGCTTAGACTATTGTAATCCTGAAGCCGTGAAGTATTTCATACGGTCGATCAGGTCACGCGTCGTTTGTGCGTCTAATGTCGGTGACAGTTATAAAGGTAGCACAAAAATTGACGCCCGGAATGACAGAGTCTCGAAAATTCGCAAGGGTGGCTCCGGGATATCGACACAGAAGTGGGCAATTCCCGAGTTATATCCTTCCATGTTTCTGACAGAAATTGATGCCATACGTAACCAATAGAGTACCAGCCAGACGCACCCCCCAAAAAGAAAGTTAAGTAAATAAAATCGAGATTTGTCAAAATTTACCACTCCCGTTGGTTGAGTTTTTCCTCTCCTCTCTCTCTCATTTCCGTAAATAAAATTACAAGGGATATATGGAGAGGGGTTGATATAGGGAATTTTATCAGTTAAATGGAAAGCGCAGCGCCACGCTCGCCTGCGGTACGTTTAAATCCTTTATTATATTGATATTTATGTTGCCGAGCACTCCGACCAATATTATTTATCACGGCGATATTTCAGTATTTCCCGCAGTCCCTACGGGACTCTCTCCCTTCCCGGTCGGGGTAGGGGCCGGTGTTTATTCAAATACACCTATGAGGGCCTCAAAGGCGACATTCCAAGGGACGATAACGGGCCCCAGATACCCGAAACCGGACCTCGCCGTTCCCTATACGGCTTATTTCCCTTTAGATGTATGAAATATTGAATTTTTGTGACGGGTTCATATTTATTTAGCGACCACGATTTATCTCCGAGCCTCAGGCCTGGAAATTGATAAAATTTATTTGTGACTTAAGCTCCGGCCATATATTTTGATAAAGTCGAGTGTATTTCTTATATGATGTCTCCAAAACTGCCATTATTTTCACGATATTACGAGAAAAATCTTCTTATCGCCATAATGTCGGAGGCGTAGAGGCGTAGCTTCCCTCGCGCATTATAATAATATTTAATAATAATAATAATATTTATTCATCATTCTGTACAAAATTAGGTCATTTACAAAGTATGAGTAAGTGTATGAGTGTGAAGTAAGTCAGCACTGTGTATTATTTTTCTATCGAACGGTTCTTCTATGAACTGATGAATGCTGTAGGGAGTAGTTTGAATCAGGTAGTCCATCACTTTCCTGCAGAAGACTCTGTTCCTGTTGGCTTTCCACTGGTCTGGGAAAATATTGTACATGTTTGTCTTTTGTGAGTGGTGTGCTGTTGTGGCCAAACGGTGGAAGGTAGTTTGTAGGGCATTACCTTTTCGGGTGTTGTATGTGTGATAGTCTGCTCGTTTAGGGATGTTGTTTGAAGCTTTGTGGATGTCTCTCATACATCTGTAAATATATGAGGCGTGCACGGTTAATATTCTGTGCCGTGTGAAGAGTGGTTTGGCATGTGAGTTTCAGCGGTGAAGCTGCGCAGTGCTCTTTTTTGGAGTGTAGGAATTGTTTTAATTGTTTAATTGTCCTAGGGTGGGTCGATTGCACGTTTTTTTCGAGGGCCGAATTCAAATAGTGCGGAAAAGTTGCCTTACCATACCAGTAGTTTATGTGCAAAATTTCATTCCGATCAGACAATATCTTGTGCTCGCCATTTGGGCTTGAAATTTGGAAATTGGGACTAAAATCGTAAAATTACCGCTATCACGTCAAAACCTGATGACTAAAATGCTCAAAAAAAACATGTTCATAATTTAACTACCTATCGAAATGGTATTAGGTATTATGCTGATAGGACTGACCGTTTTCAAGATATGATCGCTAACGCGTCACGCTGCAGCGCAAGGTAAAAATTTGTGCAGCTCTCAGCTATCATATATCGGTTACCCAGAACCCAGCACCTGGACGTGGCTGCACCTCGGGTTCCTTCCAAGCCCAACCCAGCCAACCAACCATATGCTGGGCTTGTTTCGTCTGAGTCAAAGACTTCCTAAAATCTTTTTGTGCTGAAATTGGGCAATTGTTTCCTAGATTTCAGTGTCGATCTAATATGAGCATCCCGTGACTGACGGCCACATGCTAATTTTGATGATTCCGTAACCAACTTAACGGTTATCTCCACAGCAACGGTATGTAAGGGAAATGCGGATAGTCCTGAAGATGTCTCTTGCAACAGAGCGCGAAACGTCGACTACTTCAAAGTCCTCAACGCGGTTTCCACCCGGAAATCAATATATCATTGACTCAGACCGCGGAAGTCTACAATTTAGATATGCGGATAATTCCTATATTTCTTGGGATATTTCTGTTATTAGTTGTTCGTTTGAAACTCTGTGAAGAACGGGTGGCACAGTTATGGTAGTTGTCTGCCAGTCAATAATTTCATTGTACTCTGTTGCTTTGAAATTCAGCTGCGGCACAACATTGTACCTAACAGGTTGATCTTCTAGTCTCCTAGTCTCCGACTCCCTGGCTCTGAGAAGACGGTCGAGTGCGAGCTTTCTCACTTCTGACCGTTTGTCTGTCATCATACTCAATAAGATGTTTTCAGGAAAAGCATTGTACGCATTTTTCTGAATAGAAACATCGACTATTTCGCGCAGACTGGCAGATAAGTACCTCGTTCTTTGAATTACATCAAAAAGATGCCTAGATCCATCCTTGATTGAACTATGAAACCGAATGATTATTGAACCACAAAGGAGAGTAAACTGTAAGTATGTATTTCACAATAGATTCAAACTGTTGTGTCGATTTAGGTGTTGAAATGTATAACCTTAAAATTCTGTTGATACAGGTTAGCCATCGTACTTTGCAGATGGTGCCTGGATCCAGAATGCATACATCACCTGGGCAGTGGTCTGAAATAACAGCTTTAGAAATCTTGTAAAGGTAAGCCTGATCCCTGCTTTGTATTGTATCTCGACAGGCAATTGACATGATGGGAAAACTGCCAAATTTACCTTTGAACAGGCTGGAACTGCTTCTGTGGTGGTAACTTGTGATTTTTCTGTCAATGATTTGTGTTCTGCGTTTAGCTCTATTCATTTTTTTTTGTTTCAGGAAGGTCTACTGTTCCAATGCGACCGATTCTAGTACTTTTCTAGTCCAGGAGAAATGGTTGCTCGATCAGAGGAACCTCTTTCTCCTTTGGACAAACGCAGGAGGCAAACGTATCGCAGTTACAAAAAGCAATGTCAAAGAGTTTTTGTCTTTGCAAAAGAAACGAATGTGTCCTTTCTATACTGCGTTCCTCGGATCCTGTTCTTACTTGTATTATTCTTGTGTGTGAAACTGTTGAAATAGACGCTTTGTCATAAATGTTTTCGAGTTTACCGTTAAGTAGGTAACGGAATCGTCACAATTAGTATGTGGCCCTGAGTCACGGGATGCTCATATTAGGATCGACACTGAAATCTAGGCAACAATTGCCCAATTTCGACACAAACATGATTTTAGCAAGATATTTGACTTTGAGTCGGACTAAACAAGCCCAGCATATGGTTAATTGGTTGGGTTGGGCTAGGGAGAAACCGCTGGTGCAACTACCTCCACGTGGTGGGTTCTGTGTAACCGATACAGGTTAGCTCAGAGCTGCACAGATTTTCATCTTGCGCTGCAGCGTGACGCGTTAGCGATCATATCTTGAAAACGGTCACTCCTATCAGCATAATACCTAATACCATTTCGATAGGTAGTTAAATTATGAACATGTTTTGTTTGAGCATTTTAGTCATCAGATTTGCGGTAATTGCGGCGTGATAGCGGTAATTTTACGATTTTAGTCCCAATTTCCAAATTTCAAGCCCAAATGGCGAACACAAGATATTGTCTGATCGGAATGAAATTTTGCACATAAACTACTGGTATGGTAAGGCAACTTTTCCGCACTATTAGAATTCGGCCCTCGAAAAAAACGTGCAATCGACCCACCCTACTGTCCCCAGGACTCGATTTCATATACCATGCGTGCCATGTATGCAGGGGCGGCTCGTAATATAGAGCCAAGGAGCCATGGCACTACCTGTAATTTCAACCTCAGCAAGAATTTCTAATTAATTCTAAAAACCTTTTTTTCCATTTTAAATGTTAAACAATGCCTGCGTAGGGTTAATGAGTAGTCAAACATCGCAACGCATTTCACTCCACAACACAACGCGGTTAACCGTGCTACTATACCGCCGCGCCAGCACCATCCGAGCCAACTTATTTCTGGCACGGCAGTTCCTCAGAGCCAGGGCTATCGCGGGGGGGTGCGCGGGTAGGTGAGGGTCTAGCGACGTCGCGTTCTGTATGTGCATTTGGAGCCAAACTCGAGTTGGTTCGATCGAGTGCAACGTGCATGTGTTAACTCGTATTTCGCTTCTCATATCGGTTAAATCTGACACAAAAAGTTCCGCTCCGCGTCATACAAAATGAATCAAATTAGTTCATTACAGAATAAGCCTTTTCTAACATGTACTATTGAGGAAAAAGTGCAAAATTAGTTGATCAGCTTAAATATTTGTCTCACACTTGTCGGGATTTGTTCATTTTTTCTACGTCTCCACAAAGAACGAGTGTTTTGGACGAAATTGTTCAGACACTCTTACCCCGTTCGTCACAAACGAGATGGAATTTTCATTCGCGAGGGGTTAACGCCGTTTTTGAGTATAGAAAAGAGTTAATAAATGTAATGGAAACTTTGGAAAACGACGAAAATATTAAGTTGGCGTCAACGATAGAACAATTGGGTGCCTATACACTTAGACTAAAGGACAAGGATTGTGAATTTTGGTTAACAATTTTCTATAAAGTAATGCCCCAAGTGGAGATAATTTTTAACCAACTACAAAAGAAAAACACCGACGCGGTTAAGCACGACTTGCAAAAGTTTGAAAATGCAATACAGAAAATACGTGATAAAGTAGATAAAATTATTGCTGAATTTAAATTGGAATTCTCAGAAGACGGACCACCATCCCAAAAAAGACAACGTACAATAGTTCCTAAAAATACGAAAAGAGAAGCGTTGCAAATTTGTGATTCTATTGTCTAGCAAATAAGAACGGGATTTAGTTTTACGGGACATTTAGTAGCTGCTAATTTATTCACACAGGAAAATTTTACGTAATATCGCAAGCAATTTCCTGATAATTTTCTTTGTGAAATAGTGCGTTTTTATCCGTCTTAGGAAAAAAATTGTTTGAAAACGGAACTGCAAGTACTTTACGAACAAGAAGAATTGCAGGGTGTTTCTGCTGGAGCTGTTTCAATTTTATCACGTATTTTACAATAAGATATGGGTAACAATTTTCAAGAAACTCTAGAACTTTTAAAAATCTTAGTGACGATACCTATGTCAACGTCTGAAGCTGAGCGGTGTCTTTCTATGTCAAAAAGAGTTAAGACATTTTTAAGAAATACGATGAAGGAAGAAAGGCTTAGTGCGCTTGGAATGTTGTCGTCTAAAAAAGTCTTCTCGGTATTATTGAAGATTTCAATAAGCGTTGATTAAGTTATTTTCAAGTAAAAAAGAACGTCGAATGGAGTTTATATATCGCAAAATGTAACTTTACGTTTATTTTCAGTTAATTTTGTATACTTAATATCTAAATATATAACTTTAATAAAACTGTTTGAAACGATAAACCTCAAGAAAAGTTTTTCTTTATTTAAAAAACCAAGGCATATTTTTCATGTTGTGTGGCTCTACCATACAAATGTACCAGGGGCCGCCACTGCATGTATGTGGTTCTTGCGGCTTGGTACCCAGCTGTTTTTTCTAGTTTCTGTATTGCATACATTGCGTTGCTGAGAGTTACGGCTAGTTTGTCGATGTGGTCGCTCCAGGATAGTCGAGCATCTATGGTAAGTCCCAGAAACCGAACCGTTTTGTCAGGTTTCTTCCATCTATCCATCTGAATGGTGATTTTTCTATTTTTTCTTCCTGTAGCTGTAAGTTATTTTCAGCAAACCACCTATTTGCTTGGTCCAGGTGTTTCTTACAATGTGCTTCTGCTGCTTCTTCATGTTGGTGTGTCGTTTTCGGTGTTTGGATTTCTTTGTCAACCTGTTTCACGATTTATTACTGTCCAAATTGCCTTACTTTTGTTTTGTGCATCGTATATTTGGTTGGAGTTTCTTTTTTGTGTTCTTCTTCGGCGAGCTGTGTGTATTATTGCTGGTATCTCTTTACGAAGTTTGCAATGTGGTTATATTTCCTATCGTCATTCACTCTTCTTAGGAGTCTGAGAGTTTCCGGGCTTGTAGCAGGTTTGCTGGGATATTTGGCCTGGCTTTTATTTTTCTTTGTGGTACCTTTGGAAATACGTTGTTGTGGTGTTTGCAAAAGAGCCACATAAATTTGTCCATCATTTTGTTTGCATCTTCATCTTCTTCAACTATGTCCGAGGTTTCTTGAGCAAGCAACGTTTCAAACTTATGCTTGTGAATTTCGGGTTGTGAGCTTTTTTTGGTTGGTATCGGGATTTTTAGGGCCAAAATAATTAATAATATAGTTCTGATAATAGTTAGTTCAGGATATCATTCCCACTATATCACAATGAAAGTTGGTTCTTAACTCATTTTACTGTCGGATTTTCCTGTGTGTTGTTTAGTTTAGCGTTTATTCTGTCGTTTTCGTAAACCTAAATGGTGTCCCAAATCCCTGACCACATCTTCGTGATTCTTTTGTGTTCTGGTGGTTTGAAATTGAACTATATTGACTTTGCCACAACATTTGTAACACCCTTAAGGAGGCGTGGCAGATATAGCATTGAAAACTGAATCGATTTAACTATGTCCATCTGTCCATCTGTCCATCTGCTCGTCTGTCCGTCTGTGTACACGATAACTGCCGTAATTTTATAGTTATTGATCTGAAATTCGTTATACAAGTTTATCTCTTAAAAAGTAAGGACAAGTTCGTGAATGGGCAAAATCTTCAGCACGGTTGAAGATAATTTTCTTACTAGTTCTTGCTGATTTTTAGATCATTTAATTCTGATTAGTCCAGTAAAATAACGATTTCCCTTCCGAAAAAAATGAATTTATACGTCTTAAAAACAATAAATCTGATATGTATTACCTTGCTTTTTGCTGAAAAAATTAATTAAAGCAAAGAAAACAGAGCGTAGTTACGTATTAATTTTAGTATCATTTTGATACCATTCTAGTACGAATTATTGGTATTATCCATCGACACATTTGCTAAAGTTGAATTCAGTCGTCTAGAATACCCTTGGACAATCGGAGTTACACGTTGCATAATGGTGGGGAAGATATACATAGTAAAATTAGCGAAGAGATACAAAGGTCCGTACGAAAAAGTTTCGGTTGAAATATTCGCTAAATTTCAGGGATTTTTCGCATTTTTTGTCTTCTTATCTTCCTGTTTGCTCTATAACAAAATTCTGCTGACACGACAAAGAATAGTTGTAGTGACTCTTACTCATTTTAACAGTATTTGACGCACTTCCTATTAGTACAATAAACATAAACTAGAAAGGAATTATTGTAGATTTAAAAAGAATAACATACAGTGTGTTCCCTAAGGAAACTGATAATCTTGTGCGAAACTGGTCTCCTTAGGGAACACATTGTATATCATGGATGCGCACGCATCCAAACGTAATTTATTTCTTCGTACACTACATACCTCCCTTTTCAAATTACAACCAAATAAGAAAATCAAAATTCAATTCAAAATCGCAAACGATCAGGACACTTTCGGATTCGCTGTGGCCTGGCATTAGAAGTTACAAGTTCGTTAGATACACAATATGAAGTAGATGTGGTCGCTTCACAAACATCCGCTTCCACCTCAGAGCCGTCAACATTATTTTTTTTTCTGCAATACATCCCTTATTTTGTCAACGAAATCATTTACATCCAAATCATTACATTCGAAAATTTGGTTGATGTGACGTTTCCAAAACAGTTTACTATCCTTCACCTCTATTAAATATACATTTTTCCCAATATTTTTCAACTTTTCAACCAATTCATTTTATTAATTTTTGACTAAAATCTTTAACACGTACATTTTGCCCAACAGTCAATCTTCTTCTTACTCTTCCTCGAAAATGAGAAAAGCTGTTATTTTGACCTTTTATTAAATTAGTTTTTACTGACTTGTTATCAACATTTGATCTACAATAAAAATTTGGGTTCAATAAATCCAATCTAGTTAATCTTTCTTCCAAACATAATTTCAGCTGTAGATTCGCCGGTGGAGTAATGTTTCGTACCCCTGTAATTAATTAAAAATCTACATAGCAATGTATGAAAATTACAATTCTGATTGCTATACAATTCCTTATATAAAAAAGATTTTGCAGTTTTTACACTATTTTCCGCTTGACCATTAGACTGTGGATTATACGGTGGCGATGTTACGTGACTTATACCATTGTTATGTAAAAATTCTTCAAATTCAGAAGATACCAATTGAGGACCATTGTCCGAAACTAGAGTTTTTGGAATGCCAAATCGTGCAAAAATATCCTTTAACTTTAAAATTGTATTTGCAGTTGTGATTGATTTCATTATGAAAATCTCCATCTACTTAGGCAATTATAAAAATTATAATTTATGACAATCAATAAATACTTATTATTTATTGGACCACAGAAGTCGATATGAATTCGTTCTCATACTCCTGTTGGTACTGGCCATGATTTTAAGTGTCTTTGGTCGGAGTGATTCTGTTTGCCTGACAAGTTTCACGAGTTTTCAATAGATTTTTTAAATCTTTATTTAAAGGCCACCATACATACGAACTAGCTAATGATTTACTTTTTGCAATTCCCATGTGTGCTCCATGTAATGCCAATAGTATTTTATTTCTTAAACTGTTTGGCATTATAACTCTTTGTTCCCACATTAAAATCTCATTTTCAAAATTGATCTGATCTTTCCATTTCCAGTAAGGTTTCAATACCTCGTCTGTTATCTTTGCTGGCCAACCATTTGAAACAAAATCCCGTTTTTCAATATTTCATCATTTAGCAATTCTCTGGGTACCATCGTTTGCTTACAAATATAATTAATAAATCTGTTATTTTCTGTGTCTTCAACACTTACATTCTCTACAATATTTAAGGGCATACGTGATAGAAAATCTGCTCTGTTATGTATGTAATATCGAAATCATAACCCAATAGCGATAAAGCGTATCTTTGAAGTCATTAACGGAACAGACTGTTTGGGACCAAAAATAGATACCAACGGCTTATGATCGGTATTTATGACAAAATGTTTCCCGTATAAGTTGATGAATCTTCTTTATGCCAAAAACAATGGCTAGTGCCTCCTTATCTATCTGAGAATATTTTGTTTCTGTACTAGAAAGTGTTCTGGAACTAAACGCTATTGGTCTTTCATCCCCAGATGAATAAACATGTGTCAAAATTGCCCCTAATACACAGGATGATGCATCCACTGTTAATTTTACATCGACATTAGGGTCGTAATGAGCTAAAAATTGTGGTGAGGTTAGCATTTCTTTAATTTTGTAAAACGCCTCAGAACATTCTTTTGTGCAAATCCAAGTACTTTCTTTCTTTATCAAGTCATACAACGGATGCAATACATTTGTGATAATAATTTACGGAACCTAAACATGATTTTAATTGCGTTACATTTTGTGGAATTGAAATATTCTTTATTGCTTCAACTTTCTTTGGACATTTATGCAGCCCCGCTTTATTAATTACATATCCCAAATATGAAACAAAGTCCGCAAAGAATAAACATTTATCTTTCCTTACTGTAAGACCATTATTTCTTAAACTATACAATACCCGATTTAACCTCCGCATGTGCTGGTCGTAATTGCGACCAGTAATTAATATATCATCTAGAAAGCCACAAACCCCATCAATCGTTCCTAAAAGTTGCTCCATGATACGATGAAACTTTGACGGAGCGCATGAAATTCCAAAAGGTAGTCTATTGTAAGAAAACAAACCCTTGTGTGTTGATATTGTAGTTATTTTATGGATGATTCATCTATTAACAATTGCTGATATGCATGACAAATCGATTTTTGTGAACTGCTGTCCCCCATTCGGACTTCCTGGCACGGTAGAAGTTACTTCTTTCCAGGAGATGAACTTCTTTGGCTCAAAATGCGTGTTGAGTGTGTTAATAATGGCTTCATAATCCACATATTTAGGCATGCGCGGAACCAATAGATTTTGCAGCGTAAATACGCTGCATATTCCGCGGATAAGCTGTTCAATGTATAAATACTGCTCCAGTCTTCTACGGTGAATTGACCAGTAGTTCACTTTCGAGCTAAACTGATGCATAAAACTCGTTCGGACCACGTGCTGGACGTCTACGGCTGCTTTTGCTTCCTTGACCGGTGGCCCCTCCTTTTCATCGTTCTCTGCCATTTTCAATTTCAATTATCCTCGTCGCCAATGCTGTATTTATTAGGGGTTGGAAATAATACGCAGATTTGCACAACACACTTTACTTAAACACTCTCAATATGTAACAGGTGTACATACGTCTAATACATATAATATAATATAATATAATGGTTCATTCTAGCAACATATGGCATACAACAAAATAATACCTAACAGGGGGATGTGGTTGCGCACGCATCCAAACGTAATTTATTTCTTCGTAGAGTACAATTTATTTATTTTGACATATCATCATCAAAAACTGTTTCATGTTTTTTATAATTTTCTCTACAAAAAAAAATGTCTATACATCGTGTGTGTGCGAGTTGGCGTTGTAAGATATACGACTTAAAAAACGTCGCACGCTATAGTGATAATTATGCGTTGAGTGAACCCTTTCGCATCCCAACTATTTGAGAACATGATTGAGCCTCATATTTTATAGTAAGAAAAACGATAACATGCAGTTAAAACTTGACTAGTAGCGAACCTAAGTATTTTTGCCAGCTATTGTATTTCCAATATCCATATTATACAATAAAACTTTATTTAGGTATTTATTTTATTATTATTATCTTTATAACATTCTACTACGAATTATTTGTATTATCCATCGACACATTTGCTAAAATTGCATTCCGTCGTCTTAAATCCTCTAGGGCAATCGGATAGATACGTTGCATATTCGTGAGGAAGATATACAGGGTATAATTGGCGAAGAGATACAATGTTCCGTAAGAAAATGTAGGCATACCGAATGCTACGAATTTTGGTTGAAATCTTCGCAAAATTCCTGGAATATTTCGCACTTCTTTTAATGTTTTCCTGTTTGCTCTATAACAAAATCCTTCTGATATCACAAAGAATAGTTGTAGTGACTCTTTACTCATTTTAACAGTATTCGAAGCTTTTCCTATTAGTACAATCAACGTAAACTAGAAAAGAATTATTGTAGATTTAAAAAAAAAACATACAGGGTGATCCCTGAGGAATCAACTTTCTGCAAACTAGTGTCCTTAGGGCTCACACAGTATATAGAACAAACTTACCAATCGTAGTATAAGCACTAGTATATATAAAGGTATTTCGCTTGTGCTTATGTTATGCATCAGTAGTAAAGTGGTTGCTAGCATACAATCAAAAGAGCCAATGATGATCAAAATAGTTATCTGAACACCAAATAGTTCATTGAATAGACTGACGACTTTATGCATCTCGCAAAAAGTGTTGGATAAAATTTTTATTTCCATTATTACGTTGTCTGAGATTGGTGTTATTGATATCTGTTCAAAATTTCTTCGTCCAATGATAGCATAGATCCTCTTCAGGTTTTCTCGTAATAAATAATATTTAACGTAAATGACATTCATAGCACACATTAAATATGTCAGAGAATATCGTATTTCATACGAGAATATAAGCAAAATTCTCAAAGGAGAAGTCATTAGAACAGTACAAAAATAACCAATTATCAATAGTAGTGCTACTAAGAGTTCCCAGTATAATCGTATTGTCAATGGTAAGTTTTGACTGTTAGAACTTAACTCAATGTCATACAGAGCTGATAAGAATGCAGCGAAATTCGATCGTGCACAAAACTGTAACTTACACACAAACTCTATCAAAGCGACGCTTGTAAGTGAATCTGATAAATCCATAATCAAATGTTCCGGGCGTGCACTTGGATGAACTTGACTGGTCCTAAGTTTCAGAGTCATTAGCACATTAATTCTAAACAAAGAAATGCAGAAAATGTTTATTCCACCCAGACATTTGCAAAAGAGTTGGTATAACAATTTCTTCCGTTCTAATGAATATATTGGTAGTAAACCAACTACAACGCCAGCGATTTGGTAATATTTCAGGAGCAACACTGTGGTTATCATTATGTATTGCCTGTGGTTGAATAACAACTGCGTATTACCAACAAATTACGTAGAAGACAAAAGCGCTCGAGTTTATTTATATGTGAATATTCAAAAACACTACTTTATCATACCATAAATTGTAGAAATGTGACATCGCTGCAACAAGAAAAAAGTTTTAATGACGTGTTACTTTATCGATTAATATTAAATGATCGATGCTATAGCATTTTTAGTTCTAGATATTAACTTACATAGTGGAATACATCATGGAATTATGGAATAACTAACGCTTTATCTTCTATTGCATTAATATATAATCATAATGTATAATCGATTCACGTGTTTTATTTCTAGTTTAATTATTTAGAAAGCTTTCTGATTATTTATTTATGTTGATATATCAATATCAAAATCGGCTTCATGCTTTTCATAATTTTCTCTACAAAAAATGTACGAGTTGGGTGATTCCTTTCGCATCCCAAATATTTGAGAACATGATTGAGCATCATATTCATTTTATAGTAAGAAACGCAATAACATGCAGTTAACACTTGACTAGTAGCGACCCTAAATATTTTGCCAATTAATGTATTTCCAAAATCCAGGTGATTAAGTTATTCATTAAATTAAATTTTATTTGGGTATTTATTTTATTATTATCTTTATAAAATTCTACTACGAACTATTAGTATTATCCATCGACACATTTGCTAATGTTGAATTCCGTCGTCTAAAATTAAAATGGTCTTCGGCCATCGGATTGATACGTTGCATATTCGTGAGGAAGACATACGTGCTAAAATTAGCAAAGAGATACAAACTTCTGTAAATGTAGACAAACCGAATGCTACAAGTTTCGGTTGAATTCTTCGCTGTTTTAACTGTTTTCTTTTACTGTTTTCTCTATAAAAAAATCCTTCTGATATCATAAAGAATAGTTGTAGTGACTCTTTACTCATTTTAACAGTATTCGAAGCTCTTCCTATTAGTACAATAAACATAAACTAGAAAGGAATTATTGTAGATTTTAAAAAACATACGTGGTGATCCCTGAGGAAACTGATTAACTTCTGCAAACTAGTTTCCTTATGGTACACAATGTATATAGAACAAACTTACCAATCGTACTATAAGGCCTAGTAGTAATACAGGTAATGTTTCCCTGTTTGTTCTATAACCAATTTCTTCTGATATGACATCGGTGCAACAAGAAATACATTTTAATCATTTATTACATATCGATTATTATTAAATAATGGTTATTACAAAGTGTTTTATACATATACAATTATGTACCATATACATAACAGTAAAGTTATCAATATATTTAAATTTAAAATAACAGCAAAATTTTATAAGCGATTTGTGAAATGGATAGGATTGCTAATTCAGAATATAGTAAAATTGTTCATTCAATGTTGATCCATCAACTTGTAGTGTAGGTAATTAAAATCATGGAATAAGTAACGCTTTATCTTCTATTGCATTCATAATCATAATGTATAATCTATTCACGTGGTTTATTTCTAGTTTATATCACTATTATTGAATTTATATTATGACTCAATTTCGAGCCTCACCATGGGGATCTCGCTTATTAGTGGAGCGATAGAGCCTATGTCGAAATTTGGCAATGTTTCGTATTTTTGTGCTAATTAATTATCTGAAAAGAAATTTGAGCTATCATTTCATTTTTAAGATATCCGTAAGAAACTGATATGTTAAGATATCGTTTTTAATTTTTTAATCAAAACCAAATGTAACTGGACATTAGAAACTGTGGTAAAGTTAAGAAAAAGGTTTTATTTAGCTCTAACTATTACAAAATATAAAATTGTGGAGACTGCAGATGTGAGTCACTGTCGATGTATATTCTGACATCCGTGATTGTCTTTCTTTTTTATCATTTTCCATTATTCATGGCAACCATGATGTGGTCCCCACAGTTGCATTTTTTAATTTGAAATAAGATCAAAGATGGCGGCGTAACCATGGCCAACTTATGTTTTTCTTATGGGCGCCATGTTGAATTTTGGAATGTTCCGATAGTTTCTCATTTCCGAAATGTATAACATTTTGGCATTATTTTTTAAAAGAATGGCATAAAATAATAAAAAAACTTCTGCTTTCTTGTTGTTTGTCGTACTTATCAGGTAACCCAACTGGAGCTTGGTTACCGCCGGCCGCCGGCGCTGGACTGACCAAGAGTGCATTGGATTAAAAACATTCAGATTGTAAAAGAAGCAAGTTTATACAACATAAAGCTTATTTTTTTAAGTAAATGTTCAAATGGGCCGCCGTTTTCTTGGGGGCATAGTAGCGTGCCCGCTTTTCTACCTGTTGTTATGCTCTAACTGTTCTTCCCGGAATAGTACTGACCGCATTTGTTATTCGATCCCGCATATCCTCGATATTTCTGCGATGATAGCGTGATAAATTTCGCCATTCACAGTTCCGCAAAGAAAATAGTGCTGGGGACTTAAACCAGGGGATCTAGCAGGACATTCAACCACTCCAACATTACCAATCCAGTGGTTTGGATATTGTCGATTCAAATAATTTCGTGCAACTGCAACGTTTGACTTGTGTGGGTACGGTTTCAATTTCTTTGATCGTAATGCTCTGCACACACGTGTTTGCAGCAATTCCAAATTAAGGGCTACTTCCCGCTTAGAAGTTCGAGGATCGTCATTTATCTAAAAGCCGGTAGTTGAAGCATTGTAAATTATGGCAATCTAACGTTTACTATTTCCAAAATATCTCTTTGATCAGTTTCAACATTTCCATGAGGATTATAAGAATTACGGGGTTTACTAAACGATCCATGGTCCACTAAATTTCCGTCCAATGTTAGGAATATTGTACGATGGGGCATTTCTATGAGAAGAATAATAAACCCATATCACATCACTTTTTCGTTATTGGTAAACGGCAATTTACATCCACAATCAACCACAGTTAGGGTTTATTTGGTTAAATGGCAAACCCAATGCTGAGGGCGCCGCTTGATCCAAGTGCATTTTATTGACATTGCTTGGCAATGAGTCCGGCGGTCTGTAACCAAGCTCCAGTTAGATACCTAAAGGTTTTTTGATTATTACATCATTATTTTAAAAAATCTGATGTGGCCAGGCACATGACTTTATCATACAATATATAAAATTAATAGTTTAGCTGCATGAAAATCTATTCTATTGAGATAAATCGTAGGTATTGTCAAAGCATCAGAATTTGACACTACCTACACTACGTCATTAGAATAATAGTTATTTATGTCACAAATGCCGAAAGTACGGAATAGCGCGACGAGCGGTGATGCGGCGCGTCACCGCAGGCGGAGTGTCGCCGTCGCATGTGAGCGAGTCGCGCTATCTAGTTTTTGGCAGGAGCGACATCAACGTTTATTGTGTTGCTTTTTAAGAAATACATATCAAAAAATGATTTCTATACAGTAAATGCTAGGTTGGTACCACTTTGACGAAACGTCAAGTTTAAAGGTGCGTTCCGATTGGTAGGTAATGGTAGCCAATGGCGGTGGTAGAATACGAAATTATAGTATTTCTTACATATCGTGATAATGACACATATTAGTTTGCATGTACATAAACATGAGCCACTAGCAATTTTCTATTGGAAATACTATAACGGCGTCTGCTACCACTGCCATTATCACTAATGAAAGCGCACCTTAAAAAGGTAATTCAAATTCTGACAGATTTATACTTGTTTCACCAACATACTAAAATAAAACTACACTCATCGCTATACTTTATTTATAATTTTCTCAATGTATCGTTTTTAGAATTAGATATAAAGACGGGTTGATATTTCTTATCAACAAACAATCAAATTAGTGATCTTACTTTATTTGAAATTTGTATTTTATAATTTGCCGCACTACAGCGGCAACGTTCCATAGTGGTTTTCCAACCTCTGATGAGATCAGCTGTTTTCGAATGTGACAACACAAAAAAATATTTGTCAAAATCCTGGCCACTGTGTAATTTCATATCAATGCAGATGCGACCGATCTCGATCAAATAGAATTTGCTCTTGAAGATAAACTATTAATTTTACCAAAAAATTTCATAGGCATAAATTATTCAAAATTTCCTCTACTTTAATTTATTAATTAACTAATTTGTCGAAATTACAGAAATGGCGGCTCATTTCCAAAATCCTTCAAAAAGGCTTAGAATAAACTAAAAAGCTAAACTATTAATTTTACCAAAAAATGTCATAGGAATAAATTATCCAAAATTTCCTCTACTTTAATTTATTAGTTAACTATTTTGTCGAAATTACAGAAATGGCGGCTCATTTCCAAAATCCTTCAAAAAGGCTTGGAATAAACTACCAGTTCCTTTGGACCCTTGTGAACCAAAAGCTTTTCAGCTCTAAGTTTGGTCATCAAACTTCTAAATATAAACTTTCGTCCCGATACCTTTAGTAGTTTCTCCGGAACCGTCGTCACAAAAATCGTTTACACACGCACACACACACACACACACACACACACACACACACACACACACACACACACACACACACACACACAGAGACATTTTTTTGTACCTCGGTCAAAAATGTTCAGGGGACCCATAAAGACCTATTTCCGCTAAAATCTCAATTTTTTTTTTCGGCATGATTACAATACTTTATCTTACTGCGTATGATAAAGTAAAAATGTCATAGGCATAAATTATTCAAAATTTCCTCTACTTTAATTTATTATTTAACTATTTTGACGAAATTACAGAAATGGCGGCTCATTTGCAAAATCCTTGAAAAAGGCTTAGAATAAACTATCAGTTCCTTTGGACCCTTCTGAACCAAAAGCTTTTCAGCTCTAAGTTAGATCATGAAACTTCTAAATATGAACTTTCGTCAAGATACCTTTAGTAGTTTCTCCGGAATCGTCGCCACAAAAATCGTTTACACACACACAGACACACACACACACACACACAGACATTTTTTTGAACCTTGGTCAAAAATGTTCAGGAGACCCAAAAAGACCTATTTCCGCTAAAATCTCAAAAATTTTTTTCGGCACGATTACAATACTTTACATACTGCGTATGATAAAGTAAAAATCTGATGTGGCCAGGCACATGACTTTATCATACAATATATAAAATTAATAGTTTAGCTGCGTGAGAATCCATTTTATTGAGATAAATCGTAGGTATTGTCAAAGCATCAGCATTTGACAGGAGTGACATCAACGTTAATTGTGCGGCTTTTTGAGAAATGTGTATTAAAAAAATAAATAAAGAATGGTAATATTTCTGTATAGGAAATGTTAGGTTGGTACCACTTTGACGAAACGTCAAGTTTAAAAAGCTAAGTCAAATTCTGGCAGATTTATATTTGTTCATGACACTGTAGATGTCACATCCGTACTTACATACAACAATAAAACTACAGTCATCGCTATACTTTATTTACAATTTTCTCAATTTATCGTTTTTAGAATTAGATATAAAGACGGGGTGATATTTCTTATCAACAAGCAATCAAATTGGTGTTCTTATTTTATTTGAAATTTGTATTTTATAATTTGCCGCACTAGAGTGGCAACGTTCCATAGCGGTTCTCCAACCTCTGATGAAATCAGCTGTTTACGAGTGTGACAGCACAAAAGCATATTTGTCAAAATCCTGGCTACTATGCAGTTTCATATCAATGCAGATGCGACCGATCTCGATCAAATAGAATTTGCTCCTGCAGCTAAACTATTAATTTTACCAAAAAATGTTATAGACATAAATTATACAAAATTTCCTCTACTTTAATTTATTATTTATTTATTTTGATGAAATTACAGAAATGGCGGCGCATTTGCAAAATCGTTGAAAAATGCTAAGAGTAAATAGCCAGTTCCTTTGGACCATTTTGAACCAAAAGCTTTTCAGCTCTAAGTTTGGTCATAAAACTTCTAAATATGAACTTTCGTCCCGATACCTTTAGTAGTTTTCCCGGAATCGTCGCCACAAAAATCGTTTACACACACACAGACATACATACACACACACACAGACATTTTTTTGTACCTTGGTCAAAAATGTTTAGGGGACCCAAAAAGACCTATTTCCGCTAAAATCTCAATTTTTTTTTTCGGCATGATTACAATACTTTACCATACTGCGTATGATAAAGTAAAAAGATGTAAGGTTGGTTAATCCGGTAAAAGGCCCAAATGGATAGAAAAAAAGTTGTTTTCAATTTGTTGTTGAGAACTTTTGCCTATTATTATAGGCATTTTCAGAACCTAAAAGGCAGCAACATTGAGAACACAAAAAACGGATGTTATAAAGTAATCACCCGTCCAACTTGCAACATCTTATCAGCGTGGTAAAGAAACAATAAAGTTGGATCACATGGATAATAACGGTTTAATATCTACGGTTAGAGAACAGCGTGTAACGTGATTTGAGATGGTAACGTAAACAATCAATACGGTGAATGGGACCAGCTTAACCAGAAAACCAGAAAAAAAGTTAAAAATGAAAAAACAAAGAGGCAACTACTGGTAAAAATTTCCTAACAATAATCGTACAAACACAGGGACGCAAAACGCCGGGACATGATGTAATAAAAGGTCCAAAATAAAGTTAAAAGACGCGCAGAAGAAAAAACGAGAACTATCAAATGATAGGTTAACCTTTGTACCAGCGTGTGCGGTTGGTCTTTTATCGAAAACATACAATATGGTGCGTAAAAAACAAATTTACTAAGACGAAAAACATTAAATTTACTTAGAATAAAAACGCAAAATGGAAGGACAAACAGGCAGGTACAAAACAAATAATAAAAATTAAAGTTATATACCTACAAAAAATAAATAAAATAATAATAAACATTTTTATAAGTGAGAATGTCCGGAAATTCTACCAAACCAATAACAATAATATAATTGAAATGGGTTCAAGGATACGGGGTTAACAATAAATTGGCATAAATAGACGAAAGGTCATCCAGGTCTGAACTTATATTGTTGGACACGATCGTCTCAACTTAAATATTTTGAATTTAGGTTACTTCCGGTTACACCGGAAATGATGTCAACTTTTATATTTCAAATGGAACAGCCTGTATTGTATTTCATTTTTAAAATCTTCGTTAAATTTTAGATCAATTTTATGTTGCATTCCCTATACCTAACATGTGTCATTTTTGAGATATTCATATTTTGCATATCATATCTGCACGGTTACATTCAATTACTTATAAATTATCCCCTGTGACCGTTGGAAAAAAGTTGTCCAGCAAAATTGTTGTGAAGGTAATGTATTATCGACACATTAGTAGAATTCTCCTAAAAGTGATACAGGTGTTCAAATTATAAGATCAAATTTAATTTCGACAAAAGTATTAAAAGTCGCTTTTTCAAATGGCAGCCCTAACATATGAATACATTTCTGAATTCTATGGAAAATTTTAGATCAACTTTGTGTACGATGTCCTATACCTTAAATGTACTTGTACCTACTTAAACCGATTTTTAAAGATCCCAGTAAAAATTGCACATCTTCCCAAATCTAAATTGCGTTGAAAACAACTGAACAATTTGGAATACAAAGAACTTTATTAAACAAGTTTGTTAGGTCATTTTTCATTATAATTGATTTAGTATTTATAAAATTATAAGCCTACAATAAAACAAAACGTTATGTAAATTAAGAAAACTGCTTAATTCTATTTTAGCAACTGGTCAAAAAAATTGCCGTTTTCCGCTAAATATGCTTCAATTCCTTTTAACATATTATTGTTGGTGGCGTCCCTGATAGAGTTAACACTTAAGTCATTGAAAGCAGCTCGAACTCTATCTTTCATGTTCTGCTTATCAGTTATTGGGTCCACCATTATTGGGTGGCTTCCAATGGACGGTGCTCCAGCGCACATAACTGTTGCAGTAAGAGCCTTGCTTAACGAGATGTTCGGCGTGCGGTGGATTGCGCTTAATCCGTCCTACAAATATCCCCCGACTTGACCCCAATGGATTTTTTCATTTGGGGAGCTATAAAGACGTAGTTTATGAGGACCCAATAGTTGATAAGGAGAATATGAAAGATAGAGTTCGAGCTGCTTTCAATCAATGGGTTATGTGCTAACTCAGTCAGCGACGCCACCAACAATAATGTGTTAAAAAGTATTGGAGCATGTTTAGCGGAAAACGGCAACGTTTTTGAACAGTTACTGAAATTAAACTAAGCAATTTTTTTTTTAAATTTACTTTATTTTATTTTTAATTTGTGTTTTATTGAAGGCTTATAATTTTATAAATATATACTAAATTAATTATAATGAAAAATCATCTAAAAAACTTGTTTAATAAAGTTCTGTTTATTCTAAATTGTTCAGTTGTTATCAAAAGCAATCTAGATTTGGCAATGTTTGCAATTTGTACTGTGATGGTTAAAAATCGATTTCAGTAGATACAAGTACATTTTATGTATAGGACATTGTACACAGAGTTGATCTAAAATATTTCATAGAATTGAGAAATGTTTTCAGATGTTAGGGTTGCCATTTGAAAAAAATCGACTTTTAGTACTTTTCTCGAATTCAACATTGATGTTATAATTTGAACACCCTATATAACTTTTAGAAGAGTTCTACCGACTTGTCGATAATACGTTACGTTCATAACAATTTTGCCGGACAACTTTTTTCTAACATAGGGGATAATTAATAAGTAATTGAATGTAACCGTGCAGCTGTCATTTTTTAATGAAAAATATTAATATCTCAAAAATGACAAATGTTAGGTACAGGGAATGTAACAAGATTGATCTAAAATTTAATGAAGATTTCAAAAATGCGATTAAATACAGGATGTTCCATTTGAAATATAAAAGTTGACATCATTTCCGGTGTAACCGAAAACTCAAAATATTTTAGTTGAGACGATCGTGTCCAACAATATAAGTTCACAAATTTTCAATCTCTCGTTTCATTTGGTTGTCCATATACTTCTAATGGCAGCTCGTCGTGGGAGACCCTGTATATCTAGAAAAGTTCTATTTGTGAGATTTCTCTCGTTAGAAAGGATTTTAACATTCTCAAAGTCCGGTAGATGTTTGTCATTGGTACAGTGCGAGCAAAGAGCTGTATTGTTTCTTTTGTTTGTCAAGTCTCTCTTTTGTTGAAGGATGCGATTGTGTAGCAGTTGGGAGGTCATACCTATATACACTTTGGGGCAGTTGTTACAGGGTACACAGTATACTACGTTAGTCCATAGGTCAGGGGGGATTGGGTCTTTTAATTTACATTTTATCACTCTTGAACTTACTGACTAGTACTAATCTATGGTGTGGAGACAAGAGAATGTCCGTGAGTTGTTTCGATATAGACGGGATATGCTGGATGGTGTGGTAACTGATGGATTGTGTGCGGGATAATGATTTTCCATCATCCTGATGGCAAATTTTCATTAAACGGTGTTTGTAAGCCAGTACTGTGTTAATGTTGTATTTTGTGGGGTGGCCGGATATAAAGCTTAACATTCTGGTTGTAGATGTTTTTTTCCTATACTAATCCAACTTGATCAAGCCCAGGGCAGACCTCGTCACCATTCTAGGTTCTGAAGATGCCTGTAATAATAGGCGACACTCGACAGTACTCAACAACAAATTGAATAAATGCCATAAATAAGAAATATCCTACAACTTTTTTTCTATCCATTTGGGCCTTTTCCGAATTAGCCAACCTTACATTATTACACTGCCCAGTATAACCACCGTTATTATAAAAAATCTGATGTGGCCAGGCACATGACTTTATCATACAATATATAAAATTAATAGTTTAGTTGCATGAGAATCTATTTGATTGATATCAGTCGTGTCTACATTAAAATAAAACTAGTTAGCCAGGATTTAACAGATAAATAAATAATTAAATAAATAAATAATTCCTTTATTAAAATAAGACAATATTAATTGCAACAAAATATTATTTATATTTAGGGCGCAGTTCAGCACACTTGTTTCCAAATTGCCTTACTCTTCCACTCAACCCCTTACGCAAACCATAATTGTAGCAATATTATAAAAATAATTCCGAGAACTTATCAAAACAAAAACAAACAACAAAATTACTCTAGAGTCTAATTACTTCGTAATTGCAGCAAATCCAACTCAACAAAACATCGCACGTGCCCATAAAAAATAAAAATTAAAAAGCCTCCAATGTGCGCTCGATGCCTAAAGTCCCGTGTTGAGCAAATAGCCAACGCTTCACCTTTCCCCTAAAACTGTTTCACGATAAATTTTTCATATCTTCCCTGAGACCATTGTATATGTGACTGACCTGGTAAGAGAATGACCGTTTATACAGCTCAGTGCGATGGGCAGGTGGAGCAAACAAACCCCCGAATCTTAAATTAAGGTTATGGACATACGTTCTACCACCCCAAGTCGCCCAGCCCGTTCGATACATGATCATACTTCGTCAAACCAAAAGCAAACAGAACACATGCATTTTGGACACGCTCAACCCGCTGCCTATCCGACGCCATCAGGCAAGGACTGTACACGGTATCACAATATGAGATCTTTTGATACTATTAACTACGGCCAATATTAATTGTGAGATAATGTCAAAACATCAGCATTTGACACTACCGGTACTGTCAGCATTTGACACTACCGGTACTGTCATTAGACTGAAAAATTTGCAAATCCTGGGTCACTATATAGTATTAAATCAATGCAGATGCGACCGATTTCGATCAAATAGAATTTGCTCTTGCAGCTAAACTATTAATTTTACCAAAAAATGTCATGGGCATAAATTATTCAAAATTTCCTCTGCTTTAATTTATTATTTAACGATTTTGACGAAATTACAGAAATGGCGGCTCATTTCTAAAACCCTTGAAAAAGGCTTAGAGTAAACACCCAGTTCCTTTGGACCCTTTTGAACCAAAAGCTTTTCAACTCTAAGTTTGGTCATGAAACTTCTAAATATCAAGTTCCGTGGTCAAATATGTTCAGGGGACCCAAAAGAACATATTTCCGCAAAAATCTCAAAAAAATTTTTCCGCACGATTACAATACTTTACATACTGCGTATGATAAAGTAAAAAGATACTTTGGCAGACATTTTTTCCAAGAAGTTGCATTCTGGAACTCCTGGAAGCAAACTCCTTGGATTTTTATTGGGGACCTAAGATAAACAAAGTTTCCAAAATTGAATACCTTAACAAAATTTCTGGTGTATATAATTTAATTGACAAAGATAATTTAAAAAAAAATATATGATTATTAATGCCTGTTATGCACTCAAATTGATAATACAGATGAAAAAAATAAATCTTCAACAGATCGCAGAAACTTCACAAACACCTGCTTCATGTCTTAGTGGGGCACGTGTGTTTTATATGTGCTGTCTTGGAACACATATGCTCTCTCCAATTGGCCAGCTACCATCGAAGACGGGCTGGAAAAGTGACTATTTTGTTTCGATCCTTTGCTGATCATAGACATTTTGGTGGCGACTAATAAAAGTTTGTAAGGGAGCTCAATCGAAGCTCCGGAAATATGGCAACGAGAAATTTAATAAATTGTGCGTGCTTTTTCGAAGAGCAAGCAACATTTAAACCATATTCTCAAATCGACTTGCATAACAACTAGGGCTTCCAGTCCCGGGATCCCGACATATAATGAGCTTTTTCGGGATCCCGGGATTATAAATCTGAATCCCGGGATTCTAAAAAAGTTAACGTTGTTATTTTCATTTTTTTTTAATTAACGAAATGTGGGCAGTGACCTACAATAAATCAGTTGAGCTGCTATTTTTTAACTGTGAATATCAGTCTATAACAGCACCCTTTCTGATTAAATTAAGTATCGAGCATAAAATGTTCGTTTACACCAACATGTTGCTGTCACAGGAAGAACAGATTTTGCAAGTACTAGATATAATTCGATATGGAGACAAACATGAACCTTTTCAACTTGCTTAAGTCTTTTTAGTTACTTTACCCTCAACAACAGGACAAAGACAAACGTAAAAATAAACAAATTTGTGGCGGATTTCCTTACCTGGTTTCAGTGATGTAGGTACTACAGAATATAAAATTAGTAAGTAGGTAATAAAATACAGCGAAACAATTTCTTCCAGTTTAAGGATTTTACCATAAACTAAAAATGTAATATTTTGGTACGAAGCATCTCGAGTTTGTGATGAAGTAATATGGTGACTTTTGACATTTCATCATCGCACAATGATCGCTTTTTTAGTGGAAAAGTTTTGCCAGAAAGAGCACTTAGATCAAAAAAATCTATAATGTATGATTGATTTAATATTAATTTTTTCATGACAAGAAATTTAATATTTAATATTCTAAGAACTTGCATTGAATATTCATCAATTTTGAACAATAAATAACGTCTTCACATGAATAAACATCCATGACATATGAATTCTAAAGTTAACCAATTCTGCCTTCTAGCAGAAAACAAAAATACGTCAAAACCTGTTATTGGCATAAATACGGAAAATTGAAAATTTGGCTAGATCAAACAATTTCTTTTGCTCTGACTATTCTTTTTGCAAAAATGCAAAACTTTTGAAGAAATTTAAGATGTAAGAGCAAGTTACTATCTAATAGAGTATATATTTTGTTTATTATTGATGTCAATACGCACACTTTGGCACCTTTTACCATTTAAACATTTTGGTTTTGGTTTTCTACTTGTAAAATTTAAAAGCATTGATCAAGTTTGGGGTAAAAGATATTATCCAATAAAATATAGTTTAGGCGTTTCTTACTGACTGGGTTTGTAATCCCAGGCATTTTGATGCGGCAATTTTTGCTTTTCTCATGATCCCGGGATCAACCCGGGATCCCGGGATTACAAAACCTTTAATTGCGTAATCCCGGGATCAGTATATTGTCCGGGATTGGAAACCCTAACAGCAACTATCCGTCTCAATGTCTCGTATCCCTTCCATAGTAAACACGTCAATCCAAAACAGGCTTTAAGGGCACGTACAAGTCTAGCACCGATCAATTCCAATGTTTAGGAAAAATACGCGGATAGATTTACGACTGTGGTTTGAGCCTCCCTAGACACCGTAAAGTCTGAAACCGATACCAGCAACAACAGGTCAATTCCGACAGGACGGACGTACGCCACTGCACCGTGGTGTCGTCGTCCTGGGCGAGACTGCAATCGAGTTTGGCGTCGCACAGTGGTCGATTTTGTATTTTTAGATGATCAAAATTATTTTCGTTTGTAAATGAACTTGAAATAATCGCTAAAATAGTGAGCAAATCTCACACTTATAGGGGATGTATTTATACTATGTCTTGATTGTGTTGAAAGATATGGTTGGCGTGAAGATTGTGAAATCTTGTGAATATGAAAATATTACATATGGAAAAAGAGGAAAAATATCTATTACCACACACCTCATATGGTGGGTTTTAGAGTGGTGTATATAAAAATTTAATGAGTATAATAATAGTGCATAATAGTGAATATACCAGTAAAAATTCTAAGTAACAATGGTTTTTTTTTGCCTGGGTTGCGATTGAGAAATAAAGCGTGTGTTAAAACTCTGAAACCATGGTCATATAATAATATTATAACTGTAAATACACATAAAATGTTTAAAAAAAATCTAGGTACCAATGGGATGGTATAATATTAATAATGAATTCCTCCATCTTACACCAGTTAAAATCACAGTAAAAAGAAATAAAAAGATCCAGTCTCTTTTCTGATGTTACTTTATTTAAGCACTTATGGCGACCGGTTTCAAACTCGCGTTCGTCTTCAAGGGCCATGCGTCGGGCTACATCAAATCGAGGTCACGTGTCATAATGTTTGGGGGTTATGTATATTCATGACGCCTTAGATCTATTGTCTTTCAATTGCAGTTATAGTTCGGTTTATAATTGGCGAAACAGCTTCACGTCTGGGCATCAGAAAACTTTGCCGAGTGGACGGAGTCGTGTATAAATGAGTCATTTACATAATCATTGTTTATCTTGCATTTTTCATACAAAAGATCGTGCTGAAAGTCCGCGTAAATTCCGACGCTCTACGGTCTTTGGTGTGCTGCGGGGAAGGGAGGCATTAGCGGTGCTGTCATGTCGGAGAGAACCGACACAACTGAGAGAACCGGGGCATATTGGCAGGGTGCGCAATGAAAGCGCCTCTACCGTGGTAGGCCGGTACTACGTCCGCAAGGCGTAAATGGATCAGTTTGCAACTATATGTCACAGTTATGTGTAGTGTTTTAGAGGTCGAATCAAATTTGTATTATTACTTATTACCTATACCTATTGTTTTTTGGCGAATAGCTGTTAGTAGTGAACTTTAAGAAGGTTTATATTCGTTGGATTGACACTTATTGTGTCCCCCATTACGATGGTATCGACGATATAGACGAACGATCAGTAACTTATGACAGAACGCAACAAAACAATGCGATGCTCCATAAACTACTGCACATATGTAGGCCACAGTATTTCTCCGTTTCTCCACTACCGGCGCCTAGAGCGATTCTCATCTCCCTTCCAGGGGGTATGCTCAGGGACATCAATACACAAAAAGAACGATAACTTGTCAAGGTAGTAATTTTAAAAAACAATTAAATTCTTAATTTTTGCATAATTTTTATTATAATATGTGACCTGATACGAGAGAAATCTCTTCTATTAATTGGCGTTTTTGTTTTCTTCAGTTTATACAATAAAGTTGTAAACAAGTCTTTGATGGAAGCGGATAGATGTAATAATAATATGGAGTTAGCAGATTTTCCAATTAGTGGTGAATACTAAATTAAATTTGCTTGATAAACCCAAAAAATATTTAAAAAGTATGCTCGATTTTGTTATATAAATATTCAAACTATTGTAACAGTTTCAACAGTCTATTTAGTAATAATATTTAAAAACGTACACAAACAATATAAACTAAATACAACTCTTGATATATTATATATATTACAAACGTCAACTCAGAGCGTATAAAACTTAAAAATACCAAACAAAATTTAAAAATTTAGCATCATAAATTTATGGACACGTACAATATTTTCCAGATCACTCATTAATTGTAAATGGTAATCCTGACAACCGATTTAAATTGTCAAGAATTCCCATGGGACTTCCAAATGCCTGTTCGTGGTTCTGTTATCTTATTGACTCATGTTGCCATTATTTTTTTAATTCGGTAATCTGTCGCCGGATGGCGGATATCCACATTTCTTTGGCGAGGCATAATCGCCGTGTCATATTGTGTCCGCAAACACTGTTCTTCTAGTAACCAATGCACGTGCGATCCCCCACTACTGGCAGCGTCGCTGTCGATCCCTTCCACCGCTCGCCCCAAAGACCGAAGAGCGCCGCGTCAATTGCAGCAATCATGAGGTGCTTCATCTCGATCTTTTGTAGGAAAAATGCAAGATAAACAATAATTATGTAATAAACTCTAAACCTATGAATTAGTGGGTAGCCTATAGTCTATATTTCATTATTCTAGCTCTTTTAATAAAGGAATTGCTGGCATTGCATAATATAGCTTTTTGTACCGCGGAGAAGTTAGCCATAAAAGATAGCCATAACTTTTTTTTTTTGTTATGAAACATATATCAAATGATAGGGGTGTTCAAGTACTATACGCCAGAGTTTTGCTCCAAAAATTCATCAAACGGTGTTGCCGGAAATTTGATTTATATCGTTACGCGTCACCTTATAAGAATACTTGTCATCTCAATAAAGAATTGGCCATAACTTTTTGCAACAACCCCATAGAGAAACAAGTGATAGAAATTCCGAAAGCGCATAAAATTCTGCATCCAATAATCGTATTGGGAAGGTGCTACCCCTGATTTCACCTACCCCCAAACTAGTATAATACAAGAAATTCTCCGTCTTTTTGTGGGTCAAGCACTAATTCAATGTTTCTACAAAAATACACATTGAAAGCTAGCAGGTAATTTTACTTTTTAATTCGTTGAAATTTATCGATTATTTCCGGAGTAATTAATTGCTAAAGTTAAACGAATGAAATTTACGGGTCAGAAACAGCGCCAATTCTTCTTAATTTGGAAAAATCGAGAAAACGCCAAGATATACAGCTTTCTAATTTTTATGAGTTGTGGCATATTAATCAAGGACAGAATCAGAAATTATATAAAAGATAAAAGGAGAATTCATTAGAACTATAGACGAAAAACCAATTATCAATAGTGATGTTCAATAAGAGTTCCCAGTATAATCGTATTGTCAATGGTAAGTTTTGACTGTTAAAACTAAGTTAATGTCATAGAGTTGATAAGAATGCAGCGAAATTAGATCGTTTACAAGAATGCACTTACACACAAACTCTATCAAAACGACGCTTGTAAGCAATTCTTCCAATTCCAAAATTAAATGTTCCGGGCGTGTACTTGGATGAGTTTCACTGGTCGTAAGTTTCAGAGTCATTAGCTCATTCATTCTAAACTAAATAAAGTAAAAATCTGATGTGGCCAGGCACATGACTTTAGCATACAATATATAAAATTAATAGTTTAGCTGCATGAGAATCTATTCTATAGAGATAAATCGTAGGTATTGTCAAAGCATCAGCATTTGACACTACCTACACTACGTCATTAGAATAATAGTTATTTATGTCACAAATGCCGAAAGTACGGAATAGCGCGACGAGGCGGTGATACGGCGCGTCACCGAAGGCGGAGTGTCGCCGTCGCATATGAGCGAGTCGCGCTATCTAGTTTTTGGCAGGAGCGACATCAACGTTTATTGTGTTGCTTTTTAAGAAATACGTATTAAACAAAAAAAATAAATGATTTCTGTATAGTAAATGCTAGGTTGGTACCACTTTGACGAAAGGTGCGTTCCGATTGGTAGGTAATGGTAGCTAATGGCGGTGGTAGAATACGAAATTATAGTATTTCGTACATATCGTGATAATGACACATAGTTTGCATGTACATAAACATGAGTCACTAGCAATTTTCTATTGGAAATAGTATAACGGCGTCTGCTACCACTGCCATTATCACTAATGAAAACGCACCTTAAAAAGGTAATTCAAATTCTGACAGATTTATATTTGTTCATGACACATCCCTACCAACATACTAAAATAAAACTACACTCATCGCTATACTTTATTTATAATTTTCTCAATATATCATTTTTAGAATTAGATATAAAGACGGGTTGATATTTCTTATCAACAAACAATCAAATTGGTGATCTTATTTTATTTGAAATTTGTATTTTATAATTTTGCGCACTACAGCGGCACGTTCCATAGTGGTTCTCCAACCTCTGATGAGATCAGCTGTTTTCGAATGTGACAACACAAAAAAATATTTGTCAAAATCCTGGCTACTATGTAATTTCATATCAATGCAGATGCGACCGATCTCGATCAAATAGAATTTGGTCTTGAAGGTAAACTATTAATTTTACCAAAAAATGTTATAGGCATAAATTATTCAAAATTTCCTCTACTTTAATTTATTAATTAACTATTTTGTCGAAATTACAGAAATGGCGGCTCATTTCCAAAATCCTTGAAAAAGGCTTAGAATAAACTAAAAAGCTAAACTATTAATTTTACCAAAAAATGTCATAGGCATAAATTATTCAAAATTTCCTCTACTTTAATTTATTATTTAACTATTTTGTCGAAATTACAGAAATGGCGGCTCATTTGCAAAATCATTGAAAAAGGCTTAGAATAAACTACCAGTTCCTTTCGACCCTTTTGAACCAAAAGCTTTTCAGCTCTAAGTTCGGTCATAAAACCTCTAAATATAAACTTTCGTCCCGATACCTTTAGTAGTTTCTCCGGAATCGTCGTCACAAAAATCGTTTACACACGCACACACACACACACACACACACACACACACACACACACACACACACATACAGACATTTTTTTGTACCTTGGTCAAAAATGTTCAGGGGACCCAAAAAGACCTATTTCCGCTAAAATCTCAATTTTTTTTTCGGCACGATTACAATACTTTACATACTGCGTATGATAAAGTAAAAATCCAGAAAATGTTTATTCCACCAAGACATTTGCAAAATAGTTGGTATAACAATTTCTTTTTTTCTATTGATTATATTGATAGTAAACCAACGACAACGCCAACGATTTGGTAATATTTCAGGAGCGACAGTGTGGTTATCATTATGTACTTGTGGTTGAAAAACAACTACGTACTGCCAACAATTTACGTAGAACATAAAAGCGTCTGTGTTTATTTATATATGTATATTCAAAAACGGTACTTTATAAACCACAAATTGTAAAAATGTGACATAAGTGCAACAATGATAATTCTTACATAGTGTTTTATGCAGTATACAACTTATGTACTATATTCATACAAGTAAAGTTATGAATATATTCAAATTTAAAATAACAGCATAGTTTTATTAGCGATTTGTGAAATTGATATGAATATTAATTCGGAATACAACAAAATTGTTTATTCAACGTAGATATACCAACCTGTAGTGTAGGTAGTTAAAATCATGGAAAAACTAACGCTTTATTTTCTATTGCATTAATAATCATAATGTATAATAGATTTACTTGTTTTATTTCTAGTTTAATTATCTAAAAACCTTGGTGATTATTTATGCTGTGTTTAGTAGGGGTTGGAAATAATACGCTGATTTGCACAACACACTTTACTTAAACACTCTCAATATGTAACAGGTGTACATGCGTCTAATCCATATAATATAATATAATGGTTTATTCTAGCAACATATGACATACAACAAAATAATACCTAAGAGGGGGATGTTGTTGCGCACGCATCCAAACGTAATTTATTTCTTCGTACAGTACAATTTATTTATTTTGACATATCATCATCAAAAACTGTTTCATGTTTTTTATAATTTTCTCTACAAAAAAATGTCTATACATCGTGTATGTGCGAGTAGGCGTTGTAAGATATACGACTTAAAAAACGTCATAGCACGCTATAGTGATAATTATGTGGTGAGTGAACCCTTTCGCATCCCAACTATTTGAGAACATGATTGAGCCTCATATTTTATAGTAAGAAAAACGATAACATGCAGTTAAAACTTGACTAGTAGCGAACCTAAGTATTTTTGCCAGCTATTGTATTTCCAATATCCATATTATACAATAAAACTTTATTTAGGTATTTATTTTATTATTATTATCTTTATAACAGTCTACTACGAATTAATTGTATTATCCATCGACACATTTGCTAAAATTGCATTCCGTCGTCTTAAATCCTCTAGGGCAATCGGATAGATACGTTGCATATTCGTGAGGAAGATATACAGGGTAAAATTGGCGAAGAGATACAATGTTCCGTAAGAAAATGTAGGCAAACCGAATGCTACGAATTTTGGTTGAAATCTTCGCAAAATTCCTGGAATATTTCGCACTTCTTTTAATGTTTTCATGTTTGCTCTATAACAAAATCCTTCTGATATCATAAAGAATAGTTGTAGTGACTCTTTACTCATTTTAACAGTATTCGAAGCTTTTCCAATTAGTACAATAAACGTAAACTAGAAAAGAATTATTGTAGATTAAAAAAGACATACAGGTGATCCCTGAGGAATCAACTTTCTGCAAACTAGTTTCCTTAGGGCTCACACTGTATATAGAACAAACTTACCAATCGTAGTATAAAGACTAGTAGATATAAAGGTATTTCACTTGTGCTTATGTTATGCATCAGTAGTAAAGTGGTTGATAGCATACAATCAAAAGAGCCAATGATGATCAAAATAGTTATCTGAACACCAAATAGTTCATTGAATAGACTGACGACTTTATGCATCTCGCAAAAAGTGTTGGATAAAATCTTTATTTCCATTATTACGTTGTGTGAGATTGGTGTTATTGATATCTGTTCAAAATTTCTTCGTCCAATGATAGCATAGATCCTCTTCAGGTTTTTTCGTAATAAATAATATTTAACGTAAATGACATTGATAACACACATTAAATATGTCAGAGAATATAATATTTCATACGAGATTATACGCAAAATGCTCAAAGGAGAAGTCATTAGAACAGTACAAAAATAACAAATTATCAATAGTACTGCTACTAAGAGTTCCCAGTATAATCGTATTGTCAATGGTAAGTTTTGACTGTTAAAACTTAACTCAATGTCATACAGAGCTGATAAGAATGCAGCGAATTTCGATCGTGTACAAAAATGCAAGTTACACACAAACTCTATCAAAGCGACGCTTGTAAGTAAATCTGATAAATCCATAATCAAATGTTCCGGGCGTGCACTTGGATGAACTTGACTGGTCCTAAGTTTCAGAGTCATTAGCACATTAATTCTAAACAAAGAAATGCAGAAAATGTTTATTCCACCCAGACATTTGCAAAAGAGTTGGTATAACAATTTCTTCCGTTCTAATGAATATATCGGTAGTAAACCAACTACAACGCCAGCGATTTGGTAATATTTCAGGAGCAACACTGTGGTTATCATTATGTATTGCCTGTGGTTGAATAACAACTGCGTATTACCAACAAATTACGTAGAAGACAAAAGCGCGTGAGTTTATTTATATGTGTATATTCAAAAACACTACTTTATCATACCATAAATTGTAGAAATGTGACATCGCTGCAACAAGAAAAAAGTTTTAATGACATGCTACTTTATCGATTAATATTAAATGATGGTTCTTACATAGTGTTTTAGACAGTACAAGTTATGTACCATATACAATATACATACAAGTAAAATTATGAATATACTAAAATTTAAAGTAAGAGCAAAATTGCATGAGCTATTTGTAAAATCGATATGATTTCTAATTCTGAAAACAGTAAAATTGTTCATCCGTCGTTGATATATCACCTGTAGTGTAGGTAATTAAAATCATGGAATAACTAACGCTTTATCTTCTATTGCATTAATAATCATAATGTATAATCGATTCACGTGTTTTATTTCTAGTTTAATTATTCAAAAAGCTTGCTGATTATTTATTTATGTTGATATATCAATATCAAAATCGGCTTCATGCTTTTCATAATTTTCCCTACAAAAATGTCTATACATCGTTTAAAGCCGTTTTACACTGCGCAATTTATTACTCCGTTTCGTGCACAGTTTGTGCAATTAGTAGGTTTGCGCCGTCTTAAACCGAAACTGTGATGAATTTTCCTATGCTGGACTAGTCTGTCTAGAAATAGAACCATTTCTGTTTGCAGATTTCAGTTGCTTCACAACTTCTTGTGCAACTTCTTGCGCAAGAATTGCGTAGTGTAAAATAGCTATTATATGTACGAGTTGGGTGATTCCTTTCGCATCCCAAATATTTGAGAATATGATTGAGCATCATATTTTATAGTAAGAAAAGCAATAACATGCAGTTAACAGTTGACTAGTAGCGACCCTAAATATTTTTGCCAATTAATGTATTTACAAAATCCAGGTGATCCAGTTATTCATTAAATTAAATTTTATTTAGGTATTTATTTTATTATTATCTTTATAAAATTCTACTACGAACTATTAGTGTTATCCATCGACATATTTGCTAATGTTGAATTCCGTCGTCTAAAATTAGAATGATCTTTGGCCATCGGAATCATACGTTGCATATTTGTGAGGAAGACATATGTGGTAAAATTAGCGAAGAGATACAGTTCAAAGAGATATAAGTTCCGTACGAAAATGTAGACAAACCGAATGCTACAGTTTCGGTTGAAATCTTCGCAAAATTCCAAAAATATTTCGCATTTCTTTTACTGTTTTCGTGGATGCTCTATAACAAAATCCTTCTGATATCATAAAGAATAGTTGTAGTGACTCTTTACTCATTTTAACAGTATTCGAAGCTCTTCATAGGAAGTACAATAATAGTACAATAAACATAAACTAGATAAGAATTATTGTAGATTTAAAAACATACGTGGTGATGCCTGAGAAAACGGATTAACTACTGCAAACTAGCTTCCTTATGGCACACACTGTATATAGAACAAACTTACCAATCGTACTATAGGGTCTAGTAGTAATACAGGTAATGTTTTCCTGTTTGTTCTATAACCAATTTCTTCTGATATGACATCGGTGCAACAAGAAATAAGTTTTAATCATATATTACATATCGATTATTATTAAATAATGGTTATTACAAAGTGTTTTATACATATACAATTATGTACCATATACATAACAGTAAAGTTATCAATATATTCAAATTTAAAATAACAGCAAAATTTTATAAGCGATTTGTGAAATGGATAGGATTGCTCATTCAGGATATAGTAAAATTGTTCATTCAATGTTGATCCATCAACTTGTAGTGTAGGTAATTAAAATCATGGAATAAGTAACGCTTTATCTTCTATTGCATTCATAATCATAATGTATAATCGATTTACGTGGTTTATTTCTAGTTTATATTACTATTATGATTCAATTTCGAGCCTCACCATGGGGATCTCGCTTATTAGTGGAGGTAGAGCCTATGTTGAAATTTGGCAAAGTTTCGTATTTTTGTGCTAATCAATTATCTGAAAAGAAATTTGAGCTATCATTTTTCATTTTGAAGATATCCGTAAAAAACTGATATGTTAAGATATCGTTTTTAATTTTTTAATCAAACCCAAATGTAACTAGACATTAGAAACAGTGGTATAGTTAAGAAAAGGGTTTTATTTAGCTCTAACTATTACAAAATATAAAATTGTGGAGACTACAGACGTGAGTCACTGTCGATGTATATTCTGACATCCGTGATTGTCTTTCTTTTTATCATTCCATTATTCATGGCAACCATGATGTGGTCCCCACAGTGGCATTTTTTAATTTAAAATAAGATCAAAGATGGCGGCGTAACCATGACCAACTTTTGTTTTTCTTATGGGCGCCATGTTGAATTGTGGCATGTTCCGATAGTTTCTCATTTCCGAAATGTATAACATCTTGGCATTACCTTGCAACCACGTGTTTGCAGCAATTCCAAATTAAGGGCTACTTCCAGCTTAGAAATTCGAGGATCGTCATTTGTCTAAAAACCTGTAGTTGAAGCATTGTAAATTATGGCAATCTAACGTTTACTATTTCCAAAATATCCCTTTGATCAGTTTCAACATTTCCATGAGGATTATAAGAATACGGGGTTTACTAAACGATCCATGGTCCACTAAATTTACGTCCAATGTTAGAAATATTGGACGATGGGGCATTTCTATGAGAAGCATAATAATAAACGTCACATCACTTTTTTCGTTATTGGTAAACGGCATTTTACATTCACAATCAACCACAGTTCGGGTTTATTTGGTTAAATGGCAAACCCAATGCTGAGGGCGCCGCTTGATCGAAGTGCATTTTATTGACATTGCTTGGCAATGAGTCCGGCGGTCTGTAACCAAGCTCCAGTTAGATACCTAAAGGTTTTTTGATTATTACATCATTATTTTAAAAAAGAATGCTAACATGTTATACATTGCGGAAGTGAGAAAAGACACAGCTGACAGAAAATCCCAAAATTCAACATGGCGCCCATAAGAAAAACTTTTCTTTCAGATAATTGATCAGCACAAAAATACGAAACTTTGCCAAATTTAAACATACGCTCTATCTCCACTAATAATCCCCATGGTGAGCTTCGAAATTGAATCACCCGATATATCTAGATATATTTTATATTGTATAGATACCTGTGCACGTACATTGTACATTACTCATTGGTTGTGCTCATAAGCTTTTAAATTTTTGTACATTTGAGCTGTATTATAACCATAGTTACTGTAATTATTGTAGATTGAGACGTATTGACCGTAGTGCACACTGAGCCAGGGGATGGGGTTTAGTTACCCATTCTTAAAAGGTACATTCGACCGCTTTATTTACGACGAATATACTTGATAAGTATTGATTTCTATTCGTATTACAAGTTTCATTGACATTGAAAATTAAGAATAGAAGAAGGAATCCTCACTTGTAAGTTAAAAAATAAATTTTAGAATTTTTATCTCGTATATCGTAGATCATGCCGACTTTTAACTATTGCATAAACATCACGAAAACTAGAGAGCAAAATTTACATCCTTTTTGGATAAGGCACTCAATACATATGTGAGAGAATTCACTAACATCTTGCCACACAGTTGGTACAGTGATATATTAGCAATGTAAGATAAAGGCTCATTATAAATGATTGTAGTCGAAGTATTTCTCTCTATTTGAATGGAATAGCACTATTCTACACGCAAAAATTAAAATGGTTGCATAACCAATTAAATTTGGATAGTTTGTATATAGCTGCAAAAATTTTCTAAAATGGGCATGGCTTACTTCGACTACAATCATTTGTAATGACCCTGTATAATTTGTGACAGTAAAACTGATACATATTTCGTCATGTAATATTTATGACTACGTATATAACTGCCGTGCAATCATTTTGATTTGTTATACTGGTTCCTTTATTATTAGGACTACAGCAATGCCTTTTGCGGTGGACAGACTAGACGGTTAATTCTGATAACTACATTAATATTTATTGTATATTTATGTAAATGAATTATGTAAGAGTCGTTATGACAGTAAACAAAATAAAGGATTGATATCTAAGTTAAAAAGAGTGTACTTTAGACTTTTTCCGCCCCCCATAATTTTTTTACTGTTTAGTATACATTTAACTCAGTATCGATAATTTAAAAAAAAAAACGTAATAATTTCGGAACTCCTTAAAGATATATTTTTAACTGTTTGTTTCTTTATTTAACGACAATAAAGAACAAAAAGTGCTGAATGCAAAAAAATCTGTGATAAGTGTAATACCAAAGTGGGAGAGAACTACCATCTGTACGAGATATAAAAAAGATGTAAGGTTGGTTAATCCGGTAAAAGGCCCAAATGGATAGAAAAAAAGTTGTGGGTTCTTTTTTATTTGTGGCATTTATTCAATTTGTTGTTGAGAACTTTTGCCTATTATTATAGGCATCTTCAGAACCTAAAAGGCAGCAGCATTGAGAACACAAAAAACGGATGTTATAAAGTAATCACCCGTCCAACTTGCAACATCTTATCAGCGTGGTAAAGAAACAATAAAGTTGGATCACATGGATAATAACGGTTTAATATCTACGGTTAGAGAACAGCGTGTAACGTGATTTGAGATGGTAACGTAAAAAATCAATACGGTGAATGAAGAATTAAAAATGAAAAAAAAAAGCAAAGAGGCAACTACTGGTAAAAATTTCCTAACAATAATCGTACAAACACAGGGACGCAAAACGCCGGGACCGGATGTAATAAAAGGTCCAAACTAAAGTTAAAAGACGCGCCAAAAAAAAGACGAGAACTATCAAATGATAGGTTAACCTTTGTACCAGCGTGTGCGGTTGGTACAATATGGTGCGTAAAAAACAAATTTACTAAGACGAAAAACATTAAATTTACTTCGAATAAAAACGCAAAACGGAAGGACAAACGGGCAGGTACAAAACAAATTGTTAGATGCACATGTTAGATGTACACAATTAGTTATAAGTGTTAACTATAACTTATAACTATAAAGCAATAAACACTGCGTTCAGCAAGGCTCATGATTAACCACTGATGTCCGACCGGGTATGACCGGTACCTGGGACCACGTGAGTCATTACAGACATGCATACAGTGCGTATCAATAATAGGCCTGTCCTATTTATCTCTAACACGGCCAGCCTGACGTTGGGACGTTCTCGGCCCAATCCTCTCGGCTCTTTCCTGACTCTCACAGTCACTGAAACAACTAGAATCAAAACAAACAATAACTTAATCATTTCGCACTATTACAAACGCAATGGCATCAACACTGCAGTACTCCTGCCCTGTGTGATATCCGCCAGAAGGCAACACAACGCCCAAGCATCAACACTGCAGTACTCCTGCCCTGTGTGATATCTGCCAGAAGGCAACACATAACGCCCAAGCATCAACACTGCAGTACTCCTGCCCTGTGTGATATCCGCCAGAAGGCAACACATAACGCCCAAGCATCAACACTGCAGTACTCCCGCCCTGTGTGATATCCGCCAGAAGGCAACACATAACGCCCAAGCATCAACACTGCAGTACTCCTGCCCTGTGTGATATCCGCCAGAAGGCAACACAACGCCCAAGCATCAACACTGCAGTACTCCTGCCCTGTGTGATATCCGCCAGAAGGCAACACATAACGCCCAAGCATCAACACTGCAGTACTCCCGCCCTGTGTGATATCCGCCAGAAGGCAACACATAACGCCCAAGCATCAACACTGCAGTACTCCTGCCCTGTGTGATATCCGCCAGAAGGCAACACAACGCCCAAGCATCAACACTGCAGTACTCCTGCCCTGTGTGATATCCGCCAGAAGGCAACACATAACGCCCAAGCATCAACACTGCAGTACTCCTGCCCTGTGTGATATCCGCCAGAAGGCAGCAACAAACCCCGACTGCTTTAACCAAGTTTAGAGTTATCACAATAACTGCTTTAACAAGGTTTAGAGCCGTATCAACATTCACATATTCACAACAATGGTGACTTACTATTCATTTCTATATCTTTTCTTTTGGCCTCCTAGCTCAAGACCTACATGTGGTTTATTTTACATCTTAAACGCAGGAACCGTAGTCTGGCACAAAATGATGTTATATTTCTCTCAAAACTAAAAAACTAAAAAAAACTAGTACCACACATACCTTATTCATCTGCCCAATGTGCAAAGGCCAATTCATTTCACAAAATATGTTAGACAAAACATAAGGGTTTTCCGTTCTCCAATTATAATACCTAAAGAACATAAATTTACGATTCATAAATTATGAATCACAAAACATTGATAACTACCAATACTCAACTACTTGATAGACAAGACTTTCCATTCTCAATTTATAACACACGAAGAACAGTATCTTATAAGTGTCTGATTATTATACACCAAAACACATAAACTCCAAATTCTCAGATTCAGGTACACAAAGCTATAAACTTCAATTCTCTAATTATGATTCACGACGAACATTAATTTTCAATGTTCAAATCATAATACACAAACTGCAAACGCTAAAATCCCAAACTCAGCTACATCCAGTCGTACAATTATAATTACTGGCTTTGAAGTTGGTGTTATTTATACAACTAAAATAATTGAAACACCCAAAACCAGCTAGCTGTTAGAGTTAGTCAGCGATGACGATTTAGATATGATACTTTGTATAGAAGTAATACAATCGTTTTTATTTTTACCCCTATAAATTGAAAAGACATGTACATTATAAAGTGACTCTTTATTTTCCAGTTGTACCTATGTTCAATTGCACTTCTATTTAACGGCTTTTAAAACGTCTTACAGTAGTAACGTTGAAAACAATAAAGTATCTACAATGTTTGAGGCCACTTATAAAGGCTCAGTCCATTTGCTCGAACCCATCACCGACAAACGCTCTCTTTCCACATAGCGTGTCTACAGAGACAAAAATAAAAGTACGCCGAAAAACGGCATAAAGTTACACTTCAGAATGACATCGGCCAACAACAGAATAAACTCAAAACTGTTCATGTAAGAAGGAAACGCACATTGAATTTAGCGTTTGTCACATTATATTACCGAAAAACAAATATAACGGACATTCATATGACATCTAACCTATCCGTCATAGCATCGTGAGTCAAATAATCAAAACACGCACCTTTTTCACATAAATCTGCTTCCAAATTAACCAACAACGTACGTCTACGATACTCCAATAATTAAAAACAAACTCACCAGTACTAAAACATCAAAAACAGCTGATACAATACCAAATAGTTACGTGATTCCATCCCACAAAACAGTCATCTCCGAAATTTAGTCCGCCTATTGCTATGGTTCAACTTTGCACAAATTATCGCAATTTGTCAGGATTTCCAGCCGGCACATAGTTATATATAATCAACAACCTGTGTGCTCGAGTAAATTTTCCAATGTACCAAGTATGACGCATACGGTCTGGTTTTCTTTGTTCTTGAAATGTCGCTGAAATTCGTAAATCAAGAAAAAAATCGCATGGGCGAATTCCACTTCTGATGTTAGATGCACATGTTAGATGTACACAATTAGTTATAAGTGTTAACTATAACTTATAACTATAAAGCAATAAACACTGCGTTCAGCAAGGCTCATGATTAACCACTGATGTCCGACCGGGTATGACCGGTACCTGGGACCACGTGAGTCATTACAGATATGCATACAGTGCGTATCAATAATAGGCCTGTCCTATTTATCTCTAACACAAATAATAAAAATTAAATTTATATACAAAAAATAAATAAAATAATAAAATAATAATAAAAATTTTTAAAATTGAGAATGTTCGGAAATTCTACCAAACCAATAACAATAATATAATTGAAATGGGTTCAAGGATACGGGGTTAACAATAAATTGGCATAAATAGACGAAAGGTCATCCAGGTCCTTTCTGAAATTCATGCTATTTTTATTCGACACTCTCCCACGACGAGCTGCCATTAAAAGTATATGGAGAACCAAATGAAATGAGATATTGAAAATTTGTGAACTTATATTGTTGGACACGATCGTCTCAACTTAAATATTTTGAGTTTTAGGTTACTTCCGGTTACACCGGAAATGATGTCAACTTTTATATTTCAAATGGAACAGCCTGTATTGTATTCCATTTTTAAAATCTTCGTTAAATTTTAGATCAATTTTATGTTACATTCCCTATACCTAACATGTGTCATTTTTGAGATATTCATATTTTTCATTAAAAAATGACAATTGCACGGTTACATTCAATTACTTATAAATTATCCCCTGTGACCGTTGGAAAAAAGTTGTCCAGCAAAATTGTTGTGAAGGTAATGTATTATCGACACATTAGTAGAATTCTCCTAAAAGTGATACAGGGTGTTCAAATTAGAAGATCAAATTTAATTTCGACAAAAGTATTAAAAGTCGCTTTCTCAAATGGCAGCCCTAACATATGAATACATTTCTGAATTCTATGGAAAATTTTAGATCAACTTTGTGTACGATGTCCTATACCTTAAATGTACTTGTACCTACTTAAACCGATTTTTAAAGATCCCAGTAAAAATTGCACATCTTGCCAAATCTAAATTGCGTTGAAAACAACTGAACAATTTCGAATAAACAGAACTTTATTAAACAAGTTTGTTAGGTCATTTTTCATTATAATTGATTTAGTATTTATAAAATTATAAGCCTACAATAAAACACAATATTAAAAATAAAACAAAATGTTATGTAAATTAAGAAAACTGCTTAATTCTGTTTTAGCAACTGGTCAAAAACGTTGCCGTTTTCCGCTAAATATGCTTCAATTCCTTTTAACATATTATTGTTGGTGGCGTCCCTGATAGAGTTATCACTTAAGTCATTGAAAGCAGCTCGGACTCTATCTTTCATGTTCTGCTTATCAGTTATTGGGTCCACCATTATTGGGTGGCGTCAAATGGACGGTGCTCCAGCGCACATAACTGTTGCAGTAAGAGCCTTGCTTAACGAGATGTTCGGCGATCGGTGGATTGCGCTTAATGCGTCCTACAAATATCCACCGCGTTCCCCCGACTTGACACCAATGGATTTTTTCATTTGGGGAGCTATTAAGACGTAGTTTATGAGGACCCAATAGTTGATAAGGAGAATATGAAATATAGAGTTCGAGCTGCTTTCAATCAATGGGTTATGTGCTAACTCAGTCAGGGACGCCACCAACAATAATGTGTTAAAAAGTATTGGAGCATGTTTAGCGGAAAACAGCAACGTTTTTGAACAGTTACTGAAATTAAATTAAGCAATTTTTTTTAAAATTTACCTTATTTAATATTAATATTGTTTTATTGAAGGCTTATAATTTTATAAATACATACTAAATTAATTATAATGAAAAATCATCTAAAAAACTTGTTTAATAAAGTTTTGTTTATTCTAAATTGTTCAGTTGTTATCAAAAGCAATCTAGATTTGGCAATGTTTGCAATTTGTACTGTGATGGTTAAAAATCGATTTCAGTAGATACAAGTACATTTTAGGTATAAGACATTGTACACAGAGTTGATGTAATTGTTGTTGATGTATAACTTTTAGAAGAGTTGTGTTCCAGGGTGTTCCATTCGAAATATAAAAGTTGACATCATTTCCGGTGTAACCGGAAGTAACGGAAAACTCAAAATATTTTAGTTGAGACGATCGTGTCCAACAATATAAGTTCACAAATTTTCAATCTCTCATTTCATTTGGTTGTCCATATACTTCTAATGGCAGCTCGTCGTGGGAGACCCTGTATATCTAGAAAAGTTCTATTTGTGAGATTTCTCTCGTTAGAAAGGATTTTAACATTCTCAAAGTCCGGTAGATGCTTGTCATTGGTACAGTGCGAGCAAAGAGCTGTATTGTCTCTTTTGTTGGTCAAGTCTCTCTTTTGTTGAAGGATGCGATTATGTAGCAGTTGGGAGGTCATACCTATAATATACACTTTGGGGCAGTTGTTACAGGGTACACAGTATACTACGTTAGTCCATAGGTCAGGGGGGATTGGGTCTTTTAATTCACATGTTATCATTCTTGAACTTACTGACTAGTACTAAGCTCTGGTATGGAGACAAGAGAATGTCCGTGAGTTGTTTCGATATCGACGGGATATGCTGGATGGTGTGGTACCTGATAGATTGTGTGCGGGATAATGATTTTCCATAATCCTGATGGCAAATTTTCATTAAACGGTGTTTGTAAGCCAGTACCTTATCTCAATCGAAGCTCAGGAAATATGGCAACGAGAAATTCAATAAATTGTGCGTGCTTTTTCGAAGAGCAAGCAACATTTCAACCATATTCTCAAATCGACTTGCATAGCAACTAGGGCTTCCAGTCCCGGGATCCCGACATATAATGAGCTTTTTCGGGATCCCGGGATTATAAATCTGAATCCCGGGATTCTAAAAAAGTTAACGTTGTTATTTTCATATTTTTTTGTTAATTAACGAAATGTGGGCACTGATCTACAATAAATCAGTTGAGCTGCTATTTTTACTTTATCATACGCAGTATGTAAAGTATTGTAATCGTGATGAGAAAATTTTTTGAGATTTTAGCGGAAATAGGTCCTTATGGGTCCCCTGAACATTTTTGACCAAGGTACAAAAAAATTTCTGTGTGTGTGTGTGTGTGTGTGTATGTGTGTGTGTGTGTGTGTGTGTGTGTGTGTGTGTGTGTGTGTGTGTGTGTGTGTGTGTGTGTGTGTGTGTGTGTGTGTGTGTGTGTGTGTGTGTGTGTGTGTGTGTGTGTGTGTGTGTGTGTGTGTGTGTGTGTGTGTGTGTGTGTGTGTGTGTGTGTGTGTGTGTGTGTGTGTGTGTGTGTGTGTGTGTGTGTGTGTGTGTGTGTGTGTGTGTGTGTGTGTGTGTGTGTGTGTGTGTGTATACCCAATTTTTTTTAATTCATTTCCGGAGAAACTACTAAAGGTATCGGCACGGAACTTCATATTTAGAAGTTTCATGACCAAACTCTAAGCCTTTTTCAAGGATTTTGCAAATGAGCCGCCAAATTTTGTAATTTCGTAAAAATATTTAAATAATAAATTAAAGTAGACGAAATTATGAATAATTTATGCCTATGAAATTTTTTGGTAAAATTAATAGTTTAGCTGCAAGAGCAAATTCTATTTGATCGAGATCGATCGCATCTGCATTGATATGAAACTACATAGTAGCCAGGATTTTGACAATTATTTTTTTTGTGCTGTCACACTCGAAAATAGCTGATTTCATCAGAGGTTGGAGAACCGCTATGGTACGTTGCCGCTCTAGTGCGGCAAATTACAAAATACAAATTTCAAATAAAATAAGATCACCAATTTGATTGTTTGTTGATAAGAAATATCAACCCGTCTTTATATCTAATTCTAAAAACGATAAATTGAGAAAATTGTAAATAAAGTATAGCGATGACTGTAGTTTTATTTTAGTATGTTCGTACGGATGTGACATCTACAGTGTCATGAACCATGTCATGAACAAATATAATTCTGTCAGAATTTGAATTAGCTTTTTAAACTTGACGTTTCGTCATAGTGGTACCAACCTTTTCATTATTATTTTTTTTAAATACATGTTTCTCAAAAAGTATCACAGAAAACGTTGATGTCTCTCCTGCCAAAAACTAGATAGCGCGACTCGATCACGTGCGACGACGACGCTTCGCCTTCGGTGACGCGCCGCATCACCGTTCGGCGCGCTATTCCGTACTTTCAGCACTTGTGACATAAATAACTATTATTCTAATGACGTAGTGTCCAATGCTGATGCTTTGACAATACCTACGATTTATGTCAATAAAATAGATTCTCATGCAGCTAAACTATTAATTTTATATATTGTATAATAAAGTCATGTGCCTGGCCACATCAGATTTTTTAACTGTGAATATCAGTCTATAACAGCACCCTTTCTGATTAAATTAAGTATCGAGCATAAAATGTTCGTTTACACCAACATGGTGCCATCACAGGAAGAACAGATTTTGCAAGTACTAGATATAATTTGATATGAAGACAAACATGAACCTTTTCAACTTGCTTAAGTCTTTTTGTTACTTTACCCTCAACAACAGCACAAAGACAAACGTAAAAATCAAGAAATTTGTGGCGGATTTCCTTACCTGGATTCAGTGATGTACTACAGAATATAAAATTAGTAAGTAGGTAATAAAATACAGCGAAACAATTTCTTCCAGTTTAAGGATTTTACCATAAACTAAAAATGTAATATTTTGGTACGAAGCATCTCGAGTTTGTGATGAAGTAATATGGTGACTTTTGACATTTCTTCATCGCACAATGATCGCTTTTTTAGTGGAAAAGTTGTGTCAGAAAGAGCACTTAGATCAAAAAAATCTATAATGTATGATTGGGCTATTTGAACTGTATTTTAGAAAACCGAAAAACGTACAAATATCTAATATTAATTTTTTTCATGACAAGAAATTGAATATTTAATATTCAACATTTCATCAATTTTGAACAATAAATAACGTCTTCACATGAATAAGCATCCATGACATATGAATTCTAAAGTTAACCAATTCTGCCTTCTAGAAGAAAACAAAAATACGTCAAAATCTGTTATTGGCATAAATACGGAAAATTGAAAATTTGGCTAGATCAAACAATTTCTTTTGCACTGACTATTCTTGACACATTTTAAAAATGCAAAACTTTTGAAGAAATTTAAGATATAAGAGCGAGTTACTATCTAATACAGTATATATTTTGTTTATTATTTATGTCAATACGCACCTTTTACCATTTAAACAGTCAATTTTGGTTTTCTACTTGTAAAATTTGAAAGCGTTGATCAAGTTTGGGGTAAAAGATATTATCCAATAAAATATAGTTTAGGCGTTTCTTACTGACTGGATTTGTCATCCCAGGCGTTTTGAAGCGGCAATTTTCTCAAGATCCCAGGATCAACTCGGGATCCCGGGATTACAAAATCTTTATAAGTTGCGTAATCCCGGGATCAGTATATTGTCCGGGATTCGAAACCCTAATATCAACTATCCGCCTCAATCTCTCGTATGCCTTCCATAGTAAACACGTCAATCCAAAACAGGCTTTACGGGCACGTACAAGTCTAGTACCGATCAATTCCAATGTTAAGGAAAAAAACGCGGACAGATTTACGACTGTGGTTTGAAATTTATACGGTCGCCTCAGCCTCCCTAGACACCGTAAGGTCCGAAACCGATACCAGCAACAACAGGTCAATTCCGACAGGCCGGACGTACGCCACTGCACCGTGGTGTCGTCGTCCTGGGCGAGACTGCAATCGAGTTTGGCGGCGCACAGTGGTCGATTTTGCATTTTTAGATGATCAAAATTATTTTCGTTTGTAAATGAACTTAAAATAATCGCTAAAATAGTGAGCAAATCTCAGCCTTATAGGAGATGTCTTGAGGGTGTTGAAAGATATGGTTGGCGTGAAGATTGTGAAATCTTGTGAATATGATAATATTACATATGGAAAAAGAGGAAAAATATCTATTACCACACACCTCATATGGTGGGTTTTAGAGTGGTGTATATAAAAATTTAATGAGTATAATAATAGTGCATAATAGTGAATATACCAGTAAAAATTCTAAGTAACAATGCTTTTTTTCCTGGGTTGTGATTGAGAAATAAAGCGTGTGTTAAAACTCTGAAATCATGGTCATATGATAATATTATAACTGTAAATACACATAAAATGTTTTAAAAAAAATCTAAGTACCAATGGGATGGTATAATATTAATAATGAATTCCTCCATCTTACACCAGTTAAAATCACAGTAAAAAGAAATAAAAAGATCCAGTCTCTTTTCTGATGTTACTTTATTTTAGCACTTATGGCGACCGGTTTCAAACTCGCGTTCGTCTTCAAGGGCCATGCGTCGGGCTACATCAAATCGAGGTCACGTGTCATAATGTTTGGGGGTTATGTATATTCATGACGCCTTAGACCTATTGTCTTTCAATTGCAGTTATAGTTCGGTTTATAATTGGCGAAACAGCTTCACGTCTGGGCATCAGAAAACTTTGCCGAGTGGACTGAGTCGTGTATAAATGAGTCATTTACATAATCATTGTTTATCTTGCATTTTTCATACAAAAGATCGTGTTGAAAGTCCGCGTAAATTCCGACGCTCTACGGTCTTTGGTGTGCTGCGGGGAAGGGAGGCATTAGCGGTGCTGTCATGTCGGAGAGAACCGACACAACTGAGAGAACTATATTGGCATATTGGCAGGGTGCGCGATGAAAGCGCCTCTACCGTTGTAGGCCGGTACTACGTCCGCAAGGCGTAAATGGATCAGTTTGCAACTATATATCACAGTTATGTGTAGTGTTTTAGAGGTCCAATCAAATTTGTATTATTATACCTATTGTTTTTTGGCGAATAGCTGTTAGTACTGAACTTTAAGGACGGTTTATATTCGTTGGATTGACACTTATTGTGTCCCCCATTACGATGATATCGACGATATCGACGAACGATCAGTAACTTATGACAGAACGCAATAAAACAATGCGATGCTCCATAACCTACTGCACATATGTAGGCCACAGTATTTCTCGGTTTCTCCACCACCGGCGCCTAGAGCGATTCTCATCTCCCTTCCAGGGGGTATGCTCAGGGACATCAATACACAAAAAGAACGATAACTTGTCAAGGTAGTAATTTAAAAAAAAACAATTAAATTCTTAATTTTTGCATAATTTTTGTTATAATATGTGACCCGATACGAGAGAAATCTCTTCTATTAATTGGCGTTTTTGTTTTCTTCAGTTTTTATACAATAAAGTTGTAAACAAGTCTTTGATGGAAGAGGATAGATGTAATAATATGGAGTTAGCAGATTTTCCAATTAGTGGTGAATACTAAATTAAATTTGCTTGATAAACCCAAAAAATATTTAAAAAGTATGCCCGATTTTGTTATATAAATATTCAAACTATTATAACAGTTTCAACAGTCTATTTATTAATAATATTTAAATACATGCACAAACAATATAAACCAAATACAACTGTTGATATATTATATATATTACAAACGTCAGCTCTAAGCGTATAAAACCTAAAAACACCAAAAAAATTTAAAAATTTAGCATCGTAAATTTATGGACACGTAGAATATTTTCCAGATCACTCATTAATGTTAAATGGTAATACCGACACCCGATTTAAATTGCCAAGAATTACCATGGGACTTCCAAATGCCTATTAGTGGTTCTGTTATCTTATTGACTCATTTTGCCATTATTTTTTAATTCGGTAATCTGTCGCCGGATGGCGGATATCCACATTTCATTGGCGAGACATAATCGCCGTGTCATATTGTGTCCGCAAACACTGTTCTTCTAGTAACTAATGCACGTGCGATCCCCCACTAATGGCAGCGTCGCTGTCGATCCATTCCTCCGCTCGCCCCAAAGACCGAAGAGCGCCGCGTCAATTGCAGCAATCATGAGATGCTTCATCTCGATCTTTTGTAAGAAAAATGCAAGATAAACAATGATTATGTAATAAACTTTAAACCTATGAATTAGTGGGTAGCCTATAGTCTAATCTATATTTCATTATTCTCGCTCTTCTAATAAGGAATTGCTGGCATTGCATAATATAGCTTTTTGTGGGTCAAGCACTAATCCAATGTCCAAAATCCAAGCATTCCGCAGGTAATTTTACTTTTTAATGCGTTGAAATTTATCGATTATTTCCGGAGTTATTAATTGCTTAAGTTAAACGAATGAAATTTACGGGGCAAAAACAGCGCCAATTCTTCTTAATTTGAAAAAATCGAGAAAACGCCAACATATACAGCTTAATTTTTATGAATTGTAGCATACTAATCAACGACAGAATCAGAAATTTAAAAAAAATCGCCCCTAGATTTGCGAGAAAATGGACGTCAAAAGGGGGGACATAATATATGGCCACGATAGTACATCACTTATTTTAACAGTATTCAAAGCTCTTCCTATTAGTACAATAAACATAAACTAGAAGCGAATTATTGTAGATACTATAAAGAGCAGTAGTAATACAGTTTCATCAGTTGTGGTAAGATTGTGGTCACTAGAAATGTGGTTGTTATGATACATTGGAAAGAGCTACTGGCCATCAAACTAGTTATCTGATCATCAAATAATTCTTTGAATTGACTGACGACCTTATACATCTCGCAATAAATGTTGGACAAAATTTTTATATCCATTATTACCTTGTTTGAGTTTGGTGTTATTGATATCTGTTCAGAATTTCTTTATCCATTGATAGCATATATCCTTTTCAGCTTGTATCTTAGTAAATAATATTTATCGTAAATGACATTGATATCACACATTAAATATGTCAGAGAATATAATGCTTGATACGTGAATATAAGCAAAATGATAAAAGGAGAATTCATTAGAACTATAGAACAAAAACCAATTATCAATAGTAATGTTACAAAGAGTTCCCAGTATAATCGTATTGTCAATGGTAAGTTTTGACTGTTAAAACTTAAGTCAATGTCATAGAGTTAATAAGAAAGCAACGCAACTAGATCGTTTACAAAAATGCACTTACACACAAACTCTATCAAAGCGACGCTTGTAAGTAAATCTGATAAATCTGCAATTAACAGTTCCGGGCGTACACTTGGGTATCCTTGACTGGTCCTAACTTTTAGAGTCATTACCACATTAATTCTAAACAAAGAAATCCAGAAAATGTTTATTCCACCAAGACATTTGCAAAAGAGTTGGTATAACAATTTCTTCCTTTCTAATGAATATATTGGTAGTAAACCAACTACAACGCCAGCGATTTGGTAATATTTCAGGAACAACACTTTGGTTATCATTATGTACTGCTTGTGGTTGAAAAACAACTGCGTATTACCAACAATTTACGTAGAAGACAAAAGCGCTCGAGTTTATTTATATGTGTATATTCAAAAACAGTACTTATCAAACCACAAATTGTAAAAATGTGACATAAGTGCAACAAGAAAGGAATTTAGTAGAATTTGGAAAAGAAGTTACTTTATCGATTATTACTTAATGATGGTTCTTACATAGTGTTTTATGCAGTATACAATTTATGTACTATATGCATACAAGTAAAGTTATGAATATATTCAAATTTAAAATAACAGCATAGATTCTCCCATTTTCAATTCCGATTATCCTCGTCGCCAATGCTGTGTTTAGTAGGGGTTGGAAATAATACGCAGATTTGCACGACACTTTATTTTCTATTGCATTAATAATCATAATGTATAATAGATTTACGCGTTTTATTTCTAGTTTAATTATCTAAAAACCTTGGTGCTTATTTATGCTGTGTTTAATAGGGGTTGGAAATAATACGCAGATTTGCACAACACACTTTACTTAAACACTCTCAATATGTAACAGGTGTACATGCGTGTAATACATATAATATAATATAATGGTTTATTCTAGCAACCTATGACATACAACAAAATAATACCTAAGAAGGGGATGTGGTTGCTCACTCATCCAAACGTAATTTATTTCTTCGTACACTACAATTTATTTATTTTGACATACCTCTATCACAATCTGTTTCATGTTTTTTATAATTTTCTCTACAAACAAATGTCTCTTCATCGTGTATGTACGAGTAGGCGTTGTAAGATATACGACTTAAAAGACGCCATAGCACGCTATAGTGATAATTATGTGTTGAGTGAACCCTTTCACATTCCAAATATTTGAGAACATGATTGAGCCTCATATTTTATAGTAAGAAAAACGATAACATGCAGTGAAAACTTGACTAGTAGCGAACCTAAATATTTTTGCCAGCTAATGTATTTCCAATATCCAGAGGATTATTTTATTATGATTATCTTTATAACATTCTACTACGAATTATTTGTATTATCCATCGACACATTTGCTAAAATTGCATTCCGTCGTCTTAAACTCTCTAGGGCAATCGGATACACTCGTTGCATATTTGTGAGGAAGATATACAGGGTAAAACTGGCGAAGAGATACAAAGTTGCGTACGAAAATGTAGGCAAACCGAATGCTACGAGTTTTGGTTGAAATCTTCGCAAAATTCCTGGAATATTTCGCACTTCTTTTAATGTTTTCCTGTTTGCTCTATAACAAAATCCTTCTGATATCACAAAGAATAGTTGTAGTGACTCCTTACTCATTTTAACAGTATTCGAAGCTCTTCCTATTAGTACAATAACCGTAAACTAGAAAAGAGTTATTGTAGATTTAAAAAAACATACAGGTTGATCCCTGAGGAAACTGATAAACTTCTGCAAACTAGTTTCCTTAGGGCACACACTGTATATAGAACAAACTTACCAATCGTAGTATAAGCTCTAGTATATGTAAAGCTTTTGCACTTGTGCTTATGTTATACATCAGTAGTAAAGTGGTTATAATCATACAATCAAAAGAGGTAGTGATGATCAAAATAGTTATCTGAACACCAAATAGTTCATTGAATAGACTGACGACTTTATGCATCTCGCAAAAAGTGTTGGATAACATTTTTATTTCCATTATTACGTTGTGTGAGATTGGTGTTATTGATATCTGTTCAAAATTTCTTCGTCCAATGATAGCATAGATCTTCTTCAGGTTTTCTCGTAATAAATAATATTTAACGTAAATGACATTGATAACACACATTAAATATGTCACAGAATATAATATTTCATACGACACTATAAAGAAAATACTCAAACCGGAAATCATTAGAACAAAACAAAAAAAAGCAATTATCAGTAGTAATGTTACTAAGAGTTCCCAGTATAGTCGTATTGTCAATGGTAAGTTTTGACTGTTAAAACTTAACTCAATGTCATACAGAGTTGATAAGAATGCAACGAAATTCGATCGTGTACAAAAATGCAACTTGCACGCAAACTCTATCAAAGCGACGCTTGTAAGTAAATTTGACAAATCTATAATTAACAGTTCCGGGCGTAGACTTGGCTGTCCTTGGCTGGTCCTAAGTTTCAGAGTCATTAGCACATTAATTCTAACCAAAGAAATCCAGAAAATGTTTATTCCACCAAGACATTTGCAAAAGAGCTGGTATAACAATTTCTTGCGTTCTAATGAATATATTGGTAGTAAACCAACTACAACGCCAGCGATTTGGTAATATTTCAGGAAGAATACTTTGGTTATCATTATGTACTGCTTGTGGTTGAAAAACAACTGCGTATTACCAACAATTTACGTAGAAGACAAAAGCGCTCGAGTTTATTTATATGTGTATATTAAAAAACAGTACGTTATCATACCATAAATTGTAAAAATGTGACATCGCTGCAACAAGAAAAAAGTTTTAATGGCATGTTACTTTATCGATTATTATTAAATAACGTTTCTTACATAGTGTTTTATAGAGTGCAGAATTTATGTACCATATACAATATACATACAAGTAAAATTATGAATATATTCAATATTAAAGTAACAGCAAAATTGTATGAGCTATTAGTGAAATTGATATAATTTCTAATTCTGAAAACAGTAAAATTGTTCATCCGTGGTTGATATATCTACCTGTAGTGTAGGTAATTAAAATCATGGAATAACTAACGCTTTATCTTCTATTGCATTAATAATCATAATGTATAATCGATTCACGTGTTTTACTTCTAGATTAATTATTTAAAAAGCTTGGTGATTATTTATTTATGTTAATATATCAATATCAAAATCGGCTTCATGCTTTTTATAATTTTCTCTACAAAAAAGATGTCTATACATCGTTTATATGTACGAGTTGGGTGATCCGTTTCGCATCCCAAATATTTAAGAACATGATGGAGCATCATATTTAATAGTAAGAAAAGCAATAACATTCAGTTAAAACTTGACTAGTATTTTTGCCAATTAATGTATTTCCAAAATCCAGGTGCTTAAGTTATTCATTAAATAAAATTGTTTTAAGGTATTTATTTTATTATTATCTGTATAACATTCTAGTACGAACTATTAGTATTATCCATCGACACATTTGCTAAAGTATAATTCCGTCGTCTAAAATTAGAATGTTTTTCGGCCATCGGAATCGTACGTTGCATATTCGTGAGGAAGACATAGGTGTAAAAATTAGCGAAGAGATACAAAGCTCCGTACGAAAATGTAAGCAAACCGAATGCTACAAGTTTTGGTTGAAATCTTCGCAAAATTCCAGGAATATTTCGGATTTCTTTTACTGTTTTCCCGTTTGCTCTATAACAAAATCCTTCTGATATCATAAAGAATAGTTGTAGTGACTCTTTACTCATTTTAACAGTATTCGAAGCTCTTCCTATTAGTACAATAAACATAATCTAGAAAGGAATTATTGTAGATTTAAAAACATACTGGGTGATCCCTGAGGAAACTGATTAACTTCTGCAAACTAGTTTCCTTATGGCACACACTGTATATAGAACAAACTTACCAATCGTACTATAAGGACTAGTAGTAACACAGGTAATGTTTTCCTGTTTGTTCTATAACCAATTTCTTCTGATATGACATCGGTGCAATAAGAAATAAATATACAATTATGTACCATATACATAACAGTAAAATTATAAATATATTCAAAGTTAAAATAACAGTAAATTTTATAAGCGATTTGTGAAATGGATATGATTGCTAATTTGCGATACAGTAAAATTGTTCAATCAACCTGTAGTGTAGGTAATTAAAATCATGGAATAACTAACGCTTTGTCTTCTGTTGCATTCATAATCATAATGTATAATCTATTCACGTGGTTTATTTCTCTTTTATATTAATATGATTGAATTTATATTATCTTAATATACTTATCTTAGTGCATACCTATATATCTACTAAAAAGATATATTTTATATTGTATAGATACCTGTGCACGTACATTGTACATTACTCATTGGTTGTGCTCATAAGCTTTTAAATTTTTGTACATTTGATCTGTATTATAACCTTAGTTAAGTACTGTAATTATTGTAGATTGAGACGTATTGACCGTAGTTGACACTGAGCCATTCTTAAAAGGTACATTCGAACGCTTTATTTACGACGAATATAACTGAGTATTGATTTCTATTTGTATTACAAGTTTCATTGACATTGAAAATTAAGAATAGAAGAAGAAATCCTCACTTGTGAGTTAAAAAATAAATTTTAGTATTTTCTTTTTTATTTCGTATATCGTAGATCACGCACTACTTTTAACTATTGCATAAACATCACGAAAACTGGAAAGCAAAATTTACATTTTTGTTTGATAAGGCTCTCAATACATTTGTGAGAGAATTTACCAACAACTTGCCACACAGTTGGTATAGTGACATATGAGCAGTGTAAGGTAATAAGTGATTGTAGTCGAGGTAGGCGGTTATATCAAATGTAAAGATTTCTGGTTGCCGCTCTATTAGAATGGAATAGCACTATTCTACACGCAAAAGTTAAATTGGTTGCATAACCAATTAAATTTGGACAGTTATGTGTGTATAGTTGCAAAAATTTTCTAACATGGGCCTGGCGTACTTCGACTACAATCATTTATAATGACCCCGTATAATTTGTGACAGTAAAACTGATACATATTTCCTCATGTAAATATTTATTACTATGTATACAACTGACATATATTAGTCAGTCGCAGGACAAACAATAAAGAAAACATCTGACTATATTTACTTAGGCCAATTAATATCGTTCGACAATGCTTCGGACAAAGAAATAAGACGCCGAACTGCAGCTGCCTGGTCAAAGTACTGGTCATTAAAAACAATTATGAAACGCACCCTTCCATTGAACTCAAAAACCATTCGACATGTGCGTTATCCCCTCCATGACATATGGATGTCAAACCTGGTCACTTACTCAAAAACAACAACATACCGTACAAACTTTACAAAGATAGATGGAAAGGAGCATGCTTAACGCAACAAGAAGAGACAAAATGCACAACACAGAAATACGCAGAACAAACGTCAAAGATGCACTACAACACGCACAAATGCTGAAATGGAAATGGGCCGGGTCATATGATGAGACTAGGGAATGACAGATGGGCAAGAATAGTAACTGAATGGATACCCATACACCGGAAGCGACAAAGATGAAGACAATATACTAGGTGGAGAGATGAAATAAAGAAAGAAGGCGCCAGTGTATGGTGGAGGGAAGCACAGGATCGTAACAAGTGGCACAGACTGGGAGAGGCCGTTGTCCAGAAATGGGCCAAACCATAAACTAGAATGATATTTTGTTGTTATTCAGATACATCAATTTTATTTTACTTTAATTATAATACGTATTATATGTATTGGAACTGGTTAATAAAGGGCTATTATTATTATACAAGTGACATGCATTAATTTGGATTGGTTATACAGGTTCCCTTACTATTAGGACTTCAGCAATGCCTTTTGCGGTGGACAGACTAGACGGTTAATTCCGAACACTACATTAATATTTATTGTACATTTATGTAAATGAATTATGTAAGAGATGCTGTGACAGTAAACAAAATAAAGGATTGATATCTAAGTTAAAATGAGTGTACTTTTGATTTTTGCCGCCCCCCATAAGTTTTTACTGTTTAGTATACCTACATTTAACTCCATATTGATAATTTTGACAAGAAACTTAATAATTTCGGAAAAAGTACAATTCCCTAAAGATATATTATTAACTGTTTTTTTTTTCTTTATTTAACGATAATAAAGAACAAAAAGTGCTGTATGCAACAAAAAACCTGTGATAAGCTTAATACAAAAGTGGGAGGGAACTAGCATCTGTACGAGATATAAAAAAGATTATAGCACGACTCGGTCACATGCGACGGCGACGCTCCGCGTTCGGCGACGCGCCTCATCACCGCTCGTCGCGCTATTCCATACTTTCGGCACTTGTGACATAAATAACTATTATTCTAATGACGTAGTGTAGGTAGTGTCAAATGCTAATGCTTTGACAATACCTACGATTTATCTCAATAAAATAGATTCTCATGCAGCTAAACTATTAATGGCCACATCAGATTTTTTAGTGGAAAAGTTTTGTCAGAAAGGGCTCCTAGATACAAAATCTATAATGTATGATTGGGTCTTACACTGAATACTTCATCAAACTTACACTGAACTTACACTGAATATTTCATCAATTTTGAAAAATAAATAACGTCTTCTCATGAATAAACATCCAAAACATATGAATTCTAAAGTTATCCAATTTTACCTTATAGAAGAAAACAAAAATACATCAAAATGTTTTATTGGCATAAATACGGAAAATTGAAAATTTGGCTCGATCAAGCAATTTGTTTTGCCTTGACTATTCTTGAAACATTTTACAAAATTTTTCAACAAATTTAAGATGTAACAGCAAGTTATTATCTAATAGAGTATATATTTTGTTTATTATTGATGTCAATACGCACACTTTGACACCTTTTACCTATAAACCGTCAATTTTGGTTTTCTACTTGTTCAAATTTCAAGTTTCAGGGTAAAAGATATTATCCAATAAAATATAGTTTAGGCGTTTCTTACTGACTGTATTTGTCATCCCAGGCGTTTTGATGCGGCAATTTTCGCTTTTCTCAAGATCCCGGGATCAACCCGGGATCCCGGAATTACAAAGTCTTTAATTGCGTAATCCCGAGATCAGTATATTGTCCGGGATTGGAAACCCTAATAGCCACTATCCGCCTCAATCTCTCGTATGCCTTCCATAGTAAACACGTCAATCCAAAACAGGCTTTACGGACACGTACAAGTCTAGTACCGATCAATTCCAATGTTTAGGAAAAAACGCGGACAGATTTACGACTGTGGTTTGAAATTTATACGGTCGCCTCAGCCTCCCTAGACACCGTAAGGTCCGAAACCAATACCAGCAACAACAGGTCAATTCCGACAGGCCGGACGTACGCCACTGCACCGTGGTGTCGTCGTCCTGGGCGAGACTGCAATCGAGTTTGGCGGCGCACAGTAGTCGATTTTGTACTTTTACCTGATCAAGATTATTTTCGTTTGTAAATGAACTTAAAATAATCGTTAAAATAGTGAAAAAATGTCTACCTTATAGGGAATGTCTTGAGGGGGTTGAAAGATATGGGTGGCACGAAGATTGTGAAGTCTTGTGAATATGATAATATTACATACGGAAAAAGTAATAATGACCTATACACAAGCACAGTTCGACATATTGCCTTGTAAATTCCCACGGCCCCTCCTGTGCTAATACCTCTACTCTTGTATCTCAGGCATGAATAAGGACCGCCGCCCCATAGGGGTCGGAGGTCGGATCGCTGACCCAGCTTTCGCCATACAGCATCCAGTACACGCCACCTAGAAAACATGTAGCTGCCCTCGAGAGTCCGTACTCTAGTTGAAAGAGGCCATGGCTGGCATTTATACATCCACTACGTAAGTGTTTGTCTGCACCAATGGTGCCATCTCACGCAGGCTTCCAAGACACAATTAAGACCCGTTCTAAACAGACCAGCCATGGGGGCCCTCCTCCCCTCGGTACTCGTGTTAGTCGGGCTTCCCCGACACCGTTGGACGAGTCGCCGGCGAGGCCCCTTGCGCAAACCTCAACTCAACATCTGTACACACCGTAGAAGGGCGGCCATTCACCCACGGCATAGGAACCATGGTATAGGGTAGCCCCCGGTGGTTCTAGGGGAAACATACACCGAAGAGTTAGTGCAGCCCACAGCCTTGAATTACTCGAAGTAGTCGTGTCGGATACCTTGCGGAATTCACGTTTGACGAGTCACCGCCCGGAACGCTAACGCGTTATCCGTACCCATCGAGGTTAGGTAGGTAACTTTTTCATCGGAGGATGGGTGCACCGTCGAGCACGCTTACGCTGAGAACTCTACCACATGTCATCTCCCTCAGCGGCTCCTCATTCCCCACAAACGTAGGATATAGCCTCTATCCGCACTTGCCTTCATCCCTATTCGGATATACTAGACATCAGATCGTTAAGTACTCATGTTGGCACAACTTCCGAAGGCCCCGTTTGATGAGTCACCGGCGAGCACCACATGCCTGGTATCCCTCCCTCACGTCTATTACTGCCTTGGTCGCCTTTACTGACTAGGTCAACCAGAAACCTGGAATCGGTTGAACTTGAAACAAGACAGTTTTACGGTCCGTCTCGTGAGGTCTGCCAGCGGCCCGGAGTTCACTTTCATTTTCGTCTTTTTGGTATGGGTAGTAAACTTCAGGTTGGGATCTAATTGTGTTCGTAGGTACTTGCAGCTTCGGGAAGGGCATATAGACGTATTATTAATAGTTATGTATGGAGAGTTTCCATGGATACGGTGGAAGGGATAAGGAATTTGTTTTTTCTTGGGTTAATGGTAATTCTCCATCTACGGGACCAGGAAAGCATTTTTTCTTGGAGAGATTGTAGGTGACTGGTTGCATGAATAAGGGAATTGGAGTGCAATACTAGCGCTGTAACATCAGGAAATAAAAGAGCGTAAAGATGGATTGTAAATGATGGGATTGGGATGGTAGATGTCGTGGCAGAAAATATTGTACAAGAGAGGCAAAATTGGTGAACTTTGTGGGTCTCCTTGTTCGCTGTATCATCAGGAAATAGAAGAGCGTAAAGATGGATTGTAAATGATGGGATTGGGATGGTAGATGTCGTGGCAGAAAATATTGTACAAGAGAGGCAAAATTGGTGAACTTTGTGGGTCTCCTTGTTCGCTGTATCATCAGGAAATAGAAGAGCGTAAAGATGGATTGTAAATGATGGGATTGGGATGGTAGATGTCGTGGCAGAAAATATTGTACAAGAGAGGCAAAATTGGTGAACTTTGTGGGTCTCCTTGTTCGCTGTATCATCAGGAAATAGAAGAGCGTAAAGATGGATTGTAAATGATGGGATTGGGATGGTAGATGTCGTGGCAGAAAATATTGTACAAGAGAGGCAAAATTGGTGAACTTTGTGGGTCTCCTTGTTCGCTGTATCATCAGGAAATAGAAGAGCGTAAAGATGGATTGTAAATGATGGGATTGGGATGGTAGATGTCATGGCAGAAAATATTGTACAAGAGAGGCAAAATTGGTGAACTTTGTGAGACTCCTTGTTCGCTTTATCATCAGGAAATAGAAGAGCGTAAAGATGGATTGTAAATGATGGGATTGGGATGGTAGATGTCATGGCAGAAAATATTGTACAAGAGAGGCAAATATGGTGAACTTTGTGAAACTCCTTGTTCGCTGGAAAAAGTGTGGGATAGGGAAGCAAAGTATTTAACCAGGGAGGATCTCTGTTTGAAGAATTTGCATATAAAGTTTATGATGTTTACATTTCCAAATTTTCACATAAATCTACATCAGTATTTACCTTCTCTAAATTTTCCATGGTGGCAAACTGATTGGTTTTAAGTCTGTTGCGTCCAAATCAACAAATTTTTGATAGTTTCTTATCAACAGTTGTTCTGATTGTCCCCACCACTCACACCCAGTACCCTTGCTTTCATATGGAAAACGAAGAACCTGTTATCAGAGTACATTAGACTCTTAACATGAGTGTACGTTAGCTGCTGGTTAAGAGTGCGTTCGACTCTTATCACGAGTGTTATAGTTTCCAAGAATACCCTCCCGCGAGTGACTCTACCCTACTTTACGCACCCCGTTGACTCAAGTACGTGTGTCTGTGTATGTGCCCATATTTTGTGCCGCTTAGACATATACGTTTCCCGGACAACACTATCGCGCGTGACGCAATTAAGTGGTCTCAGCCCCCCTGGCAAACCTGAATTTTCCCACAAATTTCGACTTTGTCGCTACAAAGTCATTTGGTTGGTTATCTAAGAACATGTTTATGTCACTTTGGAATAAAATGAGCCATTGCAGTAAAATAATTTCGAAAGGCTTGATTCGCATTATTGACCACTGTGCGGCGTCACGGTCGGTCGGTCCGCAAATTGGGAATACCCAGTGGCAGGGGGTCGTGCGAACGATACGACGTAACGTCCGCAGGGGGGCTCCACCGTCGGCGTCATTCGCAGTGTTGCGGTCGGTGCGCCGCACCGCTCCGACGCGACGCAAACATGTCAGCCGGCATGCATCCGTGGCCAACTTGGATTTGTTATCTTGGACGTGCGCTGAAAACGGACAAATGTCCGGGCGGCCGTTATTGAATTACCTGTGTGTGTGTACGGATTTGGCCGTCACATCAGATACCGGTTAACCGGACGGATATGAAACGTGAAGGGAAATCGTGCTCGCCTCGTTGTTAGAATTCGAAATGTGTTCCGTTCATGCTCGAAGAACAATGGCATTTGTATGTGAAGGGTCTTTTTGATCCGTTGTAAGGATGATAAGATGCACTCTAACTAGTCGGCTGTAGTACACTGTAACAGTACTTGAACCCTTGAACAGACTATTGGAACTGGCTACTATATACTTACTACCTTTAGTGAACATAGATAAAAATTGAGCAATTAAATCCATTACAGTTGCCTTTTTGAGTTCCGATGCAGAAAGGGTTGGGTTTCAATATTCTATGGCGTCACACTACGGCGAAAATACCTGAAAAGCTGGCCAAAACCTAATATAATGAAAATGCTGCCATAGGGTATTTGACTGTGATTACAGTTTAAGGAAACTATTTGTTATTACTTTTAAAAAATATGCTTTACATTTCTATTAAAATCCAAAATAAAAATTGAATTTTATTCACGTCCTATCACGTGATTGAAAACGCTCTGTAATTGGCGCAGTCTCCAGTGACGTCATTCGTTAGTACGCTAATGCTTCTCCCGTTTGAATTTACTACGTTACTTTACGAACCATAGAAAACAACTTTGTTAAAGCGGTTAGTGGTAATCTACCGATGGTTAACGCTTTGATTGTGGGATTTTTATTTAAACATAATCCTTATTTTTACGCTCCGGAACTAAGCAACGGCTAAAAAGTGCTATGTAAGCATGTTAAGTTACTCCCAACCTTAAACTATCAGATTATACCTGGATCGAAAATACGATAGATAACTTATTCTAGTCAGTTTTACTTATTTCGAACTAATCATCAGAACAAAAAACATTTGTATTGGCTGCTATTTATTTAATTTGGCGTTCTACGAGCCAGTCTCAACCACTTTCTTCGCAGTTTCAAATCTTGCGGAACAGCTACAAATTGTTTATCCGGAGTTTTTATTGACGTATTTCTGCATTGTACATTTATAGACCATTTATAACCCATTTCTATGTAGAAATTGGGAAAACAACACATCATACAACACAATTACCAAACGGCGACGATGCCGATGCTTACCGTGTGACGTGACAAGAATCACGTGAACTACGTACAGCAGAAAGTATCGTTTTGGCGGGACTTTTTGTGATTTAATATTTAAACTGATTTTTATGAAATTGAGGAAATAATTACGAAAAATAATACATTTACAAAGTAGAGTGAAGGAATAGACACACTAAGATGGTTTTCCAATAATAGTCAAATACCCTATTATCAGAAAACCCGTTCAGTTACCAAGACAAGATACCAGTACATATATGGAACACAAAAAAGCTTGATCTCTAGTTGAACAAGTTCGTAGAATTAGCCTCAATGTCGACTTGTTGCGCGAGAGAATAATTCTTTACTATAATAATTCAAAACTGCCTTCAAGTGCTATTTTCTTTGTATTCATGGCCGTGTGGATAATCTTTTTACAATGTATGTTGGAAATTGTAAATTTTTACTTACTTATTGCACTTTAATAATGATGAAAAAGATAAAATCTTTCGTTATAGTGTAAATTAGAAAATAGGTGGTTCGCATTTTTAGTATTCGTTGCGTTTATATATAGGTTGTGGAAAAGTTACATATGATTCCAAATTTGTCATATTTAAACAATTCAGAACGGTGCGGTGGACTAAATATGGTGACCCACAATATGAAAGCTATGGATTCGCATGAAACTTATTTGTATTGCACCCTGACACCAAATCTCATGTTAAATTTTGTAAATTTCGATTGGCGGATTCAATATCGCGGATCCAAAAACCAAATATAATCAGATTTACGTGAAACTTTTGTCCTGTGACATTTTAGGATGTCTGATTCCAAATCTGTTGGCAGATTTTCAAAATTCAGAATGGCTGATTTAATATTGCAAACCAAAGTCTAGGAGCTGTGGGATTTAATTGAAATTTATTTCCTGTGATATTTGACAAAACAGTACAATAGTAATTCCTTGTGTGAAATCGATTCATAAAATGTAACAATATACGGGGTTATTGTGTACATTAATATTTTTTCAACAATCAATACATATATAATTTTAAGCTCTTCTCAGGTTCATATAAGCCCAATATATGCCCCATCGCTCGCATGATTACACACTCGCCTACGGCTCGCGTGTAAACTTCATGCTCGCGATTTATATTGTTAATTATGTGCGCGTCAAATAATATACTATTATCTGCGACTCACATATAATAAATTCATTGCATACGTATCTGTGACTATATAATACTAATCATTATGCACGCCAGTGATTATAATGACACTAGCGTTGTATAATAATGACAGTTTGTTCAAATAATTACTTCATTATTTGAACGAACTGTCGCCATTATACAACGCTAGTGTCAAAGTCTGTCAAAACGTACGTGAATGACAGTTCGCCTCACCATCATTGACAAATAGATATAAAATATTTGATATAAAATTGTATTTATCAGTCGTAGATAAAACGTCGTATTCGACTCGCACACAGTGGATATATACAGCAAAATTTTATTGAAAACGTTTGAATGACTGCAGTGCAAAAAAAAACAAAAAAATTGATTTTGCATCGTTGGCTTTAAAAATCAATAAAAACCACTAATTGCACCTCGTTAATAAAATTATGCGACGCGCTTATAAAATTAGATCTACTAGTCTCGTTAACCAAGTGTCATTGTTTCAATTTATACAGGTGACCAAAATTTAGTGTCAAACTTCAAAGCGTGTTATTGTTCTTATTTTAACTCAATTTAATAGTTATTTAACCAACAAGTATATTAAAAAGAGCGATTAATGATCGAGACTGTTTAACGCGCCAGCGAAGCGAGCGCGTTAATTGTCGAGATCATTAATGGCTGTTTAATATTCGAGTTGGTTACAAAATTTTTCCGTCGATCGTATTCTTCTAGCGTCGTCTACATAGATTTTGCTTCGCGGATGTCTTTTTAGGTTATATGACAATTTTTGTAACTTGACACTGACAGTTCTAGAGAGCGATATGTTTTGATTGGAAGGTTTCATTTCACATATGTTCGATTGGCCAATCAAACGACGTCATTGCGTGTTGTGATTGGCTATAACAAATCATGCATTAACAGAAATCGTGCATTAATGGAGTACTTTAATAAACGATTTCCTATTCACTAAACTGACATAAATAAACGATCGACGGAAAAAAATATATTACTATCGTTGCACATTTTTGGGTCAGCCTGTATAATCAAAAATAATTTCGTGAAATGTACCTTGAAGTACAGGGTAAGCCTGCAAAATGTCAAACTCTTAGCTTAACCAGAGCTTAACTGAGCTACAGAAGACGGGAGCTGAGTTGCAGGACCATGTATACATATATCATTAGTTATGTGCTCGTCAAATAATATAGGTACTATTAGTCATGACTGCTTAGTAACACGATACTTTTGACCTTATCAACAATCAAGTTTTCATTCATAGCTATCCAGATATGCCGTTATACAACTAATCAGTTTGCCCAATATGTCAAATACAAACTGTCACACAAAACATCTCTGCTTAGACGGAATGCTGTGATACATTATTGTGATATAGTGTCCACATTTAGCCAGAGTGATGCCAAAAACGTGCAGTAAGAACATGAAGGCGAACTACGGTTTCACAATACCGTGTAGACGGGATTCTAAATTGGACAACAGGTCACCAGGACCGGCAGAGTACGACACAAGCAAATTTTCCGCATACAAGAAGTCTTCCCCTGGTTACACGATGAACGGTAGGATGAAGGTCGTTGAGAAGGAAGTTGTAAGTCCAGGACCTAAGTACCTGCCTAAAGTGCCCGTACAAGGACCTAAGGGGTACAGCTTTGGGTCTCGAACCACCAACGGACCCTACATTATACCCGAAGATCGAAGGGACCGCTAAATCTGCTTTGTCGACAAAAAATTTGAAATTACTCAGTGTAAATGTGTGTGTATTCGGGTTGAATTAAAGTGTATCCGCGACCATTATTTTATTTAAATAATAAATCATATATATTTAGGAGAAAGTAGTATTGTTTGCTATAATTGAAACAGTTGTCAGTAAGTATTAAGTTTCTTTATTTACAAGGGCTTGAATTTTCAGTAATGCTCCAATAGGAGATTTCAGACGCAGTCACAATGCTCAGGTTGTTGAGTTAATAAAATGATAAATTAGATTATCCATTGCTGACATATTGTGATGATGAAGGGGTCGAGTGGATAAAATACCTACGTTCATCCTTCATCCAAAAACTTACCAAATGAGCCTAAACATGGTCATCTACTAGTAAGAACGAACTTTAATTATTAAACTCCTAAGAAATTAAGTTACATGTTATACGAATTAGTACACAGATTATTATTATTAACTGTTGGTGTAATTTACTGTACACAAGTAATCTGGGATCCGCTATTTAAAAATCAAAACCCATACGAATTTTAAAGCAGTCAGCAAACCGCAATTTTCAGAAAGTAATAAAAAAAATTTTAATGTTCTGTAACTTGGAGGAAATATTTATTTGGTCTATTGATTGACAACGAATGCAAAATGTATGGGAACATGAGACAATCTCTAAAAACAGTTTAAGTTTTGATGGTAGCGGAAACATTTTATGGATTTACATCAGTAAAGTTTTGACTTAAAGACAATCGAAAACTGCAAAACATTGATATTTCAGGTGAACATGGATTTTCTGAATAAAGCACGAAAATATGTTTTGGATAGAATTATTTTTGCGTAGATTTTCGAAAAGATTTAGGGCAAATAGTCAATAGGCGCATACTTTGTCAATTTTTGCAAATGTATGCCATCTGGACCGAACGCCCTAGAAACCTCAAAAGTATCTTGTAGTAAACCTAAATCGTTGCGCCTTTACCTGAAGGGCTAAAAGTTGGTTCTGAAATGTTTTTGAAGCGTTGCGCCAATTCTTTAGTACTGTGCGGGTGCTTCCATCAAAGAATCAACGAGAATTGTCATAACCTGACATGATATGCAACTTTCCAGATCCGATTCGTTTTCAGTACAAAGACATTTATCAAAAATACCTATTTAAACGAAAAGCTTACTAATATTCCTAACATAGCTACTATTAATTGAGTCTTTAATTGAGATTAGTATACTTACATCAAAAGAAATTAATTCCACTGCATATACCTACGATTGTAAGAACGGCCCTAAAAGATATAAGAACTTGAACGTTTTTATCTGCAAAGTAACAACACAATACATTTATTCTTAAACGCAATATTTAACAACTTTTCACAAACCTGGTTACCACCTCTATGCTAAACACTGCAGTATGGAAAACCGTTTTATTTAGCTGCTATTTATTAGTATTTTATACCAGGATTCGCCGGATTCTTGAGTCAAAATCCGACCGGACCGTTTACCCGGCAAACAGGCCGAATTGGCCGGCTGCGCCGAATATGCGTTCTATCCGTAGTTTTGAATGCAAAGTTCAGAGTATCTGATAATCGCAAATGATGACAATAAACATCCCCACTACACCAACCATAAGATAGGCACCGTCATAAGCAGAAGTTAAAAAAATCTGATGTGGCCAGGCACATGACTTTATCATACAAAATATAATATTAATAGTTTAGCTGCATGAGAATCTATTTGATTGGGATAAATGGTGTCTGCATTAAAATTAAACTAGTTAGCCAGGATTTGACAGATATTTTGATAGTCAATAGTATCAATAGTAGGTTTTGTCAAAACATCAGCATTTGACACTACCTACTGTCAGAATAACAGTTATTTATCTCACAAGTGCCGAAAGTACGGAATAGCGCGACGAGCGGTGATGCGGCGCGTCACGGATGGCGGAGCGTCGCCGTCGCATGTGAGCGAGTCGCGCTATGTTGTTTTCGGCAGGAGTGACATCAACGTTTTGTGTTGGTTTTTGAGAAACACGCATTTAAAAATATCAAAAATGGTTATATTTCTGTACAGGAAATGTTAGTTTGATACCACTTCTACGAAACGTCAAGTTTAAAAAGCTAATTCAAATTCTGACAAATTTATATTCGTTCATGACACTGTAGATGTCACATCCGTACCAACGTACTAAAATATAACTACACTCATCGCTATACTTTATGTACAATTTTCGCTATTTATCGTTTTTACAATTAGATAAAACAACGGGTTGATATTTCTTATCAACAAACAATAAAATTGGTGACCTTATTTTATTTGAATTTTGTACTTTGCCGCACTAGAGCGGCAACGTTCCATAGCGGTTCTCCAACCTCTGATGAAATCGGCGGTTGCCGAGTGTGCAGCCATAGACATTTCTGTGGTGGCAGCACGAAAAAATATTTGTCAAATCCAGGCTACTATGTACTTTCATATCAATGCAGATGCGACCGATCTCGATCAAATAGAATTTGCTCTTGAAGCTAAACTATTAATTTTACCAAAAAATGTTATAGACATAAATTATACCAAATTTCGTCTACTTTAATTTATTATTTATCTATTTTCACCAAATTACAAAAGTGACGGTTCGTTTGCAAAATCGTTGAAAAATGCTAAGAGTAAATAGCCAGTTTCTTTGGACCCTTTTGAACCAAAAGCTTTTCAGCTCTAAGTTTAATCATGAAACTTCTAAATATGAACTTTTGTCCCGATACCTTTAGTAGTTTCTCCGGAACCGTCGTCACAAAAATCGGGTACACACATACACACACACACACACACACACACACACACACACACACATACACACAGACATTTTTTTGGACCATGGTCAAAAATATTCAGGGGACCCGAAAAGACCTATTTCCGCTAAAATCCCAATTTTTTTTTTGCACGATTACAATACTTTACCATACTGCGTATGATAAAGTAAAAAGATCCTGAAGAAGCCCAGTCAAAAACTACATGTCACTTACTGCTTGTGGCCTTGAAAGTCTTTATAGTTTATAGCAGTGATTATGCGTTAAATATGACGCCTGTGTCTGAAGATCCCCACCATGTCATTCACTAACACCCGAAATTTTGTAAACTCAAAAAGCATTATTAAAAATCAGTTGATTGGGATTTTTATGTTAAAAGCATACCCTAGCAACTGCTTTTTTAGTTAAACGTGAAATGTGAATACTACACATTCAGGTTGATAAGCTATTTTGTATCACTTGCGGGTTGTAAGAATTCACAAAGTGAATAGGTATTTCATTATATTTTAATGTTCATAAAACTTTGTATTTTGAGATTGGGGGTAATTATGAACTAAACTAGTCAAAAGAGTTAGGGGATGATAAATTGGTCAAAAATTGAATGTTGATTTCCTCCCCAACCATTTATCCGGTTTTGATGATTCTTCCACTCACTGGTAGCCTAATTCTTCAGAAGAAATACCGATGAAGAATTTTTATTTCGACTTTTAGGTTTGATACAGTGTGTAAGAAAAATGTTATGTTTTTTGCCTGAACTTTGAAGCACTATAGGGGTTTTCCGGCTATAACAAACAGACCATAACTGCAATCACACAGCAATATTTGCTGAATATGTTGTTTTTCGATTCACTTTATTATCTTTGTATTTAAAGGACATACAACAAGAACTGATTAACTGATTTTGATGATTTTTTAACTGAATTGTGGGTTGATACCTCAGTTTTAAACATACACAGGGAGAAATAATTAGTATACATTTTTTGACAACAAAATATTGAAAATTGCAGTTTTCTTTAAATATCGCGTACTGTAGTAATTGTTTTTAAATATGAAGTGTGAGAACAAAGTCAAGTTTATAAGCTAGTTTGTAATATTTTTGATAAAATGTAAAAATTAACATTACTTTTTTATGTTCATGGAACATGGTGAATAGCGTTTGTAAGTAATTCCAAATTTCAAATAAAAAATGTTTGATTGAAAATCCTTAATGTGATTTGTGTAAATGTTACTAAAATGCCTAGTTGCAGGTTTGGGGATTTATTCTAAGACTGTAATTTTAAAATATCATAGTAGCATTATAAAAAGTTTCCACAAAAATATATAGAAACAAAGTATTATTTTTTTATTTAAAACGAAAAATTCAAACGAAATAAAAATTCGCTTTTTGCGTTTTATTTGTATGTTCAGATAAGAAATTTGCGGCCCACGCCCATAAATGAGTTTGGCAGCACTGGTTTATAGGTACTATTGTACACAACAAGGTCTTCAAGTATTGATTTTACACCTTGAATAACCATGTCAACTAATAAATTCGAATATACCCCAGTTGCTCATAACGCCGACCATAGAAACAAATCGAACAAATTTCGACGTGCCAATTATGCCAGGCCCTGGATATCGTACGGTAAAAATCGTTACAAAGGAAGACAAATTGCCGCCGACGACAAATAACCCGAAAATAAAGAAGGCACCCTGATGTGATTGGCTGCCGATATAATGACGCTTTCACTATGACAGTTACAGATTGGCGCCGGTGATCGCATTCAGGCGTCGATTCGAAGAATACCTTCCCCCACCCCGCTCCACTTTCGGGGCGTCATATCGACCCCAAGATTAAAAATCCCGGATCCATTGTAATTGCACTGCTTGATAAATTGATCCTTGGGCGCTAGAAAAGGGTGGCGTCCCAATTCGAGGACAACGAAAATGGAAAGAAACGAAGCCAGGTATTTTGAATAATACGTGCTAGGAACGGTCCCATACAGCAGGGCCCTGTCTGTTATACAAGTCTATTGTTGTGTATGCTCGCATTCAGGATTGTCATTAATCAAGCCCGGCTGTCGATATCGCCCGCTTATGTATTGTGTTTTTGTTATGCGTGTCCTATATATAGACCTGGCATATGTGAAATTCGAATTAACGTAATGTACGCCGTATTACTAATGCAGAATTTACGTTTTTCTTTTGCTAGATGTGCGGACGCTTCATTACATTATTGTATTGCACACAATTGGCCTGTTGAACGTCGAATTTAACTGGTATGTGCATAATGCGCAATTTTGACATGAATAGAAACACCGATTATAACCGTACTAACAAATTCTAACAATTACAGAAAACTATTTGGACTGTCAAATGGACTTTGGGTATTTTTGGATTTTGTGCCAGTTATGTCACGTTGTAGTAGTGTTGAGCTGAATATGATTGAGTTATGTAATTTGTATCATCTATTTAAAGTATGACCACTTATTCAAAGCTAACGGATGATGGTGATATCCAGAAGAATGAGAGATAAAAATATAAAAAAATCTGATGTGGCCAGGCACATGACTTTATCATACAATATATAAAATTAATAGTTTAGCTGCATGAGAATCCGTTTTATTGAGATAAATCGTAGGTATTGTCAAAGCATCAGCATTTGACACTACCAACACTACGTCATTACAATAATAGTTATTTATGTCACAAGTGTCGAAAGTACGGAATAGCGCGACAAGCGGTGATGCGGCGCGTCACCGAAGGCGGAGTGTCGCCGTCGCATGTGAGCGAGTCGTGCTATCTAGTTTTTGGCAGGAGTGACATCAACGTTTATTGTGTTGCTTTTTGAGAAATAAGTATTTAAAAAAATAAATAAAAAAGGTTATATTTCTGTATAGGAAATGTTAGGTTGGTACCACTTTGACGAAACGTCAAGTTTAAAGGTACTTTCTGATTGGTCGTAATGGTAGGTAATAGCGGTGGTAGAATACGAAATTATAGCATTTCTTACATTCGTGATAGTGACATATATTAGTTTGCATGTACATAAACAGCAGTCACTAGCAATTGTCTATTAGAAATACTATAATGGCGTCTGCTACCACTGCCATTAGCACTAATGAAGACGCACCTTAAAAAGCTAATTCAAATTCTGACAGATTTATCGCTATACTTCATCGCTATACTTTATTTACAATTTTCTCAATTTTCTCAGTTTTTAGAATTAGATATAAAGACAGGTTGATATTTCTTATCAACAAACAATGAAATTGGTGATCTTATTTTATTTGAAATTTGTATTTGGTAATTTGCCGTACTAGAGCGGCAACCGTCCATAGCGGTTCTCCAACCTCTGATGAGATCAGCTGTTTTCGAATGTGACAACACAAAAAAGCATTTGTCAAAATCCTGGCTACTATGTAGTTTCATATTAATGCAGATGCAACCGATCTCGATCAAATAGAATTTGCTCTTGAGCTAAACTATGAATTTTACCAAAAAATGTCATAAACATAAGTTATTCAAAATTTCCTCTACTTTAATTTATTATTTAACTATTTTGACGAAATTACAGAAATGGCAGCTCATTTGCAAAATCCTTGAAAAAGGCTTAGAATAAACTACCAGTTCCTTTGGACCCTTGTGAACCAAAAGCTTTTCAGCTCTAAGTTAGGTCATGAAACTGCTAAGTATGAACTTTCGTTCCGATACCTTCAGTAGTTTCTCCGGAATCATCTCCACAAAAATCGTGTACACACGCACACACACACACACACACACACACACACACACACACACACACACACACACACACACACACACACACACACACACACACACACACAGACACACACACAGACATTTTTTTGTACCTTGGTCAAAAATGTTCAGGGGACCCAAAAAGACCTATTTCCGCTAAAATTTTTTTTCGGCACGATGACAATACTTTACATACTGCGTATGATAAAGTAAAAATAATTAATTTATTTATTTTATTTAATTAAATAAATTTTTTTTTGCTCGAGACAGTATTCTTACTTGAGGTTTTTGTTTGTAGTAGCAATACTACTAATACTACTAATTCATTAAATTCGATAATCAAATTGTCTACAAATTATGTCTGCAACGTGGTTTTTCGAATAAACTGTATATTTTGTGAGTTATTCTCATTCTGAACTGGATTTGGTGCCGTGGAACAGTAAATAATCTGACAGGAGAAAATTTTCGTTTTCATACGCCTCCAAAATTTTTTAAATATAATAAATTCCCATGTTTGATATTTATTTCATGAGTCATATTGTAGTTTAAATGCATGAAACAAAAAAACAGTGGCTTATAGAAAATATTTCACTCATTTTACGTGTAAATGATCAGAATTGTTAAATTATTGGGGACGAAGAAGAGTAAAACTTCATATTCAAAACATCTATTTAATGTTATTATTTAAATCTAACAAAAATCTGTTCATTTGCCGAAACGTACATACGTTCGTAAATCAAATTGTAGAGAAAATAATAATAATAATTTACTTTAACTTTATTTACCTGCAATTTATATCTAAGGATTATTTTCCAATGAGCTACTACTGTGCAAGAAAATAAAATAAAAAATAATCATCACTAAAATATCTGTCATTTTGATTTTTAAGTAAATTGAATACAATATATTTTACTTCAATTCTTCTACAAAGGGCTCCTACGACACTTTCTTAACACTGAAGACAGATTTCAGTTGAAGACTTTTGTGCTGTCTGGAACGGTCGTCGAAACTAATCTATCAGCATTTTCTGTACATATTAGCTGTATTAGCTATACTAAACGGTGAAAAATTTCTATTCTGTACTTGGAACATGAACAGATGGCACAAACCGTATTTTCTATCATTCAGATATTTGAAACTAGCATAATTTCATTGTAAATAAAAAAAGTGCGTGAAAGATGTCAAAACGGGTCATGATAGGACCTCAAATAAAAAGTTATGACCATATTTAAAGTGTCCTGTGTTAGATATTTCTGAAACCATTTTGAATTCAAGTGTATTCTCAGTGGACTTTTAAAAATCCAACATGCCGTGATAGGTACACATCATATACTCAAAAGTATTCATTTTATAATACACTGAAAAGTATAATATAAAAACAATAAAAAAATGTATTTATTAAGGAAATATTTTACTGCTCTTCCTGGGAATGACTAACCAGTAATAACACAATGAAGTAGGACAAGCGATGATCGACATACATATGCCTAGAAGCGATATTAGCGTTGATTGTTATGATAAAGTCAAATAATGCCGACTTCTGGCACACATAATCATCATTACCATTATCATAATAATACAAAAGCTTTCCAACCACCTTTTAATTAATTCGCGCTTCCCTCGAGTTAAAATCACTCTGCATGGATCTATTTTCGATACTTCAACATATCAAAAAATTAGGTTTTAAAATATTTTTCTCCCATCTCGGCATAAAGACTGACTCACGAAAGGAAAACTGACCCCTCCCTAGTATTTTGAAAAATGAACTAGCTTTTTATCGATCTCTATCTCTTAATTCATTAGTTTTCTTTAATTCCACTAAATTAAGATTCAAACTATGATATTTTTCGTTAACCTCAAACACCGTGAATTTAACCTACTCATTTATGCTTATACAGGGTTAGCCAAAATTACCGGAACACCTAAATAATTCTCTAACCGATTGAAATTAAAAAAAAGTCCAAACAAAAGTTTTTGGGTTCAGTTTAAATATATTTTCAATATAACCGGTGCTCATTTTAGTATAAGAATTTGATAACCTTTCCTTTTTTAAATAGAAACAGCACACCCTGTATGTTATAATTGTTTTAACGCTATTATTAATTCTAAGAATTTTATAAGGAATTATTTGTTTTAAATGTATTATGTTTTAGTCTTTAGTAATTAATGAAAACTCATAAACTTTTAGCTTGACCAAACAGGTTAAAAATAAAATGTCCAAGAGATAATATCAACACAATTAAATAGAATTAAATTAAATATTCAAGCTGCAAAATTTCTACAAAAAGTTCTTAGAATAAATCTTAGAATTGAAATTATATAAGTTGATGAGTTGTTTAGCTGTTCAGGTAATTTTGACTATTTTTGGTTAATAGCTCATAATAAAAAAGTTATCCATTTTATAAAAAAATTATTCCTATAAAAAATTCTACGAATTAACCTTAGAACTAAAAATGTAATAATATATAGGATGTTCTATTAAAAAAAAAGGAAAGGTTACCAAATTTTGATAATAAAATGTATATTGAAAGTACATATTTAAACGATAGGAGAGAATTATTTTGTGTTGCAGAATTATTTAGGTGTTCCGGTAATTTTGACTAACCCCGTATATAGAGAATACTTTTAGACTTTTTGTTTATATTAATATCTTTTTAGTATTAGTCCTGAAGACGGCTTTCAGCAGAAATCGATCACGTTTAGATCTAATGAACGAAGTGAACTTAGTCCACAATAAAACAACTCTGTTTTATTCAAATCTACATCCTACATTATAAAATATGTTTAACTAAAATGTACTGCTTTCGAATAATGGCAATATTGAAAAATGGCGAATGCGCAGGACATATTTTTTTTAATGATCATTAAACACAATTGCGAAATAATAGTTTTTAACAGTAGAACTATTACAATAGTTTACTAAGTCAACGAGTATAATTTTGTTTTTTTTATTACTATTACATAAATTCTATTAAAACTTAAATAAAAAAGGTAAATATAAAGGTAAATATGAGTTATGTGATAGTAGTGCACCAACCAAATTGTCATTATTTGACATTATCGCCCCTCTTATATACCTTCCGAATAAACCATCCCGCCCCCCTATAAATCCATTTTTGACGAGAAAAATCTCTTCCGCCAACTCCACCGGTGTATAATAAAAATCTCGAACTGCCTCCGCCGATACCTGTTTTCGTGCCTCCTACAATTCTACCGGAAGAAATCGACAAATCTACTGTAAAACTTCGAGAGCGGAGCCGAACCGTAGCACCGAGTCCGATTCCCCCCTAATTCCCCCGCCCGCCGGCGAGGTCGAACATTAAAAAAAGGAGCACGGAGTCGATAATTTATGTACCAAACTCGGGATAATGTTTCATACGAAATTAAATACGTCAGAGGCGGCGTGATGGATGGTTTCGGCGTCGGCGGCAGCGGAGGTTGTCCGGAGGCGGCTGTGAAGGAGCGCGCCGCGCCGCCGTCAATCTTTACGCTCGAACCGGTCGACGTTTAATAGAAAACAAAAGAGGAACATGCAGGTGACATTCCCGCACACTAGATCGCTCCCGTGCCCACCAGTAGTCGGATTTTTAAATTGAAATCCATCCAGGGAAATGGGAATGCCTCCTATTCCTCGTTGTACGCCCTCTACTCACTCAAGGACGTACTAGAGGCGACGCGAAGCATAGACAGACGTCCCTGTTCCCAGCCGAAACGGAATAATTGAAATGCATATCTCCTGTTTGGAATGGAACGGTTTTGCAGTTATCGCTCGTTGCAAAAGGACCAAAACGTCACAGGCACGTGGATATACTGACGAGATATACCCCATACTCCTCCTAGCTCTTTCTTTATGAATGCTCTCGGTTTATATTCGTCGTGAATATTTTAATTTAAATAAACGAGATCTTTAAAGAGGATCTCCAAACTTGAAAATTTTCTTCACCATTTTGTCCGTCCTGACCCTTTTCTTCTATAACCCAGCATTTCCTTTTCCTTGCAATTTAGGAAAATAGCAAAATATGTGGCTTCTTATATTTTCCAAAAGTGATTAAATAGTACTATGAATTCGAGATTTATTCTATTTACTTGTATTTACTAGGTGTGTCAAGTACAATACTAAGACATATTGTCAGTTCATGTGTACTTTTATTGTTGTTTTGCTTATTTCTTTGCTGCTAACCTTAAATTCGGAAGGTTCACTGACGAAACTACTGACATACTGACATGCGTGATCGAATAGCTGCTCTAGGCGGTCGTGTTTTATTGTTGTCGCAATGACCGACTTAAACTTTTGTGGTGTCTGCAAAAAAACAGTGAAAAGGCAGGAAGGTATAAAGTGTGCCTTGTGTGACGCAACGTTTCACGCATTAAAATGCGTTTCAGTTGAAGAAAAATTGTGTGAGTTTGCGACCAAAAATAAAAATTTTGGTTGGTTCTGTGACTTGTGCGCGAACAATAAAAAGGCCAGCTCTAAAGTTGTTTTGCTGGAGGTTTTTGATTTGGTGCATGCGTTGAAGCGTTCGCTTCAGAGCCAGAGTGAGATGGTTGGAAAACATGAGCATTCCCTGGATAGTCTGCGATCAACAATTCTGGAGATTGAGTCTTCAGTAAAGGTTGGGAACAAGGAAATGATTGACGAAGTGCAGAAGGTGACTCAACGCCACGACGATTCTTACGCTGGTAAGCTGAAGGGAGTACTTAATAATAATGCAACTAATGGACCGGTGGTGATAATTAAGCCGAAAGATGCTAAGAAGAGTTGCGCGGATACAGCTAAGATCTTGAAAGGACAACTCAATCCGATAAACTCGGCTGTATCCTCAATGAGAACTGTAGCCAAAGGTGGAGTAGTTGTGCAGTGCAAAAACGGTGAGCAAACAGAGAAGTTGAAGCTGGAAGCCATTGAAAAGCTGGGAGATGACTTTGATGTGAAAATCTCGAGTATGAAGCTGCCTAAGGTGAAACTAGTTGGCCTTACCGAGAACTTAAGGAACGAAAAGATAGTTCAGTACCTAAAACCTCAGAATGATTTCATAGGAAATGAAGCTACAATTAAGATATTGCATGTTGGCAAGAAGGAGAAAAAGACCATTATTGCAGAGGTTGACGGCAAGACTTTCGGCGAAATAATGAGAGAAGGTCGAGTCACTATCTATTGGGATACGTGTTGGGCGTTCGAGGCTATTGATTTGTTGAGATGCTACAACTGCTGTGGATATAATCATGTAGCCGATGACTGCAAAAGAGATCTTGTATGTCCTTTGTGTGCTGAGAAACATAAGGTTGCGATGTGCAAGGCTAAATCAAGAAGCTGTGGAAACTGTAAGTATGCCAAAGATACGTTGGGCCAGGAGATTTCCGATGGTTGCCATGCGGCTTGGTCGTCCGATTGCCCAATTTACATGAAAAAGGCTAAAGTGGAACGGCAAAAAATTGACTATGGAAAGCATTTTTTACAAGTGAGCCAGACTGCTCAGTAAGCGGGCAGTCACAAGGGGAATCTGCTGACACTGCATGTCGTACTATTTCAAATGTTTTGTTTGTACACCTGAACGTTCGATCGCTTGTCAACAAACTTAATGAGGTCAAGGAATTTGTAATACGTACTAATTGTGATATTTTTGCAATTAGTGAAACTTGGCTACGCGATACTATTACAAATGAGATGATAGCTATTCCCGGCTTTAATATTCTACGGATGGATAGAGAAGCCAGGGGTGGAGGCGTTGACCTCGCTGCCTTTTTTGTAAACAACACCCTCAGCACCATCGGCTTCCGGAGCCGAGAAACCACCATCGAACCTTTGAAGAAGGCGCTTCTATCGGGCGTCATTTTGTGCGACGATATTTTCTGAATATTTTTTAGATGTTTTGTTTGAATTTTCTATGATATTATTTTTTTTTGTACCGTACCGTATCTTTTCCTGTTTCTTCATTATTTCGTTTGGTAGCACTTTATATCACTTCGGTGTTGTGCTTACCCTTTCTATTTTTGATACAATAAAGTTATTTTATTTATTTATTTATTTAAACACGCGTTTGACTTGCTAATGCAAACTGCGACCACGTAGACGAAAGACCAAAAGACCCCAGAATGCCTTCGATACCAGCATCCAGAGACGGTGAATCCATTGAAGGCCCAGTTCTATATCTGCTAAAACGTGTTTTCGATTAACGGCGTTATTTATGGTTCAAAATAGATGAAATTCTTAGATAAATAAGAAGTTTGGAATGAATTTTACTTCTACATCTTTCTCTTTTTTCAAATATAATACTCCTAGCCAAACTCACAATACGATAATACATTTTTTACCCTTCTCTTTGGAATAAAGAAAACTATTATAATTATTAATTACTGATGAGGTGAAAACAAAAGAGGAGCATGCAGGTGACATTCCCGCACATTGGATCGCTCCTGTGCCCACCAGTAGTCGGATTTTTAAATTGAAATCCATCCAGGGAAATGGGAATGCCTCCTATTCCTCGTTGTACGCCCTCTACTCACTCAAGGACGTACTAGAGGCGAGGCGAAGCATAGACAGACGTCCCTGTTCCCAGCCGAAACGGAATAATTGAAATGCATATCTCCTGTTTGGAATGGAACGGTTTTGCAGTTATCGCTCGTTGCAAAAGGATCAAAACTTCACAGGCACGTGGATATACTGACGAGATATACCCCATACTCCTCCTAGCCCTTTCTTTATGATCATTCTCGGTTTATATTCGCCGTGAATATTTTAATTTGAATAAACGAGATCTTTAAAGAGGATCTCCAAACTTGCAAATTTTCGTCACCATTTTGTCACGTCCTGACCCTTTTCGTCTATACCTCAGCATTTCCTTTTCCTTGCATTTTAGCAAAATGGCAAAATACGTTGTACTCACCATATAGTATTGTTAATGTATTGTAATAAATAAACTCATGGACAAGAAAGATCGGTCATGTACCACTTTTTGATATTTTCTGCAGCCCATGCTTGGATTGCGACAAGCTGTTATCATGTTGAACAAACGATTACCCCTTATTATACAGAGAGAACCAGAATCACGTTATATCAGTCGCAAATGAATGCACAATAAACTAAATTTGTTTATTATAGTTCGATATTCCTACAGGATTAATTGTTTATGATACAGGACAACTGGTAACAATTTGTTTAAACATCTGATGAGAAAGGTAATAATTTTAACCACAATGCATATTTGTAACTTAAAAGTGTTCGCGACATATTAATTTTTAGTTTTATTACCAAAATTCCTATCAACATATCTTTTATAACATTATTTATGCTTTCATTGCCTAATTAATATATTGCTAATTAATTCAGAGTGCAACAAATTCAAAACCATCAAAACTACCAAATGAAAAGAAATAGCCATGTCAAACCGTTCTGAATTAAAATCATTTTGTCATCCGGCTTTTATCAGTTCATTTACATACTTCTCACAATCAGTAAATTACAATAGTAATGGAAAAATATTAATTTGAAAAATAAATTGATTAAGTGTGTATGAATGGAAACAAAAATGTATATATTGTTAGCTTCAAAAGATCAAGTAATGATGAGAATAACGTAATATATTCGTCAACAAGTTTCTGTATTTGTATTAGTTAGTATATTTAGTTCATACTTTTACTACTCAGTAGTAGCATATGTATACATCAGCTAGTATGTGTATACATCTACTGGGAATAGTATACAATTATATACAGAATTGATAATTTTACTAAAATTCCCAGTAAATGTATACACTGACTAGTAAGTGTATACATTTACTCCAGATTACGCTTTTACTATAACATATGCAGAACACAATTAAAACTTCATATCAGAATTGAAATCTTTTATTATACGTTCCATATCATTGCCTGTCAATATTTGTCATTGGAGATTTTTGTAAATGTGTTGTAATTGTCGATGATCTATTGATATATCAGAGGCTTAGAACCAGTAACAGTACACACACAGTGTACACACATTGTTTGATGTTCGGGAACACACATATGGAAATTTAAAACCTGAAATCAAAATAAATACCTCATGTCTGTTTGCCTTTAATTACGGAATAGGCGGAGTTCGGCGATTTTTTTGTTGCTATCAGCCGTCATAAACGGATTCAGTAAACCCACGCAAACACGGTACCGTTTTTTTTATAGCCGCCACTAGAAGCCAATTCGTTACCTCATTTGCTCATAAATATTTGATCCGCCAGCACACGGGGACGGCGGAATTTCTCTATGCTCACAGCAAAGTATCGATTATTTAATTTAAAAATGTAAACAAGCCGACGGCGGTGGCTGAGTTCAGTTTCCGCCCTTAACCCCCGCACCCTCCCGAGCGATCCCGTCATCCGTCCCAGGCAGCCGCCCCCAAGCCCGGCGGATGATGGATAGCGATATTCTCGCTTGCACATTGAATAATTCAATCTTTATTTTAAGCACTGCAAGGCGGTACTTTATTCCGAATTCCGGCGGGAGTTTTCACCGGAATCCCCGGATTTTTGCTAGTTTTATCCGGCTCCGTCTTGGATTTAATTAAGACGAAGCGGCCGCAATAACGTCCTGTTAAGCGAGCCTTTTTCGTCTTCTCCGCGAATGGAATGGGACGTTATTGTGTTATTTGCTTTTCCCGAGAAATGAACACCCAAGTGCTGGATATCAACAAACAGGGCGTATTTGCGCTGGGGTTTAATTTTTTTTTTGCTAGGTGGTTGGATAACCGATAGAAAATATTTTGTGTAAGGGAGATATCAAGCAGGAGATATCAACAACAATATAATAGTGATAATAATAATAAATAATTTATTGACAGGCGCGAGAACTGAAAAGGCTAAAAGCCACTAATCTTACTTGCACCAAATTTAATACAAACAATAATAAAGTAACCGAGTGTACTAAAACTTTCACACATTTGTACACAGGCCCGCGTGAGTGAGTTCTTGTGAGTGTGAATAAAATTCTGGCGCTTTTCCGAAAAAAATCAGTTGCCAATCCACCGGTTTTGTAGCACGATTAAAATTCTTACCTTGGTATCAATTGGCTCAAAATATAATCTGTAATTTCCCCTGATCATTTTTGAACAAGGTACAAAAAAATGTCTGTGTGTGTGTATGACTGTGTGTATGTGTGTATGTGTGTACGCGACTTTTGTGGCGACGATTCCGGACAAATTACTATAGTAGAGCCGTTCGTCGTCCAAAGTGCTCGATACACTCGATACTTCGTCCTGTCTGTCCTACAGAGCATGTCACACTCACATGCTATCTTGTATACCCCTTCGTTCTTCAGGAGGGGTGTGATATCCTTTGGGTTAGGCAAAAGATCCTTTACCTTTGCTGGTACTCTGTAACTTACCGTGATACCCGATTTTTTCAGTATTCTACCCATTCTTTCTGATACCCCACTTACGTATGGTAAGCAAGCGAACCCCTTTGACTCTTGTTGCTCCTCTGAGACTTGCGGTTTTCTTTGTGCGACACCTTGCACCTTGGACGACGAACGGAAATCAGAGGAGCGGCAGGAGTCAACGGGGCTCGCTTGCTTACCATACGTAAGTGGGGTATCAGAAATAATTTGTAAAATACTGAAGAAATCGGTTATCACGGTAAGGTACAGAGCACCAGCAAAGGTAAAAGATCTTTTCCTAACCCAAAGGATATCACACCACTCCTGAAAAGCGAAGGGATATACAACATACCATGTGAGTGTGGAACATGCTATTTAGGACAGACAGGACGAAGTATCGAATGTCAAGTCAAGGAGTACAGTAGAGACACCCGGCTACGCAAAATTCAACAGTCCGCTGTTGCTCAACACTGCCACGAGTCGGGACACATAATTAATTTCGATGGCGTGAAGATGTTAGCAAGGGTGGGTAATTATCATCGAAGGCTTATTAGAGAAGCCAGCGACATTTACAAACATCCTGACAACATCAATCGCGAGGAGGGTACTGACATTAGTAGGGTCTGGAAATCGATCCTAACGCTGTCAGGTGGAAAAGCACATGGGAGCGGTAGCACCAGAAGTGCGCAGTGAGAGTTAAACTTAGGTATATAAGGGAGATTTTCTTGGTAGGTCTTCAGTATTCAATTAGCTTTGAAGACGCGAGCAACATTGTTCGCGAAACGTCAGCATTTACAAATCTTGACACACGGCATAACCCGGAAACAGTTAATTTTCTAAATGTCTTAATACTACAATATTACCAAGTATAGTCCTGTACAATTACAAAATAAAGTAAAAAATTTATTTATAGTGTTTTGTTAGGGTGGGGCGAGGCTCAAAAGGTAAATATATATAATATAGACTAAACAGACAAAGTATTACAAAACTAAAGTACCATTATTAGGCTAAATAAAAAAATATTGTAAGAATCTAAGAAACCTTTACCGTCTGTTACTTTTTCCTCATCACGTGTATTCAAACATTTTCAATATTCTCTAAAATACAAAATAATTGTTTATTATCTAACATAGACCATGAAATAGATAATATCAAACCTACATTAGATTATACAACCAATTTAACATTTGCGTATAGAACAGTAATATTATAGTAGTATTCAGTTCACATAAAGCGGTAAACACAAATATTTACATTGGATCTCAGCGCCTACATTGATTACAATCACTTATATTAACCCTGTATAATAATGCGATACCAAATATTGATCCCGAAGTTGAAAGTATCTGAATAATAATACGCAATCCTAATCTGTATCAAAACTTACATCTGAATTTTTGCCTTAATCTTAGAATTCCAATATACGTTACGTACGCGAAACAGAAATAACGCAACTGAATGCTGGTCTTTTGCATGAGTTCCACGTAGAGCACGTATCCACGACAATACAGCCTAGATTAAAAACGGAAGCTCGGTCGTCGGGAGCTTCGCCGTGACAGGTGTCTACCGTCGGATTATCCATTATGCCGTGTTTTACTGTTCCTATTGGCCGACGGGCAGCCTCGCCACCACTGTTTCTTTTTCAATAAGCTGACGTCGCGTTCGCCGCGACGCGCGACGACGTGAATTCGCCGAGATTTTAATGTTTTCTTGAAATGTGTCGTCGCGAGATAAACGGCATTCTTCCGACGTTGCAATAATGCGTTTACTTATGGACGCAAACGTACGAAAGTATACGGATTTGTTGACAATGACTCGCCATTCGTCCTTTTGGGTCTGTCAATTTTCCATCGTGGGCCATGTGTGTAATCACCATTGCTGGATTAAGGTAAACGTCCTAAATTCAAACATTGTCCTAAATTCCGTCATAATTCCGTTTAGTTGGATAAAGTAAGAAATGTACAACATTAAACTTCATTTTACGACATCCGGTTTGTTGGTTTGACATTACACTTATCAACCCACTATCGTTTCTTATTCTACCAATGTTCTAACGGTCAGAATATAACCTAGAGTTTTGACTCATCATGATAACTGAGTGTTATGCTAAAAGTTCATTTTTTCCTTATAACTTAACTGCAATTCGACATCTTTTTACGTCGCTACGGATAACAGTAATTAAGCAAATTCTAATAATACCTGTTTAGTTAGACTAACTAAAAAAGCTTTATATTTTCATAATAATATGGTGTACTACTATTTTAACCACTATTATTTACAAATTTACGGGTGTGGAATTGTGTACATGGTTAGAAGTAATACACATGGCTCTATTGCTGTCTTTACACAAGAAAATAACATATTTTACATTGTTTGCTATATTACAATTATTTGTACGCATTTTGTCCAAATTCCGACACGATTTTGGCATTAATACACCACCTTTGTCGATAACAGTTGAACTCACGCCATCTCAAATAAAAATAAATCATTATTCTGGCCTGAAACATACAAAAAAAGTAAAAAGAACACTATCTCTGATGCCAAGAGAGAATATTTGTTAATAATAAGAAGAAAGCACAAAACAAAATCGTTCTAGAGAAACAGGAAAAAAAGCTGCACCAAGAAAAAGAGAACAATAAAAATTCTAGATGAAAGAAATATTAAAATACAGATGGGGTAGAGAGGGCAGACTGAAGAAAAGTAAGGAATTATTTTATTAAAAATGTTTCATTAAAAATGGTAAAAGATAAATGTTTAACATTTCTTAATAATAAATATTATTTAACAATATTAACTTAATATTTACTTTTTTTACTTTATCATACGCAGTATGCTAAAGTATTGTAATCATGCCGAAAAAAAAAATTGAGATTTTAGCGGAAATAGGTCTTTTTGGGTCCCCTGAACATTTTTGACCAAGGTACAAAAAAATGTCTGTGTGTGTGTGTGTGTGTGTGTCTGTGCGTATGTATGTCTGTGTGTAAACGATTTTTGTGGCGACGATTCCGGAGAAACTACTAAAGGTATCGGAACGAAAGTTCATATTTAGAAGTTTTGTTACCAAACTTAGAGCTGAAAAGCTTTTGGTTGAAAGGGGTCCAAAGGAACTGGTAGTTTATTCTAAGCCTTTTGAAAGATTTTGCAAATGAGCCGCCATTTCTGTAATTTCGACAAAATAGTTAAATAATAAATTAAAGTAGAGGAAATTTTGAATAATTTATGCCTATGATATTATTTGGTAAAATTAATAGTTTAGCTTTAAGAGCAAATTCTGTTTGATCGAGATCGGTCGCATCTGCATTGATATGAAACTTCAAAGTAGCCTGGATTTGACAAATATTTTTTTGTGCTGTCACCACAGAAATGTCTATGGCTGTCACACTCGAAAACAGCTGATTTCATCAGAGGTTGGAGAACCGCTATGGAACGTTGCCGCTCTACTGCGGCAAAGTAGAAAATACAAAATTCAAATAAAATAAGATCGCCAATTTTATTGTTTGTTGATAAGAAATATCAACCCGTTGTTATCTAATTGTAAAAACGATAATTGAGAAAATTGTAAATAAAGTATAGCGATGAGTATAGTTACGTTTTAGTATGTTGGTACGGATGTGACATCTACAGTGTCATGAACGAATATAAATCTGTCAGACTTTGATTTAGCTTTTTAAACTTGACGTTTCGTAGAAGTGGTATCAACCTAACATTTCCTATCCAGAAATATAACCATTTTTAATTTTTTGTAAGTACGTATTTCTCAAAAAGCAACACAAAAAACGTTGATGTCACTCCTGCCGAAAACTACATAGCGCGACTCGCTCACATGCGACGGCGACGCTTCGCCTTCGGTGACGCGCCGCATCACCGGTCGCCGCGCTATTCCGTACTTTCGGCACTTGTGACATAAATAACGATTATTCTAATGACGTAGTGTAGGTAGTGTCAAGTGCTGATGCTTTGAGAATACCTACGATTTATCTCAATAAAATAGATTCTCATTCAGCTAAACTATTAATTTTATATATTGTATGATAAAGTCATGTGCCTGGCCACATCAGATTTTTTATTTATGTGTACCACAACTGTCTGATTTAGGATCAGTATCTGAATTAGGTTCACTGATGGCGGATTTTGGATCAAAATATACGGAATATACGGAATTAGGGGCAATTGTTGAACTTATAAAATATAATATAAATTACATAACTATTATCAATTTTCTTTAAAAGTGAATATTTGTTTAAAAAAGTTGACATAGTCATTAGCACCACATAAATATAAGTTCTACAGGATACAAATGTAACAAAAATTCCTTAACCTGGCGGAATTTGGGGCGTTTAGCTTAGTACGGAAATAAATGAATAATGAAGGATCAACCATTGACCAACCGTTTACCTAAACTAGCTCAAAATTCTTCTGAAATGCTGAGTTAATTGTATTGCAACATCCTAGTTTTGATGATTTTTTAAACTGAGCACTACGCTCAAGATAGAACGTTCCGAAAATTAAACTGCCTTATGATAGGACTAGACACTTTATTTGTCTTTTGAACAGAATTTTCATTATGGCATATTTACGGGATCACCACATCATGTTTCTATCATATTGTTTAGAGACATATTTTTATTACGGGATAATCTGTGGAGATGCTATCCGAGCTCGTGCATTGTATGCGCAGGAATTGTTTAAAAAGCGTGACTGCTGTAAACCTTGCGAGCAGAACAGTTACTCTAAAAACTGAAAAAGACATGTTAATGTGTAGTCATAAAAATTGGTAATCCTCTAAACACAATATCTGAGAACAGTATAGTTACAGTTAACAAATTGTAACACCATTTTTAATATTTTTTTTTCTAAGATTGGTCATATTAATACCAAATGCGTAAATACCAATCGTAAATACACATAACCACAAACTGCCTTTTTAGAATCGCTTGCAATCGCATAACCTGCGAAATATCTATATTCTAAACATGCGTGAAGCATGTATTGCCAGAGGGCTGGGGGTTTACGCGAGCATGACGTTTTCGATAATGTTTTGCCATTCTGGTAAGTGATCGTGCATCATTTTCATCAACCAAACATGAAATACCGCTTTCAGATACAATACAAGGACCATATTTACCTGAATAAGGGGTTATGCGAAGATCAACCCAACATCGTACATATGATCGGGTTCAAATACTGTCGCGGGGTATATGCCCATTGCGCAATCAATAGTTTATTATGAGTATCAGCATCCGTAGCCAGCTCTAGTACATTTAAAGTGTTGATGATTTCCTAGTTTATATAACGTAAATCTTTTCGGTAACATTTTGGACACAATTTGTGCTAATACCGTACTTTTTGGTACGTCGCGTCGCGACGCGTCGGTTCCAACGTCGTCTTAGTTCTAGTTGTGTGCAACTATTTGTGGTACCTCTGTCGCATGTAATTTAACTAAGTATTATTTATTCTAATAAACTACTTCACCGAAATTAGAATTTGGTTTCAATTATGTGCGTGTAAATGTATAAGCGTCAACTGCTACCTCGCCGAATTACGTAGACACAGCTGTTAAACGTTAAGCGATATAACAATCTTTTGGAAGTTCTAGTTCATCGAAGTAACTAATCAGCCACCGCCAAACACTTCTATTCTGACTATTATAATTATTCGACACTATTTTTAAGTTAACCTTTTAGGTTGTTTCTTTGTTTCTCTCAGAGCTAACTGAATACAGTATTCAGTTAGCTCTGAAGAAGCGAGCAACCTGATTCGCGAAACGTCAGCATTGACAAATCTTGACACACGGCATAAACCGGAAGTAGTTTATTTTCTAAATGATTCTGGCCGTGAAAGCCTACGTACTTACTAAAATGGTAATTTTTTCCATTCGTTACCCACTTTTCCAACTGCATTTATGCCGGCCGCTTCACCACACGTGTTTGATGTCATAAATCAGACCCGAGTCTTAAATCATAATAATAATAATAGTTCTTTATTGTCATTGATCAAAGGTTGATACAGACATTGTCATTTTGAATATGTAAAATGCAAACTATAAAGTAAGACATATCAATACGTTTTAAAATACGAACAAAATGCCGCAAATCAGTCTCCAACAGATATTCACGTACTGTCTTTCTGAATCGCGATATATTCACTATGCTGAATAAGTCGTTTGGCATCGCGTTATATACTTTAATCATCATGTACTATCGTGGCCATATATTATGTCCCTTCTTTTCACGTCACATTTTTCACATTTTCTCGGAAAGCTAGGGGCGAAATTTTTTTAAAAAGTTCTGGTGCTGTCCTTGATTAATATGCTACAACTCATAAAAATTAGAAAGCTGTACGTGTTGGCGTTTTCCCGATTTTTCCAAATTGAGAAGAATTGGCGCTGTTTTTGCCACGTAAATTGTATTCGTTTAACTTTAGCAATTAATTACTCCGGAAATAATACATAGATTTGAACGAATTAAAAAGTAAAATCACTTGCGGAATGCTAGCTTTCAATGTGTATTTTGGTAAAATCATTGGATTAGTGGTTGACCCACAAAAAGCTATATTATGCAATGCCAGCCATTCCGTTATTAGAAGAGCTAGAATAATGAAATATAGACTATAGGCTACCCAATAATTCATAGGTTTAAAATTTATTACATAATCATTGTTTATCTTGCATTTTACATACAAAAGATCGTGCTGAAACTCCGCGTGAATTCCGACGCTTTACGATCTTTGAGAGGCTGCGGGGAAGAGAGGCGTTAGCGGTGCAGTCATGTCGGAGAGAACCGACACAGCTGGGAGAACCGGGGCAGCTTATTATCAATACACAAAAAGAACCATAACTTGACAAGGTTGCAATTTTAACTAACAATTAAATTCTTAATATTTGCATAATTTTGATTATAATATGTGACCCGGTACGAGAGAAATCTCTCCTATCGATTGGCGTTTATGTTTTCTTCAGTTTTTATACAATAAGGTTGTAAACAAGATTTTGATGGAAGCGGATAAATCTAATAATATGGAATTAGCAGATTTTCCGATTAGTGATGAATACTAAATTAAACATGCTTGATAAACCTAAAAATATTTAAAAAGTATGCCCGATTTTGTTATATAAATATTCAAACTATTATAACAGTTTCAACAGCTTATTTATTAATAATATTTAAATACATGCAAAAACAATATAAAATAAATACAACTCTTGATATATAACATATATTACAAACGTCAGCTCTGAGCGTATAAAACTTAAAAATATCAAAAAACTTTTACAAATTTAGCATCGTAAATTTGTAGACACAGAGAATATTTTGCAGATCACTCATTAATTTTAAATGCTAAACCCGAAACCCGATTTAAATTGCTAAGAATTCCCATGGGACTTCCGCCTGTTCGTGGTTCTGTTATCTTATTGACTTATTTTGCCATTATTTTTTAATTCGGTAATCTGCCGCCGGATATCCAAATTTCTTTGGCGAGGCATAATCGCCGTGTCGTTTTATGTATTGTGTCCGTAAACACTACTAAAAAAAACACGTGCGATCCGCCACTACTGGCAGCGTCGCTGTCGATCCCTTGCCCCGCTCGCCCCCTCGGACCGTAGAGCACCGCGTCAACTGCAGCAATCATGAGATGCTTCAACTCGATCTTTTGTAGGGAAAATGCAAGTTAAACCATGATTATGTAATAAACTTTATACCTATGAATTTGTGGGTAGCCTATAGTCTATATTTTATTATTCTAGCTCTTCTAATAAAGGAATTGCTGGCATTGCATAATATAGCTATTTGTCGGTCAAGCACTAATCCAATAATTTTACAAAACTGCAGATTGAAAGCTAACATTCCGCAGATGATTTTAGTTTTTAATTCGTTCAAATATATGTATTATTTCCGGAGTAATTAATTGCTAAAGTTAAACGAATAAAATTTACGTGGCAAAAACAGCGCCAATTCTTCTTAATTTGTAAAAGTCGGGAAAACGCCAACATATACAGCTTTCTAATTTTTATGAGTTGTAGGATATTATACAAGGACAGCACCAGAATTTTTTCAAATTTTTTCGCCCCTAGGTATCGGAGAAAATAGACGTCAAAAGAAGGGACATAATTTATGGCCACGATAGTACATAGGTCCGGCCTCAAAAGTAAAGGTAGTGTGGTGAGGGATGGCTAGACGCATGGAATTACGGGTCTGAAATGAGCCCGATATGTCACCGTTTGTTACAAACTGACTGAAGTTACTCTTACAAAACAACAAAAGGGTATAAATATACAAGCATGGCTAGTGTTTGCATGCATCTAATTTAACGCTTCTGTAGTCTAAAGAGCCTCACAGACTGAGCTGACCAACCCCAAAGTACAATGCTGTATCTCAGAACAGACTCAATAGTGGCAAAGTAATACTGTCTCAGTGTGCTTACTTTTACATTATCCCGTAGTTTGTACATACAGAAATAGAGCTTGTTCAACCTCTTGCTGGTGAACTCAACATGTGTTTCCCACTTTAATGACTCCTGCACGTGAATTCCCAAAAACTTCACCTCCTAGCTACGAGGTATGGAGCCCCCCACAGACCTAACCAACAACGACCGTCTGGGCGAATCCAGAGAGAAATGCACAACAGCTGTTTTCTTTTCATTCAATATTAAACTATTGGCCCTGCACCACCCGCCCATGCATTTTACCGCACGATTTGTTTCAGTAGATAGTTCAGGCACACTGTTAGCTCTGATGATCAGTGTGGTATCATCTGCATATTGGTATAACTCGCCCAATGAAATACTTGCAGACAAGTCATTAACATACATTAAAAAGAGCAGAGGGCCAAGAATTGATCCCTGAGGGACACCAACGCTCAACACAGACGAACGAGTGGAAAAAGTCCCGTCCACCCGAATCCGCTGACACCTGTTCCCCAAGTACGACTAAACCAACTCGCCCGAAACACCTCGTACTCCATACGAAAATAGTTTATTTAGAAGGATGCCGTGGTCCACCGTATCGAATGCCTTGGACAAGTCAAGGAGAACTGACGCCACATGGCGCTTTGCATCTACGTGGTTCAAAATGTTAGTAATGGCACCGAAAAGAGCCTTTTCACATGATGAGCCTGGAAGAAATCCAAACTGGCTCGGAGAGATAAATTTGTGATCATGGAAAAATTGGAAAATCTCTGATATATTATTCTATCAAAAAAATTTCAGAATGTCGGTAAAATGGAAATTGGGCGATAATTACCAATGTCGTGTCTAGGAGGACGTTTATGAACTGGTATGATAACTGCCTCCTTCAAGCAGTCCGGGAAGACGCCTGTGGTAAACATCAAGTTGATTAAATATGCAAGCACATCAATCATCGCAGGGCCCGCCGTCTTCTTGATACAGGATGGCACACCATCCATGTCAGCAGAATATTTTCCTGAAATTGACCTTAAAATGTCCAGGACCTCGCTTGCATCTGTAGGGTGCATATAGATACTAGAAGCAGCATCAGCCTGAGAGAACAAAGTGCCTAGCGCACCACTCCCCACTAGGGGATCGACCATACAAAACCTGTCATGAAACATATCTGCAACTCGAGACGGATCATCAACCGAACAATACCCGTCAGAAAGCCTGAGCAACCTATCCGACTCATTCTCCGTCACAGTCCTTAAGATATGCCAAACCATCTTCGGATTTTGACAGAACTCTCGAGTCATTGTATTCACGTTTTGTTTTACAGATAAAAAGTACATTAGCAAGACGCCGACATAAACTATAAAAATCTCTAAGGTCGTCTGACATACGCCTTATCTCAGCATTGTACCATGGATACTTGGCCTGTCGTATACCCCATTTCCTTATTTATATTTCCTTATTTCCTTATTGTATCATACGTGGGGGTACTCACAAAAAAAAACGCTTTGACTCAGACGAGAAACCGACATCGGATGGAACGATGCGAGCGGCTACAATAGTCGGCCAACCGGAGGGAGCCCCTTGCAGAACGCGTGATATTTATCCGACTATCAGCATACGTTGAGACTTCCCCTAATTTTAATGTTAGCGGATGTGGGTGTATGTGGGCGAATCTGCCGTCCACACCCTCCCGATCCGCGGTCTCTCGCTATGTCTCGCCGAGAAATAGCGAGAGTCTGGAAGACGTTTGGACTATTGATTCCACATATTCATTTATTTACAAAGTTATATTATATAATAAATTTTAATTTGTTAACTTGCCTAGAAATGTAAATTTTTAAAACCATTTTTCCTTAAATAATGATTACAACAGCAGGTGTATCATACGTAATTGGAAATCACCCCTCATAACGACATCGCAGAGCTCTGCTGTTAACAATTTCGCACAGCTCGTGAGACGTTAAAATCAATACGGTATTTTCATTGAACTGAAATACAGTGCTATTTTCGCGTTCAAAATCAATCAATTAAGCAATTAGCCCATCGTAAATAAAACTCAACAAACCGATGTTGGGCCGACACTCCATTAACGAAAGCGGCGGAGCGCTGCTGTGCCGAGATAACCTAAAAAAAGACTTGGTAGGAACGTGCTCGGGCAACTAGTCCCCCATTAAAATTAAAGCTTTATTAATTACACTGCGCAGTTTCTGGACTGAGTAAACACCACTGGCTTCAGCAGGGTTTGAAATTTAGTGTGGCATTCCCTGGGAGGGGCGGGGGGCGTGCAGCCCGCGTACCGCCTGATGCAGACGTTCCGAAGTCTTGAGAAGCACGGCTATCTCAACCGGAATAATAGCTATATAAATGCCGCAATTAATATTTAATTATTCGGGCGCAGTCGAGCAGGCGACACGCCGAGCAGGAGCGTCGCACTAGTTTTAGGGGTGAAGATGTCGCCCCAATTAAGTCTATCTTGGGTGAGGATCGCCGAGCCAGAACTATGGGCGAAGAGTCTCCGGTACATAATAGGTGCAAATTAGCGTAATTGTCGTCTGCGAGCCGAAATGCCAGTATTGTCGAAATTAGATTTCTGCTTAATAGTTATGTTGGCGGCGACTGATTCCACATCCACGTTCCAGTTGCTGAAAGGTGATTTGGCATTAAATATATTTGGGGTGACTAGATCCCGTTTACCAAGATTTATTTGCCCCGTTGTTCCGACAAAGACCATCGGGACGCTTAAATGTACCGACGGTTCTTCAGACCAGCGTTTCTTAACCGTTTTATTCTTGAAAAACCATTGAAATTGCGTTGGAGTTAGGGGGTGCCCCAATAAGTAAATATTATTCAAATTATACTTTGCACATGTTTGAAGAAAGTAGATGGTTTCGTTGGAAAACGTTGTACATGCAGAACATTATTACAGCAATTTTGCTGTATGCAAGTAACGAGCAAGTTATATGATATAAAAATCACGTGCCACCTTACAATTACCGCGCATTGTTCTTTTGCAGATATTTTGCTGAAGTTTATTTTAACTGAAATGAACTAAAATATCAAAAAAAAAAAGGAAAGGGAACATTCATATCAAATAATGCAAAACCAAGAACACAAACATCATATACATTAATTATACATTGATTCGGATTAAAAAGTTTCATAAAAACTTATTGGTATTTTGAAGTTTTTATACAGTTAAGGCTGTTTAAAATAGGGTTTTGTCGATATTTCCGGCTTAATATACTTAAAACACCGAAAAAATAAATAGGACCATGCTAAACATTTTACTCAGAATTGCAATTATGTTCTCTAAAAATCGGGAAATAAAACACCCTTGTACATTATTACATATACACGGTGACCCACGACGTGACTGCCATAGCTTGGGAGTGTGTTGCTGGGGTGATTTCAAGTCAAAATGTTTAATGAACATACACCAAGGACATACACGTAAAACGCTATCGTAACCGAGCTACAACCATTTGAAGTTTTAGATAAGCCCACTAAAGCAGGTAGGTCCGGCTGTTGACCAGACTTTAATCGCTTATATGACTGTTTATTAGGTAGACTGAAAAGGTTAGTTTATGCAGAAAATGTTGAGAACAGAGAACAACTAGTAGCTAGCATTATGGATGTCGCAGAAACCATTCGAGATGAGTCTGAGACTATTAGCAGAGCTACTTCAATTCTAAGAAGAGGTAGACTATGTATACATCAACTGGGTGGACATTTTGAGCAACTAATTAAATAAAGCTGTTTCTTTTTAAATGGTCTTTAAGCTAGTAGGGAATTCCTACTACTACTACTAAAATTTAAAATGCTTGTAGCTCGGTTACGATAGCGTTTTGGATGTATGTTCATTAGACATTTTGGACTTGAAAGCACCCCAGCAACACACTCTCAAGCTATGGCAGTCACGTCGTGGGACACCTGTGTTTTGGTTTGTTATTTTAACATCCTAATGTGAACATAAAATTCAAATTATAGGTACATTTGTAATAATGGTATTCTATAATAGTGCAGGCAAATGAAGTTAAGAATGGGTACTAATACTGTAGGCTTTTGTCATTGGAAATGGTAAAGGAGTTTATATTGAACGTAAAAAAACAAATGCAGATCATGAAGGTGGTTCCAAAAATGTCCTATACAAAGTTGTAGATCATTAAAATCTACACTACTAGTCATTTTTGACTATAACTTTAAAATTTCCGAGAAAAATTCGAATGCCAATGCAAGAACGATTTTTCTGTTTTTACTTTATCATACGCAGTATGATGAAGTATTGTAATCGTGCCGAAAAAAAAATTGAGATTTTAGCGGAAATAGGTCTCTATGGGTCCCCTAAACATTTTTGACCAAGGTACAAAAAAATTTCTGTGTGTGTGTATGTGTGTGTGTGTGTGTGTGTGCGTATGTGTGTACTCGATTTTTGTGGCGACGATTCCGGAGAAACTACTAAAGGTATCGGGACGAAAGTCCATATTTAGAAGTTTTATGACCAAACTTACAGCTGAAAAGCTTTTGGTTCAAAAGGGTCCAAAGGAACTGGGTGTTTCCTCTAAGCCTTTTTCAAGGATTTTGCAAATAAGCTGCTATTTCTGTAATTTCGTCAAAATAGTTAAATAATAAATTTAAGTAGAGGAAATTTTGAATAATTTATGCCTATGATATTTTTTGGTAAAATTAATAGTTTAGCTTCAAGAGCAAATTCTATTAGAGCGAGATCGGTCGCATCTGCATTGATATGAAACTTCATAGTAGCCTGGATTAGACAAATATTTTTTTGTGCTGTCACCACAAAAATGTCTATGGCTGTCGCACTCGAAAACAGCTGATTTCATCAGAGGTTGGAGAACCGCTATGGAACGTTGCCGCTCTAGTGCGGAAAAGTACAAAATACAAACTTCAAATAAAATAACATCACCAATTTGATTGTTTGTTGATAAGAAATATCAACCCGTTGTTATCTAATTGTAAAAACAATAAATTGAGAAAATTGTAAATAAAGTATAGCGCTGAGTGTAGTTATATTTTAGTATGTTGGTACGGATGTGACATGAGTGTGACACAGTGTCATGAACGAATATAAATCTGTCAGAATTTGAATTAGCTTTTTAAACTTGACGTTTCGTAGAAGTGGCATCAACCTAACACATCCTATACAGAAATATAATCATTTTAATTTCTTTTTAAATATATGTTTCTCAAAAAGCAACACAAAAAACGTTGATGTCACTCCTGCCGAAAACTACATAGCGCGACTCGCTCACATGCGACGGCGACGCTCCGCCACCGGTGACGCGCCGCATCACCGCTCGTCGCGCTATTCCCTACTTTCGGCACTTGTGAGATAAATAACTATTATTCTGATGATAGTAGGTAGTGTCAAATGTTGATGCTTTGACAATACCTACTATTGATACTATTGACTATCAAAATATCTGGCAAATCCTGGCTAACTAGTTTAATTTTAATGCAGACACGATTTATCTGAATCAAATACATTCTCATGCAGCTAAACTATTAATTTTATATTTTGTACGATAAAGTCATGTGCCTGGCCGCATCAGATTTTTTCCAGTTGTGAAACAGAATAACAAACAAATGAAGTAAGTGTTTTAAGTTCTGAACTTATTATCACCTATTTTTTATTCACACGAATGTAATGGACTTTGTACTTATTACGAACAAGTATCTATTCTCTTGCTGTAAATTTTGGTCCAAACAATGTTTCATAATGGTGGAATGTAGTGTAGATAATATGTGTATGTTTATGTACTAGGGTTGTTGGAAGAATGGTGTCTGTCTTTCCACATAATTTTCAGGCATATATTAACACAGGTTCACTCTTATATTCTAATATCTTATTATTTCGTGAAACTAATATAATCTCTTTTTGACCGATTGAACAGTTTTGAGGGCTGTAGTAACCAGTAGATAAGAAAATATGGAACGTAAATACATAAAATTCAGAAAAGTCTCCGATTTCCAAACAGACCATTAGTTCCCTTCATTCTATCCAATGTGCGGCAGAACTTTTACGTTTTGTTATCTATGCGCCACTTTAGATAGCCCGACTGATAAATAATACATCTTGAACCATGAAAAACAGCGAGCCAATTTCCATCGGCAAATAAAGGAGCAGTTTATCGCCAAGATCAAACCGTTTAATAACATGAAATATATCCTAACTTCCAGCTATCGGACAGTAAAAAATCTTTCTACGACCTCCCTAACATATTTTAGAAGATAGCTTTATCTGATACGCACCCTTATTTCGGCTCAATCTTAAAATTAAGAACCAGAAATCCTACACCCTTGTTTTTCATAGCATCGATCGATATATTGGTGAATAAACGTATTCCTTTAACACGCTTTAATAGAGGTCATTTGCAAGTTATTTCACCCCAAATACATGATCCAAATGTTAACAGTTTTCGATATAATTTAATTTTTACGATTAAAAAAAAAACGGTACCTACCTCTTAAGTCAGTGGTTCCAAACTCATGTGTGGGCACAGGCCACAAAATTCTGATCTGAACTTCGGCGGGTCGCATACAAAAAAGACTCAAAACGGTGATGAACTGGTAAAACAGTTTTTGTCTCATTTGATTTTTTTCATTTTAATGGTTCTTATACCATGTTGCTAATATCGTGTTAGATCAATTTCATCAGTATGTTAATTTTTTATGTTTGATGACTCACATCAATATTTTGCATTTATCTATGCGTGCGCATGCGAGCACAAGTTCGGAGTTAACAAAATCAATAAAAATTCAATAAGGATTTTTTATCAAACATTTTTCATTTGAAATTTAGAATTACATTAGAATTTAGAAGAAAAGTACCATGAACATTAAAAAATAATGTTATTTTTTACAATTTAACGAAAATCCAGGTGAGGATAATGGAGGGTTCCTGGTTGAAATCCAGGCGGAGGTGTTTCTTTTATTTTTTCTTTTAAATTTATCCTCACCTGGATTAATTATTATCATTCGCTTCTTTGGTTTGTCCTACATTACTGACGACTATGTTTCGGTTAGGTTTAGTAATGATAATTAATACAGGTGAGGATAATGGAGGGTTCCTGGTTCAAATCTAGGTGGACGTGTTTTTTCCCAAAATTTTATCGTCGACTGGATTAATTATCATTCGCTTCTTTAGTTGATACTACATTACGTACGACTTTACGTAATAACCATTTTCCCTTGATTTATACAAAATAGCTTATAAACTTGACTACACCTTCACCTTTCATGTTTAAAAACAATTACTACAGTACCTTTTTAATCTCAAACCCCCATTCAAATGATAGTAACGAAAATATTTAAAATGAATCAAATTTAATATTTTGTTGTCAAAAAAATGCGACTGACTAATTCTTTCTCCCCGTATGTTTAAAACAGAGGAATCAACTCACATGTGAATAAAAAATCATCAAAACCCGTTAAGCGGGTCTAGAGAAACTGTTCTTTTTGTATGGTCTTTAAAAACGAAGATAATGAAGTGAATCGAAAATCAACATGTTGAAAAAATATTACAGTGTTATTCCAGTTTTTGCCAGTTTGTTATAGCTGGAACTCCATATAGTACTTCAAAGTTCAGGCAAAAATCATAACACCATTCTCACACCCTGTCTGTACTCAAAACTGAAAGTAGAAATAAAAATTCTTCATCCGTCATCTTCTGAACCAGTATATGGACCAGTATATGAAAGAATCATCAAAATGGTTTGGGAGAAAATCAACTTTCAATTTTTAACATATTTTTCAGTAACCTCTAAATCTTTTGACCAGTTTAGTTCAGAATTAGCCACAATCTCTAAATACAGAATGATGAACATTAAAAATGAATGATGAATCATGAACATTAAAACTCTCAAAAGTATTAATCTCAAAATCCCATTCAAATGATATTTACAAAAATATTTTAAGAATATTTCGATGTTTAATCATAATTTTTGATTTTACAGTATTTCTGAAATTCTGTTCATGTTGTTTCTGGGCTATTACTAGTACATTTTTTAGTAAAAAATTTAAATGGTGTTATACTCATCATGGGTGCAGTTGCATAACAAGTTGTAAAATGTCTTTAGTTTCATATTTGGAGTAAAATTTCGTGACGATGAACAACACAAGCGGACGCGTGTGCTGAACTTTTCGGTGGATGACATGATAAGGAACTTTAAACACAAGTTTCATATTTAGCGCATAGAATGTTCCGAAAAGTCCTTGTGACATGCATGAAATATGTGGAAATATATTGCACTTGCACGCTATATTTACGAAAATTCCACCATTAAATTATTTACTTTCTATTTATAGTAAGCCCAATAATGTAGGAATACCCAAATAAAAGTGGTTACTGCTCTGCTACTTAATAAATAATAACTAGTGTCCCTGCTCCGAAGAAGAAAGGTATTGTCGGGCAATTCCGTCTACGAAGCTCATTGCAAACTTAGTAATTAAAAAATGTTACAAATCAGTTTTATGTTTTTTAAATTTTATTGTATTGTAATACAATTTTAGCGGGGGCTCGCGGGCCGCACTGTAGAATGTTGCGGGCCGCAGGTTTGACATCACTGTATTAAGTCATAACCGAACAAATGTTGATAAATCTAAATTTTCTAAAAAAGAAAATCATCTACAAATGAACAATGTGCTAAATATTTAGAAGTATTTCAGAACTTCATATGCAAGTATGCATTCATGCCATCATTGCGAAAAAAATTATTACACATTTGCTAGGCACTTGGTCGTAAAACCTACTCTGTTTCGATATCCATCCATCCCGGTGAAAGTCTCTTGAATTAACTTGATCGAAAGACACACAAAACAGAATGTTGTTCCTTGTACTGCAATTATTTTGACAATTGTAGAGTATCCCACACCTACCTATCTACGACAACAAGCCGAGCACGTCTGAGCACGTCTGTGCACGTCTGTGCACGTATTTGGTCTATATGAGTATATAATTAAGAGAAACTTGATTGATTTCGCTGAGTTTGATGGCACCACTATATTTTGTCATTGAGCTGTTCTGTTCTGTTCTGCTTTTTATTTTAGGGCCATTGTCAATAAAAATGTATCATGTGTCCCGTTACCTCGAAAGAAATAACGAACTTGGTATCAGTTTCTGCTTTTCTCCTGCTTTTTACTGAAACTGCCTTCGAGGGTCCCGCCCGCAAAGAAAAATCCACCGGTTATAACGATGTCTCCGCATTCTATATACCTGGAGATTAATTGAACATCGGCGCTTCAAACAAATCCCAGCCAGTGACGGTTATTAGTCTCAAATTACCCGTCTCCAAAGTCAGATTTGTTTGGAATTGGCGTCCCCTCATTTTTTCCACTGGCGCTGCGGCTTTTGTTTAAAAATCAATCAATCACCTTGCTGCGGATTACACGTAATGGCCGAGGCGGTTGTGTTATTTGTGCACAGCTCTTGATTGAAGTTTTAATTAATTTTGGGCCTGGCTAATGACATGCATTCGTCAAAATAAAATCCTCAATTTAAATTTTGTTTCTATTAAATTATATTTACCAGCAAGAACTATATAAAGCTGAAAACATCGTTAATTGCTTCGAAAAGCTAATTAAGCTTATACACCTTACAGTTTACATCCAGGCTCTCCGAATTGTTCGATTAAGTACGTAGTAAAGTAGGTAGTAAAGTAGCCATTACGTATGAGAAACGCGGGCACTTCATCCACCCGATTGTTTGTTCTTAATGTCGGGTTTAATTAGATCAGACAACTCATTCACTGCAACCGGCTGCATAAACAATGACAACAGCATCTGCCGAGAGAGGCAGTTCCTCTTGAGGGCTGTGAGTTAGTGCTCTTGTGACAAACCTTGACCAGCTATTCGAGGCTGGTGTGCTCGCTAGTTGTATAAGTTGCTCTAGCAACTGCTTTTACATCACATATATTGTTTTGCTTCAAACCTGTATATAAAAGCGTGAAACCATAAAATATAGCTGCCATTCATATACTGTTCTCTGGAAATGGATTCAACCAAATTTAAAAATTGTATACCGTATAAGGGCAGTTCAGAAAATATGAATTTGAATTAAGAGTAAAGTTCATTTAATTACATAATTACCAAAAATGTCAAAAGTTTGTTTAGAAGTAAAAGTTATAATCAAATATGAATAATAATGGCGGCATATTATATTTTTGGTTTTCCTCTTCCTCCCCTTTTTGTCAGAACATTACTTTATACTATGTTGACCATTTTTCGCTCGCCTTCATATTTTACCTAGTAGATTATGAATAATATTATGGAATAACTACAGCAAGACGGTGGCTTTAAGTTTACTATTTAGTGACATGAATCATATAAATCATATCAAACTACGGGTCACATTTGAAAATCTGGTATCTGGTTTGGAATCAGGCGCTTAATATCGCAGGCAACATGTTGCCTGGAACTCCGATAAGTTATTTATTTTTGGTTGTTATAATGGATCCGCTATTTTCAATATTGAGAATTACATCACCTTCGGAATCAAAGACACCAAAAACCTATAAGCTTATCTAAAATTTCTCGTTTAAATGTATGAAAAAATGGTCGAGTTGCCACACCTTCTGGTCTTCTGGTCCATACTGACTGATATGCCAAATACAACACAATCTACATTCAAAATATTGAAAAAAAGTATTCGAATAAAGTTGGGCTTTAATGTAGAAACTCCAATGAAAACACGGAGAACAGATTTACTTTACTTACTTAAGTCTTATCTACATCAAGCCGCAACGGATACGTTTATCGTTAACGGAATGTGTTAGGACTAGAGAACATATTTTACGTCCGACATGATCATAAAGTGACATTTTACATCTTAGATGCGGGGGCAAAAACTGCTTCTAAACGCCCGCGAGATCGTTAAGGCTCCGTTCGGAAAACATCGGAACTCCGAAACAAAATATTTCCTTTCGATGATTTTCTTTGCTGGGAGCGGTCAGCCTATCTCGCACCAACGTCAATCCGTAGTCACCAGTTATAGGCGGTTTTAAAGCTCCAGACGTCTGCTGTCCACACCGGGCAGCAGTAATATGGGCAAATAAAAACATTTCTGGAAATTACGGTTTATTATCGCAATTATAATGTTTGAGTTAATATTGTACTTAAATAAAAAATCTATATTTGTATCATGAGTTGGGCTAGATGTTTTATATTTGAAAAAATAAACCAAAGATGTAGGAGTAAAATTAACTTTCATCTTGCCAAAAAAATATTTTTCATCCAGCCCAACTCGTTATTTATCTAAGAAGTTACACTGAAAATTTCATAAACTTTGAACAATTAATAAGTTTTTATATGAAAATCCGTTTTAGGAGGGGTAGAACTGCGTAAGGTTCTAAACGCCCGCGTGGGCATTAAGGGTTGCCATGGTTATATGTCAAATATATCAAATATTTGTCATTCAAATTGTAAATTTTAAATCATTGGCTATTAATGTTATTCTGTTTGACAATTAATTGTCAATATTGTCACTCAACTACGAATTGTATGTATTGTTATTCGTTGTTATTCAACTCCGTAGATACGTATATCACTTGATTACATAACACTTATTTATGTTACAAGTGCCGAAAGTACGGAATAGTGCGACGAGCGGTAATGCGGCACGACGCCAAAGGCGGAGCGTCGCATGTAAGCGAGTCGCGCTATGTAGTTTTCGGCAGGAGTGACATACAACGTTTTTTGTGCTGCTTTTGAGTAAATACGTATTTTTAAAAAGAAATAAAAAAGGTTTGATTTCTGTATAGGCAATTTTAATTGTTTTAACATATATTTGTCATATCTAATTCTAAAAACGATAAATTGAGAAAATTGTAAATAAAGTATAGCGATGAGCGTAGTTTTATTTTAGTATGTTGGTACGCATGTGACATCTACAGTGTAATCAACTAACATTTCCTAACATTTCCTATATAGAAATATAACCGTTTTAAATTTTTTATTTAATCACATATTTACTCAAAGAGCAGCACAAAAAAACGTTGTTCCTATGTCACTCCTGCCGAAAATTACATTGCTCACATGCTCACATGCTCACATGCGATTCTCTGCCTTCGGCGTCGCGCGGCATTACCGCTAGTCGTGCTATTCCGTACTTTCGGCACTTGTGACATAAATATAGGTAAAACCACGAGACTGGACGTGAGTCATCGATTTCAGCTGTTATTTTGCTGATACGTTGCAGACCATTCCCGTGCGTTAGACGGAAACGCTGTGCTTTTTTATGCGTCTGTTCTTACGATTTTAAGCGATGACTCACGTCCAATTCTCGACCTATAACTACCTATTATTAATATTTCGAACATAAATAACTATTAAACAAAGATAGTATAATAATACTATATATACTAGCATGTGAAATTGTGAAGTGTTAATAAACATCCATACCTATATTTGCTATATTTGCAAGAAATCACTTTTACGAAATCGAAAATACGAAATCACGTTATTTCTTCTACGGATTTAACGGATTGCGCGAAACGTCAAATTTGGAACGAATGCCATCGATATATGAAATCGCGTTGGCGCGTTGGACCAATGTAGCAATGGAGAAACTATGCTTTTCAGCTCTAAGTTTGGTCATAAAACTTCTAAATATGAACTTTCGTCCCGATACCTTTAGTAGTTTCTCCGGAATCGTCACCACAAAAATCAGGTCACACATACACACAGACATACACACACAATACACACACACTAACATTTTGTTTTGTACCTTGGTCAAAAATATTCAGGAGACATCATTTCCGCTAAAATCTCATTTTTTTTTTCGGCATGATTAGCGAATACCGAATACCTTATCATACTGCGTATGATAAAGTAAAAAGGGAAATGTTAGCTAGTCAACAAGTAGTAACCAGTAGTAATCAGTAGTAACCAGAGAACTCCAGTATAGCACTTCGTCACTGGATATCTAGTGCTTCAACTGACAAGCATCAACAATTGGAATGAACGAACGAAAATCATCAAATCGAAACGTGAAAGCTGAAACAATGTGCTTCACCTGTAACCGGTTGTAGATCTCTGCGTGCAGCGATAACACGTCACAACATATGAATAGATAACGTGGAAGCCACGCGTGTTAACGATGATGAGAAAATATAACGCTTGTCATGGATGACGATTTGGATACCATTTTTAAGTATCCTTCCAAGAATTATGCTTCTATTGGCCAAGCCAAGTCAAGAAAAACTAATAGTTACTTAGAAAATATACAGTCTGCACTATGCAGAATTCATCTAAAAGAAGTGTTTATTTTTGTCTTCTAAGGATCAAAATGATCAAAGTTTAATTCCTAAATGGTAAAACTACGTTTTCGAACCCCATCCCATTTCTCGTATGTGACGGTATAAATTAATGCAAAGCAGCATTCACGGATCAAATCTCAACATGAACATCGCATTTTTTGCGCTTGGACGTCCGGCGTTATAGAACCCGTGTTTGCGTACGCGACCACGTAGACGGCGCTGCGGGTGTTAAATTGTTTTCTGATGCGATCGCGAGATGACGGCCCGACCGTGAACGGAACAAAGGGGTGCTTTTTTAACGTAATTTTCGAACGAGCCACGTCGCTGACGGGATTAGCCCCACGACTCAGTCGCTCTGATAGAGGAGATAGGGGGCGGTCTGGCGGACAGTGGCGTACGGGGACGCCTTCATTTTAATAACTCGACGCTGCTGTCGTCCGTGTTATGAGAGAAAACACAAAAAAGCGGTAGCTACACGAATGTTTAATCCTATATCTGACGGACGCTTACGGCGGCCTTCCTGCCTGTATATTTTGCGAAGCAAAAATTATGAACACGTACGTGTATATTTGGGATGGGAGAGAAAAAAGAACTTCACGTCAGGAGCCGCCAGCAATTTTTAATTTATTCCCGTGTGTTCTGTTGTTGGCAAACTTCCTTCTTTTAAATACATGTTAAAAAGTCCGATTTTAGTACAATAACCGGAGGTGGACGTAATGGAAAACCCAACGAAACATGCATTTTTTTGTGTAGATTCTTTGTATTCTACGGTACTCCTTTGTGGTCCATTGTTAATCTGCTCTTTGTTTGAATTTTGTTTTGATAATTTTGATTTTGATTCTTTTTATAAGTGTAAACCTGTAAGCATGTACCCGGGCGGCTCACGTTGATATCGACGCAGCATAGAAGAAAATATTGACGATTTTGATAAAAAAAAGTTTAAAGTGTAATAAACAAGCTTTAGTAGTTAGCTCATGTCATGTTATGTCATTGAGTGTAATTTGTTTGTAATTTATTATTTTGTACTAAATTAGTGAGTTTTTGACTTTTGTATTCATAGATGTATAATTTTATGCAAACTATGCAAGAGGTTTATTTATAAATTAATAGGTATGTTACTGTTTGCACTATAACCTATAATATTTTTCATCAGCTATATTTTATTTAATTGTATCATAAAAGATGTTTAAAAATCAACAGAACATAATATATTAATAAAATAGGTAGTTGTGAACTCTATAAAAGTGAAAAACGTAATAGGGCACTGTTTAAAACAACTAAACGGGCGTTTTCAAGATTTATGGGTTTTATTGAGTGTAGACTTAACATCAGAAATAATGTATTTGTTACAGGTAAATAATTTGAAGATAAAGTAAGTACTTATAGACAATAGTAACCATTCAATCCAAATATTTGCTTAAATTAACGTTATTAATTACTATCGAAACTATTTAAATTGCAAGTAAACACTTGGATTTTGTTGGCAATTACTGGGTGAACTAACATCGTATAAAATAGAAGTCCTACATGCCAATATGATAAACGATGTATATTAGCGCCATAATAATAAAAATATATAAAAAACATTTCCGACAATAATTCCTACATACAAAATATGTTCCTGCAAATCCAAATACATAGTTGCTAAGATTTGAGGCAGTATTTTTTGCTGATGTTAATGAAGCAAAGAGTGGAGCATAGAAAAGCAAAGAAAAAGGGAAATATTTGTTCTCTAAATGGGTGATCTAGGATAGGAAACCGAAGTATCTGAATATTTGTTTAATATAATTTAAACATACTAAAATCTGTAAAACAAAAATACTATTGATATTCTATCTGGTGTATAATAGATAAAGCACATCAGTGTATTAATTGGAAAAGGTATGCCAGTATAAATATGTACGCAGCAGAAATGCAACATCATCGAAATATAATGTATTATCGTATTATTTGCTGAGTGTGATGGTGACTACATCATAACCGCATAGGTTCCACCTATATTGATACATTAATACCCTCCATTGTTTTTAGATTGTACATTTTTAATTGGAGCATAGTAATGGGAAAAATGGTAATGTTTTTTTACCATAGATCCTTTAATACATTGTGAGGTATTTTAGTTGAGCCCTATGTTCTAGCCCTTGTCAGTTTGTGCTATAAAAAATCCAATCGAAATATTTTGGAAAAAATAGTTTCCCAATTCTAAACAATAAGGACAGGGTCTCACTGTTTCATTAGAAGTTTTGGATTGTTCACAATTTCTATATACATATTTGAAAGTTTGAAATCACGATCCGATCTATACGATCCGAACTTTTGAATTAAAATACTCCCAAGTTGTGAATAATTTCCGGTCTACCGCATACTTATAGCACTTTAGTTGTTATCAATAGAATCATTGTAAGTTTCCACATATCAACATACATCGAATTTAACAGGTTTGCTAAATGCCACAATTTCGGAGCTAGTGATTTGCCTACTTTTTATGATTTTTGCGTTATTGTTTCAAATTGAATATGTTGGTTATTATTGAAGCTAATAGTTTCACATTTGGTGAGAGCATACAAAAATATGGTTAAGCAAAATAATGTTCAGCACATCATATCTCTTATATATAACTTTTAAATTTTTTTGCTTGTATATATAACTTTTACATTTTCTTGCTTGTTTATTTTACGTCGGTCTATTTCCGCAACTTAGGCCAATCACCGACGCTGAGGGCAGGCTACACACACCCAGGAATTTTATCGTACTGCAGGAATTACAACCTCCAGTAAGGGTTCTTTAACGTGCACGTCGCATCATGACAGCACACGGGGCCACCGGCCAATTTCTCATCCGATGGAAGGCGGCATGCAAAGGTACCTACCTAAAATACTAGGACAGTCGATTTTAGCCCGAGCCGGGATTCGATCCCGGGCCTCCAGCGTAGATAGCAGCCACTCTATCCTATAGGCCATCAACCGTCCCTTTAAATTTTTAAATTTAAAAAACTCTCTTCAAAACTGACATACTGTATATTTATTCACAATACGAAATAAAATCATATACGCTGTATCATTCCATACTGGGGTTCCTGTACATGGGGTTTTTGATATTTATACCATTTGTATATTCATCATTTCACTGAATATTGTAGTAGCAGACCTTTTGACATATCTTTGTGTGGATATTGTATTGATCGCATTTTGTTTCATGTAAATCGGTGAAAATAATTTAGAATGCTGAATCACATATTTTCATAGAAACAAAAATAATAAATTAATAAAATAGAAATGCCCAAGGGCACACAAAATTTCAGTGCTAGATTAGAAGCAAATTACCAAAATCACAGTTTAAAATTTGCGAAAAGAAAATTTAAACTTTAGGTACACTTTTTTAGGCTATTCTTTGGTTATGTCCTGAAAGTCGTACCCTCATGGCCGCCTCTGGACGGTTTAAAATTTATTGTTTTCGCTCCTAAAACGGCGCTTCTGCAATATTCATCAAATATAAATCCGTTTGGTGCTGGATGGATTTGGAAAGGTGAACGGGTGACGGGGCGCGGTTGGATGGGGTCGCGGAGGCTTTCAGGGCAGCATCCGGAGCTATTCGGAACACCATTTTTCACTCCCGGAAAAGTATACAGTGCATGCCGAACTAATATCTCCAGGGGTATAAAGTTCCGCTCCCGTGATTGAACTAAATGAACACAGAATGGGACCGACGTCAGTTGGGATCGACGTGTGCGACGGTTCGAGGGCGGCGACACGGCCTCGTGCTCGTACCCCGCGTCCCCAAGCCGCATCCGAGTGGTATTCCGCAGGGATGCGGCCTCGCACCAGACGTCTGCAATACCATGATTTCTTAGGTTATTCAGTGTACAGCAATCTTAAATATAAACCCATACGATATGTAAGAGTATATAACATTAAAAGAGCTGTAACTAGCATATTACGTACGAGCGGAAAGTTATGTTTCACGAACACGTATTATGCGTTACAGCTCGAGTATTGTACTTAATTTTACCTACGACTGACAGTTTCAATAAATTGCATCAAAAATGACAAATGTATTGAGAAATATTGCGACAGAGTAGATGTATTATGATAGGTTAGTAAGCAAATATTTAGAGAGTATTTAGTATTTAGAGTATTTAGAGAGTACCGCAATAGTCGCCATTTCAACTTCATTTCTTATTAGCGAAAGGTTATAGTAAGGGTATGTTGACTCTCCAATCTGGCCAGCTGTCAATTCTCACCCGCCATTTTGTCTCCAATTAGTGGCATAAGCATATGCGGTACTCTCTAAATAAAGGGACACTATATGTGTGCGTGGATATGAAAAGGGACCACTTGTCTGAAATTGAGTTATAAGTGTTTTCGGATAGAATAAGTTATGGCGAACGTGCTCCAACATTTTAAACCTATTGCCATAAAAGGAAGTTGAAAAAGAAATAATAATTAAGTTTCTGATGCAAAAAGTACACTTTTGCGCTATGACGCTTCAAACTTTTGCAAAGTTTAAAACTTAATAATTTCGCGGATATTTGCAAGTTACGCCTACTCCAAAATTTTTATAACAATTTCGATATTAGTTTTAAGATTTTTAGTAGAAATTATTATTTCATTATTCCGTTTTGGTTTTATAGGCTTTTTAATCTATAGTGCCATGGGCCTGGGGGCTACAAAATAGTCTAACATAGGTAACGATTCGACAAATTTTCAACATTTTTGAAAATTTAATTAATTTAATTAATTCTTTTTATTGATTTATGCATTGTTATCGGAAATCGGCCCATATGCAACATCGCAAACCGATAGGACAAATTTTCAAAATTTTCAACAATTTTGAAAATTTTGGAAATTTTTTTTTGATTCATGCATTGTAATCAGAAATCTGTCCATATGCAAAATATCAACTCGATTGCACTCAGGGAAGTAGGTAAAACGTGCTAATGCGCTAGAGCGTAGCGTGATATCTACAAGTGGTCCCAAACAAAAACGCATTTTTTCATACGTTTCCAAACGCACACGGGTCTCAGACAACCACATCTGATAAAAAACACAATAAAGAGACTAATTAGAGAATAAAACAAAAAAGTGTATTTTGAACCAGTGTATCTTTATTTGCGATTATCTGCGTAACTAGAAACGGACAACTGGTCCCTTTTCTCATCCACGCACACATATTGCTAGTCCGTGACGTAAGCCCTAAGGGACATTTATACATACTGTCGTAGGTAAAATATTTTCAATGAAAGGTAATGTCTAGGTTTATCCAAATGAAAGCATCGGTAAAAAATAAGTAGATTAAGAAACAAATCATTAGTTCAGCATATTTTTTTTCTCTAGGTTTCCGCGGAATTCGGGATCCGAGAAATATCGTCAGGGTTTCCGCGGAAAAATAGTAGCAAATAACAGTGGTTGTCACATTATTTATTGACTTCAGTTAACAAATTACTTGAATTGATATTTTTGACTTAAAAGCAAAATAGACATTAGAAAACAACAACACTTGGCAGGATTATTGGTTAATGTCTAACATTCTTGGTGTTCCACCTTTTCACTCAAATGTCTGTCAAAATGAATCTATAATTTTTCCTGGGATCCAAATCAATTTCAAGGGTTACGCAAGAGTAAAAAGGTTAACAAACGTTGCGTTGGATACTGTTTTGATATGAAATCCAATTTTATGTACTAGCCTGTGTACAACATGAACATCTTAGCAATGCTGTAATTCAAGCTTCCTTGCCAAATTTAATTTCATCATATTAACCCCCATTTTGGTAACGCAAAAATATAAACTGTTGAGGTAAGAACATGAAAACCCCGATAATATCACTTTTTCACACTTCCCCAGAAAACTACTGCAGCAAACTGCCATAAACTTTCTTCAAATGTTCTGAAAATTCTGTTCTTGAAAAGTTGTTCTATAGGTCGCAGAGTACGTAGAGGATTTTTCCCATACATTTTAAAGCAGCACAGCTTCCGATTGTGTGTCCTAGTTCATGGGATTTTTGAAAATAATTTATCAGATTGTCGAAAACTAACAATAAATTTACTCGACAAAAAGTTGGTAAAAACTAACTGATACTGTTGGAAAGAAGCTAACTAACTTAAATCTTAGACCATGCGTACCATACGTTTAAAAAAGGCACCATCTTGCACTTTGTTAAAATTCTCGGGTATGTAAAGACCGCCCGCGTCTGTGTCTCTGCCTAACTTTCGGAAATAGACCGACGTAACATAACGTGTCGATAATACGTAATCTCATACGTTCATCTGGCTGTACAGGTGTCTCTGTTGTAGATAATTATTCGCTCTACAACAGGAAAATATTTTCATGCTTACAATGTGTCCCACAACAACGTACCACGAACATTTGTATTTTTAAATGGACCACTACATATTATTATAGTTTTTGATAAAGATTTGTATCCTAATTGTTTTGACATCAACTTGTATTAGGCTGGTATCAACTGTTTCCGAGATATTGTAAAACTAATGTCAAAAAAGTACACTTTTCAAAAAATCATTCTGGATAACTAACAAGGATAAAGAAACAAAAGAACTTATTTTGGATATTAAAATTGTCGCACTTTTTGACACATATTATGGCTATCGAAATACGTTGATAATGAAAAATCAAATAAACTAGTTGTACTACAAGACGAAGCTGAACTAATGGCAAACATAATTATATCACACATAAACCCGACAGGTGAAAGGTTAGAAGAAATTTGGATGGAACAGATGTAAAATGAAGCATGTCGAAAAATAACGGACTATATAAAAACTGACTTCCCAAAAAATATGACCACTGCAATCCACGTATAAAATTCGACAACGAATTATGCATGTATCAAAGTATCCTAGTGAAAAATCAGCAAATTGTCATAGTGAAGATTCTCCGAGAAGATAGATTGAGAGAAATTCACTCTGGTCATATGGGTCGTTCATTTAGAAATCGTACACCTTTTATGACGTCACATTTTAGATTGGGTTAAACTTTTTTTGTAAGTTGTATGCACAAAATAAGGTTATACCTGTATTGTGTCAGGATTTAGTAGAAAAACAAAATATTTTCAGAGATATGAAAGATTTAAGTTTGGATTATTTACGATTATTTCCTCAACGTTGCTATATTCAAAATTCAATAACTTTGGTTCTAGTACCCGTGTTTGTTTTATTTTAAAGGCTGAAATATTTGCTAGATAATTGCATACAATCATTACTTTAATTTATATATGTACAAAAATAAAAACAATTGAATGTCTTAAATAATTGTTACATAGTCGCCCCCACAATGGATATTATCGAAAAAATATATATCACATCGGCTATACTTTTACGTACAAAAACCATTTTATTCTAGGATGGAGTCTCTTATAGTTTAAAAGAAATTAAATTTTATCTGACGTGAGTCACGCGCGGCGTGTCGAAACTCAATGAAAAACGCAGCAAGCGACTACTTCAGGCGTGTGCACGACGTTCTTGAACATCTCGCAAACTGCAGGCTGGTTCAACATGCTAGTGGAGTTTGTTTTTAAGAACAGAGTGAGTTAAAGTGGTCATTTATTAGGTACTGAAAATATTTATTTATTAACCGCCTTTAAAAAATGCCGTAGTTTTCTATCCGTATCAAACGTCCTAAATTTCGAACCGATAGATATTTCAATCCATTCAATTTGCCTCCGCATCCAAATATAAAGAATAATAATCTCTCAGAAAAGCAATAAAATACCAATTATTGGCATTAAACAAACCTATAACATCTAGGTAAAAGTTATCACGACTGTTGAAAATGTATGATTTTCATTCAAGCATCAATAAATTTATTATTTTGGAAATCGTTCTGAATGTCCTGGTGCAACACATTTGATCGATGAATCACTTATAGACAATTAATAATCGTCGAAGGTACTACTTTGCAACTAATGATATCTGCAGTTGATGAATATTTACCAAAATTGATGACCGGTTTAGAAAAACTACTATTGCATTCATACTTAGTAAAAAGCCAAAATGATTTTATGATGTTTATACAGCAAAAAGACAATCCTTACAAGAAGATGAGCGCAGTGTTATCTGTGAGTTTTCTGAGAACAATGCTTTATTCTTTATATTTGGATGCGGAGGCAAATTGAATGGATTGAAACATCTATCGGTTCGAAATTTAACGTTTGATACGGCTAGCAGATTTCGGCATTTTTTAAAGTCGTTTAGTTTAATAAATAGATCTTTCTAGCACCTAATAAATAAGCACTTCCACTCACTCCGTTCTTAAAAAAGAAACTGCGCTAGTGCGCTGAACCAGCCTGCTGTCTGCGAGATATTCAAGAACATTGCACACGCCTGAAGTAGCCGCTTGCTGCGTTTTTCATTGAGTTTCGACACGCCGCGCGTGACTCACGTCAGATAGAATTTAATATCTTTTGAACTATAAGAGACTCCATCCCAGAAAAAATGGATGTTGTAGGTAAAAGTGTGGCAGATGTTGTTTAAATTTTCTCGATTATATCCATTGTGGGGGCGACTATGTAATAATTATTTAAAGATTTCAATTGTTTTTAATTTTTTTGCATAAATAAATTACATAATAAATAAAAAATCTGATGTGGCTAGGCACATGACTATCATACAATATATAAAATTAATAGTTTAGCTGCAGGAGAATCTAGTTTATTTAGATAAATCGTAGGTATTGTCAAAGCATCAGCATTTGACACTACCTACACTACGTCATTAGAATAATAGTTATTTATGTCACAAGTGCCGGAAGTACGGAATAGCGCGACGAGCGGTGATGCGGCGCATCACCGAAGGCAAAGTGTCGCCGTCGCACGTGAGCGAGTCGCGCTATCTAGTTTTTTGGGAGGAGTGACATCAACGTTTATTCTGTTGCTTTTTGAGAAACATGTATTTAAAAAAATAAATAAAAAATGGTTATATTTCTGTATAGGAAATGTTAGGTTGGTACCATTTTGACGAAACTTCAAGTTTAATTCAATTTCTGACAGATTTAAAATTGTTCATGACATTGTAGATGTCACATCCGTTGATGTGACATCTACAGTGTCAGTCTATAGCGCTGTTTTCGAGTGTGACAGCACAAAAAAATATTTGTCAAAATCCTGGCTACTATGTAGTTTCATATTAATGCAGATGCGACCGATCTCGATCAAATAGAATTTGCAGCTACACTATTAATTTTACCAAAAAAATTTCTTAGGCATAAATTATTCAAAATTTCCTCTACTTTAATTTATTATTTAACTATTTTGACGAAATTACAGAAATGGCGGCTCATTTGAAAAATCCTTGAAAAAGGCTTAGAATAAACTACCAGTTCCTTTGGACCCTTTTGAACCAAAAGCTTTTCAGCTCTAAGTTAGGTCATGAAACTTCTAAATATGAACTTTCGTCCCGATACCTTTAGTAGTTTCTCCGGAATCGTCGTCACAAAAATCGTTTACACACACACACACAGACACACACACACACACAGACATTTTTTTGTACCTTGGTCAAAAATGTTCAGGGGACCCAAAAAGACCTATTTCCGCTAAAATCTCAATATTTTTTTTTTCGGCATGGTTACAATACTTTAACATACTGCGTATGATAAAGTAAAAACGCAGTTATCTAGCAAATATTTCAACCTTTGAAATAAAACAAAAATAGGTCAGATACGATTACTAGAGCCAAAGATAAGGAATTTTGAATATGGCAAGGTTTGGCAAATAATCGTAAATCATCCAAACTTTAAGCCTTCATATATTTGAAAATAGTTTTTTAAATGAATTCCCGATACAGGTATCGACTAAATTTCCGAGAAAATACCATAGAAAAGTTTGGTGTAATTTAAAAAAGTGATTTTGACGACCCATATGGGAATTGTGAATTGTGCTAATGCCTAGCCAAAGATGCAGTTGGAAGGCTACTTATCAACTTCGACATAGAAGAATTTGTTACTCGGTGTCCAACTTAGCGTCATAGAAAGAGAGAATCCAAGACAGTTATTCATTTGTTATTCAAAATAACAAAATGAGTAGGTATATGGCCGATTTATTTTAACCCAGAAAAAAATAGATAGAAAAAAAATATAGTTATTCAAAATTATTACTCCAAATTTCTCGAAATCATGTATTTGAAGAGCAACAATTCTATAGATGTCATAAAAAGTTCTAAAACCTGGATTTGCTAGATATGGTATCACGAATCTTGGGAACCGATAATGGAGCACAGTTTACCTCTAATGCTTTTGCCAATTTTGCAAAAGATTGACTTTGCAACTTATCACGATCAATCCAAAATATCCAATAAAGATTGGTTCAGCTGAATCGGGAGGCAAGACAGCGTTATTCATTTTAAAGGAGAAACTGGATACGTCTTTTGAACTACTACCGTCAACTGGGGCTACTTCGACATGTTTTCAGCATAAATCATTCCAGGATTTTTGATACGAGCAATACAATCATGAGCTATATATACCATTATACCATTTGAAGCATTGCCTTTCAAAACCGCTACATGCCGAAAACTCAAATTGCTGAGAAATATAATTTTTTTTTAAATTTAAGTTTCGGGTCGAAGTTACCCCACGACATCACTTAAAAATATATGTACGTATTGTCGAAAATATCTCAACATCGAGGTTACTTTGACACTAGATCTTGGTTTTTAAAAAAATACATAACAAAAACAATTTTCCCATATAAAAAAATATATTTAGTATTCTACAATATATTTAGTACCCACTTTCATTTTGTATGTTCTAACCATATTTACACTCATTGAATCTTACTTATAATTTACTAAACCACGGTTGCAAACTAAGCAACTACCTAAACAACACCCAGATGCATAGTGCGCAGGTGCAAGGCGAGGTGTCGAAGTTATCCACGATGTCGAAGTAGCCCCAGTTTACGGTACACTACCGCACAGATTATAAGGTGGATTCAGTCCAGCAGTGATGCTTATGGATAGAGTATTAAAAACTATCGTTCCTGTTATCGAGAAAAATCTAAAACCCTACTGGACATATTATAATATATATAATAATATATATTATAATATAACATATTATTATAATGAGATAATCCAACTCAGAAGAGACTTAAACAGAAGTAGAAAGAAAGGTACGATAAATTTATTAGCGGTGCCAAAGGGAGAAGCTGTTTTTGATTGCCGATTTGAGTCGTTGTGGAGTAATAGACCACCCAGCAAATGAACCCTGCTGAATTCTAACGAACCAAGGAAATATAGGTAGAAATCGCAGAATGATAATCCCCACCTCATTGCCTTCACAAACCATGGTTGTAAAAATTCGACCAGAAATGAGGCTGAGAAGTAGCTTCATAAAAAACAGTATAAATTATATGCGTAACAAGTGCATTTATTAGAAGCATTTGATAAAATATTTGACCAATACCAAAAATATTTGAGCACTTAAAAGAATTGCTTGTGCATTAAAAAAAATAAATGTGCAATAAATTTATATAAATGTACATCAGAATAAATAAATAATTGTGCATTTTTATATTTAAATGTTCCTTTAATAATATATCTGTACACTTAAATAAACAAATGTGCAATACTTGTTAAAAATACTTGTTCATTAAAAAATATATTTCCAATGGTTTAAATAAATCAACATTTGAAAATATTATAAGCGCATTTTATAATCTAACTGGTATCATGAGAAAATTATACTGCGGCCGAGAAAGAATATAATGTGCATTAAGTTCTGCAACCTGTAACGCATATAGAGTAAGCGCGTAAAGTATAGAAACATGGGAAAAACTCTCTTTGTTGCCCTTTTTTGAAATGGAAACCCCATTGCTTTCTTACTGAATTCGGTAAATCGTTTGTGTAAAGGGCAACGGAAATATTTTATAGCGTTACAAAAGACATTTTTGACAAAAAGACAATTAAAAATTATATAACTGGGAAAAAAAATTGGAAATTGAATGTAAAATTGCGTTTTGGGTAGAATTAATTGTCCTTAAAACCAATCTAATAAAATAATATAATTTTCTATCGTACTAGGTTTTCGAAAAAAGGGGGGGAAAATGTAATAAATGCGATTTGGTAATTTTGACAAATTTATTCCAGGTGAACCTTTTGTCCTAGACACCTCAAAATGGTCTCATAGTAAACCTTAATCTTTGCAGTTTTACATGAAATACCAAAAGTTTGTTTTCAATTTTTTTTGTGTAGCATTTCCAGCAGCAGTCTTTAGATGGGGTGCAAGCGGTTTCCTAAAAGAAACATAAAAAATCTGATGTGGCCAGGCACATGACTTTATCATACAATATATAAAATTAATAGTTTAGCTGCATGAGAATCTATTCTATTGAGATAAATCGTAGGTATTGTCAAAGCATCAGCATTTGACACTACCTACACTACGTCATTAGAATAACAGTTATTTAAGTCACAAATGCCGAAAGTACGGAATAGCGCGACGAGCGGTGATGCGGCGCGTCACCGAAGGCGGACTGTCGCCGTCACATGTGAGCGAGTCGCGCTATCTAGTTTTTGGCAGCAGCGACATCAACGTTTATTGTGTTCCTTTTTAAGTAATACGTATTTAAAAAAAATAAATAAAAAAATTCTGTATAGTAAATGCTAGGTTGGTACCACTTTGACGAAACGTCAAGTTTAAAGGTGCGTTCCGATTGGTAGGTAATGGTAGCTAATGGCGGTGGTAGAATACGAAATTATAGTATTTCTTACATATCGTGATAATGACACATATTAGTTTGCATGTACATAAACATGAGTCACTAGCAATTTACTATTGGAAATACTATAATGGCGTCTGCTACCACTGCCATTATCACTTTATGAAAACGCACTTAAAAAGGTAATTCAAATTCTGACAGATTTATATTTGTTCATGACACATCCCTACCAACATACTAAAATAAAACTACACTCATCGCTATACTTTATTTATAATTTTCGCAATTTATCGTTTTTAGAATTAGATATAAAGACGGGTTGATATTTCTTATCAACAAACAATCAAATTGGTGATCTTATTTTATTTGAAATTTGTATTTTATAATTTGCCGCACTACAGCGGCAACGTTCCATAGTGGTTCTCCAACCTCTGATGAGATCAGCTGTTTTCGAATGTGACAACACAAAAAAAAATCTGATGTGGCCAGGCACATGACTTTATCATACAATATATAAAATTAATAGTTTAACTGCATGAGAATCTATTTGACTGAGATAAATCGTGTCTGCATTAAAATCAATTAAATGCATTAATTAAATGTCATAAACATAAATTATTCAAAATTTCCTCTACTTTAATTTATTATTTAACTATTTTGACGAAATTACAGAAATGGCGGCTCATTTGCAAAATCCTTGAAAAAGGCTTAGAATAAACTACCAGTTCCTTTGGACCCTTGTGAACCAAAAGCTTTTCAGCTCTAAGTTAGGTCATGAAACTTCTAAATATGAACTTTCGTTCCGGTACCTTCAGTAGTTTCTCCGGAATCGTCTCCACAAAAATCGTTTACACACGCACACACACACACACACACACACACACACACACACACACACACACACACACACACACACACACACACACACACACACACACACACACACACACACACACACACACACACACACACACACACACACACACACACACACACACACACACACACACACACACACACACACACACACACACACACAGACATTTTTTTGTACCTTGGTCAAAAATGTTCAGGGGACCCAAAAAGACCTATTTCCGCTAAAATCTCAATTTTTTTTTTCGGCACGATTACAATACTTTACATACTGCGTATGATAAAGTAAAAACGCAACAGCTGACTTTATTTGGAAAATTCAAATTATTTCAAAATTAGAATACTACCCTAACTTTCAATGGTCTCGCTAATTACCTTTAAAACATTTATAGAATGATATATTCTTTTATATTTATTTGAATATTCAATTAAGTTGAAACGCGTCACAGTACATTGTCAAACTGAGGAACTGCAGTAAAACAAAAATAAAACTTATACTACTAAAACAACAATACGGTCCTTTACGCTTCACAGTTCCACAAAAGGTTGTATGTATACTGTAAAGACCTTTCCAAGAGCAATAATTATTCATGGAAATCCGTGCGCACAGCTAGAGAAAGCGAAGAAACTTCCAGTTGATTAGCAGTATGACCCTACCTGTACAGGTGAATAATTGAGTTGAATTTTCCCGGTCCGTTTTTGACTGTAAATAATTCAGATTGTTTGCGAATTTCTCCAGGCCATATTATCGACATTAACCACTCCAGCAAGCAGTGTTGGGACGCCGGCACGTGACGGGTTTTCATCCCACACACAGCCACCTCTCCGATCAAAATGTCATCGCGCCAATGAGATGAATTCTTAAAAGCCCGTCGATCATTCGCCGATTTTAATGGATTTCGTGATTAGGGTACAAACTGGGCGAAATTTCGGAAACACAAAGGGACCTTCTAGACTACGATATGCAAATACTAAATCTGTCCAACCGTACCTTTTATAATTCACTATACAGGGTCTAAACTGTAACATGCGTCTTATACTAATCAATACCATGGGAAACGTTTATAAAATAATAATTATAGAAAACTATTAAAACCTCCTGGGATCGAGGGTGGTCACAATGGAGTAAATTTTAGAGGAAACAAAATTTCCGGAAACATTGTTTGCAGCGTCAGTAAGTTAAAGAGAACTAGTGGACCTATAGACCGCCTATTGGGTAGATCAGTGAATCGGTACATCGCAGGAATCGATAGACCGCATATACACTACGACTACAGCCTTTAAAAAATACTTTTTTCCAAAACCAAACTTTGAAGTTGTTACCTATAAAGTTGTTTCTATGGACTCATATATAAAACAAAAATGGTTCAATTAAAAAAAAAATTTGTCTCCTGCAATTGAAAACAAAATTTATAATTTGTCGCAATAAATTTGATTTTTTTTTTGTTGCGTTTTCTTTTCAAGTTGAATAATTTTAACAATACGTATGGTGTGAAACAAAAGTATAAAAATATAGTAGGTATTCTAATGCAACGTACTTAAATTGCATAAAATTTAGTAATTTTAACAAATTTAGCTTACTTTCATAATTATTTGATTATATAATCAATGCAAATTACGATGACAAATCTAACAATTGTTTTTTTTTTCAAGTGGTAAACATGATCTTAATAATAATGTAAAAATATTTTAGACCACTTGTGGACGACTCAGATTGCTTTCAATTGGTCAAAATTTGTTGGTGGTATACGTGGTACGTGGGTCCGCAGAGACCTTTTTATCAAATTATATCATGTATTTTTGTATAATTGTCTATTTGTCAAATTAAACACTAAATTATTTTTCATATAATGGCATGCTGTTGGCCCAGCAACTACAATCCACTCTTATATAGAAGGCTTTAATGGAAAAGATTTTAGATTTTATTAAAGATGTTTGTCACTTGAAAAAAAAAAACAATTGTTATATTTTGTTCCCAGTTATTCCATTACGTGGAATACAAAAAAGGTTCAATTGTTAAATTTACTCAATTTTATGCCAAGCGCAGGAAATCTAAAACTTGCAGTAAAGTAATATTTATATACTATTATTTCACAAACTATAGTTGAAAATTTTCAACTTAAAAAAAAACTTTTACCTAACTACAACAAACAATTGAAAAAAATTATAAATATTAGGCCTCTTGTGGGAGACCTATTTTTTTCTTAATTCGGTTAATCTTGTTGATGTTATATGTGGGTCCATAGAGATAACATAAATCAACTTAAAACTTTGATTTTCCAAAAAGTTCATTTTATACACTCTACTGCTTGGTTGGTCACTACTTATACAGATTGGTATTGTAGATTAATAACATTGTACATATATTGCAGAATATGTAATACATGTATAATAGCATTAGTATTTTTAAATAACTAATAAGCAATAATAATTAAGAAACTAAAACATGATTGAGGCTAAATATTAAATTAGTTCCTTTACAGAGACTGTGCATATAATATATATTTGTAGAACATTGCACATCATTGTTGTATACATGTGTATATATTACAGAAAACAATAAGTAAAAAATGGATTATTTACAAATTTAAATATTTCTTCGTAACTTGTAACTGTTAATTTGAATAGAATCTTTTTCCATAATCGCCCCGGAGAAAACGTTTTGTCAATTTACACATACGTAGAATCCCACCTTTTAGCCGTAGAAAATGCCACATTTAGCTGTGCAAAAACGTGTTGAAATAAATAGATTTTAACTAAATCCAAAGTTTGTCCTCATTTATGGTTACAGCAATACAGACCTTGATTCGAAATTGTATTCATTGTAATATGATTGATGCGCGTATGTATATGAAATTGACAATAACATTACGGGTGACCGAGAGTTACGATAGACCAATGCGATATTGCGATAAGTCTACTTCAATAACCCTTCCGAATCACCAATGTTGATATTCCTCCCATTTGTTCTGATATATACAAATCTGTTTTGTTCGAAGTAACAGATAACTTTCTTTAACCCAAAATTAGATTCCTTGTTCCTCAGGCTATTTATCACATCGTATATGTTACCTGTGCAAAAATCGAATTAAAAGAAATTCAACTAAAAATATAATAATTAATGTAACTTTAAAATAACAATAAATAGTTTCATTCCTTCAAATTCTTGTACTAAATGTTTGATTAGTTTGATTAGAGGAAAATTTCTTGTTTATTTTCTTTCGAGTCAGCCCCATTTCTGGCATAATGAGCTGATGTTCACGTTCTAGGCTTCTCTCTTGCGCTCTGTCAATTCGCACACTACTTTAACTTCGGCTTTCTTGTAGTTGTAGGGGCTCTGGTATGGTAGACTGAGTTATATGGCATCTATGTCTTTCGATATACTTTGACCTGGAAGATCTATTGTATGTGGGGCTAAATACGTATAAATTACGTACGACAATTTGTTTACATCCTGAAATTATTAATAAATAAGTAAATGTGTAAATAATCTGCAATAAATTCACCTTATGCTATGGGTGCGGTTGTTTGGGATTGGGACCATCAAATCTCACCATCAAAATATTAGATTAGGTTAGAACGTTAGGTTAGCGTTAGGTTGGCGCTGTGCGCAGACCCGACCCGACTGGTGTACATTGGTGCCATCTAAGAACTACCTCTCAAACTGTAATCAATTAGAGGGTAAGTAAGGGGCCCTACTAAACGAAAGTCGAAACGCTAATCATCTCTATTAATTTACTTACTGTGTTTTCGTAGTAAGTTAGCTGCTGCGCGGTAATATTCGCAGTTTGTCAAATTTTACCATATATTTCCAATTATGCGTAGGTATAGGTAGGTATTAAGTACGCATTCGTACGTAACAAAAACTAACGCAAATTATTACATATTTTTATACGAACAACATGGTTATAGGTTTTTCAAATCATACTTGTGGGGACGTAACAAATTGCTTAGCTCAGTAGATACCTACTGCAATGTAAATAGGTTTGAGGTTATGATGAGGTTATGTCTGCACTTTTGACGTTTCTAGCTTGCAACCATGACGACGCGTAATAAATGGCTGTTGGAATGTTGAGGCGCGTTCACCAAAATCGCTCGCTTTTTGGAAATTTTTGAAGCAAAAACGCCCTAGAGGCCGTTTTGCGTCGATTTCAAAAACTCACGCAACGTAGAATTGTTCATATAGAGGATCGGGCGCGCTCCGCGCGCCCGAAAAGGCCTCTCCATTTTTTCCATAAAGAATTAAGAAGCCACTTTTTCGCATGTGAAATGGTGAGAAAAAACACGCCAAATCAAAATACTTAATATAGGACTAGACGATACTAGACGACATTAGAAACAGCTTTTGCAAAGTAGGTTGTGTGTGGTAAGTCAAATCAAACGTGAAGGAATAGGAACAGGAAACTTCACACAGAAAAATTGTTGTCTAATGTTTAATTTTTCCAGTTAACATTCTTCCAGTTGACATTCTTTATATAATACGTTTGTTTAATGGGGGTTCTGGCTTTTTCCTCTGAAACTACCGCTTTTTTTGAATTTTTGATTGGCGAGAATATGCGATAAATCGATTCCAAATTTGGCACATATGTTTACTAGCTTTTCAGTCATCTACAAAAAAAAATAATAAAGAAATGTTATGAATCACGCTCACTAGCCACCCCCGACCATGACACTGCGCGAAGATCCGCGGTCACTGGTTGGTATGATTTGGCCACTCCAGGTGATCTGAAATAAAAATATGGAATAGCGGCGTCTTTTATACATAAGTAGTTATTGCTTGATGAACCAGAAAATAAAAATATATATATTTGAGGATATCTATGAAATGATGAAATGATGATCAAATAGTTTTTGTAATATGTCAACCGTTCGCGAAAAAACGGTTTCGAGAAAAACACGTTTAAACTTTCAAGTACAGTATTTTTCTGGTAATATGTTATACCAGGACCATACTTTATTCCTTCCTCCACTTAGTAGAATATATTATGACATAGTTGCTTATTTCTACGCCTTGTTTAAGCTTATTTTGCAGGCTAGAGTGCACGTAAAGCTTTTTTTTATAAATTCCTGCTGTTGCATAAGCCGCAAATTTGATCGGTTTTGAGCCACCGTAAAGATGTTGGGTGCGACGCGCCAGACAGTAGAATTGAAGCTTTAGGTTGTTGTTTTGAGTTTCACCTCCCCAAACACCGTTCTAGCAACTCTCTCGACGACAAGTTGTTGTAAATCAGTTTGTGGCATTAGCGACATTTTTATCAAGTGTTATTGAATTCATCTAGAGTTTTCTCGGCTTCGGTTTTTCGCATTTGTATCAACATTGTGATCCCGCAGGGCGGTACATATGCTGGAGATTTTCATTCGTCTAGATCTTATGATAGAATTTGGTCCACACAGCATTGTACATATTATCAACAGTCTGGATGTCTTCTGATTGGTAAAATATAGACAGTTGTCTATTCCTATCTACAAGCCGCATCTGACCCAGTGCTCCAACCCACAGCCTCGCGGAATATGTCTTTGGTGGAATCCACTATTTCGCCCGCTGACCCATCATGTTCGCAGTACAGTTGTCTTCGATACAATTGTCATGTTGCCAGATTCTGATTCCCAAAACCCACAGGCATGACAATAAGAAAATTTCACGGCAAACTCAACCACTTTGTGAGTATATTTCTTCATAAGTAGGTACTGTACTCCGATACAACTGAAATGTAAGCTGTCTTCTTTCTTATCTCGTCTCCAAACCCATGCACTATAATTTCTTCGTCTTCCGCTGTCGACAATATATCGGCAGACGTACTAGCAAATGCGTTTCTTTCACGAGTGTGAATTACCAGAAAATTTTCTTTTTTGTTTTGTTTTTGTCTATATTAAGGTGCCGTTACACGGCGTGTGGAGTGTCACGCCGGGAGTGTAAACCGTCGAGCCACACGCCGTGTGATTGGGTCGGCGCGACGATTTTCACATTGTGTAGCGGCGTGTCCGGGCGTGGCACTCCACTCTGGCGCGCCACTCTCGCTGCCACTCACACACAATTTTTTTTTTCTTCGAGAAACCGGAAACAACACGTACGTGACACAAGAATATATCTTTAATATTAAACAACCTAAATATTTGCTTTAAGAAAACATTGTTTTGATTAAAAAAGTCGTTGTTTTGAAATTAATGTGACGGATGCCGATAGATGGGGCTAAACTTGTCTCGTGGTACGACGGACTTCCTAGAGGGTGTATAACCGCATACTTGTCTATACAGCATCAGTGATTGACGTGATTGTGCTATTATACCGTGAATGTGGCCGACAAAGAAATGTCCAACAGCTCTTTAGTGTTGGTGGCGGGTGGAAAGAGACGAGAACCGACCGCGGTACCTTCTGTAGTCGGAAAATAAAAATATTTTTCTTTGGATGCGTTAATTGAATTCCATGTAACATATGATTGCTTGGATACTAACATGTTCATATTTAAAAGTAGTAGGGAAATGCTTAATCCAGGAATGTGAGCTGATTAATCTAACTACCGAACCTTTTAATTTAAAAGCTCAATTTCTTAAATCAAAGAACTATAGTATTCATTTAAAGTTGTATCCATATCTCATATAAGCTATCTGAGCTCGCAGTGTCTGAAAATATAAAACGTCCTATTGACCATTAATATCCGTAATTATATGCTCGTTAAATAGTATACTATTGACCCACATTCTTTTGTTTATTCGAAGGTTACATCATAACTGGAAATCAATGTTTCCAGTGCTTAGACTGTAAATGGCAGATTAAAATTTATTATTACAAGAGTACAGAAGTTTTACGGAATATAGTGTAAAAAGCAATTTTACAATACATCTTATGCAGTATTAAAATGCAGACTGTAGTATTTTATTTGCGGAGTTTTATATTCATCCTGGAAATTTACATATTGAATGTATAATTACCATCATTTCACTCGTAATTTACAGCAATTTTTTCAGTGTTGAAATGCTGTCTGAATTTAGTCAATCGTGAAACTCGTCTGCATTTTCGAGGTCTGGATTAGTACAAGTAGAATGAACGTATTTTCTAGTCATAGCAATGCAGTAATTGTCTCAAAATAAATAGAATTTTACAAGGAAAATATTTATTAAATTACTGATTTATTTTGACTAACTGTAATTTCGATTAATTTTCGAGTTTAATCTACTGTACATTTTTGAAAAATGGACCTGATAGATCCAAATCAAAGCAGAACATTGTTTAATACTGCTTTGAGCTATTTCCGTCTGTGATATATGTATATTTTGATATGATATTCGATTATTAATGCTCAATAAAAGTGAGTAAAAAGTTTGAAAAAAGTTTTATATATGTAATGTCAGAATTGCATATTAAATAAAATTAAAGAAAATTGTTTTCTGATTTTGAGCTACTGCAATAAAAAACAACCTTTCGTTGTTTCTGAAAACAGGTTTAAAATGAAACGTAGTTTTAAATGTTTATCATGGGTTGTATCACTGGTAATATCTAGGCAAAATTAAAAAGATCAAAACAAAATAAACATAGCTAAACGATACAAGCAACAGTTCGGCATTGCAAGTCCTTGAAATCTGGTAAAATCATTTATTGTTCAAATAATGTGAATAAACGAACACATTTTCCATTCTTTGTGACAGAATGATTATTATTCTTCTTCTTAAAACAGGTTTCAAACTCACTCCGGGGAATAAACACCAAAAAAATTGTATATAAAGTTGGCCACCCTACAGTCAATGAAAATATTTTTTTGCTGTTTGCTAATCCTGTGGAATAAAATGTTATATTTTTATATCGAAACTGAAAATGTATGATACCTAGTTAAAAATAAAAGCGGATGCTTTAAAAATCAATACCTTTGAATTTTGTAAATTTTCAGTTGTACATTTCTTACATGCGTGGGCCATTCAGGGTGGTTTCTTTCAAAATAATTACAAAATTAATAATAAATAAATCTTTACTATTTTCGGACATGGAGAATGGGTTTTTCATACGCCTTTTTGCGAAAATCGCATACTTTTTTCAACGAAATATTTTTAATCCTCAAAAAAAAACCGTTTCAAATGATTAACCCCACATTAACGAGTTAAAAGTAATTTTTTGTGGGATATCAAAACCTCACACTCACACCAGATTTTTTTCATCTTAAAAAAAACCTATTTTTTGTGTATTTCTGTTTCAAAATGTTCTTTGGTTATAAAAATATTATCACTGTTCCCTTAATTAAACATTAGTTTAACAACTATGTACAATAAATTTGCATACCACCATTATTTTTTATCTACGCGAATATGACATTTTCGCGTCTTTATTAAGACACAATGAAGTTGTTAAGTTCGTGCCTAGCCGCAAAAGTAGTTTCATAATGTGACCACTTGGTGGCCGTACATACTATTTTCAGAGTAGTATAATTTGGATTTTTGCCGATGCACGTCATAATTTTATAGTAAAAAATTGAAGCGTAAAAAATGATATGATAAAACAAATTTCTCTACCTGTTAAAAAGGAGACAGAATTTTATTAAGAAAATATGTTATTAGTAAGTAAGTTTCTAAGATTCTTCGTACGCAGGCCAGTACGATGTTATACAGGATGACGATCCTAATATTATAATCAAGGTGGACAATAAGTTAGTAACAGTTTATAAGAATAGAGTAAAATTATTTCAGAAATAAAATTTAACAAAATAACAAAAAAAAACAACCGTTGCAATTTGTTTTTCTTTTTTTGTGAGGGAGTTATAAGGGATTATGTAATAGTATATGACTGCGCGTATGAGTGAATAGTCGTAAGTCAGCATAAACTAGCATTAAGTAGAATGTAAGCAGTATTATGTATAACAGTGTTATTGTCGATGTACTGGAAGTATCATAGGTATTATACTGGGCGTAGTGTGTAATTTTATAGACCATCCTAATACAGGACATTACATCGTACTCACAATTTTTCGTTCAGATACAGATTCAACACCAAACACATTTTTAAATCGCAAAAAATTCTGTAAATGTTGTTCTGATGACATAACATATATATGTAGGTATACTTTGTTTTACAATATTTTACAATATTTTAAAAACTAAATTTAAACATGGCCTCTATTTCCACTAATAGGCAAGCGCGATTCGAATTGTAAACGTGGACTTCGAATCGTTCTATATAATATGCAAATGCGAAAGCTGACCGACCCTATATTTTATTGTTCACTGTATAGGGGAGATGGGGTTGAGCAAAAGCAGACGGTGGAGGATTTAATTAAAACAAAATAGCCGGGCGAATTTTAATCAGTGCTAGGCCATAATTAGCTTTTCAATATTCCGTGTAATATTTGAGGATGGGATGGTCCTTTGAATACTAGAACATTAAGGGCCATGCCGGCGCCCGCACAGCTGAGGAAACTTTCTCTTTATATTAATTAAATAAATTGCGATGGACTCGCATTGAAGTTTCGAGGACAAAGGGAAATTCTAGACATCTGCTGCAGAAGCTGCCCACTATTTTTAGCCACCATTGAATTCATACTGTAATGAGGCGAACCCGGACGAAGAAGCGTAAGCTAGTGAAGGAGGCGGTGGAATAAATAGCAATTGTATTAACCCATTGCTGAATGCTATTGAGGAGATAATTTAATTAAAAATTCTGCATCTGCACCAACAGAAAGTCCAAACGGATTTGATTTTATTTTTTTGTTCCTCTTTACAGAAAAAACATAGCCCAGTGACATAACGATTTCGCTTGGACTTCACGGAGAAATACAAACTTTAGTATACACCATTCGTTGGAGTCCAACTGTTGGACATCACAAAAAGTACAAGTCTGCATCGATTCATGGTCCAAGAAGATCGAATTGAATGTTTAACAATATATTGCTTTCCTTCCAAGTCCAAAGCAGTATAAGATAGAGTATAATATGTATATCGTGGCCATATATTATGTCCCCTCTTTCGACGTCGATTTTCTCGCAGACCTACGGGCGAGAATTTTTTTACAAAATTTGGATGCTGTCTTGGATTAATATGCTACAACTCATAAAAATGCAAAGCTGTATATGTTAGCCTTTTCCCGATTTTTCCAAATTAAGAAGAATTGGCGCTGTTTTTGTCCCGTAAATTTCATTCGCATAACTTTAGCAATTAATTACTCCTGATATAATCCATAAATTTCAACGCATTACAAACACATCACCCATGGCACCTATGGCTACCCAATAATTCATAGGTGTAAAGTTTATTACATAATCATTGTTTATCTTGCATTTTCCATACAAAAGATCGTGCTGAAACGCCGCGTTAATTCCGACGCTCTACGGTCTTTGTGTGGTGCGGGGAAGGAAGTAGTTAGCGGTGCTGTCGATAGTGAGAGAACCGCGGACTGCTGATTATTAATACACAAAAAGAACGATAACTGTCAAGGTAATAATTTTAACTAACAAGGTTAAATTCTTAATTTATGCAGAATTTTTATTATTAATTGCTTAAGTTAAACGAATGAAATGTACGGGGCAAAAACAACGCAGACTCTTCTTAATTTGGAAAAATCGGGTAAACGCCAACATATACAGCTTTCTAATTTTTATGAATTGTAGCATATTAATCAAGGACAGCATCAGAATTTTTTCGCCCCTAGATTTGCGAGAAAATCGACGTAAGAAAGAGGGGACATATATGGACAATATATGGCCACGATACTACATCCTGTATAATATGTACAATTACCCCAATTCTACAAAAGAATGGAGAACGTTAGCAACCATAAAAATTGTTCATTGTTCATTGAAAAATAATTAATTTACGCGATGTAAATGATAAAAATGAAGCGACGTTTTAAATGGAATGGCTTATTGATCTTTCCTACTGGTATGCTATCTAAGTTATATTATATTATAGTTTCCAAGCGTGGTAATTATCATGTCGATGAACCATAGAAACTTCATAAAGTGGGTTGAACTGTAGTTTAGCCAAACTTTTTTTCTCCATGGTTGGTTCTTGTATTAGATAATGTTAGTTATCATAATGTAAGGAATGTGTCTCAATTACTCAGTTTCTAGAAAAGTAGATATACACAATTGTCCCACCCTACAATGAAGGTAGAGTATAATTGTATGAAATTATAAAACTTCATAAAAATCAATATATTAAGTATGTATTAGTTAGTATACTTTGAAGGAAGAGCTTGGACGTAAAGTCCTAAAATTCCCGCCTTAATCTAAATAATATAAAACAGAAAATATAGACATCAGGTAAGAATTGAGTGACACAGGAGAACACCATTTTCAAATCATAGTCTTGCGCTAGAAATATTTAATATGTCATCGGAAGCAAGTTGTAATTAGTGGAAGAATATACGAAGGCATGTTGTGAAATATACGAAGGAATTACAATAGAATAAAGAACATATCGTCGGCAATATTTCAATAACTCGTATGTGATTGGAAACACAAACAATTGTTTACTCTAAGAGACTATCAAAGAACGATACTAAATACGGGTCATCAGATGATAGTTGACTTGAAAGCGAGGGAAAGGTGTTTTAATTTGACTTTGAATTTGTATTTTTTTCGGTACCCTATTTTTTAGGACTTTTTCATAATTTGGTCTCCTAATAAAACTATTGAATAATCGAGGACCTATCGGGACAAAACTTTATGTTTATGAGTTGAATTTCAATAGCTTTTTTTAAGCGTAAGATGCTCAACATATTGAAACTAATTGAAAAGTTAAATTCAAATTAAATTCAATTAAAAATCAATTTAAATCTGATTTCTTAAAACTAGGTACTTGTCTGTAATAGGCGATCCACTGATGTCCTATATTTACTTTCTCCTGAACAAGAATCACTAACATTTCACCCACTGTGCTCTGCTTTTTACTCATTTCACTGATTTGTTGCTAGTTCGAAGGGTTTTTTTTGCGATCTTTTTAGTCTTCTCATCAGATTCTGGTTGTCCAGTAGCTGCAGGGCCTCTATTTTGTCGTGATGGCTTAGGCGAGATTTGTGCTTAGTGGCCCAAAGCTGAATGCCGTAAAACCAAATCGGTTTTCGTACTTAGTTGTAAACTTGTAGTTTGTTCTGTACGGAGAACTGAGAGTTTCTACGCAGAAGCAAGTACAGTTCTCTGTATTTTACGCCTAGCTCTACTGTTTTCTTCTTAACGTGTTCTTTCCAAGTTAGCTTTGTATCCAGAGTGATACCCAAATATTTTGCAGTGTTCGCATATAGAACAATGGTGTCGTTAATCCTGACATGAGGTATGCCGTCGATTCTTTTGTTTGTAAAGTTAATGTTGATAGATTCCAGTTCGTTCACCTTTGTCTTTATTTTTTGGTCCATTCATACTTTTATTGCTAGCTTGTTGAAGATTCCTAGTAGATACTCCAATAGTTGATCCCACTGCCATTAGAGCCGTGTCATCTGCGAATGTGACGAGTGTTACTTTTTCCAACTGTGGTAGGTCACTTGTATATATTAGATAGAGAATTGGTCCCAAGACACTACCCTGGAGTACCGCACACTTTACTACCTTGACTTTTTATTTACCTTTAAGTGCTGTCACACATGTTATTTATCTGAATCACTAACCAACAGGACGTATTGTATAGTGTCAAGTTTTATTCTTAGAATACTTCTGCTTACAACCTGGATTTGTTTGGAAACCGTAATGTGAAACACCATGAATACATAAAGAATAAATACGTTTCACTTTTATGAAACTGTTGTGAGATATACATCTATGTATGCATACAAAATTCTGTTCCAAAGCATCCTAGAACGTTTGCCATGTTTATATATTTTTTCATTCCACTGGGAATTTCGCTCAGGCACCCCTACATGCAGGAACCATCATACTCCGTAACAACTCGCGCGTTCCGTACATAGTTCTCATTTCCCCGCAGAATGAGACTTGTGCAAGTTCTGTAGCATGTCCTCGAGCATGATCCTTAACAATCCTGGCGGGCAGGCAGAATCTAGGTTAGGCCCTTCTCTAGCCCGCCCGCCGGTCCCAAGTCGCCGTATTAAAACATGAAATAATAGCGACACTTTCATTATGTGAAACATTTGGAGTGTGACACTCGTCTGACTGGCGCTCATTACTCCGTTCTCTCGACGGGGCGCGCCATCTACCGGAAAAGGTCGGGGGCCACTTGTAACTCTGGTCCCGAGGCACCCTCATCCCCCTTCCCCCTTCCCACTTCACGCTGCCGCCTGGGCATCCATTTGTACTCGTTCTAATTAAAAGTTTTGCAGTAGATCTTCAACAGTTCGTTACACCTCACATCTTCCATACCATCAATCCGGACCCCGGTAACACCTACCCTACCGGCTGACTTATTTATTAGATCTGTACCGGATATATAAGGGGCTTAGTTTACCTGGATTACTCCCTCTCTAAGAGCGTGTCTCAAGCAATCGGAAATCTTGTTAGTTAAAAGTTGAGATCAAACACAGAATAAATATTAATAGTAGGATTTACGTGAAGTTTGAACTATCAACAGGCAGAACTTGTTAGTGCAGCCATAAGTACAAAAAATAAGCTTAGCCGTTAAATCTAATGTGGATGATAAAGAGGCTGGTTTCCATTTCTGCTTTCTCAGTGTGGTCTCACGCTTTATCTTTTGGACGCATCGTTTCCATTCCGTTTTCTTCCAAACCCGTTCCGTTCGATCACCTCTCCTACCTTCCCGAACCTCTCAGTCTTTCCTGGCGTTTCCCGATGCATAATCTGGCGGACTAGTATATTTCCACCTATGAGGGATGGCGTTGCAAATCCTAATCAAATGCGGTAACTGTTAAATAATATTAAAAATAAAATGAATAAAACAACACCAAGTCACATTTCGATTTTTGGGATAACCTATCGTCAGAAAACAATCCCATCCGGTTTTACCCATCAACAGCATTTTCGAATAATGGTAAGTCTCAAATTTGAAAAAAAAGAATCTATATACTAATATAAAGAAAAAAAGACATTCATAGTTTATTATGTATAATGCTTCTACATTTCTAAGCCAGAAACTAAAGTAGCTACCAATTTACTCGTTTGTAACACTTAGGATTATTGAAATGAAAGATGGAACACATAATGTGGTCTACCCATTGCAAAGAACATTCGTCCTCGCCAAATTAATATCACAACAAAGTAGAGGATCATTCTGAAATCATATTTTATCGGAAAATGTTGCTCTAGTTGTTGTAGACTTGCCCAAAATCAAACGTTTTATAAAAATTAAAAAATTAAAGCTTTGTTTTAGAAAAACGTTTATGAGCCTATGAACCTGTAAGACTCTGATGGTGTTGTTAAGTCTTTATAGTTGCGGGGCGAATGGCTCTAGTGGTAGAGCGTTGGCCTACTGACTAGGAGGTCCGGGGTTCACACCCAGGACCAGCCGAAAATTCGTCCGCCGTCTTTCGGAAGAGACGAAAAACCGTGGGCCCCGGCAACCAGTTGAACATCTCTGGTTGTCGATATTACTGTACAGTAGTGAGGGGAAAGCTCAAAGGGCCAACTGTGGCCTAGGAGCTGCGCGGAAAAAACCGCACCCTACCATACATACATACAAGTCTTTATAGTTCCAAATACAAGTTTATGTTGCCACTGTATAATATAAAATAGTTATTTATGTACCAAGGCCATTACACGGATGTATATCCGTGTAATGGCCTTGATGTATATCCGGCCCTCAAGCTTTTTAAGTTTCCCGAGGGTATAAACATCAAGTAATGCCCATAGTACATACAACAAATTTTATGTTCTGCAATCGTTTTGTTCCTCCAATTTGAATATTAATGAATATTTTGACGTAATCACATGCGTATCTATGGAGTTGAATAACAATAACACTACAATTCGGAGTTGAGTGACAAAACAGACAATTAATTGTCAAACAGAATAATCTTAATGTTGAGTGACAGAAAGTTAATTGTCAACCAGAATAACCTTAATAGCCAATAATTGACATTGACGATTTAAAATTTACAATTTGAATGACAAATATTTGATATATTTGACATATAACCATGGCAACGCTTAATACCCGCGCGGCGCGCGGGCGTTAAGTGTCGTTAACGCCGTCGCGGGCGTTAGGATGTAGTTTTGCCCCGGTATCTAAGATGTAAAATGTCATTTTATGATTATGTAGGACATAAAAAGATAAAGAGACGAAAGAAATTACGATATGTCAATAACCTTATACTAGTATACTGGGAACCATCCTAACAAATCAAATATTAATTTTTGTAACTATAGGAAACACGTTGACTGCTGTTAGTTCCACCCCACTCTTTAAAACAAGCGCACGTTCATGGATAATAGAAGAGACATTTTTGTCGACTCTCCACTCATCACTCAATGATCACAACTGCGACACATGATTGAATAATCACCACTCATCGTGAATGATTCGTGCGCAATGTAAAATCGGTGTTTATTAAAAATTGAAGGGCGCAAACATAAATAAATCGGTTTACTATTTTAAAGGCAGAAATAAGTTGCAGGTGAAACCGAAAATAACGGCATATATGAAATTGTAGTTGTATTACTTTACTTATCACGAGAGAGTCGACCAAATAAATACTTTTGAAGCCCGAATGACTCGATGGTAGTCAGCCAATAAGGAATTACGGGCATGTACTAAATTTGACAGAAATGTCTAAACAAATAATTCTACGCCTCATAAGATGTTACGCTGAGAAATATTTATCTCTGTGCGTTGGTGTTTTTATGATAAAGTTTTTTTTCATACATCGCACCGATGTCATGGCGTCTAACCTCAATAACAATTCAGCTGTCAGCCTAAGCATCAACGAAACATAACTTCGTTCGAAATGAAGCAATGTTCCCAATTAACATTGTCATTAGAAGCAATTCTCATTCAAATTTCAAACAGCGTTTTCTCTTGAATTGAAGTAAAGTATGACATTTTATCTTTATACCGAGTGTCAGTCTCCCTAATGGAGAGTGGATATGTATTCCGCCTCAGCACAATCAAAACACATTTTGGCCACTACGATGCATGAAGCGGGCATTCGTGAAGTTTATTTTATTTATTTCGATAATCTTTATAATAATAATATTATTTATTAACCACTTAGTAGCCACATACATTACCAAAGTAAAGAACAATTATTGAAACAATGTCAGTACAATAATAAATAAATTATTTATTGTAAATTATACGATGTAATATTATTTAAATCTAGAGATGGCTCTTTCACAGTTTGTAAATCCAGTCTATTAACCCGGCTGTTTGTGGTCTACAGTTCGCCTAAGTGTACATATTGTTAATTAATAATTAATTAATTTGTATGGTTTAGTTGACGATCATTGATTAATTTAGAGTTAATTTAGAGGATCTGTAAAGTGTAATTACCGCTTATTATTTTTAATAATACACATATTAGGAAACAATATATTACTTTTATTTTAATAGCGTGCTTGTGGTTAGAGATTTGTCATGTTTTACAAAATAATTGATAAAACCCTGACCCCCCCCCCCCTCCCCAGTAATAGTTGTAAAAATGTATACGTTATAAGTTAGTACGCCTGCGAATTTTTGTTTGATTTCCAAATTTGGTTGAAAGAAACAAATATGTCAGCCAGAGTCAGCAACTTTTATCATAACTATTAATCATTAGTACTAGTAGTTATACAGGGCCGCTTGTGGACCAATATGCATACATTAGTTATAAATATCTTGATTCATCACCACTGATCACTATATTTTTCGAGTGCGTGATATGATAATTGACCCTGAACCGGCACTGTATAACTACTAGACAGTTCTTGTTCTATCTATTCCGTTCGCTAGTAATATCCCAAACAATATGTTGCCCAGACTTGTGTATAAGTGAGCATTTGGTGACGAATAGTGGTTTGATGTAATTTTACTTCTGTATGGTACTGAGCTCTGTCATAAACACCATTGCAATATTGAACGCATGATACCATTGAAACAGACCTTTCCACAAATAACGAAAACCGATTCACATTAAACATAATTTCCACACTCCAATAATTGTGGAATAGTCGACAGTGCAATTCTTTAATAACTGAACTTATCAGACATTCGCCACTACGGAAACGTGTTTGAAAGTGTTATCTGCATGATGAACGCCTGGTTATATTTGCACAATAGCGCGATTTGCGTTTTACGCGGCGATGGTTTTGCATTAAACTAGATTTGGATCCATAATGCCTATTCGAGATCATGGAACAGGGACGCGTACGCGTAACGACAAGCTTGTCACGTCACTCTGCATATTTGGGACGCACATCTATAGCGTGCGGCCGATGTACAGCCGTTTCGTGTGTCCACCGTCACCACGGTGTGCGGTAGTGGCCATCGCTGACAATACACACAATACGTGAACGGCGTGTCAATTCGATTACAGGGCCGCGGACACGCGTTTTTGTTTGTATGACATTCGAAAATTGGATTTATTAAAACGCGCGGTTGATTACTTCTCGTCGGGCTTTAATTTTTGAAGGTATTCGCAATCGGAATGTCCACATTTTTGGTAATGACGGACCATTTTACACGTTAACATTTGATGTACCCAAAGCTTTACATGTCACGGTATTCAAACTTAAATTAGATTGTCTGGATAAGTTGGTTTAATGATTGTGGGGTTGCCTATAGCCTATGTCCTTACAGAGTTACAGACATTATGTGATCCGCTGTTTGAATGCTCCTTTTTCAGAACCTTCAGCAGGCGTTGTATGTATGTCCAATTTTTCTGATGGTATGTATATGGCGGGTTTCCTGACCTGAAAAGACCTATTGTCATCAGAATTAAGTCTACTTTCTGTTGCCGGAGAAACAGTTTGGCCTTAGCGGCAGAGAAGATGATGGGTTTCTTAGCTTCTCTTCTATTTGTGGCTTCATCACCCAACTTTTAAAATTGATCATAATGTTTTTTACTGAATATGAACACTCTGTGACGATGTCATCATGAGTGAAACATTTGTTTGTTACACTATTTGTTACGCTATGAATAAACGGATACATGTCAATTTTACGCCAAAGGTTTAAGATATGGAAAATACCCCTAAACAGAGTTCACCCATGGATGTCCTGCCGAATGGTGTAAAATTCAAAGTTTAAGTTTTTCATTGCAGGATATTTGGAGACTTCTATTACACACAGAACATTGTTGCTGTCAAAAGCGCTATACGCCTAATAAACAAATAATTCTACGTGATAGAATTGTGTAAGTAGGTTGAAATGACTACTTGAATACTGAATTTGAAACTATGAAGAGAATTTTAAAGCTACTCTGTTCTAGCTGTTCTACGGTTCAAGCTAAGTGTACCTTGATATTTCCAAAACACTGCATTGTTATTAAGGTTACCAAACGTCAACGTTTTGAAATTTTAGTTTCTTTTTTAATGTTAAGTGGTGGAAACTTTTGAGCTCCATATTCTACAACACGAGCATATCGCAATGACCTACAGTGTATAAATATCGAGTTGCAGTACAGGTCACACGTGTTCCTGTGTCATCTGACTGTTTCAGTTTTGCAGTGCATTTTTCTGGACTCTGCGGTATATTTCTTACTAAATTCCAATAGCCGAGAGCTTGTTTTTTCTTCCTGCTGTGCGACTAGTGTCCCGCATCTTGTGATCTGTTCGACGAGTTGTTTTAATCCATAAGTCTCTAAAGTTGGAATCTTCGCTTGGACTGACCGGCTGATATTTTTTCCTATCATGCCGACCACCTGTGCTTCGTGTGCCTCGAAGATAACATCGGACTATGCCGAGTGCTGTGAATGTAAACTAAAATTTCATTTCGAGTGCTCCATTAATGAGGTTGTCTATCGCAAGAAGATTAACAATAAGCAACTCTGGAAGTGTTCAACATGCGTGCGGCGGCCTAAAAAAAGCGAGCATGATGATGGTGGGTCAATTGTTGTCGATTGCGCAACATTGAAGAATGAATTGATGATTGAATTTAAGAAATTAATAACCCCGCTCCACTCAGCTGTGGCGGATCTGAAGGCTGATGTTGCTGAAGTTAAGCTGTTCGCACAGCATATGTCCGATAGCTATGATTCATTCCTTCAAGAATTACAAATTGTGAAGTCTGAGAGAAAGATGGAATGTTGTAGCCTTAAGATTGACCTGGCTGCCAGACATAGCGAAATCAATGCCCTATCGGGTAGACTAAATCAGCTTGAGCAGTACGTTCGCAACCGAAATTTAATTGTAAACGGTGTTCCCCGCAGACTGAGGGCGAGGACTGTAGAACCATTGTTAGGAATATAGCTCTTAGATTGAATGTCAACTTAGAGCCTGGTGATGTTGATGTTGCTCATCGTTTGAAAGCTAGTAATAAATCAGTGGCGCCACCTATCATAGCGCAGTTCACATCAAGAACTACCCGCGACACGCTCCTTTCGAAAAAGAAGTTTATTTGTACTGAGGTCGGTCTGCGTGGCATGAAGATTGGCGATGTTGTATTTCTTAACGAACACTTAACCAACGCAAATAACAAGCTGCTGATGTTCACCAAGAATCTTGCTAAGGACTGCGATTACAGATTCGTTTGGTTTAGGAATGGTAAGGTTCTTGTGAGAAGGGAGACTGGTGTTGCGGCCTTTGTCGTTCATAGTGAGGAGGATGCAAGAAAGAAGCTTCTTAAGGATACTGCTGCTTCTTCTGAATCCCTGGATCGGTTGCCGGATACTCCTGCCGTTGTGGTCAACGACTCAGTATTTGAATCATGAAGTTTTTGTATAATTTGTGCTTTTTGGCTATATATGTGTTTCTTGTGCTCTGTTATGGCTGTTAAGGGTTGTGTTTTTACTTTGAATTTATCAAAGTTCGCGCGCTGGCACTATGTAGGTATGATTTTTGCATTTTTTATTACATTTTTATTGTTTCAATTGGCTTTTGTTTTTTGGTTGTTGCGCTGGCGATCACGTACTATTTCTTGCGTTGTTTCTTTTCTGCATTTGTTTTTTAATAAGCAACTATGACTCAGCTAGAATTCTTTAATTCTCTTGACAGCGAGAGTATTGGTACGGAGATTGCATGTGACGTAGATCATTTCAACTCTCTTTTTAGTGATTCTCTCGATTTTACGCGTGAATTGAACGTCTTTCATACAAACATCCGAAGTGCAAATCGTAACTTCGCCGAACTGGAAACGCTTATTCCTCTGTTGAGAGTTGAATTTGACATCATAGTTCTTTCGGAATGCTGGCAATTGGCAGCGCCAGACTACTTTTCATTGCCTGGTTATACTACGTACTATAACAATAGTAGATTTAATCAAAACGATGGGGTATTAATTTTGATGAAAGATATTGTTAGCCACAGCTCCAAAATTATTAATATAGATGGCAATTACAATTTCATACGTATTGAATTTACCAAACTGAATAAAAGATTTGGATTGACAGGTATATATCGCCCCCCTTCCTATGATAGGAATTCTTTTTTGACCCAGCTTAGAGAGTACATGGGCAGTTACTGTTCGTTTCCAACAGAGCTTCTGGTAGGCGATATAAATATAGATCTATTGAACATAAATCGTCGAGAGCGATATTTGGGTGATTACTTGAACGTGGTAGCCAATTTCGGTTTTCGGTCTTATGTTAACCTACATGATGGTCGCTGCTTGGACCATATTTTTATGAGATCGGCGTTAAATAACTGTGCTATTACACCTGTGATACTGAACTCAAAAATACCGACCACTGCCAAATATCTCTTCGAATATCTCAAACTATCTCAAATGATGAGGGTTCCCTTAATAAAGAGAAAATTCTAACTTAAACCTTTACCAATTACGAGAAATTAAGTAATAACCTTCGGATGGTTGACTGGAGCCAGTTGTTGTCTCATTTAGACTCTAATCTCGCAATGAAAACCTTTATATCTAGGTTGAAAAGAGAACTGAAAGAGTGCACTTTCACGCAGAGCTTTAGACCGCTGTGTAGGCTTCGCAAACCGTGGATTACTGTAGGATTGACAAACTCCATAAAAATTAGAGACCGCCTTTATAGACTGCATGTTACCAACCCCGCCAACATTCTGGTCCGTAACTCTTACCTAAGGTATAAAAAATTAATTCCGAAACTTGTGTTGGCTTCAAAAAATAAATACTATACTGATAAGTTTGTTGAACATGGATCAAACGTGAAAAAAATCTGGGAAACCGCTCGGTCTGCTTTGGGCCAGTCAACTAGTAAATCAACTTGCGTTTCTTCTTTAAATGTTGCAGGCACCATGGTTTCTGATCCCCTGTTAATCGCCAATGAACTAAATGAATTTTTTGTTGGTGTCGGTGCGAGCATCACTAAGTATATTCCGTTAAATCTCGTAGGCAAACATCGTTACATCCGGAATATAGCTCCAACTGGGGATACTCTTTTTTTCCGCCCAGCTACCGAGATTGAAGTCATGAATATGATTAAATCATTAAAGTCAGGTTCTAGTTCCACGGATGGTATTTCTGCAAACCTTCTGAAAACTATCAGCGCGGAAATCTGTGTGCCTTTAACTATGGTTTTCAATAACTGCTTTTTGGAGGGAACTTTTCCTTCATTGCTCAAAGAAGCCTTAATCATGCCATTATTTAAGGGGGGGGGGGGGGGGGGCGCAACCTGCAGATAGGGATAGCTATCGCCCAATATCGCTCGTGTTTTCGCTCTCAAAACTTTTTGAGAAATTAATTAAATCTAGGATATTTTCGTTTGTCAATGCTAATAATATTCTGTCTAACAAACAGTTTGGTTTTATGGTCAGCACGTCTTCAAGCGCTATAGTAAATGAGAAATAAATTACACAATTCACAATCAAATCAAACTCCGAAGAACTCAATTGTAAAAACTTACATTTTGTCAGGCGCGGCCCGTGAAGAACATAAAACTACATACAAAGGTCACAAGCAAACATATATGAGACAGCAGAATACATTCAAATACATTTTTTACGATTGTCAAAACATCAGCGTTTGACACCATTTTGACACTACCGACACAACCTGCTGTGACATTAGAATGAAAAATCTTGGCTACCTAAGATGCAGACACGACCGATCTCAATCAAATACAATTTGCTCATGCAGCTAAACTATTAATTTTACCAACAAATGTCATAGGCACAAATTATTCAAAATTTCCTCTACTTTAATTTATTATTTAACTATTTTGACGAACTTACAGAAATGGCGGCTCATTTGCAAAATCCTTGAAAAAGGCTTAGGATAAACTACCATTTTATTTGGACCCTTTTGAACCAAAAGCTTTTCAGCTCTAAGTTAGGTCATAAAACTTATAAATAATAATAATAATAATAATAATAAACTGTTTATTCAATAGACATAAAAAACAATGCATAGAACACGTCAAAAAAAAACAGCGACTTAACAAAAACCAAATATACAAATTTGAGAAAAAGAAAATAACAAATTCATTGTAGCTATACACAATGTTGTACGACAACTAATTATCAAATTGTGCATGCTCGAAAAATGATGCTATTGAATAGAAAGCATTTTTGAGCAAATGTTGTTTCAATTTGCATTTTAATGATTTCTGGGGAAGCGTCCTGTATGTTGGTGGCAGGTGGTTAAATATCTTCATAAGCTGTGTCACTGCTGCTCTATGGATTGTGGCCAATGTAGTCTGCGGGATCCTCAGTATAGCATCCTGATTTGCCCTTGTTTCGTATGAATGGCAGGTCTCATACTCCTTAAACATATCATTGTAATTAGCTTTTACAAAACATACACATTCTAAAATGTAGATACATGGCATTGTTAAAATTTTGTTGCTGATGAAAATATTCAAGCACGGCTCTCTGGCTTTGAGTCCGAATATGCACCTCAAACAGGACTTCTGAAGTCTGAACACTCTCAGTGCCACCGCGGAGCCATCCCAAAAAAGTATACCATACTTGATTCTGCTGAAGATGTACGCGTAATAACTTGAGAGTGCTGCTTCCACATTCACCACAGCAGCGATCGTCCGAAGAGCATACACATAACATGATATCTTACTGCTTATGTAGTCAACATGCTGTTTCCAGTTAATTTGTGGATCCAAGACAACACCCAGAAACCTTGCCCCAAGCACAGAGGTAAGTGTATTGTTCTGATATTTAACAATCAGTTCTTGCTCCGGCTTCATCGCAAATTTCATCATTTGTGTTTTTGACACATTTAGTTTCAAATTGTTGTCGTTGAACCAATCTTCCAACTTAATTAGGCTGTTAATAATTTCCTCTTTCAGATTTATCTCGTTTGCAGCTCCAATGATCACTGATGTGTCATCCGCGTACATCCCCATCGGATGCTGTAGAAGCTCAGGTAAGTCATTTGTATAGAGTATGTACAGAAAAGGTCCTAGAATAGACCCCTGTGGGACTCCCTTTCTTACAGGCATCCAATCCGATGCTTCCTCCATTTCGTCAACAATCACGCGTTGTTTCCTATTGGTTAGATACGAACTGAGAATGTTCAACATTGGTCCACGGATCCCCATTAGTTCCAACTTACATAGAAGAGTGGTATGGTCAACGCTATCGAAGGCCTTTGATAAGTCAAGAAAAATTGCAGCCATTTTGTTTCTATTGTTCAGTCCCTCTAATATCGACCTTAATGCCAGATAAATTGAGCGAGTGGTGGATCTACCCTTTAAATAGGCGTTTTGTGCTGGCGTTATAATGTTGCATTTTTCGATAAAGCTGATCATTCTATTTAGGAGTGTTCTTTCAAAAATTTTTCCTACTGTTGATATCAAGGCAATAGGTCGATAGTTGGAGATGTCGCATTTATCCCCCTTCTTGAAAATCGGTATTATATGAGACATTTTTAGTTGTTCGGGATATATTTGTGCTTTAAGACAATTGTTGATAACATCACATAATGGTTTGCTTAATGTTGTTGCGCAGGCTTTAAGTATTTTTGTAGGAATATTATCAGGACCCGTCGCGGCTGTGTTGTTCAACGAAAATATTATGTTGTAGATTTCAGTAGATGTAGTGTCTGATAGGTATAGTGTTTTGTCGTTTCTCTTAACAAGATTGTGAGTTTTGGGGATTTGATACGAAGTGTCACATACACTTATAAAATACGAATTAATCCTATTTAATGTATCCTTATTATTTGTATCTCCTCGGTTTTGTAGCAATTCCAGTTGAAAATCACATTTTGGTTTGCCAGTTACTTCTCGCACAATGGCCCATGTTGTTTTTGTTTTATTACTTGATAAAGCAAGGATGTTGGAATAGTAATTCTTCCTTTTTAGTTGTACCGTATATCTCAATTCTTTCTTAAAATTGTTATAATCTTGCTGAGTTGCGTCACCTGTTCTAATACCATCGTATAGTTGTCGCTTAATTATTGAACGTGTTCGTATGTCATCATCTATCCACATCCGCGAATTGTTTGATAACTGATTACAACTGTTTCTTGTGCAATGAACTGTTATTGATTCTTGTATATGATGTACCAATCGTTGCAAACATAATTCCGGGTTAGGGTGACTTAATTGATTTTCCCAGTCAATGTTGCGTAGATCATCGTTTACAAGTGACATGTTGGCAGATGTAAATATTGTATGTTTCCTGTGCTTGTTTTTTTTTTCGTTTGGTCGTTGTTTCACCGTCAGACTTAAATTGTAGATTTTGAACTTTCGTCTCGATACCTTTAGTTGTTTCTCCGGAATCGTCGTCACAAAAATTGTTTACACACACACACACACACACACACACACACACACACACACACACACACACACACACACACACACACACACACACACACACACACACACAGACATTTTTTTGTACCTTGGTCAAAAATGTTCAGGGGACCCATAAAGACCTATTTCCGCTAAAATCTAAAATTTTTTTTTCGGCACGATTACAATACTTTATAATACTGCGTATGATAAAGTAAAAAGACTTGTTTGAGTGATATATCATAACTGAAACTGACGAAAAAAATGATAAACTCAAACGTCCGCCCATTACAACACCAATGGTTTCTCCTTGATCTTTAAAGATAAGTCAAGTACACAGTTAGTTTTCTCTTGCCGTTACAATGTTTTTGTTACAAACGTCATAGTCCACTGGCATTTACTAAAAACAATAAAAACATATTGTTTAAATATATCACCCTGTAGAAGAAAAAAAATCACCCTGTATACGATGCTATAAGATCTCTAGTGCCCTTTTTTACCAAAATAATTTCATTACCCATTGATTTTAATACATCGTTCATTTCACATTAAATTGACCCGATATTATCAGAAATGTTGCATAACCAAACATAAAGCAACATAACTTTGGATTGAAACGGTCTGTTATTGCGAATATGGTTTCAATCTTCATACTACCCGCAATTTGCTTTTTAAAGAAATAGTTGAATTGACTAAATATTATTGGAAATACGAGTGATTACAAATTTGTACCGGATTTTTTGCCCACAGTGTATATTTTTTCGTAATGCTATTATTCCTAGATACATATTTCCGTTCACTGTAATATTATTTTGGTATTCTGATATTCTGTATCATAACAGTATACAAACTTTACCAGTTTTATTGGATGTTCAAATCCACACCGAAACACGTAAAAACACCAGTATTCATCATTATACTGATCTACGTCATTCTTTTAAATTTCATTCCGTTCAAAATATTTTCCTCCATCAAGCTACCTACTACCTACCTTCCAATTATTCAGATTTATGCTAACGCGACGCAAACATTTCCTAAAATATTGCAAAGCTTCGGCTGGTAGAAGGGCCACATTCTTCCTCCATCTACGATGAAACCGCCTCCGAAGGAGCCCCCTATTCTCGCGGAAAACGTCAATGGCGGGCCATATAATCCCCATAAGCCGGATCTGGGGTTTTCTCGATCATTTGCTTTTACGGTCGGGAATTTTCGTAAAAAACGGGGCGACGACGCCGCCAGAGACGCGCGATATGAAAGCGATGAACCGCGGAATTCAATTTTCCATTGACACTCATCTGTCTTCCGGTCTGCGACATCCCCTCCCCATGCTTCAGCTCGCGGAAAGCGATCGGTGGGGTGGCTGTGGGAACCGCCTTGCCATAACACGGTTTAACTTTTACTGCAAATAGGTTCAACGTTAAGTGGTTTAATATGCTATTCGAAAGTTTGAACACCAAACGACCACGACCAAGGAGACGTAACGGCTATTTATCCGGAGATAGGAACCATAAAACTACGTCGACCACTCTGATTATACCTTTTTATGGTTTCTGTGGATTGCGGATCTACTACTTGGGAAATAAGCGAGATTATGACGGTCATAAGGATTCAATCCAACAGGAGGTAGGTATTGTACTGGATTGGGCGTCATTAACTTGAGATTATATTGAAAATACTGGATAAAATATTTTGATGGTCCGAATGTTTTTTTTTATTCTGTTTATATCCGATGATTAAAGTTGATAATTTCGGACGTTGTGAGCTTTATTATAAATATTATTACAATATAACATTAATTTGTTGTTTTCGGGATAGAGTTGCTCGAAAATGGCCGTTCATCACAATTTCAAGTATTTTAGTCGATCATACTTGAAATTCTAGAATAAATACAGCTACCTCGCAGTTGTCATGTTTTCACTGTATAGCAGTGCATATGTCGTAGGCAAATGGTAATTTTAGGCAAATAGATATGAAACCTGTATTTATATTTTTAAAACTATTTGCCTAGGCAAACGTTTTTGCCAAGACCGTTGTTAGGCAAATAGCATTTATTTTTCAATCGCGTTTGTTTTAAAATTATGTGAGGTTATGTGCAATCCGTGATTGTTTGTTCTAAAATACGTCATAAATAATGTTTAGTCGTTGATTACTTCTGAGTAATATCGTATTCTAATCATCACGGTTCTAATGAACTTACGCCTGATTTGTTGTGACAAGCATCAACACTCATGATAGATAGATAGAAACTTTATTCAAAACATAGCCTATTTGCATAGGGTATGCCGAAACGTCACACAGTACAATAATGCAAAGAATGTACTCAGAAAAACACAAACATGGTCAAACGATGCAATAAATTAAAAAAGGACAAATCAGTGATACATATAAACACGTCATGAAATACACTCCAACATAAATAAAAAAACTCCGCAGGAAGTAACAAGTTCTGTCCAACAAGAAACGCTTAAAAAAATTAGCCTTTTAGGTTAGGAATGTTTAGTTTCCCTTTTACAAGGAAAAAAGTTATACTATACTAAAAAACAGGAAATTTCTGAATTCTTATCAACTGGGCAATTTGACGCATCGTATCGCTCACATAATTTGAAAATCCAACACTATGCTGACTGTACGCACTGCCGTCTCCAGTTCGTCTAAACGCGCACATTTCACGGTCACTTGTGATTAGGGTTGCACTTTGGTCACTAAAACCAGTAGCTTACGTCATCATTTATTCTCCATTTATTGCCACAGGGGAACAAAAAATTGTTGCTGCCATTTGTATGGCAATGCTTGTCATATAAGAGTTCTGGCATAAAAATGAGGATAGCCGACAGAGAGAAAGGATGAGACCCCCATTAATTGATGATGGTACTGACTTCTCTACCCGTATGGAATATATTTTAGCATAGCAAAACGTGACCAATCGATTTCTACAACAAAATGCTATTTGCCTAACTATTTGCTTTGGCAAATGCATTTGCTTAGGCAAAAAGCTTTAAACATATAAATGAAGACTCAATATCCATTTGCCATGGCAAATAGCTTAAACTCGTTTTTCTCGGAACATTACTTATTTGCGTATACATACAGGCTGAATCACTAGAGTTGCACTGGTCGATCCTACATTTAACAAGAGACACAGAAAATATTTTACACAAAGCTTGTTTGGCACATCATTTGCTTTTGGTTGCTTTTTGTACTGACTATAAATCCGCTCGCCAACGTTGCATATGAATAAAGGCCTTAGCATTTTCTATTCTCCACTACAGTGGTATACCGAAGAATTTCGCTTAAGGCTTACTTTGGGGTACAACTGAACTTGCTAGATCTGCGGGTTCATTTGCTGTACGATTGCAAAAATGGTAAAACATACTTAACATTATCCAATATCATGATACCCATAATTTTGTGTACCTATATGAATAAATCCAATTAAATACGCTCTAAATGGCGTTTTCTATAACCTATAGACATTTTACATGAAGCTATGCAACACACTATATAGCAGGAATTGTAAGTCACAAAAACTAGTAAACCTAGATATAGGAATTACTGAATATAAATTAAAAACAACTTAAAGGAAATTGCAGGTGCAAATAATATACATGGTGTTATACTTAAAATCTCTGGAAAACGCCTTTTGAAAATATTTAAAAAGTACTTCAGGCTACGATCATCCTGTATAGCGCATGTAATTTTTCATGACATGAGCATCTTGCTATGGTTTTACTGATTATCTAACAAAATTTTTAGAACAATATCTGCAAAAAATGTAATACAGTAGAGCGGCGATAATCCGAACCTCGGTAATCGGAACGTTCGCTAATCCGAACGCCCAGAAAGAAATAATATTAAAATAAATCACTGAATAACCGAGGAAAAACCATTTTTGTCGATCCCTGTTTACAGAAAATGTTGCTTTCGTTTATATCTTGAAGCCAATACTAGTATTTTCGACTATTTAGCTGCAATATTTGATAATCCGAACAATTTGATAATCCGAATCACCGTCGGTCCCAATTAGTTCGGATTGTCGACGCACTACTGTACCTATCCAGCTTTTTGAAAAATGTAGTTGCCAATTTTTCGACAAACAATTGCATATCGCCGAAACTATTTTCTTTAAATGGGCAGGATTTGATACAATTGGAAAGACAACTTATTTCGTGTTTAGAACATGGTATAATATACAGGGCTATTAATTTAAAATTATAGTATTTTTTTCTTAACGCCACAATGCAACATACTGTATAAATAAAAAATAATTGTCTGTTGTAGAAAATTATGGGTTTAACAACTTTTGTATAAAATATAGTTTATATTTCTTAATATAAATGCAATATCGACTACTACGATACTAGTGACTCACCATGAATAGCTCCCCTAGCGACCTATATTATCTACGGGAGTAAGTATTGCTTAACGAGTTGCATGGGTGGATTACAAAAGGGAAAGAAATTACCAAAAGACCACATGGATAAAATGGATAAATAGGACGAAAGTGATGATAAATTCGTGGTGAAGTTCCGTTACAAAAAAGGAGAAAATAGCGAAAAGCACATCATGGATATGAGAATGAAAAGAACAAAAATGACGAAAGCGGCTCTTCTTCCGGTTTATCCCAACCCAAATCAAAACTGCAAAAGCATAAATTCTTCAGATAATAAGAAAAAAAAATCTGACGTGGCTAAGCAAATGCCTTTATCATACTATTTAGTGTTTCCCAAACACTGATGTGACAATACAGTCAATAGTATCAAAATATCTGTCAAATCCTGGCTAACTACTTTTAATGCAGTTTGAGCGATCTTCATGAAATAGAATACATAAATTAATACAAAATTTCCTCTACTTTAATTTAGTATTTCACTATTTTCACAAAATTACAGAAGTGGCGGCTCATTTACACAATCGTTGAAAATGCTAAAGTAAGCTGGAGTAAAGATCCAGTTCTTTTAGTAGTTTCTCCGTGTTCCGTTGTTTTGGTTTAACAACGTCACTAAACACTTTTCCAGCTTTACTTTAATAGTATACTGCTCTCAATCCAGCTTTGGCTCAATTTTTATGTGGGTGTTATACTTATACAGGCTGGAAATTAAGCAACGGGTAAACTCGATAACTTCGTTAATATTTGTTTTAGGGCAAAAGGGTTATAGCAATTGAAACTACAGCGCATATTAACAAGTTGTTTTAAGATTTGACTCCATTATCTGAAGAATAATATTTTTTTTATTTCTGTGGGATTTTGTAATTTTTATTCAACTGTGCACATTTTTCTCTAGCTTGCATAAGAAGAGAAATTGAAAAAAAACGCCTCGAAAACATTGACAGTGAAATAATAATGATACATTAACGTGATTTAAATGATTAAAGTAATCTTTTGAGGTATGCGGGTTTCAAGCAAACATTTTGATTATTTATACTTGTTAACAAAACTGTTATAATAAATCCGTATTTTGCCTCTATGAATAGTACGAGTTGCATGTTCATTTTAACTGTTCCTTATTTTATTTGACCAATACATTAACTATCATCAAAATTGCATAACTGAAGAAAAAATATGATATTGATGATTAATTCTCTTCATATGGGCATATAGCAATAGTTACTGGAAATGCCCAATATCAAGTCTGCTAAACGCAACTTCAAAACATTTCCCCTATTTAAAACTGGTTATTGGAAAATTGCACAGCTGAAAGAGAAACTATGATGATTAATTCTCCTCATATGGCAATAGTTATTGGAAACGCCCAAAATTAACTGTACTAAAAGCAACTTCAAACCACATTTTCCCTATTTATCACTCGTTAGTACTAAATGGTACGTGATACGTATATCCTCGTACGCGTTCGATTACCAATTATCGCCTAGCGTGTAGTCCGCATTCATCGCATAAAGAATACTCCAATTTCGATCCGATACGTATGTAGAGATGATTATTTCCCATTCCCCCAATAAAAGATGAAAGAAGATTGCGAGCAAACGCGAGCTCGCCGAACCGCCGGAAGAAATGCGGACTACATGATTCTCGTACAAAGTACTGGGCCGGAGGCGGCAGCGTAGCCACCGCCGCCGTCGCAAAGTAGATTTCAATGAATAATTTATCCGCGCAGCTCCTTCTTCCTCGTTAGCGCGCGGGACCAACCGATATTATTTTCGCGGCTCCCAGCCGATCGGCAACGTCATTAGGCTGAAATTGAAAACTCATCTGGCGGATTTTATTCCTCCGAATGAAATTCCACCCCCGCGGTAGAGGGAGCTGCCGCCGCCGAAAGCAAAAATGATGGATATCGGTAACGCGTATTGAATATTTATCGGGAAAGAATAACTTGATTCGTCCGCAGGGAACGCTACCGTTAAGAAAAACATCTTTGGGGAGTTGGGGAGGATTTTACCCCCGTCCCCACGCGGACGTCCACAAAAGGTTTAAAATTTCAGTTCATGAGCGAGACGCGTGTCAAAATTACCTAAAAAGTAACTGATATTTGTCGAGAAAAAAATTAATTACGTTTACATCATTGCAGGAAAGGAAGAGAATTGATAACGCTGAAACATGGATTTTATGACCGCGGAGAAGTTAGCCATAAAAGATAGGCATAACTTTCGTATTCAAATTTTGTTATGAAACATATATCAAATTATAGGGGTGCTCAAGTACTATACGCCAGTGTTTTGTTCCAAAAATTCGTCAAACGATGATGTCGGAAATTTGATCTATGTCAGTACGTGTCACCTTATAAAAGCACTTGTCATCTCTATAAAGAATTGCACATCACTTTTTGCAGCAACCACATACGCAAACAAGTGTTACAAATCCAGAAAGCGCATATAATTCAGCAAACAATAGGTATTAGAAAGGTGCTACCACTAATATCACGTACGACTATAATACAAGAAATTGGCGGGTCGTTCAACTAAGAAGTGCTATTAATGAACGTAACTCACGCTAAAATTATTCCATGACTTCCCTAAGTACGTCAAATGATAGGCAGTTAAATGCACTATTTACCCTTGAACGGTCCGAGCTTTGCTCCACGGTGAAGTACCCTTAAATGGCGATAATGTCCGTACGCAACCGTTCCCGCCGGCGTTCATATTGTCTCATAAGGTCGTTCAGAGCATAAAACATAATCTGTCGCGAGATTAGTTTGTGTTTTGGGAAGCTTGTTCTAGGAATGTGCAGCGATAAAACAACAAACATAAGTCCACACCAGGAAGGTCGGCTACAACCCAATACCTTTGGAGAGCTACTATAAAGGATTAAAACATTTTGAATTGTAATCAGACTTAGATCGGTGTTAGTACTAATCTGTATTACACCAGTATGTAATCAGTAATTAGTTACTTATCATCAAGGCAGTTATTAAAAACCATACCATTGTAACGTACAAGAAATAAATCAACTGAATAACCGCTGTGAAGAGTCGTTATCCCCTCGGGGAAGCTACCATCTCCGCTACAGCCCCACAAAGATGCAAAAACGTTAATGTGATTACTCACAAAGGGGTAACCACCCTCTGTTAATGTCACAATATGTCGGTGGGTTGTTGCAAGAATATGTTTATAACTTGTAAATATTGTTGCATAACTTTCTATCATATATCAAATTGTAGGTAATTAAAACGGTATTGCACCCATCGCCGCTTGGAGTTTTGCTCCACGGCGAACAACCCTTAAACAAGGATAATATTTGAACGGAACTAGTCTGGCGTAGCGCATAATTTCAGGACAATTTCACTACAAACACGTCTAAAAAAATCTTAGTTTTCATGTAGTATCGTCATAATTTGAAATTTGGGACTGTAGTGCAACTGTCGATGTATGATGTTTTATAATCATACCACACAGTACTTTCACCATAAAAACCCGAACAGCCATGTAAATTTATGACTTTGTTTATGAGTGGTATATCCATTAGCGGATCATGCTTCATTCTCGTAAATTAGATCATTCGGTATGTGCTAGTCAAAGTGATTGCCCAAGAAGAAAGACTGAAAAACCTTTCTAAGAGTCGTTTGCGCTGAATACGAATCCGGGCTCGGTTATCTGGTTTTAGATTTTGTATTTCTGCTTTATAACAAATTGAGGATCCTTGTCTTAGTTATATTTGTGTTATTTTTTTAAACAAATCTGTTGGAAAATGTTATCTTTATAAAACCTATTTCACCAAGAATCACTCCTGCTGTATAGTTTTTACATTGCGTAGGTCTCGTTTCAAGTGGCATGATTGAATGATTTTAAATTTCAGGTTAAATCTCTATTATTTGGTTTCAAACACAACCTTACTAAAAATAAAACTTAATATAAATTTTAAGTATTTTGAGTTTGTGAAACTTTGACCTTATTTAAGAATAAGGATTAATGTTAAGACTTTAATTGAATTTGAATTATGCAAGACTACAGAATGTTTTCCTTTATTACTTTAATTTTATTATTTTTTCGTGCAGGTACAACAGGATTTAATATTTTCCATTGTGTATCTCGCTTTACGACAAATTGTTGCTGACGCGTTTTACACCACTTGACCTATTATCAATATTCGCTCGAAACTCTCTTCTTGGTGAATCCCACTTCTATAGTTAGAAGCACCCTCAAATAGTCATCATTCCGCTATTATTTGCAACGACACTATCACTATTCACTATTAATACACTCAAATACCTGTGTATGCTCCCAAATACAAGGCGACGGTTTTCCTCTAACTTCTACCGACAGAACCCAGAATAATTGAGAAAAACCTTACTTTGGGGCATTCGACTTGAATAATTTGGCTCCGCACAACAAGCACGATGAAAAACAGGTCTTCTACATGTTGTAGTTGAACTGACTCGATATCCTTTTGGATACATCTAGTTATCTTTACAAAAGTTCTGGACCAAGTGATATCATCAAATAAATATTATTATTATTATATTATATGATGTTGCTAATGATCTATATTAAGTCGTCAATCCACAAAGACTACTACAACGTGGTATTTCATAATAATAAAGTGCAAGGTATTGCCGTAATGAAATAGGTATTTTATCGCATATTGGAATGCCCAACAGTAAGCTGTAACTAGTAAGCAGGGGACCAGTTACTGTAAAAACAAAAATCGTTTGGAGTCTAAGTTGAGTTTCATCCCCCAAGCCGATGCCGACAACGTTGTAAATTTTGACAGTACGATTTTATGCGGGAGCACGTCGCTTCATTTTGCATTCGCCGTGTAAACAATCCCTAAGTTGAGTTTGAACACGTTCTATTTAATATTGTTTGCCGGGCTGAGTGAGAGTATGGCTACTCAAAAAATATACCCTTTGCATCTTCTACTGCACGCTTAAAAAAGCAATATCAGCGGCAAATATTGGTACCGCAGCCACAATGGGAGAACGTCGAAGTTGTAATTTCCCTGAAGATTATATCCAATAAATCTGAGATCTCGACTTACAATCATTCGATTCGGTTCCTTATACATGCTTTCTAGGAAATTGATGATATAAAGCTATTTAAGTCACATGGATTAAACGAAACAACGTAATCGAAGGGGTGTTGGGAATATATTGGCTGTGAACAGAATTTCTAAAATACTAATAGGACCAGAGTTCTCAAAATTGCATTCCGAGGGTGCGCAACTAAATTATACCTTCATACAAATGTATATGATAGGGCAAATGGTTATTTCGGCAAAGAACTTGTGGCTAGACAAAAGACTTTTAAGGCTCCCTTTATATTCTAAATGCTATTTGGATAGGAAAATGTATTCCCCAAAACCGTTATTAGAGAAATAACATTATAAAGTTTACCCCCCCATTTTGTTTTAAATTATTACGATTATAACGATTATTATTATTACTATTATTATTATTATTATTATTGACGTGGAGTTTTGAACCTCTCAACCATACTAGAGTTTAGTGTGGATGGTGTTTCTGATATTAAAGAGTAAATACTAAAAACACCAACAGATCTAAAAAATCTGATGTGGCCAGGCACATGACTTTATCATACAAAATATAAAATTAATAGTTTAGCTGCATGAGAATCTATTTGATTCAGATAAATCGTGTCTACATTAAAGTACGGAATAGCGCGACGAGCGGTGATGCGGCGCGTCACCGATGACGGAGCGTCGCCGTCGCATGTGAGCGAGTCGCGCTATGTAGTTTTCGGCAGGAGTGACATCAACGTTTTTTGTGTTGCCTTTTGAGAAGTACGTATTTAAAAAAATTTAAAAATGGTTATATTTCTGGATAGGAAATGTTAGGTTGATACCACTTCTACGAAACCTCAAGTTTAAAAAGCTAATTCAAATTCTGACAGATTTATATTCGTTCATGACACTGTAGATGTCACATCCGTACCAACATACTAAAACTTAACTATACTCATCGCTATACTTTATTTACAATTTTCTCAATTTATCGTTTTTACAATTAGATAACAACGGGTTGATATTTCTTATCAACAAACAATCAAATTGGCGATCTTATTTTATTTGAATTTTGTATTTTCTACTTTGCCGCACTAGAGCGGCAACGTTCCATAGCGGTTCTCCAACCTCTGATGAAACCAGCTGTTTTCAAGTGTGACAGCCATAGACATTTCTGTGGTGACAGCACAAAAAAATATTTGTCAAATCCAGGCTACGTTGAAGTTTCATATCAACGCAGATGCGACCGATCTCGATCAAATAGAATTTGCTCTTAAAGCTAAACTATTCATTTTACCAAAAAATATCATAGGCATAAGTTATTCAAAATTTCCTCTACTTTAATTTATTATTGAACTATTTTGACGAAATTACAGAAATAGCAGAACATTTGCAAAATCCTTGAAAAATGCTTAGAGGAAACTGCCAGTTCCTTTGGACCCTTTTGAACCAAAAGCTTTTCAGCTCTAAGTTTAGTCATGAAACTTCTAAATATGAAGTTTCGTCCCGATACCTTTAGTAGTTTCTCCGGAATCGTCTCAACAAAAATCGGGTACACACACACATACACACACACATACACACACACATACACACACACAGACATTTTTTTGTACCTTGGTCAAAAATGTTCAGGGGGCCCAAAAAGACCTATTTCCGCTAAAATCTCAATTTTTTTTTTCGGCACGATTACAATACTTTATTATACTGCGTATGATAAAGTAAAAATAACATATTTTCAAAAAGAGAAAACGCAATGTGGTGAAGGAATGTACACAGATAAAAATAAATAAGTACCTAATACTGGGTAAATTTCAACGATCAGGTGTATGTAAATAACCACATAACCCATCGTTACAACCATAACTATGCCTTTTCCAGTTCGTATAAACAAAATGCTATTTTCTCCAACAACAATTCTGGCAAATAGCGTTTAGAACATAACTTAAGATTTTTTTTAGTAACCATTCGCCAGTCATTTTTGAAATAACATATAACGGTCTGAAATTAACGAAACATGAGTATGATGGAAGTTAGTGATTTTCAAAGTTAACGTGAATATCTTAAACGAAAAGGTTAACTTTGTTAGTTAATGATTAGCGGATGTGTTTTATAGTAGATGGTTTTATAATAAACTGCTGATTGTTGTACCTTTCTGAACCAATTTCATTGAATTTGATGCAATAAATTGGAAAGTTAGGTTACCTTTTGCAATGATTTCCGGTCTTCCAATTGTACTGTAATTGTACAATTGTAATTTGATTATTATGAGTGAGTGAGATCACTAAGTATTTTAATTATTTTACAGTTTTACCGTACTAGATGTAAAAAATGCAGGTATCCAAAAAATATCAAATTTGGGTCTACCTTTTAGCAATTATTTCCATCTCATCGTAAACAAGTTTAAGTCTATTGTGACGTAATGGACTTTAAATCGCCGGTATAAAGAAACTGTGGTGAAGCCATGTACATCAAATTAGCATATTAGATTCAGGAAAAAATAGCATTACATACGCGTTCCTGAAAATTTGTATAATAGTTCTTCACACAGAAATATACCGGAAGTAGTCATAACTATACTCACGATGGTGTACATTATCTGATAACAGTTTCAAGTAATTGCCTTGGTTCTCAGGGCTTTTCCTTTCCCCTTAGAGTCCTTTAGAACTAACACTGCTTAATTAAGAAAACACATCAATAATTGTATTGAAGTGAACTGAGATTTAAATAGAAATCTATATGTAGAACGTTATGTTAAAATCAACTTGAATCCGTTTTGGTGGCGGTGCCGGGAGATCGAAAGTACAAGTAAAATTTAAGTTCTTGCTGGTACACATTAAAAATATACTGTTATGTTAGCTTCAGTTTTAAGTTATTTAAGTATTAGACCAGTGGGCCCTACTGGTACTTACATAGTATGTATAAATTAAACACATCCATTTTTATTTCCAAGTTTGCTATTGTTAAATCATAACATGCTGATAATTGTATTCAGGGGTACATTAACAATTTGTTTGCTGTTAACTGACACTTGAATAGTTATTTAACACTTTAAAAATACGCATTCACAGGTTACTATTGACAACGTGCTCATTTACCGGAGGTCAACCTTCCCATGTTGCTTGTTGGCAACCTCATCACCTCTAACCCTGTTTACGTTGGTTGGTGCCGTAATTGTTTGTTGCCGGTAATCACATACACATACAACCACCATATTATTGCCGTATTCTCGCTAAATTAATTAATTACGTACAAACAGTTATTACACAGTAAGAAGCTTATACTACAAAATGTCTTATTAAATTATTTTTAAACCACATTCTCCAGCATAAGCATTACTCGTAAAACACATATTTCGCTGTGGGCAATTTGTAGCGTTCAAATTTCATTACACTGTCCGCAATTCCCAGTTGAAGCCACAAATCTCCGCGTTCGATAGAGGAGAGCACAACAATCTTGCAAAAAGGAAACAATTAAAGCCCGAATGAAAATATACGATCCTCCGCGGCGGTTGGCAGCACTGGCTGGAGCGGTCGTCCCGATTCGTTAATGATCTCCGACAGACGTCGTAAATTAAACGCGAGGGGTTGCACGAGGGGCGGTCGTGGGTGCCGTCCCATCCCGTACGTCGATTATTATACAGGAAAAAGACGCGGCCCGCAGAATGGGAACGAATTACTGTGGTCCTTTGGAGCAGTTGCCCTGGGATGCCATAAAATACGCTCTAGTCGGTAAGCGTTCCAATAAAGTAGTTTTCGTTCGACGTCGGGACTGGGAAAGAAGGAAAGGAAAAAAATAACTGTTCGAAAGGCGAGGAGGAAGAAAGAACGGCTTCGGTTCGGTTCGGGGGTGACGCAACTCTCTAACCCGCACGTCTCGCCCAGGAAGGCGAAAGAATCAGTTCCTTAATCTAATGTGAACGGATATGAAAGTCACATTCTTTTGTGGACGCTTAGAGCGCGTATAGCGGTTACCGACAATGGAATCCTTTATGTTTCTGATGGGAAACCACTCAACTCCGTTGCCTTCCTGCCAGATGGATTAATTTTTTTCCTCGCCCGCTAGCTTTTTACACCAGAACTCCCATTTGAGCTGGGATCGTCATAAATTTCGTTTAATTAAATGTACCTACTTCTCTCCCTTCAGTCCGCTTGTGCTTTTGGTGGCTCGCGTAGATGAGAAGATTTAATTAATGTAACGTTTCAAACCAATCGATGCATTATAAAGTGATTTATTTAATGTGATTCTTTGCCACCTACATCATTGTATTTTGTTCTTATTTTATACAGAGACAGAGTTGGATTATGAGCCGGATACTGATTTAATACCCAGGGCCGGCGGAAGGGAATTACTTGGACCGGGCAAGTACCGTCTTTGGCGCCCCTTATACTAATTAGTTAAAAGAACTGCAAACAAATTATTTGCTGTCTACGTTTAATTCATAAAATACTTCGTCATATTTTAACATTTACACATTTATTACACCAAGTTTATATAAGGAATATATTATAATATATTATATTTTTCTAAATAAATAAGATCACTAGACTGTAAACCTAAATATCAGGGTGGTCCTTGTTTTTAAACTTTTATTTTTTTTGCGGTAGCCTCTCAGTTTGTTTATTATATCCATAGTTTGCGATCGATCATAACATATGGAGAAAAAGTCCAATTTAATAATATAAAATGGTTTTAGATTTGTTTTACAACATAATTTACATAACACAATGATTAGCTTAATCTACAAAAATAATCCACTTGAAAATACAAGAAATGCTCTGATATCTAGAGTCAACAGATCTAATGATCTGATCTCTATTGATTTATAGATGTAGGATCCATTGGCTAGACGGTTCGAACCATTCAGTTAGTATCGTCGTCAGGCCATAATTTTGCAGTTTATAAAAACATGTGGTATTTGAGGTTATGGCCATTATTTCTATTTGTTATACTATTGGAGTTACTACGTCTCAAACTTATGGGGAAATTTCGAGCACTACAGAAATAAATACTCGGTTGCGCTTATTTCATTTTGTATTAATATTCAAATTAATACAATTAGTAGTATTATTTTTTATTTTATTTATTTATTTATTATTATATTATTATCAAAAATGTAGTATTAATTGTGAAAATTTAGTTAATAATATAATTAATGAAGTTACAAGGAATTGTGCAGGACCAACCTTATTTCCGGCATTTCCGCTAATAAAAAATGTCATAAAGTATGTTAGTGTCTTTATTACACAGTGCTATTTGTGCACATCAGTGCTATGAAAATGACTAGTTTTACCTATGAGATTAGTTTGAATAATTTATGGTTTTTGCCTGATTTGAAATCTAAGATCGAGAAACAAATATTTTAAGACAAATTGATTTTAACCTTTATTCCATGCGTGTTTTTGGGTTCTATACTATCCCTAGTAAATCCATTGCAAATAGACTTTTATATATTTTTTTACTTTATCATACATAGTATGATAGATATGACAGATATTTTCATTCTAATGACAATAGGTAGTGTCAAACACTGATTATTTGACATTACCAACTGTCGACAGTATCAAAATATCTGTCAAATCCTGGCTAACTAGTTTTTATTTTAATGTAGACACGACCGGTCGAGATTATTTAGGTTATTTAAACATAAATAACATAAATATTTAAAAAAATAAATCAATTTTTCATTAACTTTAAATACCGATGGGCGAGCAAAACCACCCGGTTTACGTAAATTAGTATCCGTAATTAATTAATAACTGATTAAGTAATACAAAATATTAGCAAAAATCGGGATATTCAATAAGCTGTAGCTCGTTGGCCATTTGTTCAATCTTAAAAAATCCGACACCATTCGAATCTTTACTTCTTAAACTATTGGCACGTCAAAAAGTTTGATCCGAAATATGTAAATTAGTATCCGTAATTAATTAATAACTGATAAGGTAACACTTTTTAAACTATGGGCACGTCAAAAAGACCGATCCGAAATATATAAATTAGTATCCGTAATTAATTAATACCTGATTAAGTAACACGAAATAGTAGCAAAAATCGGGATATTCAATAAGCTGTATCTCGTTGACAATTTGTTCAGTCGTAATAAATCCAACACCATTCGGTTCCCGAATAAACCGATATTCATTTTTTATGACGTTTTTCTTCTTTTTGCAGCAGGCAACTTTTCAGCACTAAAACGTTCCTAAAAAAATATTGAATTATTTCGACCCACCCTAGATTCTATGCTATATCACTACATATTTCCACATGATTCTATAGAAATAAGATGTAGAGAAAGAGCTTATAGTTATTTATGTTACAAGTGCGGAAAGTACGGAATAGCGCGACGAGCGGTAATGCGGCGCGATGCCGAAGGCGGAGCGTCGCGAGTCGAGCTATGTAATTTTCGGCAGGATTGCACTGTAGGTGTCATATGCGTACCAATATACCAAAATAAAACTACAATCATAGCAATACTTTATTTACAATTTTCTCAATTTATCGTTTTTAGAATTTGATATTCCTTATCAACAAACAGTCAAACTGGTAACCTTACTTTATTTTAAATTTGTATTTTGTACGTTGCCGCACTATAGCGGCAAAGTTCCATCGCGGTTCTCCAACCTCGAACGAAATCAGCTGTTTTCGAGTGTGACAGCACAAAATAGTTATTTTTGTTACAAGTGCCGAAAGTACGGAATAGTGCGACGAGCGAAGCGGAGGTGGAGCGCTGTATGTCAACGAGTCGCGCTATGTAGTTTTTCGCAAGAGCGACATATAACATTTTTTGTGAGTCGACTTGACTTGTTTATTTTTTTACGTTGGTCTATTTCCGCAACTTAGGCCAATCACCGACGCTGAGGGCAGGCTACAACACCCAGGAATTTTGTCCTACTGAAGGAATTCCAACCTCCAGTAAGAGTTCTTTAACGTGCACGTCGCATCATGACATCACACGGGGCCACCTCATGCGATGGAAGGCGGCATGCAAAGGTATTTGTTCCCTGCCTAAAATACCGCGACAGTCGATTTTAGCTCGAGCCGAGATTCGATCCCGGGCCTCCAGCGTGGATAGCAACCGCTCTATCCTATACGCCATCGACCCCCCTGTTGTGTGAGTAATCATGCATTTAAAAAATTTTTAAAATGGCTACGTTTCTGTATGGGAAATGTTAGGTTGGCACCACGACGAAACGTCAAGTTTTTTTTTACTTCTTTATGTTACGTCTGTCTATTTCCGCAACTTAGGCCAATCACCGACGCTGACAGCAGGCTACACACACTCAGGAATTTTGTCCTACTGAAGGAATTCCAACCTCCAGTAAGAGTTCTTTAACGTGCACGTCGCATCATGACAGCACACGGGGCCAACGGCTTTACTTCCTCATCCCATAGAAGGCGGCATGCAAAGGTATTTGTTTCCTGCCTAAAATACCAGGACAGTCGATTTTAGCTCGAGCCGGGATTCGATCCCGGGCCTCCAGCGTAGATAGCAGCCGCTCGCTCTATCCTATACATACGCCAGCGACCCCCCTAACCAGAAGTTTAAAAAACTAATTCAAATTCTGACAGATTTATATTTGTTCATTACACTGTAAATGTCACATGCTTACCAACGTACACAAATAAAACTACACTCACCGCTATACTTTATTTACTATTTTCTAAATATATCGTTTTTAGAGTTTAATATAACTACGGGTTGATATTCCTTATTAACAAACATCAAATTGGTGATCTTATTTCATTTTAAATTTTTATTTTGTACTTTACCGCACTAGAGCAGCAAAGTTCCATAGCGGCACTCCAATCTCGAAGCCAGACTGTGGCCGAGTGGTAGCGCGCTTGGCTATCCCTGTGAATCGGCGGAGGAGGCGGCGAAGGCGGTGGCGGTAACTGCGGTGCGTCCAGTGCGCGTTCGGCAGTAACGAGTGCGGGGTGTCTCAGTTTTTAACGATATTTTTTAGCCAACAACGTTTTACAAGCGCTTTTTAGCATTTTTGTAAAACATTTTATCGTTTTTTATCGTCGTTTGTTCTTATAATTTACCCGCCAAGCTGTTAACTCACTGGCGGGTAACACGTTCTCCGTTCCGTTTTATTTGTTAACTTCGGATAAGCGCCCACGGCGCAAGGCACCGTATTTTAAATTTTTATTCGAAAATATGTTTGCTCATGTTGTTTTTAATGATATTTAATAAAACTTTGTTAATGCTTAATGCTTAATGCGCTTGGCTATCAGTCTGGAGGACGTGTGTTCGAATCCCACGCCCTGCTTTCAGAGTAAAGGTGGTTTTCCTTTACTCCACGCCGAATGCTGAAAGCCAAACAACTTAAGACGTGTTACAGACGCGGGCCATAATAATGATAATTCGGGCCTGCCGATGCCCCCGTAGTGGCGAAAGCTGTTGGGGGATGTTAAGGCGTGGATTATTATTATTATTATTATTATTATTATTATTATTAAATCGGCTGTTTTCGAGTGTGACAGCACAAAAAAAATAATAACCAAGTTAGTAGACGGGCTACTATAGAACCTTATGCAAATTAAACAGCCAAGAAGAGCCACGCTCTTGTTTCCGTATATTAAATTCATCAAGATACGGAACCAGACATCCGTGTTGTCTCTTTACACACGCGCCTCTTCAATTATACAACATTTCCTCCCTATTCTCAAATTACAACGGGAATAAATTACGAATTTATTAGGACTAAGATACCGGGAAAATCCCCACTAAAGATGAAAATTTTAGTAAATTCTCTTTAGAAGTAGGTACCCTTTTTCGTTCTTTTTACTTTTATCAAGATTAAAAAAAAAAAAAACGACGGAAAAACATTAAAGAGCACAACGTTTCATGCATAAAATTAACAAAAGAGAACAAACAGCATGACGGACGAGGCAAAGGCGGTAAGGACTTAGCGGACGAGGACGCCGTCAGTGGTAGAAAATTTTCTTATCAAGGACCGCGTCGCATAGCGGCGCTCGATGAATAATTTAGCGTGGTAGAATGAAATTCCCGTCGACAATATTTGCGGTGTCATATTACGCTCATTATAAAGTAATTTCTAATTTGCGGGACCGCTAGAGATCAGAGAGAGGATCGTCAAGGGAAGAACCCGACGCCGCCGGTCGCAAATTGCTAGAACAAGACGTCGAGTCGCAGCATGAAGACGCCGGGAAGACGTCGCCAGCCCTCTTAACTTGACGAGGGGCACATCCGTACGTTCGCCGCGAGTATTCATCAAATTATCGTTAGGTTATTACGGTGCAATTGTTAAATTAACCATTTAAGTTCGTATATGAAGATTACGGAACGTCAAGTAGCTTTAAATAATTATGCAATTATGTCTTGCAGCGAGGTATGGATTTGTTGATCTTAGATTAGTCAAATGTCGCACCACGATGAGTAAAATGATTAATTTGGTTTATGGTTCAAGTATTAATTAGAGTAGGTACTTATAATATTAGATAAGCACTTTCAGATAACAGTTGAATCTACTAACCCATATATCGAGTTTGTCATCGCAGGACCTGGCAACTATTCCAACATTGACTATTCAGCTTGAACATTCTTCAATGACAATGAATTAAAAAAGAAAATGTTTCAGAAAAAACTAACTTTCGGTTCTCTTTAACTTCCTTCAGTAATTAAAAGGAAATTTCATGAAAACTTATAGCAACAACAAACAAAAATTAGACTGTGAATGTGCTGTGAATGGAGAAATAATGACAATAATGACACGAGCTATGGTCTATTCACGTTAAGAATAAAATAATGGGAAAGATGGGGGCAGATAGAGCAAATTTTTGGAATTCGTGATTGGCTGAAAGTTGCACCAAGTTCACACCAGCTAAAAGCGGGTAATTTCCATATATTTAATACAGATATATTGCCGGTAGACAAAGAAGTTGGTTCAAAATGGTCAAACATTTAAACGGACTCGCGGATATATCTATTCCTTTCTAGAAATATGTGCTCCGCGCGATCATTCGGCCAATCAAGAAAGTAAAACCGTTATGGTGGTCACCCATTATTGTGTTTTGTTAGCTGTAAATTTTCTAAAAAAAACTTTACAGTGTTTGTTATAGTGGTAGTTATCAAAACTTTGTTTGATCAATGGTCAAATTTTGTTGATGCGTAACGTTCTTCCCGCAGTAGCCACCAAAAAAATCGAAATAAAAATCGTCACAAAATGTTTTACACCTTTGTTGCATCATTATCTTTGAAAGTATTAATCTTAGCGGAACAAATTATACAAGGACGACAGATCTGGCTGGACACATGATAAACAAAGAATTACTTGAATTAAACAAAATGGTGACATCGCGGTGAAATTGGAAATGGCTGCTCGAACAAAATAGATTTGAATTAATTAATTAATAGATTTGTTCGAGCAGCACCAAAATAAGTGCGTAAAGCCCATTCTTTCTTATGCACATGCGCAATGGGGGTTCAGCCTTTCCACAACCTCCATTGCACATGCGTAGAAGAATACCCAATTGTGTTTACTGCTCCTCGAACAAAACTAGTATATTCTATATTTATGCAATAAATTATTTGTTGTACATTCATGGTATTTTATTTTCACACTAATTATTGAAATCGTTTTTGTAGCGTATTTTAAGTACGTAGGTAATGTAGTCATTTCTACCAAATAAGTCGTTTTTACACATAAGAAGTTGGCAACACTGGTAAGTGATCGCAGAAGAGGCCAAATTTTGTGGACAGATTCTTCGCTTATTTACCTTTATCTAATTTGAGGTTGTTTGGAGCAGGCATTTGCTAATACGGGCTTGGTCTATTTTTTAGTGCTTCTTGGTGGCGTTTTTGTGTCTCGCTAGGCGTTTTTCTACTATCTTATTTTTTCCTCTTGTCGAAGTGAATTCATGTGAGCGCTGGCGGAATTAAGAAATCCCCTTTGCAACGTGGTTCATTTAATATAATTATTTAGCAGTTTAACATAGGAAACCTTATGATTACGTTTGTTTAGGTTTCTTCTTTCATCCTGTGTGATGAGTGCCGTGACGTTTTATTTTATTATTACTTTGCACAAGTTGTTGATCACTCATTTTAGATAAGTACGTACGCTTTCACGGCCAGAATCATTTATAAAATAAACTGCTTCCGGGTTGTGCCATGTGCCAAGATTTGTAAATGCTGACGTTCCGCGAACCATGTTGCTCGCTTCTTGAATTCGAATTCGAATCTTGACACACGGCATAACCCGGAAGCAGTTTATTTTCTAAATGATTCTGGCCGTGAAAGCCTACGTACTTATTTAATCTCACTTTACGGGGAGCATGTTTACAAACTTGCCAAGGATTTTGACACGTTACGAACAAAACAAAGCAATATGTTATCCAATCTTGCTTTTTTTAGAAGGTGTAGAGACAAAGGTTTGGTACCAACATTCCTGCGTATCAAACACCATATCAACACCGCTGCCGACAAGAAGATTTTGAGGAGAACGGAGACTGCCTTATTACGTGAAAGGGTACATTTTACGTATCGATCTTTACAGGACATTACAGATACATTGCTAAAACGCCACATGGAGAAAGGCGGAGTTCCAGTTTGACAAAGCAACTGAAACTCAAAAGTAGAAGTTTGTTAAGTTATAGACTAAGAAGGTTGTGGCCAAATCTACTACTGTGGACAAAGTAGTTATAAATATATCTAATCACCAAGTCTCCACTGGTGAATTGTCGGTCCTAGGCAAAGGATTAAACTTTGCAATCGCACCGATAAGAATACCTAAGGAGGAAATTGTTACGGAAGTAGAAGCCGCATTGTACAAAATCCCAGGTGTACAAGCAGAGCACATTCGCCAAGAGGTTTGCAGGGTTATTAGGAAACCTACTCCGCTGAAGACCAATATTACCAAAGAAGAGAAGTACTCTCTGAAGACCATCAAGGACAACAAGGATATCACAGTACTACCAGCGGATAAAGGGAATACAACGGTGATAGTGAACAAGGAGGACTACAACTGGATGATGAACGATCTACTGGACCCAAATACGTACCGTAAAATTGCGATGGACCCAACAGATAAGATAGGAAGGTGAGTGAAGGAGTTGGTTAAATCATCATCGATTCCCCAATTCCGGTTAAGGAGGCAGTCGAAGGCCTTTGGTCAACAATTGTGCCTCTAATAGGTCTACCAACCGATGTACCGGATCTCGTAGAGTATTGTCTCTCTACCACATAGTTCAAGTGGGCGGGAGCGATGTATGAGCAAGTAGAGGGTGCTCCCATGGGATCTCCTCTTTCCCCGGTAATCGCCAATATCTTCATCGAATTGTTTAAAGAAAAAGCCAAGGGTCAGATATGTTGATGATACCTTTGTGGTTTGGCGACACGGTAGAGATAAACTCACTGAGCTTCTTAGCCACCTGAACAATGTTAATCCTTCTATCAAATTCACGATGGAAATAGAACACGATAATCAGCTGAGATTTTAGCATGTGCAGGCATACCGAACGTCAACGGGTACGCTTTGACATACAGTCTACCGTAAGAAGACACAAACCGAACGGTACTTGAACGCCAAATCACACCACCATCCCCAACAGAAGAGAAGTGTGATTAACACTCTGTTCAACACAGCCGAGAAGGTGTGCGACTCCATTCTTTCTGATACCCCACTTACGTATGGTAAGCAAGCGAACCCCTTTTGACTCTTGTCGCTCCTCTGAGACTTGCGGTTTTCTTTGTGCGACACCTTGCACCTTGGACGACGAACGCAAACACTTGGAGTGGGCTCTAAGTCAGAATGAATACACCAAGTCTCACATACGGGTTGTCACACAAAGAAAACCGCAACTCTCAGAGGAGCGGCAAGAGTCAAACGGGTTCGCTTGCTTACCATACGTAAGTGGGGTATCACAAAGAATCGGTTGAATACTGAAGACATCAAGTATCACGGGAAGGTACAGAGCACCAGCAAAGGTAAAGGGTCTTTTGCCTAATCCAAAGGATATCACACCACTCCTGAAGAACGAATGGGTATACAAGATAACATGTGAGTGTGGAACATGCTATGTAGGACAGACAGGACGAAGTATCGAATGTAGAGTCAAGGAGCACAGTAGAAACATCCGGCTACGCAAGATTCAACAGTCCGCTGTTGATAAACACTGCCATGAGTCGGGACACACAATGAATTTCGATGACGTGAAGATGTTGGCAAGGGTGGGTAATTATCATCGAAAGCTTATTAGAGAAGCCATCGAAATATACAAACATCCTGACAACATCAATCGCGAGGACGGTACTGACATTAGTAGGCTCTGGAAATCGATCCTAGCGCGGTCAGGTGGAAAAGCACATGGAAGCGGTAGCTCCAGATGTGCGCAGTGAGGTGTAAATTTAGGTATATAAGGAAGATTGTCTTGGTAGGACTTCAATATTTAATTAGCTTTGAAGAGCGAGCAACATGATTCGCGAAACGTCGGCATTTACAAATCTTGACACACGGCATAACCCGGAAGCAGTTTATTTTCTACACTAATTTTAAAATTAATCACCTTCTTTTAAGGTGTATACGCACCCTTTAACTAAAAAATAAAATAAATCACAAGAATATTTCACTTTTATTATGCAGCTGTATAGACATTTCCATGTTTATGAAAAGCAAAGCGTATAGCGACCGCAACGCTAAATCGCACGCGAACCGTCCATCCAGAGTTAAATAGGGAGAGTGTCGTGAACAAAATAAATTCTTTGCGCACCGCCTATCGAAAGGAATTAAAAAATGTTGTAGCATCGGAAATAAATCGGGTGCCGCAGAGGAAGGTATTCAATTTAGAAAATGATGGTATGTTGCTTCGTCCATGCGCAAGTACTTGCGAAAATCTTCAGGTTGGCTACGTAATTCAGCAACTGAATTCACATGAGAAAGCAGATTCCTTTTGTGTAACCAAGATTTACACCATTTTGTTTTGTCCACTTTCGATTTCAGCTTTTTTTATTATACAAACGGCAGCAGTTGCAAGAATTAATTCCGGGTGCTCGATTTTTCAAATATTGTAGTAAGAAACGCGTTTCTCGACGATTCTCCAGGGTTACTGATTTCACATTTGCACAAACTAAACTGAACGGGTGAACGCGATCATATCATTCAGTTCAAGTGCACAAATTGGCTTGCGCAATCCGGTCTGAGCAAATGGCTTGTGCGTGTAAACGGGCCTTTATACAATTTCATAACATACAATTCGAATTTCAATAATTTATCGAATAGAACGCCAAATCCTAGGAAATCATCCTCGGACATTCGCTAATAATTGGAAGAATGCCATTTGATCTAGCGCCTTTCTTATCTATAATTGATCGGAATTGAAAGTTGGATGCATTCCTGGCGAGCATTCCGGTATTCCAATCACGCGTATCGGTGACAATTAGCGTCGAATCCCGATCCGAACTGCAATTGTTTTCCAATGGCGAACGTCTGCGCTGAAACTTCGACCGGGGGTGAAGGGGTCGGCTCGCCCTTGGTGCCCCAAGGGTATGGGGCGAGCGACAAGTCGACAAAAGACAATTAACTATCCGAATAAGAAACTGTCGTCCCTCAGAAAGTAATTAAACTCAGAGGCGTTCCGCCGGGTGACTGTGTCCCCACCTGTGAGCGCATTCTCGAACTGCCGGGGTAAGTGCAGCTCCGTGCAACCCGTTCGACCTGTCAAAATCAGAAATTGCACTTTTTGTTCGGTCCCAGGAGAGACAGAACGCTCGCATAGCGCTATGCTGGCTGGTGGAGCACGGCTGCCAGCCGAAGTGTTCCAGCAGGAGAAAATTACTACCAGCTTCCTGCTGTCCGTCCACGAGCGGCCTCCGTGGATCGGCGGTGCTGCGAACACGTCCCCGCTTAGGTTTTTCTTCATTTAATAAACAAGTCACATTTCGGAATTCCGCCGGTCGGTGGAAGTTAATTTTCTTCAGTCCGCAGAGACCGAACCGGAAGAACTCGGTACAATTGTAAATTATATGAAATAAATTATTGTTTTAGAGCTTTCACAGTATGTGATAGATTGTGGGCACACAATTGATGTGTAGATTATAAATTTAGCAAAAATAGGCACTCTTGGGAGTTTTACAAATGTACTCAAGTTACTATGCGGTACGTAATAATACACTATGATCATATGAACGTCATTTTTTTCAAACTTTAACTTTGTCTGCTAGATCTTCCACCTTGGGGTTACCCAAACAATTCTTTACAACAGAATTGCTTTAACAGCAGTTATATGTTTTGATGATAATTAAAAAAGATGGCCGTTCAGGGCGCAAGGCACCGTATTTTAACTGTTTATTTGGAAACAAGTTTGTTCATGTTGTTTTAATAATATTAAAAAAAAAACAATTAATGCATATAATCTCTGTTTTGAACACCGGCGAGGCTAGTAATTTCCTAAAATAAAAATTGTTGGCCACGCTTTATGTCCTTGACCTCCAACTCCTGCTTCTAGATGAATGCCTACACGGCGATGCTGGCAGCATACACAATTTTCCTTTTTGGTTGGTATTTTGAGTTCTGAAATATACCGGAAGTTGTCCTAAATACACTCAGGGTCAAATTAAAACAATGTTTGTTATTTATTTCGTAAACTATGTGCATTATCGCCTTGCTATATTTTTACTTTATCATAGGCAGTATGATATAGTATTGTAATCGTGCGGAAAAAAATCTGATGTGGCCAGGCTCATGACTTAGAATATATAAAATTAATAGTTTTCGTTTAGTGTTAGTGATGGCCACTGTAATACCGATCGCGCACTTTAAGATACAATAGCGCCATCTGTCGACGGTCCTAATAACTACTGGTCAGGCATGCGCGGTTTGATCCCGGGCACCACATCGATACACAAAATATATATCTCCGTCTCACATTATTGGAACCGAGACTACACATTGCATAAAGAAATGGTCTGTGTAAAGAATCATCTGGCAATAGCAGTAAAGAAAAAAGTCACAATTTATTTCCGAACAAGTCCATTATTGAGCATACAAGTCCAATTCAAACAAATGCAGGAAAAAAATGCTGTTTACAAAACAAAAAAATATATTGCTGCAAAAATATATTTATTTGTCGAATATTTCTCGAATGATTAAAAAGAACGTAGGACTATACTGCCGCGTTAAGTATAAAGTTAGTAACTGGAAGCTGTGCAAATTGTAGGTTGTTTCGGTGAAATCATAAGATTGAATGACTTTATTGATATGTTATAGTTAGATCTAAGAACATGACAAAGAATACTAAAAAAATACGCATTTCCAAACCAAAAAAAAAGTAACAACACAATATATTCTTAATTCAATATTTTACAACTTTTCACATACCATAGATACGATCTTTGTGCTGAACACGGCAGTATAGATATTTCCATTCCTAGGCGTGAGTTCAGGTACAGTTACTTTCGGTACATTTCAGATATTGAAACTACTATCATTAAATTCTTTGGGAAGGCTTAGGTTATGCTGTTTTCCGTAAATCCCGATGACGTCATATAACCAAGAAAAAAAACGAATAACGGGTAGTATGATACATTCTGTATAAAACGTAATGTAATTATTTGTTAAAAAAACCTTTTACCCCTTCTTCACCCCTTTATAAACCTTTATATATGGGATAAAGCCCACTTTATAGAGAATATACAACTAAAAACAGAACATAATAGCCTCCTCCCTGTATTCAGCTGTGTACCAATTTGAACATTGATTCTCAGATCTTCACAATACTAATTAACTGACGTATTGACGCTTATGCGCTGGCTCAGTCTCTGAGTGGTATCCGGCGTTTCGCACATATACGAGTCTGTTTGCTTTGCTCTCGCGCATCTTATTAGCCCTAGGCGCCTTTGATCAAACGAGGAGTCGAGTGATTAAGGAGTCAAGGGGCATGCGATATTAACTTGCCCGGCCCGAGCGCTCCAGTTTCAAGTGCGGAAGTGCGCTCACAACTTGTTTCTTTAGACATGCCGTATTAATGTTGCCACTTGACGTGCTTCCGCTAAATCTGCTACACCTACTGCAGAATCCTTTGATACACCTCAGGAGCGCATCTATGGGTTTAAGCGATCGTTAGTCGCGTTACCATTGTCAATGGTATTGTGCGGTAAATGCCGTACTTACAATAGTATCCATTGCAAGAAGCAATAAGCCTAATAATAGTACCTATTATTATTATTATTATATTATATTATTACTATTATTATAAATTATTGTAGCCGATGTAAGGTTTGCCCATGTTTTTTTGCTGCTTTCTTTACACAAACAACTGTCAAACTTGAAATAGGTTATGCAGCCAACTTAACTTTCGCGTGTAGAACAGTAGTTCCATTCAAATAGAGCGGCAAGCAGAAATGTTTACATTAGATATTATGGCTTACATCTAATAAAATCATTTATAATGACCCGGTATATTATAATACAAGTTTTATAAGAAGATACTGGGCGCACGAGTGGAACTAAATGGGACGAGTGTGCCAATACGTCTTATAAAACGAGTCTTATGTAATACGTTTTCTACTTTGCGCCATTAATTTTACATAAATTCCGAAAATTCCAGTTGTCATGTTACAATCTAGTAGTTTTATCTTCAATAGTTGGTAGTTGTGGTAAAACTGACAAATACGATTGAAGCGAGCGAATTGCAAACAGATATGTCACCATTATTTGACGCATGGCATCAATATCGCCAATCTTGGAAAACTAAAAGTTACTGACAGCTAGTGCTCTAGTGTTTTCAAATGGACACCAAAGGCGGTTTCGTAATAAGTTTATATACAAACGAAAAGTAGAAAAACTTACTTTTTTTATGTATATAGGTATCTCATAATAATACTGAGAAACCAATATGGTTTACTAAAACAAATTATAAGATGTTTAAATTTATAAATCCGAATAAATGTTCCACCAAAAACTACTTTTAATTAATAATGTTACTAATGATAACTTCATCTAGCTATACAATAGGAAGAAAAGAACTATTACAGACATTCCTAATTCATACATAAATTCTATGGTGCTACTATTTGTATAATTCAGCCTGTTCAGGGCTGTGTAATTTTAAGTACTTATTTTGGAAAAGTTATCGGGGTATCGCTTATCGAAACAACTATTCATTGCAAAATAAATTTTTTAAAATTGTTAGTTTTTGAACAAATACTCTAAGGTGAACTTTCAATTTTAAATATGTGAATTCCTCTGATGTTATTGTTCCACCGCTCCCTTTAAATTTCGTCTAAATTTTAATTCCATTAGACAAATTAAGTATTTTTTGTCAGTTTCAGTAATCCAGTAATTATCCTGTATATTTTAATTTTCTTAAAAATGTATTCATACAACCACACCCTCTATTTACCCAGACTTTTCAAATATGAACGAATTTATTTTACTTACCAGATGCATCAGGTTAGTTATAAATGAGTACAGGTTTATCAAATAAAAATAACGAACTAATTATTGAATTTGCAACTAGTAGTTTAGATATACATAAACTACATTACCATATAATTGAAAAGAATTATTAAAAAAATAATTATTAGCGCTTATAATGTTTATAACTCTTTAGAGACCATATTTATATGGACGAAATTCATTCATTTTTTTACCGACCACAACTAGAATTACATTTGTTTAATTTAACAAATGCCTTATGTCAGCTCACCAAGTTTCGATTACGTTTAGAAGAATACGATTTCTATGAAAAGTACATAAAAAAACGGATAATGTAATGGCAGATGCATTGTGCCGTATATATTTTATTGAATTGTCACCGCAAGTGCAGCCCTCTAATTCACAAAATTCGGAATTTATTCATTTTAGATTTAACAGCAAGATACTAGAATAAAACAAGTCCCCACTATTAGTTTCATGTTATTACTCACTCAGTGAAAAATGGGAAAGTATATTTTACCTGACTATCACCTGACCATAACTCATAACCTACTTCTACTATAATGGCGCCAGTATTTCCAAGCTCAGCAATAACAATGACTATAAGGAAAATCTTACCAAGTACTTTCCCAACTACTGCGCAATCTATACAGACGTCATCAAGGAAGGGAAGGTTTGGCTGTCCGTGGTGTGGCACTCAGACCAACCGCTCAAGGGTGACGAGATTAAAAAATCCGATGTCTGTCTTTACCAGTAAACTTGTAATCCTTGGGTCATTGAATTGATACAACAAACAAATCCTGCTAAAGACTGCATACTTGTCTCGGACTCAAAAATCGTTATCGATCAACTGAAGAATTTATCTTCTTCGGCATTAGTCAACTCGAATTGTTCGAGGGGTTCGAGGGTTCCAGGGGCTTCTTTGTGCACGCTGGGCTTATTGGCAATGAAGCGGTGGACAGGTTGGCAAAATAGGGAACCTCACATGAATCTATTAACAATAAAACAGTAGTAATAACTGATTACCAGAGATCGCTTATGTAGGATATCGACAACGAAAACTTAAAATTTTATTTATATTATGGCAAAGGCAAGTTCTACACGTCAATTCAGGAGGTCCCCTGTAAAAAAAGCATGGTTCTCATTGTGCCAGGTCAGATCCAATCCATTTATCAAAAATTTGTGTCGTCTCCGTACAAACCATGGAATATGTCCGATATATACACACACACACACACAAGATCAATAAACAAACCACCGTCTAATTTATGCTCCTGTGGGGAGTTGGGCTCTCTGGAACACTTACTAATGGAATGCCTGAATTTTAATATACAACGAAATACCATGTTCAATGATATCTCAACAATTGTCATTCTTCCATTCAACTACAAATCTTTGCTAGGCTCAAGAAATGAACTTGTTTACTTAAGTGTGCATACAATTCTAAATACGACTGAAACTAATGTGTAAATACTCAGACGCAAATACGGAAGCGTATTGCTGGCTATGGCTAACGCAGCTAAAGCCACACATTGAACGAAAAAACTAACATTAGATGAATTGAAAGGCATGAGTGAAAAATATATCAGATTCAAGAAAAACACTGTAAAACGATAAAGAACATACGGGGAGAATTGAAAAAATTCTGTTGTGGCCAGGCACATGACTGTATCATACTATATATAAAATTAATAGTTTAGCTGCATGTTAGAGATAAATAGGACAGGCCTATTATTGATACGCAGTGTATGCATGTCTGCAATGACTCATGTTGTCCCGTTCGAACAGCAGCGGTTAATCATCAGCCTTGCTGAACGCAGTGGTGTGTTGTGTGATATGTTTATTGTTTTATAGTTATAAGTTATAGTTAACACTTATTTACTAATTGTGTAAATCTAACACTGCATGAGATTCTATTTGATCAAGATCGGCTATGTCTGCATGAAAATAAACCTGGTAGAAGTAGACAGATATGTCGATTAAAGCTGCGTTCGGATATTGTACTCCATTAACACCGTCTAAATGACACTTACGTGTTATTGGGTGTAAAAAGTATAACGGTATACAAAATCCGAACGCAGCTTATATTGACAGGAGGTATTGTCAAAATATTAGCGTTTGACACTACCTACTGTCATTAGAATCAAAATATCTGACATATCCTGGCTACTAGTTTTAATGCAGTATGTCCGATCTCGATATAATAGAATTTGCTCATGTAGCTATACTACTGATTGTACCAAAAACTTTCATAGCCATAAATTATTCAGAATTTCCTCTAATTTAATTTATCATTTAACTATTTCGACGAAATTCTAGAAATGGCGGGTTATTTGCAAAATCTTTCAAAAATGCTAAGACTAAACCTCCAGTTCCTTTGGACCCTTTTCTACAGAAAGCTTTTCAGCTCTAAGTTCGGTTATGAAACTTCTAAATGAGAAGTTTCCTCCTGATACCTTTAGTATTTTCTCCGGAATCGTCGCCACAAAAATCGAGTACACGTACACACTCCACATGCGAAAAAATAAATACTCCTGAACGAATATCTAATGTAAAGAATGTTAAGTATGGAGTTAAAATTATAAGAGTTGACATAAAGAAAGTCATTTTAATTTAGTTCCATTAGTGTTCAAGAAGTATTCCACCCTTTCCATTATTGGATATGAGAAAATAAAACAATGCTGTGTAATATGGAGATGTTTCTTTACTATGAAACAATTTGTGTGACAATCAATTTATCAATTTATAACATTTATAAAATCAATTTATAAATGTTTCACCTTATAGTTGTCCGATTGACAGTAAGTTAATATATACGTTGTTAGGATATTATTGTTAATTGTACCTTCTTCTTCCTGTAGTGTTGACCTGAGGACAATAACTAATTTATCGAAATCGATTGTCCCACAAATTGTTTCATAGTAAAGAAACATCTCCATATTACACAGCGTTGTTTTATTTTCTTAGTTCCATTACTTCCGACAAGCGGACACGCAGATATAAAGAGAATGACTAACACCAAACGAAAATACTAGTTTTGGTCCAGTAGTACAAGAGATGTGTTGCATTTATATTAAACTATGGCAGTATCAAATACATTAACCACAGCATTCGTTCGTGCCTTCGGGTTGAAGTTTGAATCAGTAGCGAGAGAATCTTTTATTTAAAATTTCGGGCTTTCCCGGGATTTGAACCCGGAAACTTATGCGTGCTATGCGACATACTTACCCACACGGTAGTATGTACTATGGAAACTGTATGAAATGGTATTCAAATGTCAATCTTGTATTTCTCCTTGCGCTTTCATTTCGGCCTACATAGAGAATTCTATTATTATATCGCATTGTTTTACGGAGGGTACGAAACAGTACCAAATAACGCTCAAATTGTGGGAGATGTTTTTAGTCTTTTAATGTAAACTGATTAGAATCTTTTTATTATAATATTCTTATTCTTAACAAAAGACGTATTATAAAAATGACGAATTATACCTTCTGTAAGAAACGTTTGGTTGCATATTTTGATTTTTGAAATAAAACGAAATGCGGTCTCTTTATCTATACTTACATATACATTTAAGTCTATCTAACACATAACAGCAACAAGTATTTTAGAGTAGGTATCAAAACACTATAAGCCGTAAACTTTACTTACTGTATCAGATAATTTCTGGAACAAAAACGTTTCATTAATGTTCCTCGTAGTATATGATTAAAACACGAAATACCTAGAAGTTACACGAGAAGTTATATCGCTTGGGCGTCTTACTTTATTCAGTGGGCGTACTTTATGATCCGCTCCCGCAATTCCCCGGAATACTTTCCGATATTAACTGTTGCATTTTTTATCTGATTTAGTATCTCGACGATATCCACTCGCCCTAATTTCTGATGCGAGAAGAAATCTGGGAAAAGTCAACGGATTAGGGGAGCCTGATGCGGGACTAAACTAGTTCGGAAGTGGAGAGAGGGTTGAGTTTTTAACAGCCAATAAATCCAGTACGATCCTCGAAGCACGTACCGTACATTCAACAAGTAGACACAGGAGTGGCAAACATGGAAAACTCGCGCGGCACCAACTCCAACCCAAAACGTGCGGAATGGATATTACCGCACAGGTTTTTCCCCAAGCTTTTTCTCGACTGATTCTACAGAGGATAGAACACTTATCGTGGCCATGTTTTTACCAGAGCATTATCGCTACACTGCACTCCTAAGCATGCAAAATGTTTCCAGATGTATAATTTGAGAAGTGAAATATTAAACTCAGATTTCCGTACTTCGTTTTACGCGGGCTTCATTTCCGCCTAGCACTCATAAAATTGTGCTCCAATTAATTATTATCATTATTATCTAGTGGTTTTGCTGTGACTGCAATAAGCTGCGCATGTCAAAATTTGCATCGAATCTATTTGATAACCCAACCGAGTCTTGTGGAAATTGATTTTCCTTACATGAGCTAAGTAGAAACTATTATTACGTAAGAAAGTAAGACCCCGCGAAGTAAATTTCCAATGTAGGTGGTATGACTACGGCCTTGTTTTCTTTGTCACCTTGACACCTTGTCTTACATATTGTCACCATATTCGCCAAATTGTTGTGCTGTGTCGAATCTAAAATGACTAAACCAACAGGTACAAACATTACAATTAACAAACATCATTACAAGACGATAATAGTTATTTATGTACCAAGGGCATTACACGGATGTTTATGCCCCGAGGGGGACCGTTTAAAAAGCTCGTGGGCTGATAGGCCCAAAGAGCTTTATAAGTCGCTCGAGGGTATAAACATCAAGTAATGCCCGAGGTGCATACATCATTTTATGACCTACAATAGTTTTGTTCCTCCGTTTGAATAAGATTAGTAAATATTTTGACGTTATCAAGTGACATGCGTATCTACGAAGTTGAATAACAATACAAACAATTCGGGGTTGAGTGACAATACAGACAATTAATTGTCAAACTTATAACCTTAATTGCCAATAATATACATTGACGACTTAAAATTTACAATTTTAATGACAAATATGGCATTATTCCTTGGAATCGGTCTTTTAAATGTACCGTTGCTTCTGGAGGCCAGACGAGGAATATGAAAGTCAACCCTAGATAACAGTCATGGGACATCAATTTTATTAAGCAAAATGCTGACAACAAGGCGAGCAGTAGTCGCATCCCGTCGAGAGGCCAAAGATGAAAATGCATGCCTATTCAGCAATTCAGTATAATCCGCAGTTTGAGTTGGATAGATCCCGTCAAGTCTAAAAGCAAGTATTTCAGCATCTTACGTTGAATTCTTTCAATCGTAAGGCGAGTTGTATGCGAGTTGTAGAATGTAGATGGGATACGACCAAAGCGAAGAAGAGAGGCGCTATAGCATTCAAGTTGGTAAAATTCTTGCATGTGCAAAAAATGAAACCAAATATTACGCAAAGGTCCTTAATAGAACTCTTCTTTACAATTGGCGAATCATCAATATTGTAAAAACTATCGACCTTATTGATTCTTTTAGTGTAAGAGACGAGCATTTAGTCTAATCCTATTATCGCTGCACCAATTATGAATGACATCTATATTATGTTGCAGTCGCTGGACATCAGTGTTGCTCTTTACCCTAGAAAAGAAATCTTTTTTTAGAAATCTTCAAGTCGTCAGCGTATGCAAGCACTGGACAATGGATTGACTCGATAAGATCGTTGATAAAAATATTACAACACAATGGGCCGAGGTTTGACCCTTGGGGCACACCCGACGTTGAAGTAAAGACTCCAGGGAGTCTACCATCGTCATCTTTTTGAAGCGAATGCGACTCTTTTCGAATGGAGTGGGGATATCACCGGTTGCCCTCTATTTGGTACGTATCTACGACAAGTTTGCTTGTTGAAACGCTTGATTGAAACGTATGGGCGTGGCGCGTGCGTTATTGTTCTTAGCAACAAGCAAACTTGCGCCTAGATATGTGCCAGAGAGCAGCCGGTAATATCCCAACTTCATTCGAAAAGTCACGCATTTGCTTCAAAAAGATGACGAGAGTAGTCTCCCAAATCTAACTCCGTTGTAGTAGACATAATTAGTTCTTCCGCAAAGGTATGATTCAAAGAAGCGAATAAGCGAAGGTACGAACCCAAACAAGCTCGGCTTTCTCTTTATTTTAGTTGTAATAAGAAAGTCTATATTCGATACTAAATAACAAAGGTAATTAAATATTTAATAAACAAAACATTGATAAATTTTTTTTTGTTTTTCCTTCATATCAATGTGAGATTAAATTGGGTATCCAAAATAGAAATATTTACAATTTTGTTCAAACACAGTTTTTGCTATAATAATTTGAATAGTTGAATAATATTAAATATAATAAATGGATGGAGAAATGCGTAAATATATTTTAATTTATTAATGTTTTGCTATTGTCCGAACGACTTAAAATTTGGAGGGAATTAGTTTTTCAGTATGTAGAATAAACTACAGCATCGTTTTCGAGAAAAACGAAATTGCACATTTCAGTATCTAAAGTATCTAGAGTGCCATAAGCAAAAAAAAATAAAACAAATAATGTTACTTATTCTCGCATTTGTTCACACATTTGTGTTTTTGAACATTTAATCTTATACGAAACCATTTTAAAACAGGCATTAAACATGTGTTGATGAAAATCAAGGACATTGTGAGAATCGCTTGTAGTTTGCGGACCCATATGTATATGTAAGAAACAAACGCACAATAATTCTACACACACACAATATTAAATAAAGTAAGCGTCCAAAATTCAGACATTCTCCTAAATTCCGACATGTTTCTGTTTAGTTGGATAAAATAAGAAATCTACAACATTGAACTTTATTTTTGGACATCCGGTTTGTTGATTTGACATTACACTTATCGATAGAATCGATGGAAAACTGGACAAATTACCTTCCTCATGACACTTAACAACCCACAATCGGTTCTTTTTCTACCAATATTCTAACGGTCAGAATAAAACCTGAAAGTTTAGTTGATCTCGATAATTGAGTGTTTTGCTAAAAGTAGATTTTTTCCTTATAAGGTAACTGCAATTAGTCTTCTTTTTACATCGCTACAGGATAACAGTAATTAAGAAAATTATATTAATATCTATTTAGGCTGACTAAAAATTCTTTAAATTTTCGTAATAATACGGTGTACCATTTGTAATCACTATTATTTACAAATTTAGGGGTGTCGGAATTAGGTACTTATAAATATAGCACATCCCTAAATCAGACATGTGTGTCGAAATTGTGTACAGGGTTAGAAGTAATACATATTGCTGTCTTTTCACAAGAAAATAACATATTTTACATTGTTTGGTATATTACAATTAATGGAACGCATTTTGTCCAAATTCTGACACGAGTGTCGGTATTAGGGCCATTAATCATCTCTGATGTATTTAGAAGGAAAAACTAAAAAAAAATTACATAGTCATTATCGCCACATAAATATTGATATTACAGTTACAAATGTAACAAAAAGTCAACCTGTCTGAATTGCGGGCGTGCACCTTAAATTAGATATTTACGATGATTACAAGAAAACTGCAAAATTCAATCATTGGTTGGAACTGCTCCTTAATTCCAGTGGAAGTATTAATTACTGGGGCTGCAGAGGTCTCACTCAGCACTAGTCTTTATTAATCACGGCAATTATGCCTCGCTCGAAATTCGACGAACAACGGTTCCGATTTTCGACGTAATTTGCGATTCTCAATACGCTGTAGTTATGCTAATTGAAATTTAAACCCTCCACGCTAATATTCGCCTATTTCCGACTTCGGAGCACTAATTCTTCTCCGAAGAGATCCGTCTGCTTCCTGGAGGACTCAATATTCAACGGGAATGAATAGTACGAAAGGGGGGGATGCGATTACAATCTAGAGAATAATCATAAATAGAAACCAGTTTGGTTTCCGCATCGTTTGCTTATACAGTACAACCTCTTTACTCTAATCCTGACAATTAAATGCTTTGGTGGTTGAACCGGAAATTGGAGAGACTTGTACCAACTTTAGAAACAGTGTAATGGAAGGGTCATATGAGTTATCATATAATGTTCATTTTAAACCGAATAACTTCAGTTGTTTAAGGGCCTACATTCAAAAAATGCCCGAAACAGGTGTCGCCCACTCCAAGAATTTATCCAAACCCATTCGAATCTTGAAATCAAAAAAATAGAGCATACGCAAGAAGGATGCCTTCTTTCTGTAAGAGATTTTTTTTTTTTCAAAAAACCTGATAGGTTTCCAAAAAAAAATCATAAAGATGGGCAATTTTCATCTATTCAAGTCAAGATTGACAAGTTAATAATGCTTCAATTTGAATGGATTATGCATAAATACAATTGTTACAGTGTCCCCCAGGTTTTGAGAAAGCGGTTTTGGCATAAAATAGACCACAACACCATGTTTTGTGCAAAAATGTGTTTCCATCAGTGAAATTTGTAGGGTTTGGCAGTCCTCTGCGTGGTGGCGCTAGTTGTTCTAGAATTCCTGGCTTCGCTGCCAGCATTTCTATTGGTCTACGTAAAAACTAAGTTACAACCCACTTCTAACGCTGCGAGTTTGGGACAGACGCCAAAATTGTACCTCAATATGTGCAAAGATTTATTATTTCCTTCATAATATTGCGAACCCACAACTAAAATCAAGTCACGATATTTTTCGTCCTGAATTTGCAGCTGTTTGATAGTCCGACCGACCAGGGCAACAGAATATGTTAGGAGGTATACTTACCTATACGTAGCGATCGCATGGCGCGGCGGGCTCGTAGCCTCGAGCAGAATCACGGAAATGGAATGGAGATATACTCGATTCGAACAATTTAAATGCTCTCAAATGACTGCCACTTCCGGTCACCCGGAAGTTGATATAAAATTTGTCACTTATCAAAATACACCAAGTTTTTATCATGTGTACCTATACCTAAAAGCCAAAAGTAATCACGAGTATTTTAATTTTACTACATTTTTGTTGTTTGATTTTTGCGAATCGTTTTACATTGAATGTCTTTGTTATTACTCATGCTAACAGTTATATGTTTATTTGTAGAATATATAGATTACGCAAAATATGATCAACAAAATTATAATGTTTGGTAGGTACATATTTTATACAGGCTGCGTAAAATTTGCAACGAGTTTAAAAAATTGAAAAACTTTTGATATTTTTATTTACACAAAACATCCGACGCGAACACCGTAATAAAACTTCTTTCGGTGCAGAAAATGATTTTAATTATTTCGTTCACTGACGCGATATTTGTTTGTTTTGTTCCTGAACTATCCGGGGATCATAATATGGAAAGAGTATTCGTACTGGTTTTAGTTGACTCTTACCGCTACCACTCCCGAGTGCCGTGAAATTGAAAGTATCAGAATAAAATACAGATATCCGCATATGCGGATATCTGTATATGTGACCATGTTTGACAAATGGGCCGATATACCTTAGAAATGGGTGAATGAATTTGTTGATTGATTCCAATATATAAACATATTGTGATTGTAAACACCATTTTTTTTTTAAATTGTCCCGATATTGATACGTCTGTTTAATAGCTTTAACGGTAATTTACAAAATTTATGGCCTTTCCGCTACCATTTGGACAATTAAAAATCTTACAAAAGTAAGACAGAAAAAATAGGGTTGTCATTTAAAAAAATTCGATAACTTTTTTTTAAGATAACAAATCGTTTCCATTCTTTACGCGTTCATTTTTATAAGACGAATGTGACAAGATATCTTATCAATCGAGTTATATACGGTATTTTACAACATTGAATAATAAATGTATACGGTATTTTACAACATTGAATAATAAATTACAGAATTGCTACAGTTGCTGTTTACATTATGTAGCTTTTTCATTATAAAAATAACAAAAGTTTCACAATGTGGTTATTGTGAAAACAGTAGAAAACATAATACATGCCTTTTATATTTGGCTTGTATATAATACAATTTACTGTAGCGTTCTAGTTAATTATTTCAGGTACATAATTATTTATTATACATCGAATATTTATTGTACATAATCATGCAGGTACATTATATATATATACATGCTACAATGTAAATTTAGCTTCAGCTGTATTTCCTTGTATATACCTAAACAAATTATTATAAGGTTTTAGTTAATTATTTCAGGTATATAATTATGTTATATACATTCTACGAACATTTCACTTCTATTGTAGTTGCCTTGAATAGGATATAATTTACTGTAGTGTTTTAGTTGATTATTTTAGGTACACAAATATTTGATATACATATGGAATATTCATTGTACATAATTATACCTGATTTACTTATTCACTAGTTGTTTTGATTTGCCATCTGATTTGAATTCATATGTCAGATGTATAGAAACAAAAACCTAGACAATGTTTCAATCATTTACATTTAATCTCTGCTTCTGTGTATTTCGAATTGCTTTATTTCTCATTCCTAATATCTTTATCTACTGGTTCGAAAATTTAAAAATGTATCCCTAAATCTTAAAAGTCTGCAGAAATCGGAAGTCATCCTTTATTGTCCGGTACAGCTGAACCAGTACTTTCTGAGCGATGCGATTCGCAATACTACCGCATATCACATCGTAGGTCTGTCAATCGACAATAATATTGTCACCGCGTTGGTATTCTGCTCGCCGGATAAATGAAATAGATCTAGTCAGAACAGTTTTGCGGTCGACGGGTGGCCTAGAATCGCTTTCGTACTACATAGTGCATACGATCTTCTCGTATTTACTGCCCTCCTGTTACGCCGCGTTCATAAAAATTCAGAACGAGCGCCATTATACTCGATAGGCGTGTCTAAACTCCCTTCTACATGATGACATATTCCCAGAGCCCACCTCCCGTAAGCTTGTTTCCCCTTACTGCTGCCCCGCCAAACATGGGCCAGGACCGTGCATGTATGCTGTTAACGTCAATTCGTATTCAGCGCAAAGAAACCTATCAAAAACGCCTACTTTTTTCCTACTTTTTTCCTTTTTTCCTACTTTTCCATTCTTAAAGTCAACGATTTATAAATGCATATTTTGGAGTAATCGATTATCTATTATCAGAAAATTGTAAATCCAGTTAAGCAGAAATCTGAAAAACATATTTTAAATTGCAGAGAAATATACACACAACACTTTTGTTGTTAAAACATTTAGAATTGTAATGTTTAAAACTAACAATGGAAAAGGATATGTATTGGAGTTATTCGTTACTTTAGATACACACTGTAAAAAGACAAAAATTTCTCATTATGTACTCGTATTTTCCAGTAATATTAGTCCATTTAAATATTTCCTCAAGAAACAAATTCCGATTGAAAACATACCATATTTGCAATAACAAAACGTTTCAATCCAATGCCGTGTTACTTTTTCAAGGCACATGCAAGCTGAGCCGTTTATGATAATATCGGGCCTGTTCAATGTGAAATGCTAGGCGAATTAATACTAGTTGGCAATCATATTTCTTTTGTTTTAGTAAAAATAAGGTTTTTTACACAGTAAAAATACAGTGTAAAATTTGCAAGCATTTTTCTTTCTTTATTTAATTTACACAATAGTTTATTTATGGGCACCATGTATATGATTTTGCCATTTTGGAGGAGATCTACTCATCTGATTCCCGTATGTACGTTGTGTCGCTGTAGATTTTGGCTTTTTATTATTTTTTGCAGTTGTTTTAAGTTTTTGCTTGCAAGTTTGTGCTGTAACAAATTATAAGTAACTACATGAAATACCCATTAAATTGATTCGAAGATGGTATTTGTGACTCTGGTGTATGATATTTTTTTATTATCTAACCAAGGATAATTTCTACCCATAAAAGAAAAAAGAAAATAAATGCACGAATTACAGAGTTCATTATGCTAATGCATGACATGTGTGCTAATGCATCAATCACATCAAATGTATGGTAAAAATTGTGACACTTGACACGACGCATAAATCAAAAAGAGCAGGAGTAATAAAAAATAACTTTGAGCTAACCGTCGGGGTCTTCAGTTGAAAATTGAGCGTTGCACTATAGTGATGTATACAGTGCGGAATTATAAGCATTTATTAGCACACACGTCAGACAAAACATTGGTATAACTGAGAAAATTGATACAATAGAAATACACAAAACACTATACACAAAAAGTAAGCGCTTTATTTTTTGTAAAAAAAAACCAAATACAACCAAAATGTTTGCTTCTGAGGGACTTAATTTAACTAAGATGCATGTGATTTTCCACCTAGTTGCGTGCGTGCATATTAGGGTGGACCTTAGATACTCGTAACGATTTTTTCTAAACTAAGCTGCACGCCGCCCCTGGAATTTGTTCTACATACTGAAACGCTAATTCCCTCCAAATTTTAAGTCAATCGGACAATGGGAAGACGTGCAAAGGCTTTGATTATGCAACAATAATAAACTTTACCAAATATGAAAATAAATAAAGTAAAGTGAAATTAAAGTTTTATAAATAAATTTAACTAAATATGAAATATTTCTGGAAAATTTAAATCAAAATTCTGGAAACATTTCCAAAATTTTGGAAAGCTTTCCAAACTTTTTTATTTATTTTTCTTGATTCTTCCATTGTCACAGGAAATCTATTCACATGGCAAATTTCAACTCGATTGGACATTGTGAAGTTGGCAAACGTGAAAAAGAAGAAGTGAAGTTACAAATACGAACAAGATGGCGTTGCAAAAATTATGGAAAAGGCACTACTACCGGATTTTGGTTTTGTTCAATTAAAAAACGGCGCATATCACGTAAACTAAGACCGGTATCGACAAACAAATTGAAAATATCTCTCCTGCATCAACTTACCACTTGCCCGCATTGAAGAATACCAACAAAATGTCGTGAAAATTGCCAAAAAGAGCAAATTTCCGGTAAATTTCAATATATTGTATATTTAGTAAAGGCCTGTGTCGGAAAACAAATAGGAAGATGTTCTTCTAATGCTATACTCAAATAATAATAGCAAAAACATAGCTTAGTTATCAATAGACAAAAACTTAAATATTTATGTTTTGGATACCCAGATCGGTATTAGTACTGAAACTTTAAAAAAATATTTTTGTTATGATATATCCCTTCAATGTGAAGATAGTCACATATTTTTATTTTTATGCAGTTAGTTATATTTTTGAGGTCTTTCACCATCGTTCGTTGTTATGAAAATGTCCGTATCAAAAAAATATACTCAGACATTTTTTGTACCTTGGTCAAAAATGTTCATGGAACCAAAAAAAATCCACTAAAATCTCAATGTTTTTGGCACTCTTACAATACTTTATACAGCGTATGATAAAGTAAAAAGAATTATGGTAATTTGTATTACTGAAACAATGTTATTAATGTAGTATGGCTAAGAAGTGAATGTTAAACTTAAATATTTTCGTTTTACTAATGTGAAATAGAGCGACAAAATATAGCAAAATAGGCCTAAAATCAAAAGAATCACTACCAAGCGACAAATCGTAATATAAATAATTGTTAATGCTTTATTTTTTTCTGAATTCGTGGGGATCCTTAAGCGTTTAAAACTGCTTGCATTAAACTGTCCAAGCAAAATCTTTAGAATCCGCACTCTAGTGATGTTTTTACACTATATGTTTTTACATCGTATTGCTTTTTCCCCTTCTACTGCGATTAGTTGTCGTGACCATAATTAGGTATGTTTAATTCGTACTTGTCGTGGTAAGCGTAAAATTATTTTAGATTATGTTCGTGCCCGATGAAGCCAAAAATGTTGGCGAAATATTGGATTACTTAAACGTCAAACGCGTCGACAATTTTCATTTCGAGCCCTTCCAATCCAATAAGTTATTGTTATACAACATCCAACGGACTAGAAAATCATGTCTAGACTATTTTGAGAAATTGCCTTCTCTATAGAAGGCATTAAAAGAATGGCTTATTTGCTCAACAATCTTTCTTGATGTGATATGTACAAGCTTTCCTTATGGTTTGGCACGAAGGATTGATACACAAACTAAAGAGCAAGCTAACTTTACAATAAATCCAGGGTAGTGTCTTGGGACCAATTCTCTATCTACTATACTTACCACAGCTGAAAAATTTATCAGGCGCCAGTTTCGTAGATGACACGGCTCTAATGGCAGTGCGATCAACTGGTGAAAATATACTAGAAATCTTCAACAAGCTATAAAATACAAATCAGTGGATCAAAAAAATGGAAGAACAAGCTCAACAAACTGAAATATGCCCACATTAACTTAACAAACAAAAGAATCGAAAACATACGTCATGTCAAGGATTAACGACGCCATAGATTTTGGTATGACTAGATGCAAAGATAAGGTGGAAAGAACAGGTTATGAAGAAAAGAGTAGAGGTTGGCCTCAAAACCAGAGAACTGTACTGGCTTTCGGGAAGAAACTCTCAATTGTCAGTACAGAACAAATTACAAGTTTACAAACAAGTACAGCACCCAACTTTGGGGTTGGGTTGTCAAAAAGATCAAATAGAGAAGGAATACAGAAATTCCAAAACAAAGTACTAAAGAATATGGTTAACGCTCTTTGATACATAAAAAGCAGTAACCTTCTCCGTGATCTTGGTGTCCACTGTCCAACAAGTCATCCAAGAGATTTTCCGACTATGCATGAATCTATTTTGAAGGACATTCTGAAAGGGAAAAAACCTAAGTAATAATATCAGCATTCAAATGTTATTTATAACCGATGAAACCATATCCGAATAAAATACATTGTTTATTGAAATCAGGTGCCAATGCGGGGTAATATTAGGGGGCGGACCAGCTACTTCTGATGATTCGACACTTATGGATGTTCCAGTATCAGTTACGTGATCAGAAAGCGTCATTTATTATTTATGATGGCCGGGCTCAGGCCAGAGGAGGATACCAAAGCGGGAATAAAAAGAGATCTCGAGATAATGGTGTTCGGGGATTCGGGCTTTTCGGATATCCCGTTCCCGTACTCTTCGACTATAAATCGGCCGTTCTAAATAAAAAGGAGAGGAGAACGCGCGCCTCCGCAGTCCCCGGTTCCCTGCGACCACCCCCAGCCCGGTACACTTCACCCTCATCCGATCCGTGAAAGCCAAATCTAAAGAATTGCTCGATTACTGGGATCCGTCGGTCGCCTCAAAGAGCTCGACGAGCACCCGGCATGGCAACCAAATTGAAAGGGTTGTATTCGTTAGATGTATAACAAGCTCTGGCGACGACGAATCCTCCTACCCCTGCAAAGCTCCTGCTCGTCGCCGATTCAAATTTAGAGATAATTTGGCAAATTTGTCTACAGACGATCGTAATAAGATTGTTACTTCGTTTGGTATTCCGTGTATCGGTTTACTGACTAGACACTTCTATCCTGTAATTCAGATATGTCGAAATTCATTCAATGAATTTGTCCTGATTATTTGTCCTGTAACTACCCAAAATAAACCTAAAAACATTTGCATAATCCTTAGTTCATCTACATGTATGTTTTATAGTAGTACTTTTTACGTGTTCAATTCTTTAATTCTAAATAAAGATGAATAATTTCTGGAACATTTTTAGTCCAAAATTATACGATCGATTTCCATATCCTACTGATGTCTGTGACTCTGCATTCGATGATTTGTCCTATACAGATTGTGTCCGCAAAAATTAGGCATAGGTGTATAGAAACTAGCGTATCACGCGACAACACTGCCAACGTCGGTTGAGTGGGGCAGCCATTTATAGTGGGACTGCCGACTGGTAGGATAGCAGGTCTGGTCAGGGCACTCTGGTTTTGCGTTTCGGAGCACATGCACGCTATTGCAGAACTATCGCAGACCTAACAACGCTTCATAATATTCATATCTTTGCAATCGCGATGTACCTACCCTCCGCTAGAACAGCTTCAGATCATCAAGTGGTATTACGGTGGCAATTCGGCGCAACAGTGCGTCGATTTGTTTGCAATCACTTTTGAAGGCAGACCTGTGCCGTGCAGACAAACCATTTTCAATATTGTGCATCAATTTGCAAAAGATCTTTGTGAAAAGAGCTGCAGTACTTGTTATCCAAGGGAGATAAGTCCACAAGAAATTGAGGTAAAAGAACGACGGGATGTACTAATCTGCGGTCCTGTAGTACTGGACGATAAGAAATCCACTCGAAGGATTGGCGAGGAATTGGGTAGTGTAACAAAACCGTTGCTAAGGCTCTGAAGAAGGGTGATTTCCGGAGCTATAAGTACTGAACGACTCAGGAAACCTTCGCATAGGACAGTATTCGTAGAATGGAGTTTTGTGAAAGTGTAATGGAAAAGACAAGCCCAAATGAAAATTTTATACAAAATATTGTTTTTACTGATGAATCGACTTTTCCGTTACATGGTAAACATAATCCTTCCATTCTTCGATATTGGGCCCAACAAAATCAGCACCGAAATTATGCTTACCGTACTCAATATCCCGCAAAACTAAATGTTTGGGCTGGTATTCTAGACAATCATTAAGTTGGTCCATTCTTTATCGATGGATTCTGGTCTTAAGGACCAGAAGTACCTTACTTTGCTGCAAGAGCAAGTACTTCCCGCCATTTATAACCTTCCCGGAGTAGACCAGGATGCTGTTTGGTTTCAGCAAGACGGCTGTCCTGCTCATAACGCGGCCAGAGTGCGAGAGTTTTTAACAAACGCATTTCCTTACTGTCTTATTAGTGGGACAGGCGACATTCGTTGGCCCCCAAGATCACCTGATCTGTCTCCGAACGATTTGTTCTTGTGGGATTATCGTAAAAATACCATTTATGTTGATGAAGTCAATAGGGCACATAATTTACAGGACTTGAGAGCAAAAATTACAGAAGCCAACACTGTAACAGCCGAAACGCTCTCTGGCGTGAGGGACAACTTTTACAAACGGCTCGGATACTGTCTTTCAGCGCAAGGCGGAATCTTTGAGCCCGAGTTACAATAATGTTTATTTAATTGTTTATTTGTATTAGAATATGAGTTAATTTATATATTTTTTTGGGAATAGCGTTTTTGTTTTTGCATATTATTTTCTGACAATAAAAGAGAATTTAGAAATTATGTATGCACCATGTACGCGCATTTTGAAAAAGAAGCACAAAAGCAAGTACACACAGTCCTGCGAACAACAAACTACTAGCTACTAACACACGAAGTGCGCATCGGGGAACCGCTTAGCCGCTGACAAATACGCCGGGTGGGGAGAGTGATGTTGCCGTTCTTCCGTAAATGCTATGCCTAGCGTTCGGGGAAACGTACTGTATATCCTACGTAGCACTTGCACAATCGCATGTTATCGTATACAACGTATATTGTATGCCTCTCGTTCTTAACGAGGGTGGCGATATCTTTTGGGTTAGGCAAAATATCATTTACCATGCCGGGTGCACTGTACGTTACCATGTTACCAAATATCTTCAATAACCTACCAATTCTAGAGTCCTTTTGATATGTTTTCAGTGTTTAGTTAGCTCTGAAGAGGCGAACAACATGGTCTGCAAAGCGTCAACAATTACGAATTTTAACGCACGGCATAGTCCTGAAAGAAATTAATTTTCTGAATAATTCTGGCCGTAAAACCCAACGTACAAACAGTAACTGTTATTTTATAGAATGAATATTGTGACAATAATCCAGCTCATTTGTTGAGAGGTGTTTATCAACTATTGTTTTTCAAACGTACATTTTTCTCTCTCAAATGTATTGAAGATGATCATTAATCAATGATTTATATAGTCAAGTACCTAGTTTTAAAAATTCAGAATCAAATACGTGGTTAATTCTTTATATTGTATTCAAAGTGTTAAGAGTCTTGTGCTTATTAAAAAAGAAAACCCATATTTTTAAATTAAATGTCTTGCATGCAAAATTTTCGTGAAAAGAACAAATAAAAAATGTGCAGTAATAAGTTTTTGCCAATGGAAAGTCAATGGATGTTTTGGATATCTTCTTTAGCCTTAACATGAATCCGTACTCAAAAGTGTGCTATTATGTAAGGTTTTAGAAAGAGTTAAGGTCAAACTGGGTCAAACATTATCAAATCAACATAATGGTTGATGGCTCACCACCCCAGAACTGGATCTTTAATGGCTCATCTAATTGAGCAAGGAAAGTGGAATATCATAGTCATTTTTCTGCGTTCAAAATATGTATTTTTAATTCTGAATTTTATCCTATCCGAAAACTGTTCGCAGAAGAGTTCAGAAGGGTTACTGAAACCGCCATTTCATTATGTTCAGTAAGACACCTTGTATAGCAGACTATTGCGTCTGTAAACAAAGTCCATTTATGTTAAAAATAAAAATTTAAAAATTTTAAGAAATGTATTTTTAGAAGTTTTGTAAAAGTGGCTGAACGCCACTGTACCGCCTGAAATGACCCAACGTCGATTAAGGGAGGCAAGACTTCAGGTAGGTGATTGCCTAACACAACATTCCCTTCAAAGAAAAATAGAGAAGCTCGTATTCAGTTAGCGATACTTCACCTCCACTCCCAGGATTGCCAGATTTCCAAAGTCACATCGCACGATCCTAATTTCTAGATTTTTTAGCAAGTTTTCTATTTGTGCCGTATTTTCTTTTATATTTTTGTTTTAATATGTTATTTAATATGAATTTATTCAAAGCAAAAATTCATTTTGTTTCAGATAAAATGTCGCTTTGAAGTTTTAGATTTCTTAATTTCTTTTAGAATGATTGAAAAGAGAAATACTGATGACAATTAGCCATTATTATAATTATTGAAAATTAAAAATGACAGTTTTGTTTTAATTCATTTATTGTTATATGTTGTTGTTTTTGGTAGTTCTGCTGCAACTTGTCGCAGATTTGTTTTCTTTATATCGATTTTGCTACCAACATTCTTTACACGATTTTTTTTTCGGTGTGATTTTATGGTTATGCATATGAACATTTTTGAGTAAAACAACAATGGAAATCGCAGAGCATTGATCGCAACGGTAAACATAAAATTTGCAAGATGAAATGAAAATGTGTTTCCGATAGACTTTTTTGCTCTGAATACGAATCCGGTTTTTGCTTTTTTTCTTATGTCCACGCATAGTCTGATATAAATATATACAGGGCTGCAAAAATCAACATCCTACACTTTAAGGTGAACTTGTGTCTGAAGTTTATTTTGAAATACTTTTGAAGTATCTGAGTATTGTGTTCAGCTATAGTAAACTCGCAAAAATTGCAGGCATCACGGGTTTATTACACATTGACCTTAGCTTTTTGGATAATCCTAAGTGATGGGAAAGTCCTGTTTCGTATAACGCAAAGAAATCAGTCAAAGATTATTTAATATTAACTGGAGATCCATATTGCAAATAGTTACTATATTAAAGTAAACCACCTCCTATTTTGCACTTTATAATTTTATTCAATTCAGACCGGTTTCGCCCTTTTTATCATGGGCATCATCAGTGAATGTGTCAAAGATGTTGTACCAACGTCATTAGCCACGCTGTTCAACGTAAAGGTCAAGCAAAAATATGCAACATATAACGGAGACTTCATGTACATGGAGATAAAAACACATTTAAACTCACATTTAAGAAGCCTTGGCGTCAAATTAATTTATCCAAGATTCTTCAACGCGAAAGACGTGGTTATATCAGCACGGTCGTTCGTTCGCCGAGTATATGATTATTTAATAGGTTAATTCTGCTACCTCTCGCTTATGGGATATTAGCACCATAAATGTAAAAGCTAATGTAGACGCTGATATCTAATGCAAATCTGGTTACTACATAATCGAATTATATTTAAGTTGGATCATGAAAATCCTCACAGGAAATAACTTCCATAAATCGTCGAGATGGATTTATCAAAATCGCGAAATCCCAAGAGATGTCGTTAAGAATGACCCAACGTAACTATTTGATTGACGGTATTTCCGGTGTTGGCATACAGACGGTAGTTTTAAAGTGGATATAACTATTTGTTTTCCGCGCTCGAAATTTTAATTAAACTCTTGAGAACGTCGCAGGGCGATAAATTCCAACAGATTGCTACAAGTTGGCAGGCGTCGCAGTATAACTAACTGTCTATTGTTCTTCTCGTTCGCGGGGGGCGTCCTCTCGAAATTATCCCCACCCCACAACCATACTTCCTTCCATCTCCCGTTCCTTAACGGTTCCACTGTCTGAGACTGAGTTACGACCTTCTTATAAATAATAAACCTATATATTACTTTCGAGTAGTGGTGCACCGGACGCGGTGGTTTATGGGAAGCGCACCACCCACACAGAAGAGGGTTCCCAGCATTCTTCCGCGGTTTTTACCCCGCTCTGTCGCGGGGGGCGGCGTATTTATGTCGCAGAGCGAGGCGGCATGTTTATCACTACTACACAAAGTTCCGCAACGTCCCGCCCAGCGTTCGACGCTCGTAAAGATCCCTCACTCGATATTTTATATTCGCAGTTGATAAACAGATAAATCGGGACTTTTGAAACTGTCGTTTATGCGCCCGCTTATTGCAATCTCCCCTCCTTCGACTCCGACGATTGAAACCGCCGGGAAAAATGTTTACATCTGAACTTTACAATACACGTTATTTATGGATTTTATTGTGTGCAAGAGCGATTTTGAACAAACCCGACAAACTACCCTGGGAACATCAATTTTATGAATGGTAGGTGACAACAGATACTTTGCACAGACTGTGCGCAAATCATAACATATTCATGAGTAAATGAATGGGAAATATCAAACATTCTCATTTTCGTTGTGAGCTAATATTGTACACATTCAACATATTACGGAATCTCAGCATTTGTTTACCAACCAGTTAAACTGTTTAAGAAATTGGTGTTCAATTAAATTACTTCTGAGTTAGGCTCTCTGGAGGTAATGTGTTCGCATCAGCTTTAGAATAATACAACCGCCTACTGGTATAAAAAAATACTGCAACCATTTCTTTTATTTGCTTTGGAATGAATTTACTATAAAACATTACCTGGAGTTATTCAGTTGTGTATGGTGATTTGTATGGAGAAAATTTGTTTTACAAGCTTATGTAAATATTTCTTGTGATACCAACTGTCACCAACCTGTACATTTGAATTAAAAGTTAAGAATTTATGAAATTATAATAGTCTGAACTAAATTACAGACAATTTGCCTTTCTATTGAATTTTGGTGGGCGTTCGCCTCAATTAATAGTGTTGTACAAAACAATACAATTTTGAAATAATATGCTCAAAAATAAGATCACGTGTCGGGTTGATTTCAGTTGGACAAACAGTTTGTATAAACATAAAGAGTAAAATAAGTAAAAGAAAAGTACTTTCTCTATTATTTTAAAATATTTTATTTACTGCTTTTACTATTGTAACTGCATAATAACTTTAAGCTTACGTTAAAAACAATAAAAAAACAATATGAAACCAAATATTCTTAATAACCTTAATAACCAAGCTCTTACACCTGACGGTTTTTGCATTCAAACTATACGATGGTGTACAGTTTGACTCATACTTGATAAAAAAAATACCCGACTCAGGTTTGTCGAGTATAGGCGACTGATTTTTTATGAATATTTGTGACTACTTCTTAGTCTTCTACCGTCAGAAGCAAATCAGCAATAATCATAAAAATCTGCCATTACTTATGCTTGTATTATTAACAAAGCCCAATGGAATACGACGAAAATATACTAATGCGATTAAAAAGAGCGATTAATGATCTCGACAATTAACGCACTCGCAAATCGCTCGTGCGTTAAACTATCTCGATCATTAGTAGCTCTTTTTAATATATTTGTTGGTTAAATAACTATAATTTTACAGAATTTGGTAAAGCACCCAAATTTATTTCGATAGAGCTTATCATATATTGTAATTTGATGATATATTGAAGCCGAAAGTCAATAAGTTAAGTAAGGATAACAAAACAAAACAATTAAAAAAAAATATGGAAGGATAGGACAGGTTGGGCTCAGGTGCCCAAAGATGCGCATTTGGTTCTTCGTACTTGTTTGTACTAACATTTTCAGCTCATGTCATGTTGTTAGTTTATCAGCTGCACTTTTTGCGATCTGGTCCTAGACTAGGTTAGATATCATTGTTCGGCCAAGACCGAAAAGTTATTGAGGCAATAAGCAGCTGGCAATAGGCAACAGACTATCTACATAACTACATGGTCTATTCACACCAAACTGACAGCAAAAGTGTTCCCAAAATATCAATCTGTTGTAAAAATATAAGGTGCTACCTTGTGATAGTTGCTTATTCGGTGAATTTTTTATAAACGGTCACACTGTTGTTATTCAAGACGGCTGTATCAAATCAGAAAATCGACGCGAGCGAAGCCGCCTGCCTGACCTCAAAATAATAAAATTTAACTCCCTCGATACTTTATATTCGCAGATGATAAGCGGATAAATTGTGACTTTTGAAACTGTCGTTTGTGTCCCCATTTATTGCTTGCCCGCCCATCTCTCCCATTTCAGTAATTCCGACGATTGAAACCGCCGGGAAAATGTTTACATCTTTACACTTTATTTATGGATTTCTCGGTCTGGATTTTGCCGAAGTATTGTATTGTTGCGGAATTTAGAAATACGCTTCGGGACGGTTCGTTACGTCTTGAAGAGATGATGTAAAACTGCGCGTGATAATAAATTCCACAAATCGGAGGGTGCGATCTTTTGGATAAATAATATAAATAAATAAAATAAACCGTGCATTTATTGTAAGCAGTTGACAAAATATTTGGCCAATAACAAAAATATATGTCCAATACTAAAAATATACGAGAAATGCAAAAAATTATAAAAATTAAAAAATAAATGTGCAATAAATTTATATAAATGTACATCAGAATAAGTATGTGCATTTATATATATTATATTATTATATGTTCCTTTCATAATATATTTGTACACTTAAATAAATAAATGTGCAATACAATCGTTACCTCTATAAAAATATAATGCGCAGGTTAAAAAATACTTGCTCATTGAAGAAAATATATTTCCAATGGTTTAAAGAACTCAGCATTTGAAAATATTATAAGCGCATTCAATAAACTAAATTGTACCATGAGAAAATTATAATGCGCCCCATAAAGAATATAATGTGCATTAAGTTTTGCAACCTGTAACGCACATATAGTAAGCGCGTAAAAAGTTATCAAGAAACTGAGGTAAAAATGTAAAACAGGCGATTTTGGTAATTTTTACAAATTTATACCACCTAAACCCATTGTTCTAGAAACAACAAAATGGTTTCATAAAAACGAAACCTTCATGTGAATTCTGAATCCTAAACGTTTGTTCATAATAATGAAGCATTTAGATGCATTCTTTAAGTGATGTGCGGATGCCGCAGGAAAAAATGTCAAAAAGCGCAATATCTGACGTGATATGCAACTTTCAAGCTCAGATTCGAATTCAGCAGAAATAAATCAATGGAAAACATCTATGCGCTATATTTCAAACAAGTAACAGATCTATCAATATCAATCCACAAAATATGGGGCTGCCATTAAAAAATGTGTCGATGACGTCATAAGTCGAAAACAATGGAAATTTTATTTAATATAATATGTAGGGTAAGCCATTTGAATTGATTTATAATGTCGTATATTATTGAAAGTGCCCGCAATCATTAACATACGAATCGTCAAAATCAGATCAGCGTCAATTTTACTGCGTAGTAGATCTAGCGCTCAATATTTATTATTTTATGGCACAAATTTATAATTTTACGGCACAATATGAATAAAATAGTGCTAATTATAACATTTTTCATGTAACATATTCATATTTATTGAATGCTCAATATGTATTATTTTAATGCACAAGTTATCCATTCTAGGGCACAACATGTAATTTTGTATGTAACACAATATTTAATATTTTAATGCACAAAGTATTTATTTGAATGCACATATCTATTGAAATACTGCACGTTTAAGCCGCACCCTGAAATATTTTATGATCCAAAAAAAATCAGGTAAATTAAATCCTTTATTGCTATTGAATTACATTGGGTCAAATGAAAGTTAAACAAATGTATTTAAAACCATACCTGATACCCAGTAATGGATTATTCTAGATGTATCTCGTTTCTGAAAACCTATTTTTTACCTTCTCCAAAACCTTCGTCTTTAGTATGATGATCTGCTAAGCTAAATACTTTCGTAGAAATTGATGCATCCATAATTTTGCAACAATTCATAACAAACGTTTTTAATTGTTTTTAATTAATTTAAAAAATAATCATTAGAGATTCAGTAGTCATTTTGATATGATGTTCCAGATTTTCATGGACGAGCAATTATGTTTCTCTTCAAAAATGCAGGTGATTCGCGGTCATTGTTGAAACTATATTTCATGTGTGGTGAGACAGCAATTCCTCATAAACAGTCCCATTCAAAATACGAAGTGACTACATTTGTTTTATTATACAGTTTTTTGTGCTGTTTTTAATTTTCTGTATAAATATTTTCTAGAATAAACGTTGTATATTTAAGTTTTCTACTCAAACAGTTTAGTTTATAAACTAGTAGGAAAACTTTCGTTCTCAGGCGAATATTTTCTGTACTAAACCTACTAAAAAAGAATAGGATAAAATAATACAGCATTGATACACACCACAATAATATACCACAAACATTTACTTCCGTACTACAATTCAAGAAAGAAAGAAACATTTTACTCTACGAGGGCAATTTAAACCAAATCACCAAGAGAAACCTCACAAAAAGTATAGTTCTGTAATATCCGAGGCAATGCATGCAAATGCCATTAGCGTGCTAGAGATTCGCTCTGCATCGACAACTCAAATAAGCTCAGCGTTGAGGCGACGCTTTTATACTGCGGCTGGCGTGCCAAAGTAATGCATTTCGACCTGCAAAAAGGCTTCGGGCTAAAAGCGTTGAAATGTGTACAACGGCGGACGTAATGGGGATTTTCTAATGGCAATCTGATGTTCTCTAATTACTTTATTTCAGTCTTTTTAACACTGTAATGTTACTAGATGTAATGAATAAAATAGCTGAACGGAGGACAACGTCCGTTTAATACTGCCATTAATTTCTTTTTAATAGAAAATGTACTAATAATTATTTAGTGATAAAAAATGGTCATTATTGCCAATAATAAAAGCAAATCGATGTTTAATGAAGCCATACAATTACGGAACCGTTAGGAAATTAGAGAACACGTTTCATGATTCCTAACATTCGGAAATTTACGTAAAATGATGAGTTAGTTTCTTTGTAAACTACCTGATTTATGGCGCAAAGCGTTAACAATAAAATCCAAAATAATTTGAAATTTGAAAACCTTAAAGTGCTTAAATAACAAAGTAAATAATATTATAATAAAAGCGAAAAAAAAACAATAAAATAATTTGTTTACCTACAATGACTTTTTCAAATAGGAAATTTTGAATGAATAAGTTACCTTTAAGGGTTAATGTATCTTTTTTAATAATTCGTTAGCAATTTATACTTCGAAATTTTGCACCTTTGAAATACCTTGTTATGTATCTTTTGAATTTCACGCATAAATATCAAAAAACAAAAAATACAATAGAATATTTTAAGTATCATTCGTACTGCATGCTACTTAACAATGCTATGAATGCAATGAAACACCCCGCCACCGAGCTGTTTCAGTAGTTTACAGCCGAAATACAAGTGAAATTCATTCATTTCAACCAAATCATCATCACACGCACTTAAACTGTTTTATTTGTTTAAAAGTCTTGTTGTTGATAAGTTATTTAAAAAACTAATATTAATTTAAAATTTCTGTGGTATGTGTTCCCTATAATGAGCAATTTGTATTTTTTAAGAACACTAATTTTTAATTGTAGCAACCCCAAAATGTTGTTTTAAAATACAATAATTAATAGTTTAGCTGCATGAGAATCTATTTGATTGAGATCAGTCGTGTCTGCATTAAAATGAAACTAGTTAGCAAGGATTTAACAGATAAATAAATAATTAAATAAATAAATAATTCCTTTATTAACATAAAACAATATTAAATGCAACAAAATGATATTTATATTTAGGGCGGATATCAGCACACTTGTTTCCAAATTGCCTTGCTCTTCCACTGAACCCCTTACGCAAACTAGAACTAAGACATAATTGTACCAATAATATAACAACAATTCAGAGAACTTATCAAAACTAAAAACTAACAAAAAATTACTCTAGAGTCTAATTATACGTAATTGCAGCAAATGCAACTCAACAAAACATCGCACATGCCCATAAAAAATAAATATTAAAACAGCCTCCGATGTGCGCTCAATGCCTAAAGGCCCCCCTGTTGAGCAAACAGACAACACTTCACCTTTCCCCCACAACTGTTTAACGATATTTTTTTTTCATGTCTTCCCTGAGACCATTGTATATGTGACTGACCTGGTAAGAGAATGGCCGTTTAAACAGCTCAGCGCGATGGGCAGGTGGAGCAAACAAACCCCTGAATCTTAAATTAAGGTTATGGAAATCCGTTCTACAGCGTATCTTCCGCATGAGGTATTGTGGGATTCTCTTGGATAGCAACTTATAATATAATATTGCTGCATGCAACACACTAGTGTTATCCATGTTCAACCACCCCAAGTCGCCCAGCCCATTCGATACATGATCATACTTCCTCAAACCAAAAACAAATAGAACACATGCATTTTGGACACGCTGAACACGCTGCCTATCCGACGCCGTCAGGCAAGGATCGTACACGGTATCACAATATGAGATCTTTATACTTTTTTATGTCATAGGCATAAATTATTCAAAATTTCCTCTAATTTATTTTATTATGTAACATGTTTGTCGAAATTACAGAAAGCCGGATCACTTGCAAAATCCTTGAAAAAGGCTTAAAATAAACCACCAGTTCCTCCCCCCCCTGGACCCTTTTGATCCAAAAGCTTTTCAGCTCTAAGTTTGGTAATAAAACTTAAATACTTAAATAACTTAAAAACTTAAATATGAACTTTCGTCCCGATACCTTTAGTAGTTTTTCCGGAATCGTCGCCACAAAAATTGTTTACACACACACACAGACATTTTTTGTACCTTGGTCAAAAATGTTCAGGGGACCCATAAAGACCTATTTCCGCTAAAACCTCAAATTATTTTTTCGGCACGATTACAATACTTCATCATACTGCGTATGATAAAGTAAAAAATCTGATGTGGCCAGGCACATGACTTTATCATACAATATATAAAATTAATAGTTTAGCTGGATGGGATTCTATCGAGATCGATCGTGTTTGCATTAAAATAACACGAATTAGCCAGGATTTCACAGTTGACAATTGGCAGTAGGTATTGTCAAAAAATCAGCCTTTGACACTACCTACTGTCATTAGAATACAAATATCTGGCAAATCCTATATTAATGCAGACACGATCTCGATCAAATAGAATTTGCTCCTACAGCTAAACTATTAATTTAACCAAAAAATTTCATGGACATATATTATACAAAATTTCCTCTACTTTAATTTATTATTTAATAATTTTGACGAAATTACAGAAATGGCGGCTCATTTGCAAAATCCTTGAATAATGCATAACAACATTGCTATCCGCACTCGAAATACAGATTGACTTCGTAAACATCAAGCTGTTTTAATATTGTTCCACAAAGCGTACGTGCGCGCCTGTTTCTCCTCCTCATCGCAATCTCAATGCATTTGCGTGTTGAATTGACGTTTCGCAACCGCTGACGTTCTGAATACTGTCAAAAGTTTCAAAATATCCTGGCTACCTACTATTAATGCAGACACGATTACGATCAAATAGAATTTGCTCCTGCAACTAAACTAATAATTTTGCCAAAAAATTTTATAGACATAAATTATACAAAATTTCCTCTACTTTAATTTATTATTTATCTATTTTTACAAAATTACAGAAATGACGGCTCATTTGCAAAATCGATGAAAAATGCTAAGAGTAACAAGCCAGTTCCTTTAGCCATTTTGAACTAAAAGTTTTTCAGCTTTAAGTTTGGTCATAAAACTTCTAAATATTAACTTTCGTCCCGATACCTTTAGTAGTTTCTCCGAAATCGTCGCCACAAAAATCGTTTACACACACACACACACATACACACACAGGGGACCCATAAAGAGCCATTTCTGCTAAAATCTCATTTTTTTTCGGCACGTTTACAATACTTCGTCTTACTGCGTATGATAAAGTAAAAACTTTGAGTCAGCTTATCTATGTTATGAATAAAATGAATAATTGTCACAGTCAACTTCTTGTCAATTTTAGTGGGCCTACAATCAACCCAAACTAATGGGCGTTTTGCACCTCCCTGGAAATATTTCTGCAACCGTCCATGAATTGATAAACAACAAAAATCTGCCCGCACTATTCCAGATATCCGCGTGACGTGGTTCCGAAAGATGGCAACCCTAATACCAACATAAGAGAGAGAATTCAAGTACGTACGATGTACAAACGTTGTTAAATCAATTCTTCGCCTTGCACAAATCCGTCCATAAAACAATTGTTCTGCTCAGGGACCGGACGCGGATATCCAACGAGTTGTTTTACGGTTCGTAGGTATAAGATACGCGGCCGAAATGAAATCATAAAAGGTTATATCACGTAGCAAGGCTTACCAGTTACATATCTGCCGGGCCGTCGTCGAGCGCGTCGTGTACGATATAAAATAGTGGAATTACAGTGGGCGAGAACGGGCCCGGCTAAATCCCTAAATAGGTGCTAAACCGTTCCGGGTTTCGTCGAAATAAAAGGATTTATCCCCCTAGGGCTGTAGCGACAAACATAAATACACCCCAGAATGAATAACACCGGGGAAGGGTGCGGGTTGCCGGGGATTCGAATGGGCTGCGTTCCGAATACACAAGCGACTCGAATTGTCAAATTGTCTAGACGGACATATGTACCCTTCCATTTCCGGATGTCGATTACGCCAGGCCAAATCTTATTTATCTGCCGCTACGTTCTGCCAAAATTGAATGCTGGCCGCAGAGCAGAGCAGCACGCTCTTCCACAATCTAGAAAGCGGAGTGGGAAATTTATTCATTGCTAACGCAAACAGACGGTCGTAGGAGCCTCGATGCGATCGAGATTGCTTTTCGTGTACACAAAGGGTCATTACAGACAAATGCAATTTTTAAATTTTAAACTGCAGCCCTGATGACTCCAAAGGACTATAATGATGGCTAAGTTATTAATGGTCTGCAGGTTGATTCTGTGAACATTTTCTGAAGAGTTACTTTTCGTATTTCTAGACTTTATTCTAGCAATGCAATTTTAGATAGAGTTCAAATTGACTTATCTTTTAAAGAACTAACTTATTCAGCACTTCTAAGGCGAGCTTCCATTAGAATTGCCAAATGAAACTATAAATTAAAACTTTGTAGGTGAATGTTGTTGGATGCAATCTTCGTTACAATGAAAGTGGCGCAAAACTTTCGGAATTTCTACATTCAATTGCATTTCTGTAGTTATTGCAGTTGTTCGTTTGTTTTCTAATGCACTTTGGATATCTCGGTAAAATAACACGTGTTATTTACTCTACGCAGTCAGGGGAACTAAGGAGATATTTGAAATCTTTAATGGGTAGGTTCTGGCCAAACATACTTAAATATACAGGTTGTCTGGTAACTTTAGATCAATAAGAAAGTTAACGCGGGAATACGTCACTTGGTATTCCCGTTTTTGGCTCATCTCCGATCATACTGTCAGAAAACAATGTAACTAATTATGCGGGGTCATTATAATAAATGTTTGTAGACAAAGTACGCCATGTCCATGTTAGGAAATTTTTGCCGCTATACACAAACAACTGTCGAACTTGAAATAGGTTATGCAACCAATTTAACTTTTGCGTGTACAACAGTGGTATTCGAAAATCTTTACATTTGATGTCATAGCCTACTTCGACTACAATCATTTATAATAACCCATATTATAATTATCCTTGAAAATCTCATGCGTAACTTTGAGTTCCATATCAGCTAACTTCATATAGCGTACCGAGTGACGTATGTACCTAGTTACCACATAACATATCTGCTTTTAGTAACTGAGTTCTGAAATGTTGCTATAACATCATGATTCAAGTGCCTCCACGTTTCTTGCTTTGCTTTCAGAGTAGAAAATATTCTTTCCATTAATCGTTTATTTATTAAATAAGTACGTAGGCGTTCACGGCCAGAATCATTTAGAAAATAAACTACTTCCGGGTTATGCCTTGTGTCAAGATTTGTAAATGCTGACGTTTCGCGAACCATGCTGCTCGCTTATTCACTGAGTATTCAATTAGCTTTGAAGAAGCGAGCAACATGGTTCGCGAAACGTCAGCATTTACAAATCTTGACACACGGCATAACCCGGAAGTAATTTATTTTCGTTTATTTATTAGTTTGTTTAGTGAATAGAAAATCCATTAGTCAAAAGATTTATTAATACACAAATTAATACAAATTAATACACGATTAATGCACGATGTCAACTACAAAACTACATACAGTGTCATAAACGTAAAATGTACGTCAATATTCGAGTTGTAACCAACTCGGATATTGAACGGCAATTAATTATATCAACAATTAAAACTTAAACAGTTATGTTCATAATGCGCTCTTTTTAATAGCTTGGTTAAATAACTATTAAATGACATCAATGGCCAAGGATAATTCCGCCTGAGCACTTCAAAATATTTTCCCGGCACCTCCACCAATATTGGCCGCGCTTATTCAAGTAAGCGGTAGGCTTGGAAACCTGTGACTATTAGTTGTTTACAATATTTACATGGAATGGGAATATTACCGTATGTTTTTACTTGCTTCTAAAATTATTACTACAATTCTTTTCGGCTTCTTTTGTATATAAAATAATTCATGTAAAATAGTATATCTGTATCATAAATTACAATACTGTGCATTAGTATAGATTACAAAATTAAATTTAGGAGGTATGATTTTGTCTATTTCATGATACAGGACATGCAGTTTGCAAATAGGAAGAGAAAATATATAATTGCAGCGCATAAACCAAGCTGTTTTATCAAAAACGTACAGTATTATTTAGGTATTTTCTACACCAAATAGTAATACAGTAAACGCGATAATTCACTAGTTAGTTTTTTTATCCGTTTGTACCTGTTGTTAGTGGGTAACTAGTACAGCGCAGCGCGCCGGTGACAAAAGAAAACATACCTTCGCCGTAAAATACTAATGAAATACACTGTACAGACGCCCCAGTAACTTCTATGAAAATCCTTCAACCATCGATTAGGTCATTGACTCTGTTATTTTATTTAGGATGCTGGAAAATGAAGACATTTATTCTTTTTCTATAATGACAAATGTTACCGTATTATCGTATTAAAACTGAACAACTACAGCCATCGAGGGTCGAAATAGCGTGCATAAATTATCAGTGTCACTACTCGATAATATTACTTTAGTTTGTGCCTATTTTATTTAGCATTAAGTACTTAATTGGCAAACAGTGCAAAATGAAAGTAAATATATTTATCATAGACTGATTTATCTGTACGGCTTTATTTATTACTACTCACTTTGGTTACTACGGTTAACGATAGCTCGAAAGTTCTGGTTAGAGAGGGCCCTATTTAGTCAATTTTTACTTTATCATACGCAGTATGATAAGTATTGTAATCGTGCCGAAAAAAAAATTTGAAATTTTAGCGGAAATGGTCTTTATGGGTCCCCTGAACATTTTTGACCAAGATACAAAAAAATGTCTGTGTGTATGTATGTATGTAGGTACCCGATTTTTGTGACGACGTGACAGTGTCATGAACGAATATAAATCAGTCAAAATTTTAATTAGATTTTTAAACTTGACGTTACGTAGAAGTGGTATCAACCTAACATTTCCTATACAGAAATATAACCACTTTTGACTTTCTTTAAATACGTATTTCTCAAAAAGCAGCACAAAAAGCGTTGATGTCACTACTGCAGAAAACTACATAGCGCGACTCGCTCACATACGACGGCGACGCTCCGCCATCGGTGACGCAACGCATCACCGCTCGTCGCGCTATTCCGTACTTTCGACACTTGTGAGATAAATTACTGTTATTCTGATGACAGTAGGTAGTGTCAAATACTGATGCTTTGACAATACCTACTATTGCTACTATTGACTATCAAAATATCTGTCAAATCCTGGCTAACTAGTTTAATTTTAATGCAGACACGATTTATCTCAATCAAATAGATTGTCATGCAGCTTAACTATTAATTTTTTATTTTGTATGATAAAGTCATGTGCCTGGCCACATCATATTTTTTTTAATGAGACAGTTATGGAGTTGCTATGATCTGAAAAATAGTTACTGTACATCTTTTAGTTTTAAACATAGCTATTAAAATTTAATTAAAAACCAATTTTCATATTTATTTATTTTAATAAGTTTGCACGGTCCGATTATTTTTATTAAGTATTAAATAAACAAATCAGTAAACATTGAATTGGTACACTTAAAATAAAATAAAAAGAAATGAGAAAGTGAAATTCCATAAACGCGTTTTATCATTTGGGGTCTCGGCAACCAGGCACAATTCATAATATTCAAGTTCAAATTCTGTAGAAAAGAAATACCAGAATTAGTATTTTATTTGATATATTTTTAGTTAGCTAGTATAGTCATTAATTTGGTCTTCGAATTTTGTAATTTTGGCAAATTAGTAATAATAATAATAGTAATAATAATAATAATAATAATAAAAATAGCACTTATTAATCATAAATTAAATTCCATGTTCACAATAAGAGAATTTATATAGATAGCTTGATCAATAGGACCGGGTCAGACCGATTTAAATAAAACCATCTGGTCTTCCCTTAAGCCCTTTAAATAACTGGAACTTAAATAAATTAAATAAGTGGAAATCGGTCGTTGCGTAATCTTTAATATTATAAGTGTGGTTTGTTATAGGGTGGAGATTGACAGGATAAAAATAACATATTACTTCAAAACATCCGCACTTTTTTTTTCAAAAAACTACTACTACCACCCTGGTCGAGCCAAAATGTTTAACTCCGAATTAATTCTTAATGAACACAAAATATGTAATAACCTAAGTTTGGATTTGTTCTCGTTTGGTCTCATTTTATATTAGAAATCTGCACCTATGCAGACAAATTTCCGAAATTATAAAAAATGGTTTATTACTTGTAAGTACGTAAGTATTAAAAATTTATTGTGGCTATTGTAGTACAGCCGCCTCGATGATATATGGTTTGTCTACATTGTTTAGTAGATAATGTAATTCTACAACTTAATGTAGTGGGAGTGTTTCCCCTTTCATTTGAAGGTGCGAATGGCTTGACTGCGCCACACGCAGGGGCGAGTGTGGGTTATAAGAGCTGGTGGTGTAGCGGTCAAGCGGAGAGATTCTCTTCCGCAACAAGGGTGTTAATTAGGACGCCGCGAACGTGAAAGATCCGGCCCTGGGATCCGGTAGAGCAACACATGTTTACAACGGGATTTAATTCACTCCAAGTGTAATTAATGAAAGTTTAATAGCGGCCCGGACTGGGAACGGCCACGCCAGAACGCCCTACTCTGACCGGTAGGCACCTCCACCGAATATACGTCCAATATATTCCAATTATCGGACATCAGATTTAATATAAATTTAGGGTGTTTTATATCATAACGTAGGGCACGGTAGCGCGTATCGTTGCCGGTTATAATGCCGAGTTTGGAACATTTCGGCCAGTTAATGTTCACCGCCGTGCGCTGGATGTGTTTATAGGTTCTAATTATGAGTGAGTTTTATGGTTCGTAAGAGATGTGGGGATATTTTGTTGTTATACGGGCTGATTCAAACTCTAGGCTTACCGTGGGGATCTTGCATACCTGGAGTCCTCACTTAACTTCACCTTCCTTTTAACGATTATTGCTCGATGTTACAGACCGAAGTTAAAAACGACGGGAAGCTAAATTATGTCTCTAAGATGAAGTTTTCAATCCTGTAGCACTTTTGCAACTATTAACTTTCTACAAATAATTTACAGTCATTTAAAAACTCCATTGTTCGTAAGATAAACGTATTGCCAAAAGTGATTATTGTTTATATTGTAGTTAGTCCCCTAAAAGGCCTATATATTTTATTTAAAAAAAATTTAATCTGACCCATTGCTCAAACATTGCATAAAGAACCTGATCAGGATCACTTACTGTTGAAATACGTTTTTAAATAACGCCACGAATCACAACTTCTGATTGACTGTCTAGTTAGTAGTTTTTTCTTGTACTGAGTTCTTTGTTCTTTTTAATAATCGAAGATAGGTTACTAACTGTCCGGATGATTAAAATTTGGGTGCGATTTAAGCGTACATTATTTGAATAGATATGTGCATTAAAATAAATACTTTGAGCATTAAAACATTAAATATCATGCTTTAAATAAATCTACATATGTCATATAACAAATTACATATCGTGCCCTATAATGGATACCTAGTGCATTAAAATAATACATTTCGAGCATTCAATAAATATGAATATGTTACATGAAAAATGTTATAATTAACCTTATTTTATTCATATTGTGCCCTAAAATGAAAAACATGTGCATTAAAATAATTAATATTACTAGATTTACTGCGCATCAAATTAACGATGATCTCTAATTTTTACAATTCATATGTTAATGATATCACGTACTTTCAATAATATGTGACATTATTAATTAATTCAAATGGCTCACCCTACATATTATATTAAATACAAATTCGATTGTTTTCGACTTATGACGTCATCGACACATTTTTAATGGCAACCCCGTATTTTGTGTACCCCGTATTGATAGATCTGTTACTTGTGGGAAAGATATTTTCGAGAATTGTGGGAAAAATATTTTAGGATTCAGATTAAGGGTTCCCATGATGCTATGTTTCTAGGTTGCCAGGTTTCTAGAACAATTGGCTTAGGTGGTATAAACTTGTAAAAATTACCAAAATCGTGTGTTACGTTTTAGATAACTTTTTACGCGCTTACCTACTATCTGTGAGCCACAGGTTGCAGAGCTTAATGCACATTATATTCTTTGTAGGGCTTATAATATTTTCAAATGCCAAGTTATTTAAACCAGTGGAAATATATTTTTTGAATAGACAAGTATTTTTTAAACTGCTCATTAGATTTTTTTAGAGGTAATAATTGTATTGCATATTTATTGATTAAGTGTACAAATATATTATGAAAGGGCCATTTAAATATATAAACGCACAATTAATTACTCTGATGTACATTTATGTATATCTATTGCACATTTATATTTTTGATGCACAAGCAATTTTTTGTATTGTTCAAATATGTTTTGTATTGAACAAATATTTTTGGTGTTGGTCAAATATTTTATGGAATGCTTACAATAAATGCACTTTGTATTTTATTTATTGCGCATATAATTTGTACTGCTAAGATTTCGTACCTCTCTTACAGCTTTAAATGGAATAAACCGTATCCTCCGATACAGCTGGTTCTAGAAAAGATTGTGTAACTACCTAATTTTTTCACTTGCCTTCCTAAGGCATGATTGATTTTGGCGTTATTCAGGTATTATTTTGACATCAAATTTAACTAAAATCATCTATTTTGCCACGAAAAATGTACCTACCCATTAGAAAAACGCCAAGTTGGGCAACATTCTAGATTTGCGTCATCTACTTAATAACATTCCTCTTGCTAATTATTGCAGTTCACCAAATATTGTTGATTTACCCAATAACTGTTTAGATGTGCATGCGTGGAAGAATAAGTGTATAATTCACATCGAACTGTCATTCCCTTGAAAGAAAATAATGAAACTTTTATCAAAACTGAAAAATAACGTCATTAAAACAACAGCTACGACGCACACGCACTCTGGGTTAATGTTATGTTACCGATAGAGACGTCAACCCGGCTAATAACGATCATAGCCGGTTAATGATATTAATGGCCTATTGCGATAGGTATTAGCGTTATTAACCAGGTAATGAGTTTGATCACTACATATAATGGCTAATGATCAGATGACTAGCAACCGATGAAAATCCTGACAATAAGGATACTGCACAGTAAGGTTTTTACTTTATCATACGCAGTATGACGAAGTATTATAATCGTGCCGAAATTTTTTTTTTATTTTAGCGGAAATGGGTGTTTTGGGTCCCCTGTATGTATGTGTGTGTGTGTGTGTGTGTGTGTGTGTGTGTGTGTGTGTGTGTGTGTGTGTGTGTGTGTGTGTGTGTGTGTGTGTGTGTGTGTGTGTGTGTGTGTGTGTGTGTGTGTGTGTGTGTGTGTGTGTGTGTGTGTGTGTGTGTGTGTGTGTGTGTGTGTGTGTGTGTGTGTGTGTGTGTGTACTCGATTTTTGTGGAGACGATTCCGGAGAAACTACTGAAGGTATCGGGACGAAACTTCATGACTAAACTTAGAGCTGGCAAGCTTTTGGTTCAAAAGGGTCCAAAGGAACTGGACGTTTCCTCTAAGCATCTCTCAAGGATTTTGCAAATGAGGCGCCATTTCTGTAATTTCCTCAAAATAGTTAAATAATAAATTAAAGTAGAGGAAATTCTGAATAATTTGTCTGCGACATTTTTTGGTAAAATTAATAGTTTAGCTGCAAGAGCAAATTCTATTTGATCGAGATCGGTCGCATCTGCATTGATATAATACTATATAGCGAGCTAGGATTTTCCAAATATTTTCAAATGACAGTACCGGTAGTGTCAAATGCTGATGTTTTGACAATATCTCACTATATCTACTGTCAATAGTAAAAAGATCTCATATTGTGATACCGTGTCCGGTCCTTGCCTGACGGCGTCGGATAGGCAGCGTGTCCAAAATGCATGTGTTGTTTGTTTTTGGTTTGAGGAAGTATGATCATGTATCGAATGGGCTGGGCGACTTGGGGTGGTTGAACACGGATAACACTAGGGTGTTGCATGCAGCAATATTATATCATAAGTTGCTGTCTAAGAGGATCCACAATACCTTATGGCTTTATTATTTATATGTAAATATAAAATATACATATTTAAATTCTGCGGAAGATACGCTGTAGAACGGATGTCCATAACCTTAATTTAAGATTCAGGGGTTTGTTTGCTCCACCTGCCCATCGCGCTGAGCTGTATAAACGGTCATTCTCTTACCAGGTCAGTCACATATACAATGGTCTCTGGAAAGACATGAAAAAATTATCGTTAAACAGTTTTGGGGGAAAGGTGAAGTGTTGTCTGTTTGCTGGACACGGGGGACTTTAGGCATTGAGCGCACTTCGGAGGCTGTTTTAATTTTCATTTTTTATGGCCATGTGCGATGTTTTGTTGAGTTGGATTTGCTGCAATTACGTGTAATTAGACTCTAGAGTAATTTTTTTATTTGTTTTTGGAAATCTTCTTTTTTGGAAGTTCTCGGAATTGTTGTTATATTATTGGTACAATTATGTCTTAGTTCTAGTTTGCGTAAGGGGTTGAGTGGAAGAGCAAGGCAATTTGGAAACAAGTGTGTTGATCTCCGCCCTAAGTATAAATATTATTGTTATTTTAATTGTTAATAATAATTTAATATTGTTTTATGTTAATAAAGGAATTATTTATTTATTTAATTATTTTTTTATCTGTCAAATCCTGGCTAACTAGTTTTATTTTAATGCAGACACGATTGAGATCAGAATCAAATAGATTCTCATGCAGTTAAACTATTAATTTTATATATTGTATGATAAAGTCATGTGCCTGGCCACATCAGATTTTTTATAAATCGGATTATACAGTTACATATACAGTTTTAGCAACACTCGTCTATGGTTGACGTGTTTCAAGCGTTTAGCGAGTTTTGTATCTTTTTGTGTAGTATTACCCGTTCGAAAGTTTCGAAAGTTTGCTTACCGCGACCTTTCCGTTTAGCCAAACTATTGGTTATTTTATATATTCTCTAAGTGCCGTGTGTGCTGAATTGTTAGTGAATTTGTTCGGCCAACGTGGATTTTTGGCCCGGGCTTGTGAGGCAGACCGGTCGGCGACAGGTTTTTCTGTGATTTTTGCTCAGGCTTGCCGAGTATCTTTGCTATATACGGGGTCCATCCAACAGGTTACGCGCTATGAGTGGCCGAGATTCTTGCAATAAATGCAAGAATATTGTGGGTGATGGGGATCAGGCTGTTCTGTCTGACCATTGCATATCCTGGTTTCATCGAGGTTGTATCGATATATCGGAGCGAATCTATAGAACCATAGACCGGAACCATACAAAGTGGCGCTGTGCCAAGTGCCCAGGAAATTCAGCGAATTCGCCGATGAAGAATAGTGGTGGTGGTCACGGGAAGACTGTTGGCGTTGATGTGGCGGCCATGGATGACATGCGGAAGATGATGCGCGAGTTCCAGCATTCGGTCAAGTACATGAGTGATCAGTTTGACCAGCTAAAGCAGGATAACTCCGTCATCCAGGAACTGGTCTCTGAACTGAAAGCTTTGAGACTTGAAAACTCTGCTCTCAAGAGTCAGGTGGTGGTGCTGCAGAACAAGATGGCCGATATGGAGCAGTACTCCAGAATCAATAATGTGGAAATTATGGGGATTCCTGAGGTGGCCACTGAGAGCGTAGAGACTCTAGTTGAGAAGCTGGGGGAGTCGATCCAGTGTCCTGTTTCTGTGGATGACAAAGATGCTTGCCACCGCGTGCCTAGTTTTAACGCATCTGCACCTGGGTCCAGTAAGGCAATCGTAGTCCGGTTTATCAGCAGACGTAAGAAGGATGCCTTTATTGCAGCTGCAAAAAAGAGGCGGGAACTTCGGGCTGCGGATTTGGGTTTACTGAACTCTACATCCAATGTTTACGTCAACCATCATCTCTCTCAGGAGAATAAGCGTCTCTTGAAGTCAGCAAAAGAGACCGCCAAATCCAAGGACTACGATTTTGTTTGGGTGAGAAATTGTAAAATCTTCATGAGGAAGAAAGAAGGATCCTCACATAAGTTGATTCGGTCCGACCTTGATCTCCAGAAGCTCGTTTAAGTGTGTGTAGAGTTCAGTATCTGCCGCTGTCATTATGAACCCTTTGTTAGTGTACTACCAGAATGTGCGTGGCTTGCGCACTAAACTCAATAAGGTTTTTTTGAATACTTCTGATTGCGGTTACGACATCATATGTTTTACGGAGACTTGGCTCAATTCGGGTATCGCGGACGGTGAGGTTCTTTGTTCTGACTACACAATCTTCAGGAGAGATCGGGACTTATTATCTACTGGAAAGGCAGACGGTGGTGGCGCTCTGATTGGTGTAAGGGGCTCTCTTAAGTGTATCGGTCGTTCGGAGTGGCATAGTGATGCTGAGGATGTGTGGGTTACTGTGGTTCGGGACGATGCTGGATCGGCAAGGATGCATATATGTTGCGTATATATCCCTCCAGGTGACAAACTAACTATTACTTGTTTTTGTAGTAAATTAATGCATACTGTTTCGTTGCTCCCTGCGAGCGATACTGTTGTTATTGTTGGCGACTTCAACCTGCCGCATCTTGCCTGGACAGTTTTCGGGGCGGGTCCGTCACTCGTGGCCGGCCCTACGAACGAGCCGGTCTCGTCTGAGTTTGTGGATGTTTTCCAATCTAAACCAGTTTAACAACATTGTAAATATTAATAACAGAGTACTGGATCTGGTTCTTTCGAGCTTGGATGATCTGGCTGTTTCGACCTGTGATTCGTCTCTCAGCGTTGTTGACCACCATCACCCCCCTTTAGAGATTTGCATCAATTTGAACTGCTTGAGAGAAATGGATAATGATCGTAAAGATGTTTTTTTGTTTAAATTTGCCGACTATGTTTCTATAAATGCAGCTATATCTCATACTGACTGGCCCAGTATGTTTGCGAGTTGTGATGTTGATCGATGCGTTGAGTTGTTTTACGGAAAACTGAGAGAAATTATAACAACTTTTGTGCCGATAAAAGCTGTCCGTAAACTACAATATCCCCTTTGGTACACTTCAGGACTGGTACGGTTGATTAGGCAAAAACATAAGGCGCACTTAAATTATAAGAGGTACCGCACCGATGCGTACTATAACGTTTTTAGCTCATTAAGATCTAGGAGTAAGAGTTTAGTCAAACAGTGTTATAGCGATTATGTAGAGCGAGCGGAGTTGCAACTGAAAAGTGATAGTAAACATTTCTGGTCTTACCTTCGTAGTAAGAAAATTACAAATAGTATCCCAAATTGCATTAAATATAACAATTCAGTTGCTACTTCCGGGCAGGACATATGCAACCTATTTAATGAGTATTTTGTGTCCGCTTTTGTTGATGACCCTGGCGGAGCCCGAGCGGCCGATGTCGTGGCGTCCTTGGATGCCATAGCTGACGCCGACCGTGTAAAGCCGGCTGAGGATAGGGTTCTTGCTGCTCTGGCCAAATTAAAAGCAAATAAGGGTTCTGGTCCGGATGGCATCCCAAGCTTGTTTGTCGTTAGGTGTTCAAATTCGCTGTGCAGACCTTTGTCTTATATTTTTGACAGGTCACTTCGTTTAGGAGTGTTTCCTCAAGCTTGGAAAGAGGCATACGTGAGCCCAATATTTAAAACAGGTGATAAGAGCTTGGTTAAAAATTACCGCCCAATATCAAAACTAAGTATATTCAGCAAAGTTTTAGAATTGATTGTATATGATCAACTTGCCCATACTTTTAAACAATTGATGGTTAACGAGCAGCATGGGTTTTGTCCTGGGGGTCGATTTTCAAAGGTCGGACCGTAAGCGTGCACGCTCGTGGGAACTATCGAGGCTCCGACGATGAGCTATCGAGAGCGCAGCAAATTGGTAAATTCGGCAACGCTATTCCGTCTACCGCTCCAATCACGGTGCTAGTAAGCAACCGACAACGTCGCAAATTTCGCGGCGACTAAGATTGTAGTGGGGATCCGCTGGTGATGCAGTATCTTCAAACTGGTGAATAGCTCGTATCGGTCACCGCGCGGGTATTTTTCGTTCAAAGCAACGACAGGGGCACCCCAGTCGATGCAATGATCACTGGCGCTCGCAAGATTCTTATTAGTAATTCCGCCAATACTTCCTTTACTTTAGATTATAAGCCACAAGTATAATGGAATTTTTACATTAATAAATAATTAAATAATACTATATTAAATTAATAATTAGTAAATAAATAAATATAAGAACGTACATTAACAATCCAAAAAACGTATTAATTTCTATTGTTGTATAAATCACATCTAGCCAACGCCTATTTAAATAAAATTAAGTTGTCAACAATAAGTTAAATTATGACTGGTGTCACACAAGTTTGGTACATGTTTTTTTTTGTTGTAATTTACATTACAAAATTGGTCTACTGGCAAGAACATTATTTGATAAATGTCATTTGATATTATCAACATTTGTAGAATAATTAGTGATTGAACAATATAGTTAATATTACCGTGTCATTTGGAGATATGTTTCACAATGCAAATACTGTGTTTGTTAATCATTTAATAATGAATATTATATATAGTATATTAAAAATTATATATAAAAACAAATATCTTTTTAAAAATGTCATATATGGTATGTTTCTCATCTTATATCACTAATAATTATTCGCCCTTTAATGATATTATTAATAATACAATAATAAATGTATATAATACATACATGTGTTTAAATTTAAAAAGGAATAATTTTTTAATTGTAGTTTTACATGAAAATTATTTACTACAAAATTCGGGATTGATGCGATATTAACAAACTAGAGGTTACTTTTTCCAAATGGAATAGTATTTTATGTTCTATGTCCTTAGTTCTGTCTTTTTTTTCGAATTCATCGATGTTCAAATTTTCGTTCAAGATTTTCGACATTGGATTGATTCGCCGTAAATTGTAAAAAAGTCACATTACCACAACACTTTTATCTATAATTTGATGTATAAGTACCATGTGTAGATTGATACAAAATTAAGCTCACTATGGATGCTTGGTTTGTAGGACGTACTAGCTCTAATCATTCTTCTTAAAAATGTACGTTAGCGTGACCATTGAACATTTGGTAATAATTTTTAAAAAAATTCCGGCTCAATATTTTCGAGTGTGGTGATGACTTTTATGAAAATCGAATATCGTTTTTTTTAATTGATAGCAAGAAGACTATAATATAGCCAGCAATATTCTTAAAATGTTACACCTAGACTCGACATAATTGAGCCGGATATATTTTGCATTATCTTATTATTTGAATGAAAATATCTGAACATTCTGCCATTCTGGTGTAAATCTTATTAAAAGTCACAGAGTACCTATATTTGTTTCCTGATTTCAATTTTTAGCTCTTAATAATTTATTATCTTAGTAGAAAATCAAAATTGGACTGTAATGGGACAAGAACGTCTAAATGCCTTGTCCCTGATTTCAGTTGAACATTTGTTTTAAAAATGTAATTTTGAAGACAATAAATTAATTAGAACATTGTAAATTTGCAAACAAAAATTTGTAAAAACAACATGAAAATGTAAAAAATATTGTTTATTATTTATAAACCATTATAAACAGTTGTTATATAGAAGAATTCTTATTATTATAAAACTGTTTATAAACAATAAAAAAATATTTACGTGTTACCTACTACATTCTCTTTGTTTATTGTTTTAGTTTAATTTGTGGGTGGGGCCCCCAAAGATAATTTGCCTAGGGGCCCCGACTATTCTTAATCCTCCACTGCAGGATATGTCATACTACTGCAAATGACATTACTTTAAGGGGAAGTGGCGCAATCGGGCAATCGACACGTTTATTATATTTTTACCACATCAGCATTTACACTACTCCGCGTGAAGATGGCAATAAATATTTATATAATTCACAATTGTGAAATCGGCCGCATAAATCTATTAATCTATAAAACAATATAGTTTAACACTTCTTAATAATTATATGTCGATCATACAATAAAAAGACATACCTAACTTATACATAAACCTTATTTTAAAATAAAATTAACCAAAAGTAATAACTTCTCAGAAGAGAAGGAAAAAGAAATCTGTTCTAAAATCTGTGTTATGGTTGCGAAGTTCCTAATACAAATTTCAACGACTTAATGTATTCTTTATGCATTGCTATATTGCATTCGATTTGTTTTAACTGACACGCGTCTGTCCGCCATTGTTTTAGTTTTCGTAAATCGTGAATGTTGTACTTAAAGTTGAAATATTGTATTGAAATCAGGCTTACCAATATTGCACCACTGCAATTTCCGACAGCAAACATTAAAATCCCCACTTTTACCCGTTTTCCAGGTCCTAATATGCCAACATTTCCCCAATCAGTCTTCAATGACGAATAAAAAAGAAGGTTAAAAATTCATTTCCTTTATAAAATTCCATGAGAAAATATAACCATAATAAAGATTTTTTTATTTTTCCATACATTATCCTATAGCTTTTGCTTATTCAGTTGAAAAATTAAAAGGCCCCCAGCATCCTAGACACCTTTGTTAGTATCGATATAATACAAAATATACGCCTATTTCCGTAGGTATATAATCTACTTCTTGTATCCGTTTTGATAAAAATGAAGTGACTGATGAACGTACAAATTAGGCCATACCGACACTTTAACTAACCATTTTTTATTCTCTTTCTAATATATCTAGCTAACAAAAACCCACAAACAGTTTAACAACATGGCAACGACAAAAAAGAGGAATTTCAAACATAAAAAGATATTTAAACTGACGTGGTTTGAAATTAAAAGAACGACTACAATAAAGTTTGAAACCGTACACAACGCCGTACACTGCGCTAGTACCAAAACTGTCCACCAGACTAGAGCCACCGTCGCTATTGGAGAACGTTCGCATCGCATCCCCGCGACGAAAATAAGCGTCCGAGACATTCATTATCGGCACATTGGCAAGCCTGATTGAAACAGCGGTGATGCAGGCTCAAGCTGGAGAAACAACGCATTGCAGTCCCCACCTCGAACCGCAGAGTAGCCACCTTATGAAAAACAAACCGTGAACGATAGCTGCGAGCGTCAGTTTGAAGATACTGCAGCACTCGGCGATCACCGATATGAGCGTACACGCTCGCTAGTCATGACTTTGAAGATCGACGCCCAGGGCCGGTCGACCGAAACTAATTTAGTGACTTTTTCCGATTTCGTGCTGGGTGAGATGGATGGCGGGCGCCAGATAGATACAATTTACACCGACTTTAGTAAGGCCTTTGATAAAATTGACCATCAAATCTTGCTTCTCAAGTTGGCTGATGTCGGTGTTTGTGGCTCTTTGTTCCGTTGGCTCTCGTCATATCTCGGCGGTAGAACTCAGTGTGTGGTTGTTAATGGGTATAAGTCTAGATCTGTGGCGGTTACGTCTGGTGTCCCTCAGGGAAGCCACCTTGGCCCGCTGCTATTCAATGTTTTTGTGAACGATGTTAACAACTGCTTTGAAAATTCCCGTTTTGTCATGTATGCCGATGATATCAAAATATTTAAGCGAATTGACGGCCCGGCTGACGCTGTATTGCTCCAGGAAGATATTGATCGCTTTTCAACATTCTGTTATAAAAATAAATTATCATTGAACATCGAAAAGTGCCAGTACATCAGATTTACACGAAATAAAAACATAGTCGCAACGACGTATAAAATCAATGGCGCATCACTTGCATGTGTCGACCGCATTAAAGATCTGGGTGTCGTTCTAGACTCAAAAATGTTATTTGGTGCATATAGATGATATTGTACGCAGGGCAAGTAGAGTACTGGGATTTATTATAAGAAGCGGCAGGGATTTTGGGAATGCAAGCAGCTTTCAAATATTATACTGTTCCCTTGTACGAACTATTCTAGAATACGGCAGCACGGTATGGTCCCCGCAATACGAGACTCATATTAGACGTATTCAAAGACTTCAGAATAAGTTCAACAATTTCATCTTGTTTCGGTTTAGGTCAGAATTGCGGATGTCTAACTTGATGCGCCGGCGAGAAATTAGAGACTTTACGTTTTTTGTCAAGATTTTGAACGGCATGATTGATGCACCCGGTTTACTGCAGCTATTGGGTATAAGAATTCCCGCACGGGACACCAGATGTACTGATCTTATGTGTATTGGGTTCGCCAGAACTAATTCCGCAATGAATCGACCATTGTTACGCATGGCGGCTCTTTTTAATCGACACCTTGCGCTGCCAAATATCCCGACGTTTTTTCGACATCGGTGCGCGCGCTTCGAGCTTTTGTAACCCGGTGTTAGAGATATTATTGTTTTAGTTGCATATGTGTACTTTTGTGTAGTGGTATTATCTTTTAGAGAACGATTTTTTTTACTTTATCATACGCAGTATGGTAAAGTATTGTAATCATGCCGAAAAAAAAAATTGAGATTTTAGCGGAAATAGGTCTTTTTGGGTCCCCTGAACATTTTTGACCAAGGTACAAAAAAATGTCTGTGTGTGTGTGTGCCTGTGTGTATGTATGTCTGTGTGTAAACGATTTTTGTGGCGACGATTCCGGAGAAACTACTTAAGGTATCGGGACGAAAGTTCATATTTAGAAGTTTTATGACCAAACTTAGAGCTGAAAAGCTTTTGGTTGAAAAGGGTTCAAAGGAACTGGTAGTTTATTCTAAGCCTTTTTGAAAGATTTTGCAGATGAGCCGCCATTTCTGTAATTTCGTCAAAATAGTTAAATAATAAATTAAAGAATTTTTTTGGTAAAATTAATAGTTTAGCTTTAAGAGCAAATTCTATTTGATCGAGATCGGTCGCATCTGCATTGATATGAAACTTCAAAGTAGCCTGGATTTGACAAATATTTTTTTGTGCTGTCACCACAGAAATGTCTATGGCTGTCACACTCGAAAACAGCTGATTTCATCAGAGGTTGGAGAACCGCTATGGAACGTTGCCGCTCTACTGCGGCAAAGTAGAAAATACAAAATTCAAATAAAATAAGATCGCCAATTTGATTGTTTGTTGATAAGAAATATCAACCCATTGTTATCTAATTGTAAAAACGATAATTGAGAAAATTGTAAATAAAGTATAGCGATGAGTATAGTTACGTTTTAGTATGTTGGTACGGATGTGACATCTACAGTGTCATGAACGAATATAAATCTGTCAGAATTTGATTTAGCTTTTTAAACTTGACGTTTCGTAGAAGTGGTATCAACCTAACATTTCCTATCCAGAAATATATACATTTTTAATTTTTTGTAAGTACGTATTTCTCAAAAACCAACACAAAAAACGTTGATGTCACTCCTGCCGAAAACTACATAGCGCGACTCGCTCACATGCGACGGCGACGCTTCGCCTTCGGTGACGCGCCGCATCACCGGTCGCCGCGCTATTCCGTACTTTCGGCACTTGTGACATAAATAACTATTATTCTAATGACGTAGTGTAGGTAGTGTCAAGTGCTGATGCTTTGACAATACCTATGATAAAGTCATGTGCCTGGCCACATCAGATTTTTATATATTTGTTATGATAGTATATGTTGTAAGCCAATCGAAGGTTGCTAAATTTGTGTTAAGTTTAATTTTGTTTTTGTAGTGGAGACATGTTATTGGCTTCGGCTGTTTGTCTCCCAAATTTAATTAAATAAATAAATAAATAAAATTCGCTTTTTGCAAATTTGGTGCTCTGCGAATTTAAGATCTTGGTGCCAGAGTTTGGGAAACAAAAAATAACAACTTCTACTGATCCAACGTGCTCAAAAGTATAAAAGTATGACGAAAGTCCAAAAATATTGGTTTTATTTTCTAATTGTCTCCCACAACACACACAAGGTAGCTTGGTCAATGCATCGTATATTACATTCTAAGGCAGATGAAATAAATTAAAGGCGCACTAACAACATTTGTAACCGCCGCCACAGTCTAAAGGAATTAATGTATTGCTTTCTATTTATACAAATATTCAAACTGGGCTGTGCTTGAGTTTGCTAATCGATGACTTAGTACTTTCACAATCGTTGCTATTGTAAACATGGTTGCCATCTTATTACAAACATGGACTACAATACTCCAGAGTGCAAGTTAGGGCTGTCGAGTCGGAGTCGTGGAGTCGGAATCAAATTTCAGACAAATTTCAGAGGAGTCCTAGTCGGAGTCGGAAAAAATGTACCGACTCCAGATGTAATTACTGTAGAAAAAACATGCGAGATGGACGTTGCCTCAGCAGACAGTAAACAAATAAAACCCAAATATTCTATTGGGTCTTTTACAAAGTACCTACCTACATACATAATATATGTAAATAATCAAATTACAAAACACACTTTCCAAACAAAAGTGAAGACGGTTAAAAAAAGTAAACTGACAGAAATTTGAAAAAATAAGTTTTTGAACAAGGGGGTAAAAATAAGATTGAGAAGTAGCCGTAGTTCAAAGTGGTATCATTTATTCAGAAGTTATACCTGTAGCCATAATTATGATTATTTTCAGCTTTGAAAATAATTAAAAATAATTTCGTTAGTTGAAGCCCTCACAACAATTTTATCACAACATATTAATTTTGTTTTTATTAAAATGGATTTTATTTCGTATTCGTATTCGCATTCACTGTGTCTTATGGGTGCCTTTGTTATTATTAGAGATAGAAAGTCGGTTAAATGATCAAATTCGTGCCGATTTGTATGTTCTCTAATGAGAAAACAGTTTAATACTAATAGACCGTTTTTATTTACATTTAGATTGTCAGTTTAAATATTTTTGCCAACAAATTCGCTGGACACAAATAAAACTTTTGTTCTTCCTATAGGTTCGCCATTTGTTTGTGAGTAATTTGATATGCACAAGCCATATGTTTAATTCTATTAGAATACTCGAATAGAAAGTTAATTTATTACACTAGTTTATTTTTTTCCTGGTAGTATTTTTGTTTGCATAGCAAATTTAATATTACCTGGTTGTATTATTCTGTGTAAAATTTTTGATATATTACAAAATTTCTATTACACAGTTTTATTGAAAATATTTTTTACGAAATTTTTCTGGTTTCGGAGTCGAAGTCGGAGTCGGACCACGAAAAATATCTGGAGTCTGAGTCTGAGTCGGAGTCGAAATTCTTTTTACCGACTCCGCAGCCCTGGTGCTAGGCTAGAGAAGTTCAGACAAAATAACTTCTGCTCTTATAGTTAATATTTCATTATATTTTATAATGTATTACTGCAGACAATAGTCAGACGCAACGGCCATCGGAAAGCATTTATATATTTGTAGTCCACACCAAACATTGCATAAATAATTTTCTTAAATATTTAAATTCCTTCCCGATGGTAGTTGCGTAAGGACCTCCAGAATCGATTGGTAGCGAGCATTTCGCAATTGGCGCAATAATTATAACGGGTTATTGTCTTGTTTTCAAAGTCGGAGACGGGAGCTTTAACTAAAGTATCGTTAGGCTCCACATAGCGCGCATATGGAGCATAGCGGTTTAAGTTAAACTCTGCTAAACCGCAATTAAAAAACCCACCGTAAGTAGCTATTAACCATTTGAATGTTTTTTATATTCCAGGAAATTTATGAAAGTTTATTTTTTCTACTTAATATTTTTTTGTTTAAATATATTTACGAAAAAAATATTGGTTTTTATATTTTTTTCATTTTTAGCCCACTTGCGGCAATACAAAATAATAAGCTAAAATTCAGATTTTTTGGAATATAATAGTATAATAAGATAGTTCAAAGTTTTAGCTATATACTAAGAAAAATTTGGAGAACAAAGCAACATGTGAAATCTTTTTAAAACCTTCTTGGTGTCAACACTGTCCACTGTCCATCTAATAAATGGTTCCTGTCTAGAAGGTGTGATGATAAAATATTTTAATAAAATAATATATTTTACAATTATATATTTTTAATAAAAGTTATTTCAATGAAGTCATACTATTCCTACTGTAAAGTCTCATTAAAATGTTTCTGAGTGAAGCACATTTTGTATCATTGTTCATATTTTTTTTACATAGCACCCATTACAAACCCATTAAGAAATACTTAATTTATATTCCATTACGTCGGATACAATCGGATCACCATCTGCAGCTGTTTGTATTAAATACATCCTCTAGGAGATTGTGTTTGTTTATACGGGGTGTACTTTTAATCATCTAGGCGCTTGGGGAGCAAGAACTCTGACGGCGACCACATTTAATTAAAGCCAGGAAATTGCCTCAGCAGTGCCACTGCGTCTGGTAATAACATCTTCGGCAAAAACTGGCCTCCGTACATATCTCAAGTCAACGTTATGACTGTTACAAGAGAGAAATTGTTGATCAAGTCGTTTTTGATATATTCCAAGTCTTATTTTGCATTATTTTGGAACTACAATTGATACCTATTGATAGTATTTAGTAGACAAAAATGTGTTTTAAACCAGGTGTAATTTGGTCTAATTTGTTGAGGTATATCATATACTTCGAGTATATAGGTTATTTTAAAACAATATTTATAAAATTATATAATAAATGTATATACCTATTCGGCCTGTTCATACACCGTGGAGGGGACTTGAAAAGCGATCTAAGCGCCCGTAGCGGAGAAATACCTATAATGGGACACAATAAGTGTTGCGTTATCAAGTGTAGTAATACAGGAAGAAATATTAACAAATGCAATATTGTAATAAATAATATAAATTTGATCGGACCACTTATACAGTGGTAACTGTAACATTTATTAGCAATCTGCACCATTTACGCCTCGTGGACCTACTACCGCCTACACCTGTGGAGGCGCTAGCATCGCGCACCCCGCCAATAGGCATGTTCTGTTATATGACGTATTATACAGGAATTATACAGGTCACAAGAGGTGCGGCGTTCGGTACTGCATTTGGTATTTGTGCGTGAGCACATAAATGACATAAAACAAATGCCGTCAGCACTTAGTCAATAAAATTCACGATACTTTCACAATACTAAAAGTACAGGGTTTACGGTTTACCTTAGTAGTAATTTGAAGCTTTTATGTACCGGGTTCGTTTGCCTTGCGATAACAAATGGCAAAAGATATTTTTAAATTTCATTGGCAATTATTAATATCTTGCTAACGGTAATACTTTGTATAAGGATAAATCTGGTTAAGTAGGTTCCCATTTATGTCTTTTATCAGCCTTTAAACACTTTATATCAAACCACCAAATACACTGTAAACAGAGCAATATTAAGGTTAGTAAATTAATTACATTTTCGTTAAAATACAAATATTACAAAAAACTAGTTGATGACATTCAGTGTTAGACATACAAGATATAAATTGAAGAAAAAGTAAAGGGTTATTACATCCTAGACTTATTATACACGGTGTGCCATTCAAGAAACCAAAGAAAAGGCCATTTGAAAATTTTAAAAAATGAGTAAGTTGTAGCATCAACTGTATAGCGTATTCATTTTTTTCAGCGGCAGCATCTACCTACTGGTTCTGGTAGTTTGTAAGCTATCTTTGACAAGCAATTTAATATGTCAGTAACAGAAAGAACAGAAAGAACAGAAAGACACGTAAAAACACGTAAATGCAACATCCTATAAAAATCAAAATAATTTTCCGGTGTAGAAAATGTTGAGCTAAACAACGTTTGTATACAATATTTTTACTTTATCATACGCAGTATGCTAAAGTATTGTAATCATGCCGAAAAAAAAAATCTGATGTGGCCAGGCACATGACTTTATCATACAATATATAAAATTAATAGTTTAGCTGCATGAAAATCTATTCTATTGAGATAAATCGTAGGTATTGTCAAAGCATCAGAATTTGACACTACCTACACTACGTCATTAGAATAATAGTTATTTATGTCACAAATGCCGAAAGTACGGAATAGCGCGACGAGCGGTGATGCGGCGCGTCACCGCAGGCGGAGTGTCGCCGTCGCATGTGAGCGAGTCGCGCTATCTAGTTTTTGGCAGGAGCGACATCAACGTTTATTGTGTTGCTTTTTAAGAAATACATATCAAAAAATGATTTCTATACAGTAAATGCTAGGTTGGTACCACTTTGACGAAACGTCAAGTTTAAAGGTGCGTTCCGATTGGTAGGTAATGGTAGCCAATGGCGGTGGTAGAATACGAAATTATAGTATTTCTTACATATCGTGATAATGACACATATTAGTTTGCATGTACATAAACATGAGCCACTAGCAATTTTCTATTGGAAATACTATAACGGCGTCTGCTACCACTGCCATTATCACTAATGAAAGCGCACCTTAAAAAGGTAATTCAAATTCTGACAGATTTATATTTATTCATGACACATCCCTACCAACATACTAAAATAAAACTACACTCATCGCTATACTTTATTTATAATTTTCTTAATTTGTCGTTTTTAGAATTAGATATAAAGACGGGTTGATATTTCTTATCAACAAACAATCAAATTGGTGATCTTACTTTATTTGAAATTTGTATTTTATAATTTGCCGCACTACAGCGGCAACGTTCCATAGTGGTTCTCCAACCTCTGATGACATCAGCTGTTTTCGAATGTGACAACACAAAAAAATATTTGTCAAAATCCTGGCTACTATGTAATTTCATATCAATGCAGATGCGACCGATCTCGATCAAATAGAATTTGCTCTTGAAGCTAAACTATTAATTTTACCAAAAAATTTCATAGGCATAAATTATTCAAAATTTCCTCTACTTTAATTTATTAGTTAACCATTTTGTCGAAATTACAGAAATGGCGACTCATTTCCAAAATCCTTCAAAAAGGCTTAGAATAAACTACCAGTTCCTTTGCAACCTTTTCAACCATAAGCTTTTCACCTCTAAGTTTGGTAACAAAACTTCTAAATATGAATTTTCGTTCCGATACCTTTAGTAGTTTCTCCGGAATCGTCGCCACAAAAATCATTTACACACATACACACACACACACAGACATTTTTTTGTACCTTGGTCAAAAATGTTCAGGGAACCCATAAAGACCTATTTCCGCTAAAATCTCAATTTTTTTTTCGGCGCGATGACAATACTTCATCATACTGCGTATGATAAAGTAAAAATCTGATGTGGCCAGGCACATGACTTTATCATACAATATATAAAATTAATAGTTTAGCTGCATGAGAATCTATTCTATAGAGATAAATCGTAGGTATTGTCAAAGCATCAGCATTTGACACTACCTACACTACGTCATTAGAATAATAGTTATTTATGTCACAAATGCCGAAAGTACGGAATATCGCGACGAGGCGGTGATACGGCGCGTCACCGAAGGCGGAGTGTCGCCGTCGCATATGAGCGAGTCGCGCTATCTAGTTTTTGGCAGGAGCGACATCAACGTTTATTGTGTTGCTTTTGAAGAAATACGTATTAAAAAAAAAAATAAATGATTTCTGTATAGTAAATGCTAGGTTGGTACCACTTTGACGAAAGGTGCGTTCCGATTGGTAGGTAATGGTAGCTAATGGCGGTGGTAGAATACGAAATTATAGTATTTCGTACATATCGTGATAATGACACATAATAGTTTGCATGTACATAAACATGAGTCACTAGCAATTTTCTATTGGAAATAGTATAACGGCGTCTGCTACCACTGCCATTATCACTAATGAAAACGCACCTTAAAAAGGTAATTCAAATTCTGACAGATTTATATTTGTTCATGACACATCCCTACCAACATACTAAAATAAAACTACACTCATCGCTATACTTTATTTATAATTTTCTCAATATATCATTTTTAGAATTAGATATAAAGACGGGTTGATATTTCTTATCAACAAACAATCAAATTGGTGATCTTATTTTATTTGAAATTTGTATTTTATAATTTTGCGCACTACAGCGGCACGTTCCATAGTGGTTCTCCAACCTCTGATGAGATCAGCTGTTTTCGAATGTGACAACACAAAAAAATATTTGTCAAAATCCTGGCTACTATGTAATTTCATATCAATGCAGATGCGACCGATCTCGATCAAATAGAATTTGGTCTTGAAGGTAAACTATTAATTTTACCAAAAAATGTTATAGGCATAAATTATTCAAAATTTCCTCTACTTTAATTTATTAATTAACTATTTTGTCGAAATTACAGAAATGGCGGCTCATTTCCAAAATCCTTGAAAAAGGCTTAGAATAAACTAAAAAGCTAAACTATTAATTTTACCAAAAAATGTCATAGGCATAAATTATTCAAAATTTCCTCTACTTTAATTTATTATTTAACTATTTTGTCGAAATTACAGAAATGGCGGCTCATTTGCAAAATCATTGAAAAAGGCTTAGAATAAACTACCAGTTCCTTTCGACCCTTTTGAACCAAAGGCTTTTCAGCTCTAAGTTCGGTCATAAAACCTCTAAATATAAACTTTCGTCCCGATACCTTTAGTAGTTTCTCCGGAATCGTCGTCACAAAAATCGTTTACACACGCACACACACACACACACACACACACACACACACACACACACACATACAGACATTTTTTTGTACCTTGGTCAAAAATGTTCAGGGGACCCAAAAAGACCTATTTCCGCTAAAATCTCAATTTTTTTTTTCGGCACGATTACAATACTTTACATACTGCGTATGATAAAGTAAAAAGAATGCTAACATGTTATACATTGCGGAAGTGAGAAAAGACACGGCTGACAGAAAATCCCAAAATTCAACATGGCGCCCATACGAAAAACAAAAGTTGGCCATGGTTACGCTGCCATCTTTGATGTTATTTCAAATTAAAAAATGACACTGCATTCCTTGTTCAAACTTAGCTGTAGAATGTTTTTGTTTCAAATGTCTAGCTGCATGTGGTTTTGAATAAAAATTAAAAACGATATCTTAACATTTCAGTTTTTTGCGGATATCTACAAAATGAAAAATGATAGCTTAATTTTCCTTTCAGATAATTGATCAGCACAAAAATACGAAAATTTGCCAAATTTAAACATACGCTGTATCTCCACTAATAATCCCCATGGTGAGCCTCGAAATTGAATCACCCGATATATCTAGATATATTTTATATTGTATAGATACCTGTGCACGTACATTGTACATTACTCATTGGTTGTGCTCATAAGCTTTTAAATTTTTGTACACTTGAGCTGTATTATAACCTTAGTTACTGTAATTATTGTAGATTGAGGACGTATTGACCGTAGTTCACACTGAGCAAGGGGTTGAGGTTTAGTTACCTATTCATAAAAGGTACATTCGAACGCTTTATTTACGACGAATATAACTGAGTATTGATTTCTATTTGTATTACAAGTTTCATTGACATTGAAAATGAAGAATAGAAGAAGAAATCCTCACTTGTGAGTTAAAAAATTAAATTTAGTATTTCCTTTTTTATTTCGTATATCGTAGATAACGCACGACTTTTAACTATTGCATAAACATCACGAATACTGGAAAGCAAAATTTACATTTTTGTTTGATAAGGCACTGAATACATATGTCAGAGAATTCACCAACAACATGCCACACAGTAGATATAGTGACATATTAGCAATGTAAGATAATAAATGATTGTAGTCGAGGTAGGCGGTTATATCAAATGTAAAGATTTCTGGTTGCCGCTCTATTAGAATGGAATAGCACTATTCTACACGCAAAAGTTAAGTTGGTTGCATAAGCAATTAAAATTGGATAGTTTGTATATAGCTGCAAAAATTTTATAAAATGGGCATGGCGTACTTCGAGTACAATCATTTATAATGATCCTGTATAATTTGTGACAGTAAAACTGATACATATTTCGTCATGTAATATTTATGACTACGTATATAACTGCCGTGCAATCATTTTGATTTGTTATACTGGTTCCTTTATTATTAGGACTACAGCAATGCCTTTTGCGGTGGACAGACTAGACGGTTAATTCTGAAAACTACATTAATATTTATTGTACATTTATGTAAATGAATTATGTAAGAGACGTTATGACAGTAAACAAAATAAAGGATTGATATCTAAGTTAAAGAGAGTGTACTTTTGACTTTTTCCGCCCCCCATAATTTTTTTACTGTTTAGTATACATTTAACTCATAATCGATAATTTAAAAAAAAACGTAATAATTTCGGAAAAAAGTACAACTCCCTAAAGATATATTTTTAACTGTTTGCTTCTTTATTTAACGACAATAAAGAACAAAAAGTGCTGAATGCAAAAAAATCTGTGATAAGTTTAATACCAAAGTGGGAGAGAACTAGCATCTGTACGACATATAAAAAATCTGATGTGGCCAGGCACATGACTTTATCATACAATATATAAAATTAATAGTTTAGCTGCATGAGAATCTATTCTATTAAGATAAATCGTAGGTATTGTCAAAGCATCAGCATTTGACACTACCTACACTACGTCATTAGAATAATAGTTATTTATGTCACAAATGCCGAAAGTACGGAATAGCGCGACGAGCGGTGATGCGGCGCGTCACCGAAGGCGGAGTGTCGCCGTCGCATATGAGCGAGTCGGCTATCTAGTTTTTGGCAGGAGCGACATCAACGTTTATTGTGTTGCTTTTTAAGAAATACGTATTTTAAAAAAAATAAATGATTGTATAGTAAATGCTAGGTTGGTACCACTTTGACGAAGCGTCAAGTTTAAAGGTGCGTTCCGATTGGTAGGTAATGGTAGCTAATGGCGGTGGTAGAATACGAAATTATAGTATTTCTTACATATCGTGATAATGACACATATTAGTTTGCATGTACATAAACATGAGTCACTATCAATTTTCTATTGGAAATACTATAACGGCGTCTGCTACCACTGCCATTGTCACTAATGAAAACGCACCTTAAAAAGGTAATTCAAATTCTGACAGATTTATACTTGTTTCACCAACATACTAAAATAAAACTACACTCATCGCTATACTTTATTTATAATTTTCTCAATGTATCGTTTTTAGAATTAGATATAAAGACGGGTTGATATTTCTTATCAACAAACAATCAAATTAGTGATCTTACTTTATTTGAAATTTGTATTTTATAATTTGCCGCACTACAGCGGCAACGTTCCATAGTGGTTTTCCAACCTCTGATGAGATCAGCTGTTTTCGAATGTGACAACACAAAAAAATATTTGTCAAAATCCTGGCCACTGTGTAATTTCATATCAATGCAGATGCGACCGATCTCGATCAAATAGAATTTGCTCTTGAAGATAAACTATTAATTTTACCAAAAAATTTCATAGGCATAAATTATTCAAAATTTCCTCTACTTTAATTTATTAATTAACTAATTTGTCGAAATTACAGAAATGGCGGCTCATTTCCAAAATCCTTCAAAAAGGCTTAGAATAAACTAAAAAGCTAAACTATTAATTTTACCAAAAAATGTCATAGGAATAAATTATCCAAAATTTCCTCTACTTTAATTTATTAGTTAACTATTTTGTCGAAATTACAGAAATGGCGGCTCATTTCCAAAATCCTTCAAAAAGGCTTGGAATAAACTACCAGTTCCTTTGGACCCTTGTGAACCAAAAGCTTTTCAGCTCTAAGTTTGGTCATCAAACTTCTAAATATAAACTTTCGTCCCGATACCTTTAGTAGTTTCTCCGGAACCGTCGTCACAAAAATCGTTTACACACGCACACACACACACACACACACACACACACACACACACACACACACACAGAGACATTTTTTTGTACCTCGGTCAAAAATGTTCAGGGGACCCATAAAGACCTATTTCCGCTAAAATCTCAATTTTTTTTTCGGCATGATTACAATACTTTATCTTACTGCGTATGATAAAGTAAAAATGTCATAGGCATAAATTATTCAAAATTTCCTCTACTTTAATTTATTATTTAACTATTTTGACGAAATTACAGAAATGGCGGCTCATTTGCAAAATCCTTGAAAAAGGCTTAGAATAAACTATCAGTTCCTTTGGACCCTTCTGAACCAAAAGCTTTTCAGCTCTAAGTTAGATCATGAAACTTCTAAATATGAACTTTCGTCAAGATACCTTTAGTAGTTTCTCCGGAATCGTCGCCACAAAAATCGTTTACACACACACAGACACACACACACACACACACACAGACATTTTTTTGAACCTTGGTCAAAAATGTTCAGGAGACCCAAAAAGACCTATTTCCGCTAAAATCTCAAAAAATTTTTTCGGCACGATTACAATACTTTACATACTGCGTATGATAAAGTAAAAATTGAGATTTTAACGGAAATAGGTCTTTTTGGGTCCCCTGAACATTTTTGACCAAGGTACAAAAAAATGTCTGTGTGTGTGTGTGTGTGTGTGTGTGTGCGTGCGTGCGTGTGTGTGTAAACGATTTTTGTGGTGATGATTCCGGAAAAACTACTAAAGGTATCGGGACGAAAGTTCATAATTAGAAGTTTCATGACCTAACTTAGAGCTGAAAAGCTTTTGGTTAAAAAGGTTCCAAAGGAACTGGTAGTTTATTCTAAGCCTTTTTCAAGGATTTTGCAAATGAGCCGCTATTTCTCTAATTTCGTCAAAATAGTTAAATAATAAATTAAAGTAGAGGAAATTCTGAATAATTTATGCCTATGTAATATTTTGGTAAAATTAATAGTTTAGCTTTTTAGGTTATTCTAAGCCTTTTTGAAGGATTTTGGAAATGAGCCGCCATTTCTGTAATTTCGACAAAATAGTTCATTAATAAATTAAAGTAGAGGAAATTTCGAATAATTTATGCCTATGAAATTTTTTGGTAAAATTAATAGTTTAGCTTCAAGAGCAAATTCTATTTGATCGAGATCGGTCGCATCTGCATTGATATGAAATTACATAGTAGCCAGGATTTTGACAAATATTTTTTTGTGTTGTCACATTCGAAAACAGCTGATCTCATCAGAGGTTGGAGAACCACTATGGAACGTTGCCGCTGTAGTGCGGCAAATTTCAAATAAAGTAAGATCACCAATTTGATTATTTGTTGATAAGAAATATCAACCAGTCAGAATTTGAATTAGTATTTTAAACTTGACGTTTCGTAGAAGTGGTGTCAACCTAACATTTCCTATACAGAAATATAACCATTTAAATTTTTTTTTACTTTATCATACGCAGTATGGTAAAGTATTGTAATCATGCCGAAAAAAGAAATTGGGATTTTAGCGGAAATAGGTCTTTTTGGGTCCCCTGAACATTTTTGACCAAGGTACAAAAAAATGTCTGTGTGTGTGTGTGTGTGTGTGTGTGTATGGCTGTGTGTACCCGATTTTTGTGACGACGATTCCGTAGAAACTACTAAAGGTATCGGGACGAAAGTTCAGATTTAGAAGTTTCATGACCAAACTTAGAGCTGAAAAGCTTTTGGTTCAAAAGGGTCCAATGGAACTGGTAGTTTATTCTAAGCATTTTTCAGGGATTTTGCAAATGAGCCGCCATTTCTGAAATTTTAAATAATTTTTGCCCATGACATTTCTTGTTAAAATTAATAGTTTAGCTGCAAGAGCAAATTCTATTCGATCGATATCGGTCGCATCCTGCATTGATATGAAACTACATAGTAACCAGAATTTTGACAAATATTTTTTTGTGCTGTCACACTCGAAAACAGCTGACTTCATCAGAGGTTGGAGTACCGCTATGGAACGTTGCCGGTCTAGTGCGGCAAATTACAAAATACAAATTTCAAATAAAATAAAATCACCAATTTCATTGTTTGTTGATAAGAAATATCAACCCGTCTTTATATCTAATTCTAAAATCAATAAATTGAGAAAATTGTAAATAAAGTATAGCGATGAGTGTAGTTATATTTTAGTATGTTGATACGGATGTGACATCTACAGTGTCATGAACGAATATAAATCTGTCAGAATTTGAATTAGCTTTTTAAACTTGACGTTTCGTAGAAGTGGTATCAACCGAACATTTCCTATACAGAAATATAACCATTTTTGATTTTTTTTAATTCGTAATTCTCAAAAAGCAACACAAAAAGCGTTGATGTCACTCCTGCCGAAAACTACACATGCGACGGTGACGCTCCGCCAACGGTGACGCGCCGCACCACCGCTCGTCGCGCTATTCCGTACTTTCGGCACTTGTGAGATAAATAACTATTATTCTGATGACAGAATATAGTATCAAATGCTTATGCTTTGACAATACCTACTATTGATACTATTGACCATCAAAATATCTGTCAAATCCTGGCTGACTAGTTTAATTTTAAAGCAGACACGATCGTACTCGATCAAATAGAATCTCATGCAGCTAAACTATTAATTTTATATATTGTACGATAAAGTCATGTGCCTGGCCACATCAGATTTTTTCGTTTTCTTAGGATAAATGCAGTATTGATAAATGCACTGTGGCTCTAGTGAGTCACCCTGTATACGTATTATACCCTGTGGGCAAAGAAAAACGGTAAACATTTTTAATCACTCATATTTTCAATAATATTTAGTCAATTATAATATTTCCGTAAAAAGCTAATTGCTTGTAGTGTGAAGATTGAAACCACACCATATTCGCAATAGCAGAATGTTTCAATCCAAAGTTTAGTTGCTTTATGTTTGGCTATGCAGCATTTCTGATAATATCGTGTCAATTTAATGTGAAGAGAAAGGTGTATTAAAATCAATGGGTAATAAGTATACATATATATAATAAATTTGTCTTGTATTGGTAAAAACCGGAACTAGAGGTCTTATATCATCGTATACAGGCTGATTTTTTTCTTATACAGGGTGAAATATTTAAACAATGTTTGTTTATTGTTTTTACTAAAAACCAGTGGAATATAACGTTTGTAATAAAAACATTGCAACGACAAGAAAAATCTAACTATGTACTTGAGTTATTTTGAAGGATCGTGGAGAAACCATTGGTCTTCTTATGGGCAACATGTTCGAGTTTGTCATTTTAGGTGGTCTTTTCGTCCGTTTCAATTATGATGTATCACACTTGTTGTTTACTGTAAATTTTATACGTATGTTACGTGTTCTTGTTCTTTGTTTGTTTTTTCTGAGATTGAACGGGAGCTGGAATCAACGTTTTTTGAGTTTGTCACATGACTTCAAACTAAGTCTTTTTTTAATTTTTATGCCATGTTTAAATAATGAGCACTTACAAAATCAGCCTGAAGCGAGCCGGAATACATTGTGTTGTTTTTTCTTTTAGATATTTTTATTCAGGAGATGTAAATTTTTCGTGAAAAACGAACAGCAAAGACCTGACCGTCAGAATTATCTATGCAAACGTCCAATTCTACTGCTCTTTTGAGTAAAAACAGCAAAACAACGATGTTTCAAAATTTCCCCCTGTATACTAAAAAAATCTGATGTGGCCAGACACATAACTTTATCATACAAAATATAAAATTAATAGTTTAGCTGCATGACAATCTATTTGATTGAGATAAATCGTGTCTGCAATAAAATTAAACTAGTTAGCCAAGATTTGACAGATATTTTGATAGTCAATAGTATCATTAGTAGATATTGTCAAAGCATCAGCATTTGACACTATCTACTGTCATCAGAATAATAATTATTTATCTCACAAGTGCCGAAAGTTCGGAATAGCGCGACGAGCGGTGATGCGGCTGATCACCGATGGCGGAGCGTCGCCGTCACATGTGAGCGAGTCGCGCTATGTACTTTCCGGCAGGAGTGACATCAACGTTTTCTGTGTTGCCTTTGAGAAATACGTATTTACAAAAAATCAAAAAAGGTTATTTTTCTGTATAGGAATGTTAGGTTGATACCACTTCCACGAAACGTCAAGTTTAAAAAGGTAATTCAAATTCTGACAGATTTATATTCGTTCATGACACTCTAGATGTCACATCCGTACCAACATACTAAAATATAACTATACTCATCGCTATACTTTATTTAAAATTTTCTCAATTTATCGTTTTTACAATTAGATATAACAACGGGTTGATATTTCGTAACAATAAACGATCAAATTGGTGATCTTATTGTATTTGAATATTGTATTTTGTACTTTGCCGCACTAGAACGGCAACGTTCCATAGCGGTTCTCCAAACTCTGATGAAATCAGCTGTTTTCGAGTGTGACAGCCATAGACATTTCTGTGGTGTCACCACAAAAAAAATATTGCCAAATCCAGGCTACTATGTAGTATCATATCAATGCAGATGCGAGCGATCTCGATCAAATAGAATTTGCTCTTGAAGTTCAACTATTATCTTTACCAAAAAATATCATAGGCATAAATTATTCAAAATTTCCTCTACTTTAATTTATTATTTAACTATTTTGACGAAATTACAGAAATGACGGCTCATTTGTAAAATCGTTGAAAAATGGTAAGAGAAAATAGCCAGTTCCTTTGGACCCTTTTGAACCAAAAGCTTTTCAGCTCTAAGTTTGGTCATGAAACTTCTAAATATGAACTTTCGTTCCGATACCTTTAGGAGTTTCTCCGGAATCATCGTCACAAAAATCGGGTACACACACACATACACACACACACACACACAGACATTTTTTGTACCTTGGTCAAAAATGTTCAGGGGACCCAAAAAGGCCTATTTCCGCTAAAATCTCAATTTTTTTTTTCGGCACGATTACAATACTTTATAATACTGCGTATGATAAAGTAAAAATCAGCCTGTATACAATGCTATAAAATCTCTACTGTTCCTCTTGACAAAAAGAAAACAAATGTCATTACCTACTAATTTCATTACACCTTTCATTTCATATTAAATTGACCCGATATTATCAGAAATGTTGCATAGCCATACATAAAGCAATATTGCGTTGGATTAAAACGTTCAATTATTGCAAATATGGTATGTTTTCGATCTTCACAATATAAGCAATTAGTTTTTCAGAGAAATGATTGAATTTACTTAATATCTTTGGAATATGAGCAACTGAAAATTTGTACCGTTTTTTTTGCCCATAGAGTGTAATTTATGCTAATGTGAAAAACTAACAGACAACTGGTCTTATTTAAAAAACTAAAATCCAATATGTTGTCTTTAATGTTGACATTTCAGAAATGAACCTACTACTAAATAACTTGTTAAATAATTGAAGAGTATAGAATGCGCAATCTTTCAAATAAACAAGTTCCCCATGCATACTTAGAAAACGTACACCCTGTAGAACTTGATTCGCAGCCTAATAATTAATTCAGTTATAATTTCAATCTCATTTACGTCACAGTTGAAGTTCTATTAGGGTTATGTGTCCGGCGCGCAATAATGTTTGGTAGTGAGGATGGCACTTCAGCCGGTTAATACTCGGAATGGGCACAACTGGGGCCCATAGATAGCGAGTTATTTATTATTATTGCCGTTGGTATTCCGTATTGGCCGCAGCGGTCGCAATTGCACGCTGCACTCTGTGCAATTCTGACCGTAACTGGTCATTTTTCGGTCTAGTATTTGACCCGCGAGGGCCTCCATTATGCAAAGTGGCGGGAAATTGTACCGTACTTGCATACAACTTGCAATCATCCCCGGCTAACAATTCGATAATATCTAACCACTATCTGGTTTTGTACGGACATGGCACACGCAGAACGACCACTTAACCCGAAATGGTAAATATAGGAATTTTAAAAGGGCAGTATATCACTTTCGGTAACTATGCTTTGCTTCTTCGTGTGGCTAGTTATTAGAAAATGTGTACAAGAACTTGTCTATTGCACTGCACATCACAGAAGTTATACTTGTTTGCACAGTATTAAGAGATTAGCTCAACAGATTTCAAATCATTAATAATACATTATAGAATCGAGGTCAGTCAGGACATCCAGCTCGGCACTACAAACAATTGCTACCTCAGAACTTCACACGTCGTGATTCTGGTGGAAACGGCACTGTCCATTGTGGCGTGATTTTGGTACACCATTACTTTGTGTTGCTTCAGATTGTTTCCTTATAACAAAATTATTGAATAAACAGATTATGGCAACTTTTTAACAATCAACGTTTAAATTACCTACTACATTATTTTCAATATCGAACATAAATTATCTCGCTAACATATGAGGCAGTACTACGGACCACAAACTAAATAAATTACAACGTCGACAGAACAAAATTCTAAAAGTGATATTTAAGTGGGACAGGAGAACACCGACGAGGGATGTCTACAGCAAAATTGGAAAGTTGGACATATGAAATACGAAAACACTAAATAATATACTTCTCCTAAGGTAAACGTCCCAAATTCAGTCATTGTCCTAAATTTCGGCATATTTCTGTTTAGTTGATAAAGTTTAGTGATAATTGAGTGTTAATGTTAACAGGAATTCTAAATTTTTTTTAATCGGATAATCGTAATTAACAAAATTCTAATAATATTATAGCCCGACTAAAATGCTTTATATTTTCATCATAATACTGTGTACTACTCTTTTAACCACTATTATTGACAAATTTAGGGGTGTCGGAATTAGGTACAAGTAAATATAGCACGTCCTTAAAGCAGACATGTGTGTCGGAATTGTGTACACGGTTAGAAACAATACATATGGCTCTATTGCTGTCTTTACACAAGAAAATAACATATTTTACATCGTTTGCTACATTTTGTCCAAATTCCGACATTAGTACGAACACTAATAATCCCTAATTATTACACTAGCAGCACAGAGTAGAGATTTTGGCATTAATACACCACCTTTGGAGATAAGAAATGAAGTCTTGCATCTCCATTAAAAAAATCAGTATTCTGGCCTGAAACACCCAAATAAAGTAAAAAGAAACTGTTCTTCTGTAACATTATTATCTAATGCTTGGAGAGAATATTCGTTAATAAAAAATCTGATGTGGCCAGGCACATGACACATCTATTTTATTGATATAAATCGTAGGTATTGTCAAAGCATCAGCATTTGACACTACCTATACTACGTCATTAGAATAATAGTTATTTATGTCACAAGTGCCCAAAGTACGGAATAGTGCGACGAGCGGTGATGCGGCGCGTCACCGAACGCGGAGCGTCGCCGTCGCATGTGAGCGAGTCGCGCTATCTAGTTTTCGGCAGGAGTAACATCAACGTTTATTATGTTGCTTTTTGAGAAATGTGTATTTGAAAAAAAAAATAATTAAAAAATGGTTATATTTCTGTATAAGAAAAGTTAGGTTGGTACCTCTTTGACGGAACGTCAAGTTTAAAAAGCTAATTCAAATTCTGACAGATTTATATTTGTCCATGACACTGTAGATGTCACATCCGTACCAACATACTAAAATAAAACTACACTCATCGCTATACTTTATGTACAATTTTCTCAATTTATCGTTTTTAGAATTAGATATGAAGACGGGTTGATATTTCTTATCAACAAACAATCAAATTGGTGATCTTATTTTATTTGATATTTGTATTTTGTACTTTGCCGCTCTAGAGCGGCAACGTTCCATACCGGTTCTCCAACCTCTGACGAAATCAGCTGTTTTCGAGTGTGACAGCACAAAAAAATATTTGTCGAAACTCTGGCTGTAGTTTCATATCAATGCAGATGCGACCGATCTCGATCAAATAGAATTTGCTCTTGCAGCTAAACTATTAATTTTACCAAAAAATGTCATAGGCATAAACTATTCAAAATTTCCTCTACTTTAATTTATTATTTCACTATTTTGACGAAATTACAGAAATAGCGGATCATTTGCAAAATCCTTGAAAAGGGCTTAGAATAAACTACCAGTTCCTTTGGACCCTTTTGAACCAAAAGCTTTTCAGCTCTAAGTTAGGTCATAAAACTTCTAAATATGAACTATCGTCCCGATACGTTTAGTAGTTTCTCCGGTATATTTCCGCTAAAATCTCAATTTTATTTTCGGCACGATTGGACTTCATTATACTGCGTATGATAAAGTAAAAACAATTACAATTATATAGTTACTTACCATTATATTACTGAATATCGTCGACTTATTTGAATAGGGCTATGATTCGACCGAAACATTTTGTTTTCATTGTTTTACTTTTCAATTCCAGTATAACAGAGCAGCTTTTAAACGGAAAGTGTTACTTCTACATTAATTTTGGTCAAATTGAAACCGTTATTTAATAATGTTTAGATTAGATAATATGCGTTAATGTATACGGGGTGATAAATTGTTAAACTTTTTCAATTTCGTAAATGAATTAATCCAATTTTGGGCTGAACAAGGCCCGTATTCCCAGACGGCTAATAATTAATGAGGAGCGAATTAATGGCCTCGGAAAATTTGGCGTCCCGAGTAATTGAACATTACTTTATTATTAGCCCATTAATTAATTAATATATGTACAATTATTGCGGTCGCCGTTTGGCAACCGAATTTGCGTCATGTCAATTATATGATTTAGATTCCCCATACGCCGGACAAAATTAGAACAACCTCGTATAAATTCTTTATTGGATCAGGACTGATTACTTGCGACTATGTAATATGTTGTGTCCAGAGTGATTATTCTAGGCAGTAGTTATAATATTCGAGAAAAATATGAAAGTATGATAGTTATAAAACGGAAATTAACAGTGCTACAAATTTAGTGCTACAATTTTGATTATAAATGTTATTTTTCTCTCTGATCTTTACTAGTTTTCGTATTTGTTCCGGGTGTTGGAACTTTTTCGTCTGATTAGAGCAATGTATGACATCTTGTAAAACAATAGCATAATCAGAAAATAGATGTAATACTAAAACTAGGTGACGGGAAATTTAAAAGCATGACAATTATTACATTACATTTGCCTGCGTATGTATTATAAATTATAAGTGTTTCACATTATATTTTAGCACTAGCGATTGAGGTGTAAATCGCAACATTACTAGACCATAATGATAAAAACTATAGAAAATAGACGTAAAATATTAATGGCTTCGGATTTTCAATACAAATCTTCGGGCTAAGGAAAGGTCAAATGTCAAAACACGCTTTCCAGTTATATTAAAGATGTATTAAATGTTGTACTTTTGGCTTGTAAAAGTTGTAGATTCTGCAGGTTATATCAGTTTTTTTTTACTTTATCATACGCAGTATGATAAAGTGTCGAGATTAGAAAGGTTACTCTTTCATCGGAGGGTGGGTGCACCGTCGAGCACGCTTACGCTGAGAACTCTACCACATGTCATCTCTCTCAGCGGCTTCCCCCTACCCACATACGTAGGATAGGGTAGCTCCACATCGAGAAGGGTATAGACGTCATGTGGGCTATAGCGTCTATCCGCACTTGCCTTAATCCCTATTTGGATATACTACATATCAGATCGTTAAGTTCTCATGGTGGCACAACTTCCGAAGGCCCCGTTTGATGAGTCACCGGCGTGCACCAGATACCTGGTATCCCCCCCTCATATCTATTACTGCCTTGGTCGCCGTTACTGACTAAGTAAACCAGAAACCTGGAATTGACTGGACTTGAAACAAGACAGTTTTACGGAACAGCCTCGTGAGGTGTGCCAGCTAGTTTAATCTGCCAGCTGGCCTAAAAAGCGCCAAAATATCCGATGTTATAATTATTGCGCCAATCGCAAAACACACGCTACTATTCGATTCTGAAGGTCCTTATGCAACTGATATCGGAAAGGAATTTCAATATTTATGACAATTATTTATGCAAATTTTGATATGGGCTACAAATATAGAAATGATTTTCGATGGCAATTGCATCTTATGTTGTCTGCAGTAATACATTATAAAATATACTTAAATATTAACTATAAGAGCACAAGTTATTAGACTTGAACTCTGGAGTATTGTAGTGCGTGTTTGTAATAAGTTGTCAATCATGTTTAGAATAGCGACGATTGTGAAAGAACTCTATCATCGACTAGAAAACTCAGTCAAAACACAGTCCAGTGTACAAATATAAAGCAATACATTAATTTCTTTAGGTTATACCATACGTCAAATGTTATAAATACGAAATAAAAATGGACATGTTTATTGTAGCGCCATCTATATCTGGTGTTTTTTTTTAATTTCGAAGCTTTGGAGAGAAGTTTGCTACAGTTCGCTATTTGAATTGAGACTGGAGCCTTAATGTTAAACATCTAAAGGTGCATAATTGCTTTCCAGAGATTTTATTGTATTTCCATACCTGTACTTGTGCTTGTTGTGCTTGTGTGAGTACCTACTTGTGCTCACTATATTTACTTTCTATCACAAGCACGTAACCAAATGCCCTGCAGGCGATGACTACTTGTGGATATACTAAGAGCCAACAAAAGAAGGTATAAATTTTTAAGTACTTGTATTTCCAATAATATTTAGTCTTTCAAGTGAAATTTGTATGATTGTGGTCGGAAAGAACAGTAGTTATTTTATAACTAAGGAAACAACTTGATTTTCATTCGTATAAAGTAAGAAATTTTAAAACATTGCTTTTTACTTGCTGAAAGTATTCTTTTATCTTTGCAAAGAGTGATTTGAAGCTGACTTCCAACCAACCTAATTTCTATCGAAATTTTTCGTTGGAAGATGTAATTTTAACGTGAAAGACCAACAGCCAAAAACTGCAAGTGCAAGCAAACTGGTACAATTTTAGTTCAATAAACATATGTTGATTTTAATTCCAAAATACTATGAAAACACAAAAATTGGCAAAAATCTACAGTGTGGTACATCACGGGAATCAGAAGAAAGAAAAGTTCTTCAGAAATCCAGGTCCAAGTCCAAGTCAGCCATGGTATCCATAAGAAAACGTAAATTTGGCAATAGTTTCTCTAACATCTTTAAAGACAACTCTAGTAGGCAATTTCATTTCTCGTGCATGTGCAATGTTTCCATTGCAAATGCCCACCTGTACTGTTGCTGCAAATATGGTATATGTGCAGTCTTCACAATATAAGCTATGCCTTTTTAGACAGATATTTGTATTAACTAAATAATACGTCATTGCCCACAGTGTGGATATAAAAAATTTATAGAACAAAGCTTATTTAAACAACCATACATCAACTCAGTTATATCTAGGAACGCAAAAAATATTGTAAACAATCACACACACTGACAGATGCTCGAGATTCATTATTTCGCAGATCCCTATATTTTGATAGCATTGTGTACCATTTCATATTTCACAGGAATACGATATATCCGCGAATTGTAATCTCACATCTAAAAATAACGCTGCGCGGACCAGTAATTCGAACAATATATTCTCGCGAGATTTCCAGACAATGCGCTGCTCGAGTTGGCTCTGATTGCCCATGACGTTCTGCATATTTTTCCAGTCCGCTTTGCGGGCGTGTAGCGCACGACTCGCTGCTTCGGGTTTCTATTGTTTTCGCATTCATCACGGCCAAAGTAACAAAAACACGGGTAAATTTCCGTTTAACAGCCATGCACTCACACAAGCGTGCGCGCACACTCGCGCGCTTCTTGTGTACCTACATGTATGTACGAGGCTCAGTTCCGGAGATATTTTAATGTAAAACAAATACAAGCGGACGCACAAAAACGACCCCCGCGTGTGTGCTTATACAATTTTAGAATTCATGGCACGAAATTATCGTACATTTTGAATTTTAATTTGTATTTAGGCAAAGGTAAATAGATCTATTGTTTTCACTCAACCAACCTTTTGACTTGTACGTAATGTTGATGAAAATTAATTAATTGTTGTTTGATGTATATTAGGAGTTTGTGAGAAGAGGTCTGTTTTATTGTCAGACATCTTATAATAATTTATAATAATTTCATATACTTTCACATACAGATTGTGTCCGCAAAATAGCGTATCACGCGACAACACTGCCAACGTCGGTTGAGTGGGGAAGCCAATTATAGTGGGACTGCCGACTGGTGGAAGAGCAGGTCTGGTCAGGTTAGGCTGGTTTTGCGTTTCGGAGCACAAGCGCGCAACGGCAGAACGATCACAGATCTGACAACGCTTCATAACATTCATATCTTTGCAATCGCGATTTGGTATTGCGGTGACAATTCGGCGCAACAGTGCGTGGAATTGTTTGCAACCACTTTTGAAGGCAGACCTATCACGTGCAGACAAACCATTTTCAATATTGTGCATCAATTTGAAAAAGATCTTTGTCTAAAGAGCCGCAGTACTTGTCATCCAAGGGAGGTAACTCCACAAGAAATTGAGGCAAAAGATCGACGGGATGTACTAATCAGCGGTTCTGTAGTACTGGACGATAAGAAACCCACTTGAGGGATTGGCGAGGAATTGGGTATTGGCAACAAAACCGTTGCTAAGGCCCTGAAGAAGGGTGATTTCCGGAGCTATAAGTACTCAAGACTCAGGAAACCTTCGCAGAGGACAGTATTCGTAGATTGGAGTTTTGTGAAACTGTAATGGAAAAGGCGAACGCAGATGAAAATTTTATACAAAATATTATTATTACTCATGAATCAACTTTTCCGTTACATGGTAAACATAATCCTTCCATTCTTCGATATTGGGCCCTACAAAATCAGCACAGACGTTATGCTTACCGTACTCAATATCCCGAAAAACTAAATGTTTGGGCTGATATTCTAGGTAATCATTTAGTTGGTCCATTCTTTATCGATGGATCTCTTAACGTCCAGAAGTCTTACTTTGCTGCAAGAGCAAGTACTGCCCGCCATTTATAACCTTCCCGGAGTAAATCAGGAAGATGATTGGTTTCAGCAAGACGGCTGTCCTGCTCTTAACGCGGCCAGGGTGCGAGAGATTTTAACAATGGCATTTCCTCACCGTCTTATTAGTGGGACAGGCGACATTCGTTGACCCCCAAGATCACCTGATCTGTGTCCGAACGATTTTTTCTTGTGGGATTATCTTAAAAATACAATTTATATTGATGAAGTCAATAGGGCACATAATTTACAGGAGTTGAGAGCAAAAATGCAAAAAAGCTGCCAACACTGTAATAGCCGAAACGCTTTCTGGTGTGAGGGGCAACTTCTACAAACGGCTCGGATACTGTCTTGTAGCGCAAGGCGGAATCTTTGAGCCCGAGTTAAAATAATGTTTATTTAGTTGTTTAATCGTAGTCGAATATTAGTTAATTTATATATATTTTTTGAGAAAGGTTTTTTTATTTTTGCATATTATTTTCTGACAATAAAAGGGAATTTAGAAATTATGTATGCACAATGTACGTGCATTTGTAAAAGAAGCACAAAAGCGAGCGCACACAGTCCTGCGATAACAAACTACTAGCTACTAGCACACGAAGCGCGCAACGGCGAGCCGCTTAGCCGCTGACAAATACGCAGGGTGAGGAGAGCTATATTGCCGTTCTTCCGTAAATGCTATGTCTAGCGTCCGGGGAAACGTACTGTATATCTTGAACGATTAATAGTAATTTGAACTCACTTACACTTTGATGGCAGCACAGTACATGATATAATGTTTACGCATTTCACTAACTTAACTTTATCGCTGATCAGCTATCAGGAAACTTTTAGCAAAGATAATTTGACTTATTTTTCAACTAAGTTTGCAGCTAACATCAGCATGGAGAACTGTATGACATAAGAACTGTTACACTGTAAGCAAAAAAGGTACACAATTTTAATTACTCGTGTTCCAATACTAATAGGTCGGGTCAGTTAAATGTGAATTGAAAGGTCCATCGAAATTAATAGATAATGATATTTGTTTGGGTTTGGTCAAAAACAACACTAGCGATTTTATAGTGCCGTATACAGCGTGCTCTTTATCGGAAACATTGAAATTTTAAAATACAGTTTTTTTATTATTATTACGAAGTAAATTAAAGCAAGGTTATCATTATGTTCGATTAGGTTGTATGAAATAATAATGTCGATGACCTGAATTGCTCAATTCTTGCAGTTTCTAAGCATGGGTTCCAAACGCCAAGTTTGCACAAAGATCAAATGAACAACGTCGACGTTTGGTAACCTAATTAATGGTAGTGACGTATTTGGACAATTTATATAAGTAGCCACACAGCGGAGTATCGAGGAGAAATGGTTTATGGTCGGTATTCACCAGTGAGACATTCGACATTCTTCAATTCCAACGCTCATCATTCAACTATTTTTCACACAATATCACCTAAATATATTTCATATAATGTTACAACATCTTTCAATATTTCTTTAATGTCATTAACGCTGGTCTGAAGATGGGTGTTAAAACCCGAAATTAATAGAATTAATAGAATAAACATAATCAAATATTTTGTAGAAGAAATTTTCGATTTCTTCAATATTCATGCAAAATGGACTTACACCACACCACATATTCCTATTATTTATTTATTGTACAATATTTATTAGTTTATTGCTCGACACATATCAATTTAAGCCATACACACTTATATCGCATCCCTAAACAATACTCAATTTCGACAAATGGAAGAGGTAAAATATCTGGGAATCCACTTGGATAGACGACTGACCTGGAAGAAGCATATTTGCAACAAGCGTCTTCATCTAGTACTTACGTATAGAAAATGTATGACCCGCAGTTACTCTTAGTCCATAGAAGATTAATTTTATCACCATAAATGCATACTAAAACCCATATACCAATAACGTATGGTAGTGCCTGCACAGAGATTTCAATTAATTTCAGCATTTCATTTATAACGATCTACATGTTCCACCATAAATGGAGTGATTGCTGATCTGAGCCAGCGTTAATAGGATTGACTTGACGACCACCCTAACCATTTGGTTAGAGACCTCCTTATTGCTTCCAGTTATAATAGACTAAAACGGCTCGTGTAGCGATTTGTTTTCTTTTTTTTCGGTATGTTAGTTTTGTGATATTGCTGTATTCCCTAGTAATATATAATTACATAATACCAACATAGAGTAATATTAAAGTCGCGCTGAAGTTGCCACTGGGTAACTAAACTACCAACAATATGATTTTCACACATACGTTAAATATTGCTTATCTTATACTAGATAGATTGCAAAAACATGAAAAATTAAAAAAAAAAAACATCAAATTCATTTTCGAGCTCTTTTCTTTTCGAGTTCTTTATTTGACGTGTCACATTTCTTTTAATAGCAATTCCATATTTTTTTCTAATTATGATTCTTTGTGAATGGAAAGTGAATAGGCGTTTTCGGCAGATTTCTTTGCTCTTTTTTTTATAAAGTGTTTCCGCTTCCGTGAACACAAGTAAATGATCAACACAGATCATTCATAAATCCGTGATATCATAAGTCGGTTACTATGGTCGTAATTTTACACTGAAAAGTGTTATTTGCGAACTAAAAATATACCTGTGTGATGATTATTTCGATTTTTCTGGATTCTTCTGAGGTCCATACCATAATTATTAAACAATGTGTCAGTTAACTTGTGGGTTAAATACAGGAGCATACAAAACATTTTGTAAGACATTCTCCGATATCTAATTCATAGTAGGTACTGTATAGTTGACTACGCCCTTAAATTGTATATTAAGATCAATTAATACCACAAACGAACAACACAAATTGTTTTGTAAACTCCAGGTTTCGCCATCTTCCACATTCGTAACAACAACACAACAAACTATCGACTTTAGCGGGTATCCTAAATTTGTAAATACGCATTAGTGGGGTAATTTATGAATCAAAACACTTCGAACGCAGCGTATAGCTTCCGCTCGTAACATCTGAACACCGCATTAAAGAGCGATTACTTAGACCGACGACGGGTAGCTAGCGCCGCCTACCGCCTTGCCACAGCAATAAATAATTTTGATTGATCGTTCGTAGGTTCACTTCTCCGTCAGTACTAGACGAATTAATTTACTAATAGGTGTTTTTGTGATGACGCGATCGCGAATCGAAGCGATTTTTGATGCCCGAGCCTGCCGTCTGGAAGGGTGGAACGTGCAATAATAGTGTAGGCTTTTAGCTACTTAACAGCCCGTGACTTACACGGCGCACGTGGATCATTTATCTTAGTTATGAAGAAAATACGATCTGTCCGCGGAGGCGGGCATATGATGCGAGAATATTTCAGGCGAATACAAACATGTTTTCAGCCGTAGGCTTGATTGTATTTCTTATAACGTTTCGTATTTTGATGGTAGTTTTATCGAAAAATGATAAAATAAAGAAAAAATACTTAAATTCTGGGAATAAGTACGGGTGTCCCACGCCATAGGTATTATCATGGCCATATATTATGTCCCTTCTTTCGACGTCCATTTTCTCGGAAACCTAGGGGCGAAAAAATTTGAAAAAATTCTGGTGCTGTCCTTGATTAATATGCTACAACTCATAAAAATTAGAAAGCTGTATGTGTTGGCGTTTTCCCGATTTTGGTGCTGTTTTTGCCAAATTTTATTCGTTTAACTTTAGCAATTAATTACTCCAGAAATAATACATATATTTGAACGAATTAAAAAGTAAAATCACCTGCGGAATGCTAGCTTTTAATGTGCATTTTTGTAAAAGCATTAGATTAGCGGTTGACCCACAAAAAGCTATATTATGCAATGCCAGCCATTCCGTTATTAGAAGAGCTAGAATAATGAAATATAGACAATAGGCTACCAATAATTCATAGGTTTAAAGTGTATTACATAATCATTATTTATCTTGCATTTTTCATACAAAAGATCGTGCTGAAACTCCGCGTGAATTCCGACGCTCTACGGTCTTTGGGGTACTGCGGGGAAAGGAGGCGTTAGCGGTGCAGTCATGTCGGAGAGAACCGACACAGCTGGGAGAACCGGTGCAGCTTATTATCAATACACCAAAAGAACCATAACTTGACAAGGTAGTAATTTTAACTAACAATCAAATTCTTAATACATATTTGCATAATTTTGATTATTAAACCTATGAATTAGTGGGTAGCCTATAGTCTATATTTCATTATTCTAGCTCTTCTAATAAAGGAATTCCTGGCATTGCATAATATAGCTTTTTGTGAGTCAAGCACTAATCCAATGATTTTACAAAAATGCACATTGAAAGCTAGCATTCCGCAGGTGATTTTACTTTTTAATTCATTCAAATCTATGAATTGCTCCGGAAATAATTCATAGATTTGAACTATCTTGAATTAATTGCTAAAGTTAAACGAATAAAAATTACGTGGCAAAAACAATCCTTCTTAATTTGGAAAAATCGGGAAAACGCCAACACATGCAGCTTTCTGATTTTTATGATTTTTTGTAGCATATTAATCAAGCACAGCACCAGAATTTTTTCAAATTTTTTCGCCCCTAGGTTTCCGAGAAAATTGACGTCAAAAGAAGGGACATAATATATGGCCACGATAGTACGTCCGTTTATTTTTGCTTACTTATGACGCTGAATGGATGGAATTTGGAGAAGTGCATATAGACAAAAAATACGTCATCATTGATATAATGAATAGCACCCCATAATATAGATTTGTGTGACATTTTTAATCAACACAAAAACATATCGAAGGAAATTGTTTCACCAAGGCACCCAAATTAAATCTCTTTTATTTATATTAATCTAGGTGGTCTCGAATTGATAAAAAAGGTTGAAATGTGTCAAATTAACACTATCTAAACCGATTTTGGTCGATACGGTCTTACTCAGCCCTCTACAGTGATTTCATTGGTTTTCGGCTAATGTGTCGTTTTCTTGACGTGTACTCTACAGAGTGTCTCACGGAACTGGAACATTAGATGTTTCTCATGTTCTACTATTTCTGGAAAATTGAAATTTTGGAATTTTAATTTACTCGATCTGAGCTCTTCAGCTAAAATATTCCCGAAACTGTCACGTCCAGTCACCGGAAGTCGGTATCAACTTTGTTATTTTAAATGGAATGTTGAAATTTAAATTTTATTTTTGATTTCTACGTATCAAAATACATCATTTTTAATAAGGTTTCCCTATACCAAAATATCACCATTTTTGATTTTACTAATTTCTTGGGGATTTTCGGGGTTACGTTTAAAACTGAATATCTCGGTTATTATTGAAACTAGAAGTTTCATGATTGGTGGTCCAAACCTAAAAACATAACCAAATAAGATGATGCTTAGTTCATCATGATATCTTATACAGGGCTTTCAAAATTTACATAATAATTTAATTTTCAAACATACAAAACTCACTTTTTTAATGGGTACAGCCTGTATTCCGATGCGCCATTCGATAGGAAATCTTACCCCGTATCAATCAATATTAGGGTTCCCAATATCTATCTTTAATAGTTTTTGAAATATTGCCACTTTTTATTTAAATCCATTTTGAATTCACCCATTTAATAATGGGGGACGAAATTACAAACGAAATTTACAACGAAAATTTACATAGTGATAGATATTTAGAAATTTTGCGTGGAATTTTTGCGAAACTCTTCCCCTCAATATTTCACGCGACTGCTTTTATCAAATGGACGGTACACCGGTACATTTTTCGCATGTGGTATCCATTCAACTTAATCGGATGTTTGACGATAGGTGGTTTTGGAAATAGGGGACCCTGGCGGTGGCCACCAAGCTCACCAGATGTAACACCATTGGACTTTTGGCGTCACGTGAAAAGTCAGGTCTCTTCCACACCATACTAAAAGAGAATTGATTAACAGTGTAGTAGCCGCTATTAATGGACTTCAGCGACAAGCAATCCGAAGAACGATGATGACAGAAGTACAGCGAAGAGTTTCAAAATGTTTGTAGCAGAACGGACAGCATTTCGAACAACATAATTAGGTTTTAATTTAAGTTAGATATTCCAAATATATTATTTTAGTTTTAACAAACCTTTTCAATATGTTTCCTTTTTTTCTGCAGTTCCAAAGTTGTTACATTCTTAAAAATGAAGAATAATCGTTTGTATTTAGTTTGCTTTCTTTTATACTGACAATATCTCAAAAACTATTAAAGATAGATCCAGGGAACCCTAATATTGATAGATAGGAAATAAGATTTCCTATCGAATTGCGTATCGAATTGAGAATATTTTATCTTAAGAGCTAAGATCGAGTAAATTCTAGTTCCAAAATTTCAAGTTTCTAGAAATAGTAGAACATGCGAAACATGTAATGGAGGTACCAGTTCCGTGAGATGCCTGTATACACAGATAACATTTTTGCGTATTTGAATAGAGGCAAAACTATATTTATTTGCTACAAAGAATGTTTATTTGGAGTAAAGTAGTATTGTTTTGACTCAAATAAATTTTTGTACCAAATCAATATATTTTTGCCACTCGTCAAACAAATATTTATTTAGGTTAAACAAAAAATTCTATCTATGTAGGTAAAGAACACTTTTCCGGTTATAATACCAAATACTTGTAATTTTGCTGAAAATCGTAGGAAATTTAAGTTATTTAAAGTAAGTTATTAAAGTAAGTTATTTAAACCTGCGAAAAATTAGAATGACATCATATCACAAAGGATACAATATCGGCTAAAATCGATTTAGCCGACTTATTGTACAATTTAAATAAATAAGTTGGTGATTTATCCGGTAGTGTAGATGAAATAATGAATTTGAAATAATGAAATGATGAATTAAGTTCCCCATTTAAACACAAATTAAATACAACAAAAAACTAGGAAATTAAACTGACCACACTTACAAGTAATCGTGATCAGCGAAAGTTAAAATATAAACTAATTTCTAACTAGAGTCTAGTCCAAATCACCATCGCCAGCATGGTACTACAACAACATAACCAAAACTGAGCCAAATTGGCACCCAATACAAGAACCCACACATATATAACTTAATCAATAAATCTCCATTCACAACCTTAACTAACAATGCTCATGAATGAGCCAATATCATTGATACTCAACAACCATTCTTTTATGCTGCACGAAAAAGACTTAAAATTATCGCAGTGCTTTAGTTTAACTGGCAATCTGTTACAAAAATGTGGCCCAAAAAACTGGAAAGATCCCAAGCGGAAGGTGAATAAAAGGTTGTAGTTTTCTTCCTAGTATGGCAATTTATTTTAATAAGTTAGCGGTCGTTCTTATATTAGAACATCATCACACCAACAACAATGTAGCTATTTTTAGACTCTAGCGGGGGTGAGGAGGGGTGGAATTATTAAAACGCGTTATGTCAATAGTAGTAATGCTGAAGGTATACACCACGTGTCAACCAGGAAGCGCCACTTGCGACCTGAGATCTTGCTTGTTAAATGTTAGAAAAGGTTTAGATTGTTTATTTTTCAATCTTGAATATTTGCAATTATAAGAATGCATTGGTATGTGTTGCTAACTGGTTAATTGAACTTTTTAACGGCATTGTTTCATAGCTTTTTGAACACGAAAGTTTTGTATTAAAATTACATTTAGCCGGACGACGACACGCTGGGCTGATATTAAGTACAACTTAAAGTGCGAAAGGTTTGTAACAAAAGTAATGGCCCTGTGCTTAGAAAATCATTACAATAGTGATATGTAGGGGAATTTTATTATATAAAAAGACTACCGACTTATTAGTTAGTCAAGACGTGTGGTTCACAGTGTATCTTGAAGTTAAGGGGACGTCTGTATAAGTGCTGGTTAGATTTGGCTAAGTCCAAACTTACATGATTATCACCCAGCGAGTCGGAAGCCGAATTGGAGGATCAGAGTCAGAGAGAAGAGTATACGAAAGCAAGGAATTGTGAAGTGAGTGAGTAAAACCATTCTATTTTATTGTATCAATTGGGAAACTTCGTAACAGACAAGCGATTTCTTGTAGTAGTACGAATACTAAAATTATGTCTCTCTTTCTCCCTTAGCTAAAAATATGTTGTAGTGTTGTTTTACTAGAATTGTTCTTGTGGTAATTGTTTTGGGTAAAATATATTAAGTATTACGGAGATTCTAGCGTTTTATTTAAAGTTCCAGCATCTGGTATTAGTTTTTATTAGTAGCTTCAACAAGATTCCAGGAAAGAACCCAACATCTCCAAGAGCGAGTTACCAATCCTCTAAGTGTTTATTGGTACTCCACATTCAATTAATTAATCTGTCTCTCTCTTAAAGCGAGGCGCCTATTATACTACATGATTTGATACCAAAATTCGGAACTTGCCAACCCAACTGTTGCTACGTTGTGGCGGACTTGTTGTTTTTGAAATTTGAATTGAAATTTTATAGGAATGGCAAGCCTGCCTATAATGGTATTATATTTTCATTTATGGACAAAAAGTCAAGATAGATGGTTGCCCAACAAGTCCCTACCCATACTCAGACTTTCGATTAACAAACAGGTATGGGCGTATCCAGATCAAATCGGAAAGAGGGCAGTTGTCTAAATTTAACTTACTGTATGGAGAAAGATGCCCATTAGTTGTAGAGGACTTTCCAAGGAAGAATTTGACCTATTAATAATAGGCTATTATTATTATTAATTACTGGGTATTATTAATAATAGCCAAGTGGCAAAGAATTCATCACATGAACCGGCTATTATTAATATTTTCCAGCATGCTGTGGCCAATGTGATATATTTCAATTCGATATTGCATTAAGGTGATGCTACAATATAATAGCCTCAGATTTGGAATTCTGTTAGTATCTACATAATCGCCACACAACGAATCTATTCACTGGGTTTTCAGTGTTGGGCCTTTAGTGACGTTAGTCCTAACTAACTTATTTAGTTACTACTCATGACTAAAATACGGAAGATTATCAAAACGAGACTATAAAATGCCAATCCAAGCATGCACGAGTGTGTAACTCTTTGGGTCATGCTTATTTGCGCAATTCTTAAAAGCTAAGTAAGTAATAAATTAGAAACTCGGTTTGTATTATTGTGCCAGTGGATACGTACACAGTGCTTCTGTATTTTGCAATTCGTGGCAAGAGACTTAGGGTCGTTTTGTTGAAGATATCAAAATTGTAAAAGCTGCCCTTAAACGCAATGAGAGGGCTGATAAGCGCACCCATGAAAAGTATGTATTTCCAAATTCTTTTACAGCATTTTTGCTGTTGATTGACTACATTTATGTTCTGTAACTTTACAGATATTTCTCTGTTTGTTTGTTTTGTTTTTTAATTCCTTAAAAAGTTACAACCGTTTCCAATGTTACCAAAGGAAAGTGTAAGGAAAGAAAATTCATTAATAATTTAAACAAATATCAATGATAAAAATAAAATAAATACAAGTATTAAAACACATTAATTGTAAGTAACACGTTGCAAATTGACCTACCGATATCCTTTAAAAGTTTATCGTTTAAAATACGATTTGTTAATATTTCTAACAACTGTAAATTTTTTACATTGACAAAATATAGAGAAATAAATATTGAAATTTTCTGGAATGGCGCCTGGACTATAAATACAGGGTCAGAGAGCACATAAACAGACCGTGATTATACACAGATTAATATTTAATTGGATTTTTTACTAACAATATTGTCCGACTGATACATATCGCTTCACTCCAGCTTACGTAAATGCTGCTTGGGCGTTTAGTGTGTGCCAATTATTTCTTACAGTGACCACATACTGGTAGTGAAACACATTAGCATATTAGCTATATTAAAATAAAGCGCAAAATCATTTTATTTTCAGATACCCATGTCGAATTACTTGAATATCGCACTATGGTCGCTTGCAGTTATCACATTGATAGTAATATCTTACTACAAATGGGCCTTCATGTATTGGAAACGTAAGGGTGTAGCGAATTTACCACCCAGTATACCATTTGGAAATTTGGAGAACCCCTTTCGTGCAACCAAAGGACCAAATATTGTATGCAGAGATCATTACGACGAATTTAAAGCAAAAGGACACAAATATGTAGGCATGTATCTCACATCCACACCAGTTTTGATACCGATAAACCTGGATATTGTAAAGACAATTCTCATCAAAGAATTCGATCACTTTTCGAGTCGAGGTTTCAACATAGATGCAAAACGTGATCCTATTGGAGCTCATCTGTTCACGCTCAACCAACCACAATGGAAGAGTACTCGAGTTAAATTAACACCAACTTTTACATCAGGAAAAATTAAGATTATGTTTGGTAGTGTGTTAACATGTGGAAATGAACTAGTGAGCTACGTACAAGAACTGTGCGACAGCGGCAAACTTATAGATGTAAAAGAAGTTTCATCATGTTTCACAACTGACGTAATTGGTTCTTGTGCCTTTGGCTTGGACTGCAACAGCCTTAAAAATCCTAACGCCGAATTTAGGGCAGTAGGCAGGAAAATAGTCACACCTGGTCCAATCTTTGTACTCCGTAGATTCTTCCTGAATGTCATACCTTATATCAACAAAATAATTCGACTGCCCTTGGTAGCAAAAGACATTTCAGAGTTCTTTATGGGTGCCTTCAGAACAGTCTTGGTTAGTAGAGAGAATAACGCGTATAGAAGAAACGATTTTGTGCAAATCATGTACGATATGAGACAAAAGGCAAGAGAGCAAGGATTGGCAGACCCTTTGAGTTTCGAGGAGATGGCCGCTCAAGCATTTGTGTTCTTCTTAGCTGGATTTGAAACTTCGTCGACAACAATGACTTTCTGCTTGCACGAACTATCCTTCAATCAAGAGATTCAGGAGAGGGCTAGAGAAGAAGTATATAATGTTTTGAGCAAACATGATGGGCAGATAACGTACGAGAGCTTAGCTGATATGCGCTACCTGGGCCAAGTTATCGATGGTAAATATATATTATTATATTATATTTTTAGTTTTGGTTTTGCTTATTTTATTTGGCAAACCCATCATAGACCGAATATACTACAATAAACAGAAATGGAGCTTCACTTCAGTGTTTTCGTCTACATGTTGCTCTATGGTCACGTATTTTCAGAACTATCTCCCACAAATTGTTACTTTTTCCTGATGGCGAATAGTCCACATCTTTGTTATTAGTTATTAATAATTTATTCGTTTTTGTTTGTCGTTACAAAATATATCAAAATGCTAGCGCTATGGTTTGGTATGTATCACCTGGCCACGTCACACCCGCCATGGTCTTTTGATACTTCAACAAAATCTTCTTCTGAAATCAGAATATTCCCTGTCACGACACTATGGCAATAAAACTTTATTTGTATGAAGGCAGCGCTATTGATTCTTCAATTAATGCGAATAGTGGAGCTACAACTCGTTTTGTCAATTGAATCCTTTACTATTTTTAACCATCCGTCTTCTAACCACTAGTCTACGTCATCTTCCGGTGACAAACATGTATCCGTGAATTGAATATACAGGGTTAGCCAAAATTACCGGAACACCTGAATAATTCTCCAACCGCAAGAATTGTTCAAACAAAAGTTTTTTGGCTTTAAACAAGCTATGGTTATAAATATATTTTCAATAAATGCTCATTTAGTTATTGAGATTTAGCAACAGCAAGAATTTTTTTATAAAATGCGTTGTTTTTAATGTTAAGCTAGTAACCAAAAATAGTCAAAATTACCGAAACACATAAATAATTCTCCAACTAAAAAAAATCAAAAAAAAAAATTCAAATAAATGTTTTATGAGTTAAAACAACCTCTCGTTTAAATATAGTTTTAATATACAGAGTGTTCATTTTATTATGGAAATTTGCAAACCTTTTCATATTCTAATACACTTTAGATAGTTTTATTTTTTTAATTCTAAGATTAATTTTAAGAACTTTTCGTAGAAATCAGTTTGTTTGAAAATGCATTATTTTTGAGTTATGAGCAATTAATCAAAACTCCTGACTTTCAAATTAAGAATATTTTCCCACATTCACACACATTTATTTTGGCAGTTCGAACATTTAATTGAATTCTATTTAATTGTGTTGTTATGTTTTACCCGTTTGGTTAAAGTAAAAGTTCATGAGTTTTTATTTATTGCTTAAACAACTAAAAAAATGTACCTACATAAAATTCTTTGAATTAATTTTTGCATTAGAAAATGTAAAATATTCAGTGTGTTTGTTCTGTTGGACAAAGGAAAAGTTTGCAAATTTCCATAATAAAATAAACACCATGTTTATTCAAAATATATTCGAAAGAGACAACATAAACTACTATTTGATTTTTTTTGCAGTTGGAGAATTATTGAGGTAATTTTGACTATGTTTCGCTAATTATAAACTAATTAAAAAACAACGCATTTTGTAAAAAAATTATTCCTATGAAAAATTCTTAGAATTAAGATATTTAATAATATATAGGGTGTATACAATAATAAAATGAGCACCCTGTATGATGAAAACATATTTAAACGATAGCTTGCTTAAAGGCAAGAAACTTTTTTAAATTTCTTACTGTTGTAGAATTATTTACTTGTTCCGGTAATTTTGGCTAACCATGTATGACCAAATGGACCAATAATATAAATATAATACCATAATACAAAATATAGAGCGGCAATTGATGTTGTGGGTTAGGCAAAAATCTACTTTTGGCGGTAAAGTTGGAAATCTTAAGTGCATCTACATTAAAAGTGGTTTATGAAGCTGAATTAAAAGTTAAAGTGATATTAAATATTAAATAGTATTTCAAAACAATAAATTATATTAACAGATTTTAAAATATTCAATCAAGGTTAAATTGTTGTAACATATTTTCCTTAAAAGATCAAATATATTTCAGAAACACTAAGAAAGTATCCAGCACTTGGCATTATACCCCGGGAGTGTACAAAAGATTATCTAATTCAAGAAGACAACGTATTAATTGAAAAAGGCACAAAGATCTGGATCAGTGCGTTGGGAATTCAACGTGATCCTGAACATTATCCAGACCCTGAGAAATTTGATCCAGATAGATTTACAGAAGAAAACAAAGCTAAACGCCACCCATGCAGCTACTTACCATTCGGAGAAGGTCCCAGAATTTGTATTGGTATGTTTATATTTGTTATTTATTAAACGAGAATAGAGTGTAGTTCGACTATTATTTACTTTATCGTGATTTTTCTTTCAGGTCTTCGGTTTGGCGTAATGCAAGCGAAAATAGGACTGGCTCTCTTATTAAAACATTTCAAGTTTCACCCGAATAAGGATGCCAAGTATAACGTGGACTTAAATCCAAACATTTCCGTCCTTACATCCATCGGCAAGATCTGGCTTAGGGTTGAAAATGTTTAAGATACCTGAGATTTTCGTTTTCAATAATTTACTGTTTGGGAATTGAATGATTACGGTACTCAAGGTACCGTTACATCAGGCTCAAAGGTGTTCTTGTCTCGTCAGATCAGTAATAAACACTAATGAAGACTGATAACGATATAATATATCTATTTTTATGACAATTGCTGTTATATTTACTTAATTTAGGATTGTTTATAGAAAATTAACTATGTAAGCTACCATAAAATTCTTATAGATGGGAATATATATTATATATTTAAATAAAACATATTATGACGTAGTATACAAAACAAATAATAGCAGTATCATAAAAATTAGAAGTAAAATATAATATGTGGAATATCACATTTTTCCCGGAAAAAGAATTTTTAGAAATTAGTGAGTAAGTTTCTTCATATGGACCTTGAAATTTAAACCAAAATAAGAAAATTTAAAAGATCAAGAATGCCACATTTAGAGCAATTGGTAATAATATTTTTAGACCTGGTCAAATCTTTGTACTCCATAGATTCCTGAATTTCATACCTTATATAAACATATTAATTCGACTGTCAATGATACCGAAAGATATCTCAGAGTTCTTCATGGTTGCAGTTATAATTATAGTTCTTTATGACTGTAGTTATCACATTCTTAATAATACTTCACTACAAATGGGCTTTCATGTACTGGAAACGGAAGGGTGTGGGTAACACGCCTCCCAACACAGGGCAAGTATAAAAGAAAGCATTGTCAATACGCGCTACCTTTGACATATGAATGGTCAAAATCATCAGATCGGCGTTAATTATGACCGCAGTAGAGTTAGTGCCTAATATTTACTATTTTAATTATTCACACAAATTATTCATTTTGGGGCATTCTGTGATTAAAATCTTGCCCATTATAACATTTTCATGTAACATATTTATTTACTGCACAATATTTATTACTTTAATGCTCAAACTAAATAAATCTAATGCATAAAGTATTCTTATTTTACTTCCCAGCCACATACAAAATAGATCTAAAAATGTTCCCCGGTGTTATTATGACTACATATTGTACAGATATTTGTACAATGTGTACAAGTGTGTAAGTGTTCGCATTTATTGTACGTGTACCTATATGCATAAATTGTATACAATTTACACATACATTAAAAAAGCCTGTAATAAATTTCAGACAAAAATGCATTTGCAAAACAAGCTTGGTTGCTATAGCAACAAGAACAATTTAAAGCGAAACAAAAATGTCACCAACTTGTAGCAAAATTACCAAAACCACCTTCATTTATAGGTTCATTATTTATAAAACAATAATAATGAAAATATTCAACTCATTATTTTATTTATAGCACTAATAAATAATACTTATCATAATTACAACCATTAAAACTAACAAATTAAAACCGTTGCTTTTGGCTGTTTATATTGCTTTTGTAATAAAGATTATTTTGTGGATATTTTATTGCATTTTATTTTATATTTTAATGACCAAATTAATTCAAACACAGTAATTATCTATTTGTCAATAATAAATAATGACTCTTTTTTATTAAATAGTATCCGCTCAATTCTTGGTAAGCGAGGCTTACCAATAGAAATAAAAAACAGACAATAGAAATTATTGCTATTGTGTATTAATAGGTACATATATATTAATAAATAATAATAGTTAATTCGGAAAAGGGAAAGGGGCATTTAAAATAAGCCTTTGATTCGCAAGAACTGAACTGCAGATGTTGGGCATAATGGGCATGCGCGTCCAAATAAACACAAAATACCTAAATCGTAATAAACGCCATCTCAACTGTACATAATATAATGATTAATGAGTTTAATGACATGTGCATCTTTTAAATTAATAAAGAACGACTTACCGTTTGTCTAGCACAACGTTCCACACAATCCACACGTCGCTCACTGCCTCCACCAATTCGAAATCTTGCACAAGTTGAAACTCTTTAGGTTGTCGAAGAATGTACGCACTTTATCACTATATCACGAAAAGTAATCTCTTTGGAAACGTTAACTAAAGGTTCATTACACGATATTTAATATATTTCGGTGTGCATCGTTAAATTTTATTAGGCTAAAGTCTAAAGACGCAGACCGGCAAACATTTGACGCATACCAGAAAAAGCGGCATATGGTACTGAACATAGGATTCATGCCAACGAATGGTAGGGGGTACGGCGCGCTTTTTGAAATTCGATTGGAAGGATTTTATATATTGTTTTATGTGGATAGTTGTATTATTTTGGGATTACTGTGGGATTAAAATTGTCCTCTCTGTCTATCGATATTAAGTATGTTTCAATTAATTTGTAGTCTTTCTATCGTTTATTATGTATAATGTATAATTAAATTAATATTTGTTTTTATTGCTCATTATAATATTTCTGATGTAATATATGTATATCATTTTCAGTTAGTTATATTCATATTTATTTAAAGTTAAACGTTTTATTTTATTGTATATCCAGCCCATGGCACAATATGAATAAAATATTGCTCAATATAACATTTTTTATGTGACATTCATATTTATTTAAAGCACAATTTTTATTATTTCAATGGTTAATTTATTAACTCTAATGCACAAAGCATTTATTTTCGTGCACATATATGATAATTGTATTAAAAAGTTTATACAAACATATGATGAGATAGTTAATAAATATTCTCGGTACTATAAATATGAGTAACCACAGTAACTGTTACTTTAGAAACTATGAACCTCGACGGTACGATGAAGCAGATAAAAACATAAGAAAAGTAATCAAATATGAGAGGAAAAATTAACATTTCAAATTAAATTTGGAAGGCATTTGATTGTGTGTCCCATGAGCTACTCCTGATCAATTACAACAATACAAGTTTACCTAAACAAGACAAACTTAACTATCAGATATCAAATTCAATAGAAATATTTCTACCAACTTGTTTTGTACAAACAGTGTTCCCAAAGAACCATTTGGGCTTTTAATATTCGTACTAAATATAAATAACATTCATAATTCGTGTTCATGTTGTGTGTGCTGATGATACAACCATCATCGAGGGAAATGAAAAGTATAATGTGCTGGTTGATTCTTTGAACGTGAACGACAGTAAAATTAAGCAATAATTTCTTTCAAGTAACTAATAAATGTGACGGGAGTGTGACGTGAGGCGGGAGTGTGACAGGAGGCGGTCTCTAAAACTTAGGTCAATGCACTGACCAGAAAATTGGGGGCAACTAAAAGGTAGGGATTTCCGATATTATAGATTAAGTAAAAAAACTACGTCAACAAACGGAACGTAACCAGAGACAAGTTCGTCCATAGACCGAGACAGCTACTGGTTCCTGTGGAAGTTGTTTAGCAATAAATCGAGTCCTACTTCGTGATAGAGGTCCTGGTGACCAGATTGTTAGTGACCAGATTTATGCTTTGTTTTATTTAAGAATGGAGCTATGTGTATTTTACTCAAGCAAAGAAGGCTGATCATTGTTGCATCGAGTAGATAAATGAACAACGCGTTATTTCTATATTTGTGATAATCTTTTTTTCAGTCCCTTGCTCTAATTAAAACAAAAGTAAAATATTTGAAAAATAGCCGGCCTTTAGTGAGCAACTCGACTGATAGGGAAATACCCATGTACTTTCGTAGCCATATATTATGTCCCCTCTTTTGACGTCGATTTTCTCGCAAATCTAGGAGCGAAGAAATTTGACAACATTCTGATGCTGTCCTTGATTAATATGCTACAACTCATAAAAATTAGAAAACTGTATATGTTGGCATTTTCCCGATTTTTGAAAATTATGAAGAATTTGCGCTATTTTTGCCGCGTAAATTTCATTCGTTTAACTAAAAAAAGATATTTAAAAAGTATGCCCGATTTTGTTATATAAATATTCAAACTATTATAACAGTTTTAACAGTTTATTTATTAGTAATATTTAAATACAGGCACAAATAATATAATCGTAGTGTCCTTATATTCTGTCCGTAAAAACTGTTCTTCTAGTAACTAATCCATTGTGCGATCCCCCCCTACCGGCAGCGTCGGTGTCGATCTCTTCCCCCGCACTACACCAAAGACCGAAGAGCGCCGAGTGAATTGCGGCAATCATAAGATGCTTCAACACGATCTTTTATAGGGAAAATGCAAGATAAACAATGATATAGTAATAAACATATGATTTATTAGGTAGCCCATGAACGATACTTCATCATAGCTCTTCTAATAACGGAATTGCTGGCATTGTATAATATAATTTTTTGTGGGACTACCACTAATCCTACCATTTTACAAAAAAGTGCACGTTAAAAGCTACCATTCCGCAGGTTATATTATTTTTTAATTCGTTGAAATCTGTGGATTATTTCCGGAGTAATTAATTGCTAAATTTAAACGAATGAAATTTACGGGGCAAAAACTGCGCCAATTCTTCTTAATTTGGAAAAATCGGGTAAACGCCAACATATACAGCTTTCTAATTTTTATGAGTTGTATCATCAAAGACAGCATCAGGTTTATTCAAATTCTGTTGCCCCTAGATTTGCGAGAAAATCGACGCACAATCGTGAAGACACATTGTAACTGCAGTGCAGTCTTAAATGGCATAAGTTAGGGAACCGGACAAAACCTAAACAAAAACATCCAGAGTGTTCTTGTCAGTTTACGACTATTACACAGAAGAAACTTTTTTGTTCGTTAACTATTGTATTTCCTCTTGAACTTTATCGCTCTAATTTGTTTCTGTAGGTTCGTAATTCGGAGTAAGCTTAACAGGATTTGTACTGAAATGCGGGTATTGTCCTCTCCCCGGTCTTTATTGCTATTATTGCTTTATTTATTTACTCGGAAAAAATACTGTTTTTTCCGACAACAGGCAAAGTAATTAACTGAACCTGTTACGAAGTGGGCTGGCTCTTGTTTGTGGCGTGATAATTACTTTTTGGGTCGCCGGCCCTCAAAATTACACAGGGTCGTCCCCAACTGAAATTTACGACTATGCGTAGGCCCCCCGAATCGCTGGAAATGCGGACCGCATTTTCACCCAATAAAAACCGCTATCACCCGGTGAGTTTCTGTATACGGGAAAAATATTTCCGCAGTAATTTATTTACATTGTTTGTTTTGTTCGTTTGTTTTTATGTCCGCTTTAATGAATCAATGTGAAAGTTGTGCATATCCTGAAAAAATAAGTAATAAATCGGGTATGGTTTTTTGTTTTTATTTCCGAATCATACCTACGTACCTAACTGAATTTTAAACGAACAAAAGATATAAATTTTTGCAGTTAGGCTTAAATATGTGCCAACTATTTGGAAACCTGCGGTAGTGATGAGGTAGTGATGATTCCCAAGCCAGGAAAACCACCAAATGAAGCGTCCTCCTACAGGCCGATTTCCTTACTGCCCACATTGTCAAAACTGTTTGAAAAACTACTTGCAAAACGACTGAAGCCAATCTTAGATGAAACAAACATTATACCCGCCCATCAGTTTGGATTCAGAAACAAACATTCGACAATTGCTCAGGTGCACAGAATAACAATAATAATAAAACGAACTTTAGAAGATAAAATGGTATGGTCCTCTATATTCCGGGATGTGGCAAAGGCCTTCGACAAAGTTTGGCACGAAGGTCTACTCTATAAGCTGAATCGGCTACTACCCTTCGGGTATAGCCAACTATTAAAATAATATCTTGCTGACAGATACTTCCGTATAAAGCAACATAATGAGTACCTGCTCAATTCTTACATGTATTAAAGCTGGAGTACCACTAGGTAGTGTACTTGGCCCATTTGTTTACCTTCTATACACACATGATCTTCCGCAACCAGGTGGTGTTACCGTTGCCACGGTTGCTGATGACACTGCTATCATGGCAGTAGATACAAATGTTGAAGGAGTAACACTAAAACTGCAGAATGCTGTCAACGATATTAGTGATTGGATGCTCCGTTCACATAAATTTTACAACAAGCGAATACGATACGTTCCAGTTAAAATAAATAACACCAGTGTACCCTACTCGAACACCGCAAAATACCTCGGTATGACGCTAGACACCAAGCTCCGCTGGAAAGCACATGTTAAAAAGAAACGAGAAGAATTGGGCATAACATAGAAAAATGTATTGGCTTATTGGTAGGAAGTCGACTTTGTCGACATATAATAAACTCCTACTATACAACCAGATCCTTAAACCTGTGCGCACCTATGGTACCCAACTGTGGGGCTGCACTAAGCCAAGGAACATCACCATCATTCAAGGCTTCCAAAATAAGGTGGTAAGAAACATCGTGGGTGTTGGTATATAAGAAACAAAAATCTCCACAGGGATCTTGAGATGGAATTAGCAACCGATGAACTTGCAAGTTTGCCGAGAATCATGGAAACAGACTTATTCAGCACACGAATGTCGAGGCACTCCAGCTTCTTGACAATACTGACAGTGTGCGTAGACTCAAAAGAACTAAACCTTTTGAGTTAGTGAAGCGATGTTATAAAAGCAGACCACAGTGTTATGTGAGTGATAGGTGAACAAAGTAGAGCAACGTGCAGTGTGAGAAGTTTAAAGCGCCAGCATCCAAACTAAATTTAAGTTACACCAATGGGGAACACTTAATATCACCTTTTAAACTTAGCAATTTAGGTTAGATTAATATAGCTAGATAGTCATCAGACTAGGTGTTATACTCAAGTACCTATGAGGTGCTGTTAATTAATAAAAATACGAAAAAAAAATTACTATTCTCGAACAATCTATGAATACATGTCTATTCAGAATTAAAGAAAAGATATTTTTGAGTTAAGGTGAATTTAGACATGCATGGATTTACTGGTGCCAATAAAAAGTAAAATTAAATTGCATGTATAGGTAAACATCAACTGGCATGAAAGTTGAACTCATGCATGCATGGATAGGAAAAGTCTGCACCCTTCTGACATCACTGGTGCCACTGATGACAAATACGTGCAGCAAAACAAAATTTGCCTATGTACACAAATGCTTGCACATCGGCTCGCCAGTTTTTCGTTAGATTTTCGTGTCAGTTGAGGTCCTAATTTGTATTTAATGTAGTTTATATAGTTTAGAGCAAAAAAAAGTGGTCAGCCGAAGTCATAATCAAATTTAAGAAGAGTATAAAAATTTTGCATCGTCATACGTAGATGGTTTTTATAGCTTGCAGAATCTTCTGATGCGAGTTCTCCTAGAACTTTTGCAGAAGCACCTAAAGTAGGTCGACGACTAATCCATGGTTTAACCCAGACACGACCTTTTTGTCGTTTCATTTTCTGTATTTCTTTTACCTTTTTCCAGTAAATTTTTAGGTACTATTCATGCATGCTTCGGAAAGAAGCACTAGATGTAGATGGCGACATAACTACCAAATCTCTAAGTATGCCGTATATTTTTATTTGCGGCAAGAACCCCACCACAAATATCCAACCGTGTACAATTTCTCGTAACCATGACAACGACGGAAAATACCAAATGACCTTACATTACCGTCCAAGGACAGCAGCTCTGTATACTTTAGTCTGAATACCCGATGTATCATTAGCGGCTGGTTTAAATTTAGATCAGAGATGGTCTGAGTTAAATATCCTTAAGTACGATTAGACGGTAACTCAAATTGTGTTGTATCACATAATATCTCCGTAAATTGACTGGTCTAATCATACCTTCAACGCAGCAGCGCATTCCGAAATAACGCCATACAATGGAGATCGTATCATTTGTCGTTTTTGGTTGCTCGACGCAACTGGAATATTTCAATGTTTTATTACGCAATCTTGAGGGTGAATTTATGTTTTAAATGATGCTTACCGTAAAACCTGTTCATATAGAAAAGATAATTCTTTTGTGCGATTTAAATGTAATAAAATCTGACACCTTTAGGTAGGATTAATAATTATCTACATAAATATGATTAATAATTATCTACATAAATATCGAAATAAATAAAAAAATTTTGTTGTTTACTAATTACGTCAAATTCAGCAGCTAAAAAATTTAAGAAATGAAAAAAGGCGTATTTTTTTAAGTAATGTTGATCAAGAGATGGCGCATTTACTACTCGCAATATTCCATTGGGCTGATTAGGAATGCTTAGTTTTAAAATGATAAAAAAGTGTACAGTTTTGGGTTGTGTGTTATATAAAGTCTTTAATCTGTACCCCAAAACAATAAATAAATGTTGGAAGATTGTTTACAGTACATAATAACACGAACGCTTGTTGGGTTCAGTGTTGCCAAATATACGTTTCTTTCAAATTGCTCCTAAAGAACAATTTAATAGCACTTTAAAGAATATCGCAATGTGTAGCCTTTCCGCTAATTTATACACACCCTGTATAGAACGAAAATTGACGATTAGTAACCGATTATAAAGGTCGGCATTGGAAAACATGATATAACATTGCAACATGTTCCTGATAGGAGGACCAAACATGATTCAATATCGAATAAAACCGAATATAAGAAGTTTATTATTCATAGACATACCCCACCAAACTTGCAGGGCTTGCAAGCAAGTCGAAGAATTTCTAAAAACTTCCAAATCCGTTTTGAAAAATAAATAAATTGAACGGTATAATTTACATATAATCGATAATAAAGCTACTTGAAATATGCATGAACTTATTTATAAACATTCGATTTAACGAAATTCTGACTTTAACTTATTAAACCAAATATTTATTATTTATATTGCCCACAAATTTATTTAGTGACCGTTAATTAAGCTTAGCACGTCTATACCGACAATGGCGTTGCCACCGTGCCGATATTTCCTAGTTGGTAACTATCGCTAAATCATCGCTCGATGGGTAGATGTGCTGGGGCGCCGACGGAAATAACTTATGTATTATACGTGCAAGCAGATCGATAGTTGACTAATTGTCTAGGCGACGCAATTGCTTCAGATTAGAGTTGGAAACAGGAGTTGGTAAATTATTGCTTCTCCTAGTTTGCAAACCGCGCCCATTGGTTAGTGTGAATCTTTAATTGATCAGATTGCCGTTCGATGTGCTGTCCAAACAGCATTACATATACATGCCAAATTCTACCTACGCAAGCCATATCGCAGTTCATATCAACTGGTTTACTTATTGGTATTGCAATAATCATAACTTGAAACTGCCACATCGTCATTGGCTGGCAGTATCATATCTTGCACGCCAGAATTCAACTGCACTATCAATTATCCAAAGTGGCTATAGTAGCTATAGTAGGAAGTGACTATTGCTGTACTAATAAACAATGTCCCAGCTGACACCATATATTCGCTAAGTAACAATGTTTTTCTACTTTGCATTGACAATGCACTCATTGTAACACTGTTCTCGCTGTTACAATTGACAAATTGTAACACCGCTTTTAGTAACTTTTTTCTAAGATTGGTCACATTGATATCAAATGACATATATCAAACGTAATCAGACATAACCACAAACTGCCTTTTTAGATCGCTTACAATCACATAAACTGCAAAATATCTATACTCAATACATATTTAAACATGCGGGTAGCATGCTATTGTTTTGCCAAAGGGTAGGGGCTTTCTTAGTTCTGATCTGTACATCAAAATCCGCCAGCATGACGATTTCGGTGATGTTTTGCGACTGGTAAGTGATCGTGCAATAGTCTAATCAACTAAACAACAAATCCCCCTTTCAAATACACTACAAGGACCATAAGGAGTTATGCGAAGATCTCACCTACATCGTAGATATGATCGAGTAAAAAATACTGCCGCGGGATTGTATATGCGCAATAAATAGTGTTTATCTACGACTCACATATAATAAGTTCATTGCATAGGTATCTATGACTATATAATCCCCATCATTATATAGCGCCAATGATTACAATGACACTAGCGTTGTAGAATAATATGACGCTAGTTTCAAAGTCTGCCAAAACCTACGTGGACGACAGTTATTTGACAGTTCGCCTCGCCATCATTGACAAATACATTTAAAATATTTTACATAAAATGGAATTTATGAGTCGTAGATAAAACGTCGTATTTGGCTCGCACATAACGGATATAAATCGCTCGCATGATTACACGCTCGCCTACGGCTCGCGTGTAAACTTCATGTTCGCGATTTATATCCTTAATTATGTGCTCGTCAAATAATATACAGTCAAACCTGGATAAGTGGGATCTGAAGGGACGGCCCATTTAGTCTCACTTATAGGGGTATCTCACTTACCCGGTTTCTCATTTAGGCAGGTTCAAACAGTACTTGTCTCACTTATAGAGGTTCTCACTTATAGTGGTTCAGCAAATGAATCAAAACTACTCTAGAAGAATTAGAATATTCGTCAGAACGTACTGTGTTTACATTTAGCCTAACGTCCGAGTCCCATTTACAGAGGTTCTAAGGGCGGCCGTCTCAGTAATAGAGGTATTTGTATTAAGCCACGGAACAAATTATTCTCAATTAAAGAGGTTTCTGAGTCTCACTAATAGAGGTATTTTATCTCAAAAATGCCGGGACATCACAACTAGTCCCAATAATAGAGGTTTCCCACTTATCCAGGTCCCACTTATCCAGGTTTGACTGTACTATTAATGCTCTTGACGTTTGCTGTCAGCTGTCAGCTCTATTATTTTTTATAGACGCCTTAAAGAATTTTTACAGATTTCAATAGAATATTGAAACCCCTTTACAACAATGCACCATCTTCAATTGTCGTTTTCTCAATAAATTTTTAAATTTCTGTATTACGAGTATACAGAACGTAAATAGAAAAATCTGATGTGGCCAGGCACATGACTTTATCATACAATATATAAAATTAATAGTTTAGCTGGTTGAGAATCTATTTGACTGAGATAAATTGTGTCTGCATTTTGATAGTCAATAGTATCAATCGAAGGTATTGTCAAAGCACGCTACCTACTGCCATCAGAATAATAGTTGCTTAACTCACAAGTGCCGAAAGTACGGAATAGCACAACGAGAGGTGATATGGAGGTGATGCGGCGCGTCACCGATGACGAAGCGTCGTCGTCGCATGTGAGCGAGTCGCGCTAGGTAGTTTTCGACAGCAGTGACATCAACGTTATTTGTGTTGCTTTTTGAGAAATACGTATTTTAAAAAAAATAAAAAAATGGTTATATTTCGGTATAGAAAATGTTAGGTTGATACCACTTCTACGAAATGTCAAGTTTAAAAAGCTAATTCAAATTCTGACAGATTTATATTCGTTCATGACACTGTAGATGACGTTCCATAGCGGGTCTCCGAGTGTGACAGCGTGGTGACAGCCATAGACATTTCTGTGGTGACAGCACAAAAAAATATTTGTCAAAATCCTGGCTACTATGTAGTTTAATATCCATGCAGATGCGACCGATCTCGATCAAATAGAATTTGCTCTTGCAGCTAAACTATTAATTTTACCAAAAAATGTCATAGGCATAAATTATTCAAAATTTCCTCTGCTTTAATTTATTATTTAACTATTTTGACGAAATTACAGAAATGGCGGCTCATCTGCAAAATCCTTGAAAAAGGCTTAGAATAAACTACCAGTTCCTTTGGACCCTTTTGAACCAAAAGCTTTTCAGCTCTAAGTTTGGTCATAAAACTTCTAAATATAAACTTTCGTCCCGATACCTTTAGTAGTTTTTCCGGAATCGTCGTCACAAAAATCGTTTACACACGCACACACACACACACACACACACACACACACACACACACACACACACACACACACACACACACAGACATTTTTTTGTACCTTGGTCAAAAATGTTCAGGGGACCCAAAAAGACCTATTTCCGCTAAAATCTCAATTTTTTTTTTCGGCATGATTACAATACTTTATCTTACTGCGTATGATAAAGTAAAAAAATCTGATGTGGCCAGGCACAAAAATTTATCTTACAATATATAAAATTAATAGTTCAGCTGCACGAGATTCTATTTGACCGATCGTGTCGATCGTGTCTGCATTAAAATAATACTAGTTAGCCAGGATTCGACAGATATTTTGTTACTATTGACAGTTTTACCAAAAAACGTCGTAGACATTTGTGTGTGTAAGTGTATGAGTATGTGTGTATGTGAGTGTGTATGTGTGTACCGGATTTTTGTGGCGACGCTTTTGGAGAATCTACTAAAGGTATCGGGACGAAACTTCATATTTAGAAGTTTCATAACCAAACTTAGAGCTGAGAAGCTTTTTGTTCAAAAGGGTCCAAAGGAACTGGATGTTTCTTCTAAGCAGTTTTCATTGATTTTGCAAATGGTCCGCCATTTCTGTAATTTCGTCAAAATAGTTAAATAATAAATTAAAGTAGAGGAAATTTTGTATAATTTATGTCTATGATATTTTTTGGTAAAATTAATAGTTTAGCTGTATAAGCAAATTCTTTTTTATCGAGATCGTGTCTGCATTAAAACTTAGTTAGGGAGAATTTCACAATTATTTTCATTCTGACAGTAGGTAGTGTCAAATGCTGGATTTTTTACAATACGTACTGTCAATATTATCCATATACGTATTAGGGATTATACGGAGCTTGTCCTATAGCGCATCTGTGTAGTCTCGTTTCCAACAATGTAAGACGGAGATATATATTTTGTCTATCGATGTGGCGCCCGGGATCAAACTTCGCATGCGTGGCCAGTAGTTATTAGAACCGTCGGCAGGTGGCAGCCTTGAATCCAATCCAGCCAATCGAATCCACGAAGTTAACGCATGCGTAGTGTGTCCAATGGCACTACGTCGGATATATGTCGTAACGCAAGTGTTGGAACAGCATGCTGTTACCAGTGTTGCCAGGTCTACCGTTTTAGCGGTAGTTCTACCGTTTTTCACTTTAGGCTACCGCTCTACCGTTCTGTAGTTGAAATCTAACGTTTTTATGAACTTTTTATGGAAAGGCAACATTTGGACATATTTAATACAATAATACATATGAAGTATTGTTCCATTGTTCCATTGGTAATTCATTTTCCACATTTAGTGACGAATGTATATTATAGATTGACAATCCACGTTTATGTATATGTAAAATTATTGTTAAACAAAAGATTTTGTGCTAGTAAGAAGGTAAGCTTGCCTTTGCGTTATTAAAAAGTTTTTTATTCATTGTCTCCAACAATATTCTATAACAAATATCTTTAAATTGTTAAATATATATTCATATATATGCATGGGCGCCCGCAGAAATATTTCCAGGGGGGTGCAAACGAAAGTCGGCCATGGGTTGGGTTAAGAGTGCGCAATTCCAAAAAATAGTGTTAACGGAAACCGGAGCTACCGTTCCGGTTTTGGTATAAAAAGCCAATCGCTATAGAAAAATTTGTATAACTTTTGAAAAAATTGTTGCATAAATTTCTATCATACCCCAAATTGTAGGTAATTAAAAGACCTAGTAGCCCTTCGAAGCTCGGAGTTTTGCCCCATGGGCAACGACCCCTAAATGCCGATAATGTCCGTGCTAATACCAAACCTAAATCAATGAGTTGCTACAGACAAATGTTTATAACTCTTGCAAAAATTATTACATAAATTTCTATTATACATTAAATTGTAGGTAATTAAAAGACCTAGTAGCCCTTCGACGCTTGGAGTTTTGCCCCACGTGCAACTACCCCTTAATGCCGATAATCTCCGCGCTAATACCAAACCTAAATCAATGAGTTGCTACATAAAAATGTGTATAACTCTTGCAAAAATTATTGCATAAATTTCCATCATACCTTAAATTGTAGGTAATTAAAAGTCCTAGCTGCCCTTCGACGCTCGGAATTTTGCCCCAAGGGCAACGACCCCTAAATCAATGAGTTGAATGAAATTTCTATTATACCTTAAATTGTAGGTAATTAAAAGACCTAGTGGCCGCTCTATGGTTTTGCCCCATGGGAAACCACCTCTAAATGCTGATAATGTCTGTTTTTTAAAATTAAAATTTAAAATTTTAAAATTTTATAACTTTAGCAAAAATTGTTACATAATGTTCATTCATACCTCAAATTGTAGGTAGTTAAAAGATCTACTAGCTCCTCGACGCTCGGAGATTTTCCCAATGAACAACAACTACTAAATGGCGATAATGTCCGTTCGAATAGCAAACGTATTTTAATCAGTTGCTACAGAAAATAGTTTATAACTTTTGTAAATATTGTGGAATACATTTTTATCATACCTCAAATTGTAATTAAATAAAAGACTTAGTAGCGCTTCGACGGAGTTTTGATAAATGGTGATAATCTGCGTTCGAATAGCAAACGAATTTCAGTCAGTCAACTTTTGCAAAAATTTATAATTTAATCAGTTGTCATTTGTTTGTGTCTGTTTTTTGGGAATTGAACTATGAATTCTATGAATCTATGAATTTTTATGCGTAAACTCAGAATTTTATTAATTATTATATTATTAATTATTTTATTATTAAGTTCTATTATTTTATTATTTTTTTTTCAGTTAAATGTTTTTAACACTAGTTATTAATCGGCTTTTTCTTGTTGATCTTTCCCCTGTTATATCAAAAGCCAGGGGGGTGCAAGTGCACCCCCTTGCCCCTCTCTGCGGGCGCCCATGTATATATGTAGTTTACGTTGTCCAACAATATTCTATAACAAATATCTTTAAATTGTTAAATATATATTCATATATATGTAGTTTACGTTGTTAAACAAAATACGTGTTGTGTCCAAAGTTAGAAGAAATTTAAACTTTATTTGTACCAATAATAAGAAGTTTATTTATTTCATTGTATATGGAAATGTTACATAACAAGTAAATATATGACTTTTAGCACATTATTAAGACGTTTATATATATATAGTGGTAAATACAGTTATATTTGACAACATCTACCGTTGTTCCCTTCAAATCTACCGCCTTTTTGCAAGCTCCCTACCGCTAACCTAAAATTTTACCTGGCAACACTGGCTGTTACCAACATTCTTATATCATTTTGTATTTATATGATATTATCAAAATATCTGTCAAATCCTGGCTAACTTGTCTTATTTTAATGCCGACACGTTCGATCTCGATCAAATAGAATCTCATGCAGCTAAACTATCAATTTTATATATTGTATGATAAAGTCATGTGCCTGGCCACATCAGATTTTTTTTTTGGCACGATTACGATAGTTTATCATACGATGTATGATAAAGTAATAAACTATATCTGACCGGTGTTATCTTCGTGTTGACAGAAACCTATGCAATTTCGCAGGATAAGACAGCTAGAAAGTTTATACTACGTAAGACGTAGTATTTGACAATTTGACACAATAATAAATCAAATTTCAAATTTGGAGAAAATTACCTAAAAATACAAAACCTAACATTTGTAGCGTGTTTGGGGGTTGCATAATTTTATAAAAACAATGTCTCTCTTTTAAAATTCAACAATAATGAAGATTTACTCAAAACAAATAAAAATTAACTAAAACGCATTTCTTTGCAATACGAAAAAGCATTACAATTTTGGAAGATAGAAATTTAAAATCAACGTTAAATGATCAAAATTAAGACTCATATTGAAATATCGTAATTTAATAGCAAACTTTTGATTTTTGTGTGTAACAAACTGTGAAAGATCCATCTCCCGATTTACATTTATTATATAAGATAATTTACAATAGATAATTTAGAAAAATATAGGATAATTAATGGTTTTCTATATATTTCCTTACTCCACGGTAAATGCTGGAAGACAATTTATCGTTAGTTTGTATCCGTTGATGCGCCCGTATGGCCGTAAGCTATTAGATGTTAAGGCGTCGATTATAATTATTATATTTGCCACTAAATGTATAAATAAAAACAATACTAGTCTGATGTGGCTATGAAGTTCTCCATTGACATTGGTATGAAGTAGAAAAAATAAAACACGAAGTGTTTTCCAATGTTTATTTTTGGGTGGCTTTCGGCAACTAGTTTCGAATTACATTCGTCATCAGGCCAAGCTAAAACAACGACTAAAACGACTGCAGCCATGTCAACAAGTACCCACGCTTAGGATAAAGCATATCTTTAGATACAATTGTTGAGTTTTAATCAAGGTAGTGATATCCTGTTGTTATTTCCTGTGATTTTATCGCATTGACGGCATGTTTTTTTATATAATATTTAGTTACCATTGTAACTTTGTATTGTATACCTATTGTAGTCTATACTGACGTCTACCTTTTCGTTTTAGCTTGGCCTGACGACGAATGTAATTTGAAACTAGTTGCTTAAAGCCCCCCAAAAATAAATATTGGAAAACACTTCATGTTTTATTTTTTCTATTTGAATACTGGTCTAAATATGAGGTCCGACAGGTGATTTAAGCTTTATAAGCTATTGAGCAATACAAAAATAATGGATTGATAATTTCACTCCATAACAACGCCAAACTTAATTCGTGCCGTGGTGCCGTGGTAAGTTGAAGGGCATTAACTTCCGGTCGGACCGCTTATGGATCACCGTGCATCGCTTCTATCAAACTTCAACAGACCGCAACCAAAAATTAACCCCGTCCGTTCATTTGGAGGGGAAAGATGAGTTCATTCCGGCGTATCTCGGTTTGACGGGGCGGGGGCGGGGACGTTCGCTAATTTATGTAGCCCGTGACGAATGAGTGAAACGGGTCCGCATGAAATTGCCAAGATGGATACGCGGCCAACTTTTCGGCACCAAGGTTTCTCGTGAAATTAGGTTCGGGCGAAATCCAGGCGCCCGCTGAAAGCTGTTATTTGTCTACATTAAAAACGGTCCGTGATGAATCGACCCTAACCTGATTCGGTTACCGCCGCTGGCTCGATGGAAATGGAAATGGAAAAGATAAAAAAAACTGGGCATTTGTATTGTTTAGATTGGAGAGAATTCTGAGACGTTGTGCTTTATAACTCTTTAGGTCTGAATCCTTCAAAAATACTGTGTAACAAACGAGTCTTCAGCAACAGGAATTAACACTATTAAATTACATACTTATGTATTTAAATTTACTTAATTGAGGATGGTTTACCTATAGTATCTCCACTCTCGGGGTTACTTGCCAATTTGTACCTAAACCACGTAGAACGAAGGTACATTATGAACGTGAAAAATACGCAACACGGTAAGATAAATTATTGGAAAAGACATATGGATGTTGTACTTTGTTTATAGGGAGGATCAGAGAGGCAACTAACAAAATTAATTCTACGACTTCATAGACAACGTAATGATGATATATTTTTTTGGGTTACCAGGGTTTAAAAACAGATGTTGTTTGTTTGACTTTTTCAATTAATCGAATATTTCGCGAAAAATTTTACCTTCTTCGGGGATAATTAATAGTCCAAAAACATATATACACGTAACGTTGACCACGGCATTTTGTACACACGAGGTTCCAGTGCAAACGATTGATAGAAACTTAGACAACTTTCACAACAACTTGAAGTTTAAGATACAAAGAGAGGACAACAATAGCCTGAATACTTAGACCTGAAGATCCAGAGAGACACAAGATGCTTTACGTTCGAGATCTTTAGAAAACCAACGTACTTTGCAATAATCATAAGTACTTCACACCATCATCACACTCAAAAATTAGCAGCTATAAGATCATCTATACGCAGACACCACACCAATTACAGAAGATAATTATTATAAATATTATAAATGGATCACATACACTGGAAACATATCAGACACAAATGAAGATTTATTTAAACATCAAATTATTTGCTCCTTATTGGCACCGTGCATGCCCCGTGGAAGGGAGACGAAAATCGGTTTAGGCGCCCGTGGCGGAGAAACGGAGAAATATCGGCCTACAGATGTGCAGTAGTTTCAAGGTTCAGTAGTTTGCGGCGCATTATGTTGATGCCTAGCTGTCATAACTCATAAGTATACAATTCTGTGGTTCACAGCAACAGATCGTTCATCGATAACTTCGTAATGGGGGGACACTATAAGTGTTGTATTGACAAATGTACGAATAATAGGAGAAAGAACATGAAATGCAAATGTTATAGATTTCCAGATTATTACACTCATGTTGAGCTAAAAAAGAAATTTATTTTCAAATTACATTCAGAATTCAGCAATATAATCTTATTATTAAGTTTGAGTAAAAGGGTTTGTCTAGTTCGATTGCTTGTTTTATAAGAAAGTTACAATATAATCTAAAAGTCCCAAAACATAAAGTACACTCATTTTGTGTTGTGCACGTGTTCTACATAATTACAATATAACCTAAAAGTCTCAAAACATAAACTAACCTCATTTTGTGTTGTGCACGTGTTTTGCCGGCTAATTGAAAGTGACTGTGCGAATATGAGCTAGATCTCGGACCCTAGAGCACAGCCTTGCTAGTTTATTAATCAAAAAACAATAACTTAACCTGAACTAATTGTACATGAAACATAACCTTACCTAATAGTTGTTTATAATTATATTTTATAATATATTGTAAATTAAATTAAGTTCAATGAAATTAAGTTAATGAAGTTCACTATTAAAAGTTATTTTCCAAAAACAATATAGTAATACAAGTTTGATTGGACCACTAAAACACTACAGATAACTGTAACATATAGTTGCGAACTGCTCCATTTAGGCCTCGTGGACATAGTACTCGCCTACACTGGGAGAGGCGCTTGCATCACGCACCCTCCCAATAACCGATCCGTGGTATATACCAAACTAAAACATACGCAGGCGTTTCTTTGATCAGATCTAAGTCTGCTTGCTCATGGATATTGACTTTTAATGACTTTTCCTCAAATATTTCCTCTCATACCTTTATGTTGGCCCATAAATTGAACCACGCCAAAACACCTTATTACGACTAACCGTGTCTGACGCGATTAAACGCACACAACGTGTTTTGTTCCAACATGACTGATATGTGTGCGTCCACTCTTACGAATACAAAAATATGTAGCGTGTCCAGCAGACAGTTCGACAGTTCTCTTTTTCGTTTTGACGCGTTTGTGCTTATAGCCTCTTGAATTAATAAAGTATTATTATTTATTATTACTAATTAATATTAATAAACAATTTGTATTTTGTCGTCGATGACTATGAATTTTCAAATTTGAACATTTCTCCATTTATATTTTAGAAAGGCAACAGTATTGACTGAAATTTACTCGAGTGGTCAATAGAGAATGAGAGAACCCTAAAAATCTATTCTCTGGAACTTCTTTTTGACGATTGTAGCCTCTTGAATTAATAAAGTATTAATATTACTAGTCTAATTATTTATTAATATTAATAATAAATTTGTATTTTGTCGTCGATGATAATAGTTATTTATGTACCAAGAGCATTACACGGATGCTTATGCGCCGAGAGTAACCGAGGGTCGCCCAAGCGTCAATTAATGCCCGAGGTGCATACAACATTTTGTCCTACAATAATTTTTGTTCCTCCCTTTGAATAATATTTATAAATATTTTGACGTTATCAAGCGACATGCGTATCTACGGAGTTGAATAACAATACAAACAACTCTTATTGTAGCCATTTCAATTAACAAAGTTACTATTTATTAATATTAATAACAAATTTGTATTTTATCGTCGATGATAAAAGAATATTTGAATTTTACAATTTCACTATTTGTGTTTTAGATGGGCGACCGTATTGGCTCAAAAATAGAATTGTCAATAGAAAATGAGATAAATCTAAATACCAAAATAGTGGACAAAATTAAACGTGTGCAATCATAATCATTGGAGCTTCGATACAAATTCTTAATTACAAATTAAGAAACAACATTGCAACATTGGGTGAAACTCATATTAGTCTTTATTGAGCCTGGCTCGATAAATACAAGTCAGAATTTCTCTTAACAAACAATACAACTGCAACAATTTTGGTTGAACGACAGATAAATCGTAAATTCTATGATAACAGTTTATTTGTTCTGAAACATTTATGTTCAGAATGTACAATAGTATGTCTAAATCTGGGAATAATTTAATAAAGCAATACATTTTATCATTTCCGTTGGGCATACATGGTCACTACTATGGCTAGTATATGTACGAAAATGTCACGACTGTAAGACCCAAATAGTAGTCCAACTTAAACAGCTTTAGCACTCTCATGAGAATCTGGAAGTTTTGAGCCAACATCTGGCTACATCGTATTTCTATATACAATCTGAATATTTCTGGACATTCCTTAAGATATTTCAGCAAACCGGTGCATTTTCTTGTGGAGATAAATTGACTTTAATTAATTTAAAATATAACCAAATATGAATATACGGACATACCGTAATGATAAAACATCCACAGTATAGAAATGATGATATACACGCTGAATGTAAATTTTTAAATAAATAAAAAATTACGGCCCCAACCTGGATTTGAACCAGGGACCTTTTTGTCGCTAGCACAATACTTTGACCAACTGAGCTATTGGAGCATATGACAAATGTTAGGGAAAATTGTCATACCAAGAAAAGGCAGTAGTCAATACTACCAACCCTAACCTATCATGACACCTATCAAATGTTATCTACATTACGCAGGGTTCACACCATACATGTAATTTAAGTCAATTACTGAACAAGAAATAAAAACTCAGTTGGTGAGGGCATTGTGCTAGCGACACAGATGTCCCTGGTTCAAATCCAGGCGGTGGCTGAAATTTTTAATTTATTAAAAAAAATCCCGCCAGTATATCAGCATGTTCTATACATTGATTAATTAAGAATAGTTGACTCAATAGGAAGATGTCGAAAATTTAGGAAATTCTGAAATAATGTTAGTTCAGGGGAATCAAAATTGTTATTGCTGCGAAATAGTACTTATTCATATAGAGATAAGCTTCAAACTTACTAAGTTAACATATAACATACAAACACTATTGAGAATAGACACAAATTTTAAGCTTCACTTTTTCTTTTCGATTTAACCCTCTCTCGGTGCTGTCGAATCTATGTCGTTCTCCATAAAAAATGTGCCCAACATTAACATTATTTTGGCCCTAACTCATTCACACCAAAAACATATAAGTTCCCTAAATTCCCTTCAAAAATTAAATACTCCATTACTGTATATAATCAGATATAACAAATTTTAAAATGATATTAATGGTTGGTTATATATAAGATGAACCGGGGTACCATAGATATGCCATTGGAATATACTCGGCTTGAATTTAATAGCCGAGGTCATTAAGCCTCAGTGATTTACTGGCCGGTTCACGCGGCCTGCTGCGCTGAATCTATAAATTAGGGCCGAGATAGAAGGCTTTTGACTTCATTAGGTGCGCCATGAAGACGGCCGTAAATCAAGCAGAGCGCGCGAGGTGTTGGCCACAGCTAAAACCGACACAACGCCGAATTTCTCCACGTCGGAAATGACGTGCGATAACATCCTGATATATTTAAAGGTTTGAAAAGTATACAATTTTTCATGTTACCACATAAATACCATACAGGATGCTTAAACAGGGTTTGACTAGGGGTTGTCGTTTCTTTTTAAAGAACGTTTTTTGGTGACATGCAAAAACTGGTTTTTATATTAAAAAGGAGGTACTTTAGATACCAGATATAATTAATATGTAAAAATAATGAACTATTTGATTAAAAGTTACCAGTTTGTCTTTAAATAACTAAACTATTGTAAATATTATTAGATTTTATTTTTATAGAGTTGCCCACTTAAGTGGGCGGGAGCTATGTATGAGCAAGTAGAGGGTGCTGCCAAGGGATCACCTCTTTCACCGGTAATCGCCAGTTTCTTCATGGAATTGTTTGAAGAAAAAGCCATTAGGTCAAGCCCTTACAAACCCAAGCATTGGGTCAGATATATTGATGATATCTTTGTGGTTTGGCCAGACGGTACACATAAACTTACTGAGTTCCTTAGCCACCTGAACAATGCTAGTCCTTCTATCAAATTCACGATGGAAATAGAAGAGGATAATCAGCTGCCATTCTTCGATGTGCTGGTATGCAGAACGTCAACGGGTACGCTTGGACATACAGTCTACCGTAAGAAGACACATAGCGATCGGTACTTGAACGCCAAATCACACCACCATCCCCAACAGAAGAGAATTGTTATTAACACTCTGTTCAACAGAGCCGAGAAGCTGTGTGACTCCAGCACCTTGGGCGACGAACGGAAACACTTGAAGTGGGCCCTACGTCAGAATGGATACACCAAGTCTGACAAACGGGGTGTCACACAAAGAAAATCGCAAGTCTCAGAGCAGGGGCACGAGTCAAAGGAGTTCGCTTGCTTACCATACGTAAGTGGGGTATCAGAAAGAATCGGTAGATTACTGAAGAAATTGGGTATCACGGTAAGGTACAGCGCACCAGCAAAGGTGCGCCTTATCTTTTGCCTAACCCAAAGGATATCACACCACTCCTGAAGAAGGAAGGGGTATACAAGATAACATGTGAGTGTGGAACATACTATGTAGGACAGACAGGAGGAAGTAGCGAATATCATTCAACTGTCCGCTGTTGCTCAACACTGCCACGAGTCGGGACACACAATGAATTTCGATGACGTGAAGATGTTGGCAAGGGCGGGTAATTACCATCGAAGGCTTATTAGAGAAGTCATCGAAATTTACGTGAACATTTCTGACATTAGTAGGGTCTGGAAATAGATCCTAACGCGGTCAGGTGAAAACGCACATGCGGTAGCGCTAGCTCTACATGTGCGCAGTGATGTGTAAATTTAGGTATATAAGAGAGATTTTCTTGGTGGGTCGTCAGTATTCAATTAGCTTTGAAGAAGCGAGCAATATGGTTCGCGAAACGTCAGCATTTACAAATCTTGACACACGGCATAACCCGGAAACAGTTTATTATCTAAATCAGCTTATTTGTTTTCTCAATTCATTAAAAAGTTACAGCTGTTTAAAATATGGGTTTGTAAATATTTCAAAGCAAATAAGTCAAATAAATAAATAGGCAACCTTGAACTTTGTATCTGAAGAAAAAATCTAATATGGCCAGGCACATGACTTTATCATACTATATATAAAATTAATAGTTTAGCTGCATGAGATGCTATTTGATCGTGATCGATCGTGTCTGCGTTAAAATAAAACGAGTTAGCCAGGATTTGACAGATATATTGATACTATCGACAGTAAGTAGTGCCAAACATCAGCGTTTGACACTACCTACTGTCATTAGAATGGCAATGTCTGTCAAATCCTGGCTAACTAGTTTTAACGCAGACACGAGACAACTCAATTTGAATATGCTAATTTCTTCCAATTTCAGCGACAGTGCGGCTTTGCAGATAGCAACGGTATACCCGTTATATTATACGTAACTCAGCAACGTATCTCCATCGATATTTAGTAAACATGAAAAAAACATGAAGTTCTGTAGGTATTGCTTTGTCGTTGCTCCTTCGATCGCAAAATAAAAGTGCCAGAACAAAATACTGAAGGGGAAGTTTAAGGGGTCCATTGTAAACTCACGAATATTGACAACAAGGTCTAAAACCCTGGGGAAAACTCATCGTCAAGGGTTTATAACTTTTTTGGGGTAAACTTCCTTGTCGTAAACATATTAAAAGTTACCATAGCTGTCAAGAATCGAACGATCTCGCTGTTTCACCGACAATATGATACAGTTTGTGGGGGAAGAAGACGCCGTCATTATTATTCTGAAACTGCTGGGAATTTAAGTATATTTAACTTTTTTTCATGTGAATTCAATGTTGCATGTGTTGGACTGCTAGGGTATTCTTAGGAAACCGACAAACGTATACTATGTAGACAGTTCTTCAAACTCTTAACTATATCACGCTTTACGTTATTGGTAAACGGCGGCATTCTACATCCACAATCAACCACAATTAAGGTGTATTTGGTTAAATGGCAAACCTAACGCTGAGGGCGCCACTTGATCCAAGTGCATTTTGTTGGCGTTGCTTGGCAACGACTCCGGCGGTCTGTAACCAAGCGCCAGTTGGGTATCTGAAAGTTTTTTGATTATTACACCATTATTTTGAAAAAAAAAAAGTTGTGTTTTTCTCATTTCCGCAATGTATAACATGTAACATTTTCCCATGATCCCCATGGTGAGGGTCGAAATTGAATCACCCGGTATAATACCATCTTATGAATACTAAGAAAGTTGTCTTTTCTAACAGTATTCAAGACCAGTGAGCAGATTATGATGTCGAAAATAAACACCCTGCATATGATTTGATGGCCACAAGGACCCTTAACTTCTCTTCAATGTACATATATTCAGTCCATTTTTCGTAATCGCATGGGCACCGAACCCAGGAACATATAATTTCTACTAGAGAAAAAACCAAACCCTGAAAACTTGTAGGTGGACTATCATGAAAATGTCTTGGCTTCTGAAAGGCAGTGTGTTGCTCTGTTGTTATTTGTGCTATAACCACCAAATATGGAAAGAAACAAGAAGATGTTTATTGGGATGTTTTAGTCGGATTTCTATTCAGAGCAAAAAAGACCTCCAAATAACTCCACTTTCCGTTCCAGTTGTCAATTACTCATAGTATTATTTATATTATCCCAATTTTTAATCATATAAGTATGATAACTAACTAACTATTTGGTAGATATCAGGTATATCGTTATATGAGAAGTTTGTTGAGAAGTTGGTAATAGCATGCTCAACATGACTTTGAAATAATATTTACAATTTTAAAACTGTTTAATGTTATGCAAGGTTCAAACGTAAAATTTTAATAAAGAGGCTTACTTTGAAATTATTTGTACCACATATCAAAATACAACAGCTGGTTCCCAAAGAATTGGGTTGTATGTAGGTACTTTGCATTATTGCTACTAATCTTAAGTTTACCCGAAGACATAGTCCTAGTAACCAGTATTTATTTCAACAAAAAAGTAGAAATAGATGTAAAAAAGCCTTAAAAGATTGGATCCAATCGAATTGTCCAGCAAGGATCGTCTAAACTTTTTGTAACGGATGCCCAAATCCGATAACGTTAAAGATACAATATCAAGCTACTACTTACTCCGTTTGCATTTCACCGGAGAAGTTCTCTTTGTTCAATAGGGAAAGAAAGACATCCTGAACAATAGCAAATTAAATTTGCCCGTTTCCTTCTGTTAACCAACGTGGAGAGCCTGCCGCGTGCCCATTGCATCGGAAAAGGTCTCCGGGGGGAAGCTGGGATCAAAGGGCCCACCCGATCTTTATTCCACCCTCACGCCGGACAACATCCTTGCCATGTTGTCTCACCGGTCGGTCCATCTGCTAAACAAATCGAATTACCGATTCCGAGGCTATCGGACTTGGCCTCGGTTCTCGGCGGTATCTCTCCAGTCTGGGGACACCTCGGGAAATGGGGGAGCCACCGGTATGCAGGTTTAATGCGGGGCACGTTTGAAAAATTCAAGGCGATAGCCTGGCGACCCTGTGCGCCGTCCTAACCAGGACTCCCCGGTGTCTTGCCGGGGCCCGACGGTTCTCTAGGCGGACCTACTCAATATTTTAGGCACTAATCGGGACGAAGTGCATCTGGTTTAGGGGTATGGGGGCTTCGCCAAGCTACGCGACGATAAGGAAGGCCGCTTTACTTGCGAGTGCCGGAGCATATTTTTCAGGTGCAGTAGGATGACATTGTGAGTTGTTAGCAATAAACGTTTTTAAAATAAGATGATAGTAGTTCTCGGCTGTGAAGGTATGAAGAGTAACTAATTACTGGGGAAATCAGCCAAAGTACGAGGGAAAATTAAAACAGTTTCCTTTGTTTAAGCCCTAAGCTTTCGGCAACTAATTTATTGCCTTCCTCAGAGGGTGCACTACAAAATAATTAAATAAATTACCAAGTTGTGCCAACGAACAAACAAAACAAGTGCAACTCACAACTGGAAAGGTGTACATAATCCTAACATTGAACATAAGACAAGGTAAACGGCACCAACAATACATCTCTCTAATATCTCACAAGTCAGAGAACCTAAAAACAAAAGTATCAACTAATAAAATTGTTTACAAAAAAAAATTCTTGTATGTTATACAATCACCAAACAAAGCACGATCCACGGTTGTGAACTATTTACTATTTTTATTTTTACGACGAGGTTAGGTCAATAACACATGCAGTTTTTAACATAAATGCGCAGCTGGGCAAAACCCGTATACTATAGGTATTGGGCGTCAAAAATAAGACACCATTAGGAGGAGGTTCAAAAGTATAAAGGGCATAGCAGGATAAGCATGAGAAGGTTGCCCCCGTACTTATCTGTTCGGGATTTATACTGTGAGTTTGTACTGATGTATGGTTACGTTTCCGAAAAGATCACACCAAAAAAAAATCTGATGTGGCCAGGCACATGACTTTATCATAAATATATAAAATTAATAGTTTAGCTGCATGAGAATCTATTCTATAGAGATAAATCGTAGGTATTGTCAAAGCATCAGCATTTGACACTACCTACACTACGTCATTAGAATAATAGTTATTTATGTCACAAATGCCGAAAGTACGGAATAGCGCGACGAGCGGTGATACGGCGCGTCACCGAAGGCGGAGTGTCGCCGTCGCATATGAGCGAGTCGCGCTATCTAGTTTTTGGCAGGAGTTTTTGGTAGGTAATGGTAGCTAATGGCGGTGGTAGAATACGAAATTATAGTATTTCTTACATATCGTGATAATGACACATATTAGTTTGCATGTACATAAACATGAGTCACTAGCAATTTTCTATTGGAAATACTATAACGGCGTCTGCTACCACTGCCATTATCACTAATGAAAACGCACCTTAAAAAGGTAATTCAAATTCTGACAGATTTATATTTGTTCATGACACATCCCTACCAACATACTAAAATAAAACTACACTCATCGCTATACTTTATTTATAATTTTCTCAATGTATCATTTTTAGAATTAGATATAAAGACTGGTTGGTATTTCTTATCAACAAACAATCAAATTGGTGATATTATTTTATTTGAAATTTGTTATTTATAATTTTGCGCACTACAGCGGCACGTTCCATAGTGGTTCTCCAACCTCTGATATGCCTCTGATGAGATCAGCTGTTTTCGAATGTGACAACACAAAAAAATATTTGTCAAAATCCTGGCTACTATGTAATTTCATATCAATGCAGATGCGACCGATCTCGATCAAATAGAATTTGCTCTTGAAGGTAAACTATTAATTTTACCAAAAAATGTTATAGGCATAAATTATTTAAAATTTCCTCTACTTTAATTTATTAATTAACTATTTTGTCGAAATTACAGAAATGGCGGCTCATATCCAAAATCCTTGAAAAAGGCTTAGAATAAACTAAAAAGCTAAACTATTAATTTTACCAAAAAATGTCATAGGCATAAATTATTCAAAATTTCCTCTGCTTTAATTTATTATTTAACTATTTTGACGAAATTACAGAAATGGCGGCTGATTTCTAAAATCCTTGAAAAACGCTTGGAGTAAACACCCAGTTCCTTTGGACCCCTTTGAACCAAAAGCTTTTCAACTCTAAGTTTGGTCATGAAACTTCTAAATATGAAGTTCCGTGCCGATACCTTTAGTAGTTTCTCTGGAAATGAATTAACAAAAATTGGGTACACACACACACACATACACACACACACACACACACACACACACACACACACACACACATACACACACACACACAGACATTTTTTTGTACCTTGGTCAAAAATGTTCAGGGGACCCATAAAGACCTATTTCCGCTAAAATCTCAAATTTTTTTTTCGGCACGATTACAATACTTTACATACTGCGTATGATAAAGTAAAAATATTGGGGACTTTATGGGGGTTAAAACATCGAAAAAGTTTTGGACCGATTTTGATGGGGAAAAAATATCTTATGGGTTTCGATGGGGGGTGTTTTAGAAAATCATGGACTTTTATTTTTTTTAAGGTGTAAAGAAAATGTTTTAAATCTTTTGAGATACAACCGCTATTTTACCCAAAAATACTTTCAATTGTTTTGAATAATATGTCCAAGATTGAAATCAATTGAAGTGGAACAACAGGGTTAACAAAATTAAAAACCTTTACCTTACCGCGTAAAAAGTACCGTCCTCTGTCCAGTGGGGTACGTGTACACTGTACACAGTCAGTTACATCTCTGACACCTCTAAGATTGTTCAAGGTTAGAAATAACATTGCCTAAAATGTAATTCGTCAAACAACAAAATACGTTCCTAATTAGCCGACAATGTTTACAGTTTCTGGAAACTACATGTGATATATAGAGTAAAGTTAAAATTTTCTTCAGTTCGGACTGCTTTGTTAATATGAGCCCCCTCGCCTCTCACAAGTCGGGGTGCTTTCTTATTGTGAGTTCCGTCGCATAGCAAGTCGGGGTGCTTAGAACATAAGTGTAAAACCATATGTATTATACCGGGTAATTTTTTTAATCTATAATTATTAATATCTGAAGAACGAAGTCTCTTACGAAGAAATCATTTAAACCAAAATGTTAATATAATTTGGGGGAAATTCATTTATGCTAATACCCACCTTCTACCTCCCTTGTGGCTGGGCAGTGGATAACTTTGTAGGTAATCTTAAATAACAACCCGTATTTTTATTGCAGATTCGGATAGTACAATGAAACATATTCTACACTTGAACTACCTTTTGAAATCTAGATTCTGGTAAATAAACTACTTTTAGTGTAACCCAGGAACAACGACGTTGACGTAACAGTTTTCTGTTCCCTTCGGGGTGATTGATTAACGTGAGTCCCCTCGCCTCTCACAAGTCGGGGTGCTTACTTATTGTGAGTCCCCTCGCCTCTCACAAGTCGGGGTGCTTACTTATTGTGAGTCCCCTCGCCTCTCACAAGTCGGGGTGCTTAGTTATTGTGAGTCCCCTCGCCTCTCACAAGTCGGAGTGCTTACTTATTGTGAGTCACCTCGCCTCTCACAATAATTAAGCACCACGACTTGTCAGAAGCGAGGGGACTCACAATAAGTTGCCAGAATCTAGACTTCAAAAGGTATAGTTTAAGTGTAGGATATGTTAGATAGTATTATCCGAATCTGCAATAAAAATACGGGTTCCTACTTAAGATTACCTACAAAGTTATCCGCCGCCCAGCCACAAGGGAGGTAGAAGGTGGGTATTAGCAGAAATGTACTTCCCCCCAATAATATTAACAATTTGTTTCAAATGATTTCTTCGTAAGAGACTTCGTTCTCCAGATATAAAAAATTCTAGGTTAAAAAATCATCCCGTATAATACATATGGTTTTACACTTATTTTCTAAGCACCCCGACTTGCTAGGCGATGGAATCACAATAAGAAAGCACCCCGACTTGTGAGAGGCGAGGGGGCTCACATTACCAAAGCACTCCGAACTGAAGAAAATTTCAAACTTTACTTTATATATCACATGTAGTTTCCAGAAACTGTAAACATTGTCGGCTAATTAGGAACGTATTTTGTTGTTTGATGAATTAAATTTTAGGCAATGTTATAAACCGTGCAGCTGTCATTTTTTAATTAAAAAAAGAATGGGGAATGTAACATAAAATAGATCTAAAATTTGTTAAAGATTTATAAAATATAGTGTGTTCCATTTGAAATATAAAAGTTGACATCATTTCCGGTGTAACCGGAAGTAAACAAAAACTGCAAATCGAAAAAACTATTTATCCCCTACTCCAACTTTGTCGTCAAATTTTGCCTTGAATGATAAATGGAGAATTATCTCAGATTAGGAATAATAATAGTAAACACAAACTAATACTAGTAAACGCTTTTACTGATTCAAAGGCCAGATTATTTACCTTTGATGATTCATTTTTCTGATACATTACGTATTAATTAATTCCATTATAAGAAAGGATTAAGTATTTTTCGCTGCGCCAATTTAAAAATAACTATAATAAGATTTAAGAAGTTGGAAATCCCCATCACTGAAATATTCATTCGTGATGGGGCTAATTCTCGGCGAGTTCAGTCGGCAATGGTGCAGTACCTCGGACATACATCATACGAGATGAAAAATTGAAATGCAATTTTTCCGAGTTTGGAATCCCTTGAAATTAGACGGAGTTTAAAGTGAATTCGGGGGGCGGCCGGAGGGGTGACGGGCGGACGTTCGCGGGCGGACGCCGACTACGGGAAATTTATTGTGATCTCCGAGATCCAATCTTAGAATCGAGGAAGTTTACTACAACGGAGCGGTGGCCCGCGGCGAACTCCGCTTGTATATTATGATTTACTCGGTTTTCGAACGGATACCAACCACCACGTCCCGATATCCACATATACATATTACATATACAGGAATTCGGGCATATAACTCCTTCCATCTCAGCTGTACACGCGATACTTTGTAAACTGGGCAACAATAGCATATCGGAAGTTTAGAACTTGATAGGAGTAAGATTGAGTTGATCGTAATTAGTTTTTGTCTGATCATTTCATGATGCGTCTTGGAGAAGGTGTGTATTCAGTAACACTAGATAAATATTATACAGTAATCATACACTTTTAAAATAGTACTCGCGATTTTTTCTTGTGTGTGATAAACATTTTGGCGCCCTTTGTAAAAAGTTGAGTTATTGTACCATCGGTTATGTGACACGGTTACAATACTTTCCTTTTACAAGGTGGCCCAACATTATTTTCCTTAAGAAGTTACAGTCGTTTGCAATATTCACAAAACAACTAAAAATAAAATACATATGAAACAACGCGTATCCGAAAAATAACACCATCAGTACCCCTTACAACAATAAAAAGTAAATACATTTATAAAAAACAATAAAAATTATAAAATTATATTGAATAAACATAAGAACAAACTAAAATCCACATGAAACTTTTTACTGACTTTTTACTTTATCATACGCAGTATTATAAAGTATTGTAATCGTGCCGAAAAAAAAAATTGAGATTTTAGCGGAAATAGGTCTTTTTGGGTCCCCTGAACATTTTTGACCAAGGTACAAAAAAATGTCTGTGTGTGTGTGTGTATGTGTGTGTGTATGTGTGTGTGTACCCGATTTTTGTTGAGACGATTCCGGAGAAACTACTAAAGGTATCGGGACGAAAGTTCATATTTAGAAGTTGCATGACTTAACTTAGAGCTGAAAAGCTTTTGGTTCAAAAAGGCCCAAAGGAACTGATAGTTTATTCTAAGCCTTTTTCAAAGATTTTGCAAATGAGCCGCCATTTCTGTAAGTTCGTCAAAATAGTTAAATAATAAATTAAAGTAGAGGAAATTTTGAATAATTTATGCCTATGTCATTTTTTTGTAAAATTAATAGTTTAGCTGCAAGAGCAAATTCCATATGATCGAGATGGGTCGCATCTGCATTGATAAGAAAGTACATAGTAGCCTGGATTTGACAAATATTTTTTTGTACTGTCACCACAGAAATGTCTATGGTTGTCACTTTTTTGTGCTGTCACACTCGAAAACAGCTGATTTTATTAGAGTATGCATCAGAGGTTGAAGAACCGCTATGGAACGTTGCCGCTCTAGTGGGGCAAACTCCGGCAAAGTACAAAATATAAATTTCAAATACAATAAGATCACCAATTTGATTGTTTGTTGATAAGAAATATCAACCCGTCTTTATATCTAATTCTATAAACGATAAATTGAGAAAATTGTAAATAAAGTATAGCGATGAGTGTAGTTTTATTTTAGTATGAATTCACATTCTTATTTTACAAGGGGCGGAGAGATGGGATTGCCTTATGGTCGATTGTCCATAGATCATTTCTGAGTATTGCACCAAAGATATGTAATGTATTTCTGGTTTATCTGAGGAAAGCGGGGGTTAACGTGTTGGTTGTACTTTTGTTGGACAGAGATATGTTTTGCAGCCATTCTAGGGAATTTATTTGTTCGATGAGTCAATACTCATCAATAGTCGTCAATACTGGGTTGGTGTAGTTTGTGCTCTGGTTTCGCCATCTGTATTATATTATTTGTTAATTTTATATTTCTTGGGCTTCGAGCGTATGTGTACTCATTAAATTAAAGCCACGCACATGTGTTAATTCAATGCTGTGGCATGTCTAACCGATCGTTATTCGCTCATTTTGTATTGTGTTTTTCACTATGTATAGTGTTTTTCTTTTTGTGAATAAAGATTTATTATTGTTATTATTATCGGTCAAATCCTGGCTAACTAGCTTTTATTTTAATGCAGATACAACCGATCTCGATCAAATAGAATCTCATGTACTATTCATTTTATAAATAGTATGATAAAGTCATGTGCCTGGCCACATCAGATTTTTTTAGAAAGTAAATGTTATTCTTTTAATAAGTTTCATATGAGCTTAATTCCTTAAGAACTTGTGAAGTGCCTGTGATGCGACACAAGAAGGATTGTTATCAGTGAAATAAAAAATAATTGAGATCTGAAATATTATAATCGGCAACTAGAATCGAACACTACCAGGGAATATCATACAAATTGTCGTCATTTTTAATTTTATGTGACCAAACAAAACGTCTCCTTTTTAAAAAGAATTGACATTAAAAGTACCACAGAAATTAAAAGCAGGATAAGAAATCAAAATACCTAACTCAAGAACCCCTCAAAATCTTTAGTACAATTAGATGAGGTTTTATTTCATGGCATTATTTTAACTTCGGAGTATAGCAAAATTATTTGGAATATTTTTCTCATAGATTTTCATATTTATGTTAAAATTAAAAATATCAAGTTAACAGCTTGCGATGTGATTAAGACAGTGTATTTATGGCAGTTTTCTTCAGGAGCTGCGCGGAAATAACCGCACCCTACCATACAACATACATTGTATTGTGACGTTAATAATACACCTAACATTTGATAAAAAAAAGAGAAAATGCAGAAGTAATATTCATTTTTATGTTACCAAAAAATTATTTTAGGCCTAGCCAAACTCTTTATTTATCTAAGAATTAACACTGAGAATTTTCAACTTCAATTTTCAACCATAATTATGAACGTTAATTGAAAACGCGTTTTAGCACAGGTAGAACTGGGTCTTAAACGGAAATAATTGCGCAACTATTCCATTTTCCTGATAATGTAGATATTTTTAAGTCTATTTATTTTAGCACGTATTTTTTACTACTGCATATCTAGAAGTTAACACAGGTAAAGTTAATGCAAGTCTGCATTTGGAAAAATCACCACTGTTTAATCATCATCATTAATTTTAACATAAACACATATGACATAACTCACAGTTATTTTAGGGTGAGGCTTTTAATGCCAGTTTGCCAGAATTTTATATAATTGAACTCAGTTCACCATTTTAACTGGCCCTGACTACGTGTATCCGTAAAACTAGTTAACTAAATAAAGATAATTAAAGGAGAATTGCCTGCACCAGCAAAAAAAGAAGATAAATGCTGTTCTATCGAAAAAATGTCAAGAAACGTTAACAAACAAATAATTACGTACAACATGTATTCCATGAAATGGCAATCACAAAACGCTCCTGTAGTATCTGCTGTAAGAAGATATCACTGCAGATTATATACGGCGCTATATCTCAAGAGTTCGCAACGAAACAGGACGGAAACCGAGAGAAAAATGGTTTATACCCCAAAAAGAACGAGGACATTGAACGTAAATCAAAATTCCCCTGGAGGATCTTGAAACACGCATTCGCAAGTCGTTTAAAGAGATTGTTTTTTCTTTTTTTTTAGCAAAATTCATCACACTAAAATACCAGTACGTGACGAAGTGAATAACGAACGGGAAACCCGTTACTTATCAACTTATCATTTAACAATTAAAACAAACAAATAGAACCAGTAAATCCCACTATTTTATCATCGCTTTCTTCTATATAAACATTGACCTCCAACCATACCAGCTGATCAGTGTTAACTTGACCTTGTGCGCGTTAGTTTGTCTTCAACCGGCAAAGATGCTGCAATACCTCTTAACAGTGTGTATTTTTATACATGTGACTAAATGTGATTATTACCAACTACCAACCCCAACGTTTGAGTCGTTTACACCTAAAGGATTCAGGATGACTATACCGAACGAGGAAGGTATCCAAATGGTGGCATTCTTCGTTAATTTGAACAAAGAACTCGGCGATACCAATGGTGAATATACGAAGTACGTAGTTCGACCGACCAACAACTTTTGGGTCTACGACAATGCCATTCTGCGACTGAAGAAGAACGACAAGATTTATGTTAAGGTTTTGGTGCTGAAGAACGAAGTGCAGTACGTCAATGATCGCATTGGTCCATTTATGGCAAAAGGTAATTTAGTGATTCGCTATTTTCACTTCATTTTATTCAGTAAGAGCCTGCAGTTTAACTGCAAAAGTTATAACTTACAATGCAATGTAATACCAGAAATCCTGTTGTCAATAAATGTCGAGCATTTTAAAAGTAGGTACTAGGGCTTCCAAACCCGGACAATATACTCATCCCGGGATTTCGGGATTAAAGATTTTGTAATCCCTGATACCGGGATTGATCCCGGGATTCATCAGAAAAGCGAAAATTGCCGCATCAAAGCGCCTGGGATGACAAATCCAGTCAGTAAGAAACGCCTAAAATATATTTTATTGGATAATATCTTTTCCCCCGATACTTGATCAACGTTTTCAAATTTTACTAGTAGAAAACCAAAGTTAACGGTTTAAAAGGTAAAGGGTGTCCAAGTGTGCGTATTAACATCAATAATAAAAAAATATTTACTCTATTTGATAATAACTTGCTCTTACATTTTAAATTTGTTCAAAAGCTTTGCATTTTTGTAAAATGTTTCAAGAAGTCACGGCAAAAGAAATTGTTTGATCGAGCCAAATGTTCAATTTTCCATATTAATGTCAATAAAATATTTTGACGAATTTTTGTTTTCGTCTTGAAGATAAAATTGGATAACTTTAGAATTCATATGTCATGGATGTTTGTTCTTGTGAAGACGTTATTTATTGTTCAAAATTGATGAAATAATCAGAGCAACTTCTTAGAATATTAAATATTCAATCCCTTGTCATGAAAAAAATTAATATTAGATACTTGTACTGTATTTGACAAAACCGAAAAAGGTTTTCTTAACTACAGTTCAAATAGCCCAACCATACATTATAGATTTTTTATTATTATTAAGAGCCCTTTCTGACAAAACGTTTCTACTAAAAAAAAGCGATAATTGTGCGATGAAGAAATGACATAAAGTGACCATATTACCTCTGTCACAGCTCATCACAAACTCGAGATCCTTCGTACCAAAATATTACATTTTTTTGTTTATGGTAAAATCTTGAAACTGCAAGAAACTATTTCGCTGTGTTTTATTACCATTTACTAATTTTATATCACTGAATCCAGCTCAAGAAATCCCCCACAAATTTCTTTATTTTTACGTTTATGTTGTTTTCCTGTTGTTGAGGGTGAAGTAACTAAAAAGCAAGTTGAAAACGTTTATGTTTGTCTCCATATCGAATTATATCTAGTACTTGCAAAATCTGTTCATCCTATTATAGCAACATGTTATGCTCAATTGATTCAAAAATAGCAGCTCAATTGATTGTCTGTGCCCACATTCGTTAATTAACAAAAAATAAAAAAATAATTTAAAGTTAACTTTTTTAGGATCCCGGGATTTAGATTTATAATCCCGGGGTCCCGAAAAACCTCATTATTTGTCGGGACCCCGGAATCCCGTAATCCCGGGACTGGAAGCCCTAGTAGGTACTTACTCAGGCCTCCACGCACACCATTCTAAACTCGATGCCATATATTTATTGTTACACAAAGAACAAAAAATATTTGTAATAATACATTTTTATTAAGATCAAACAAAATATACTTTTAATTCTAATAAAAGAAAAAATAACTTTCAAAACGGCTTTGTCACAATACATAAATTAACGAAGTACTAAAAATATGTAAACACGCAATAATAAACTTATATTTTATTTACAAACAAAATACAATTATAATACTTATAGGAATAATACCAATATTAACTCATTTGACATTGTATTATACACATCTAGGAATATACATTTTTATTTACAAACAAAATAAAATAAATAAATATATATAAAACATGTGGTATTATAATGAGAAATAAAAGATAAATTATTTGTTGTTAGTGTTGATTATCATTGATTCAAATCGCGATTTTTCTTGCTTTTATGACGCAAATGTATAACCAACTTTTTTACATTCATCTCATGAGCTCTTTCGTTTTCTATTCTTAACAAAGCTAAGCTGGACAAACGAGGGTGTTTCATGGTATTGCTTAAGTACGATTTAAACACTGTGAGTTTTGAGAATGTCCTTTCAGCATTGGGGGTGCAAACTGTGAATTAATAACAATTGGGTTAAGTCATGTACAGTATTTTTTTATTTCGTTTTTGAACGCATTCCTAAATGTTAGTAACTGCGAATGGAAATTTGCTGATAAATCGTCTACATAGTACATACGTCTCTATTAGCGACAGACCTAACCGATATAAATCATCGTCTGATGCCAAGTGTAAAGGTTCCGGAAAAAAATGACTTGAATAAGTTAGTAACATTTTTTTACGCTGTTGAATCTATCTTTTGATTGTGTAATAATTATATCTACTGTTGAATTAAATATATTAATTCGGAAGCTATCCTCACCAGTATTTAACTTTTGGACATTACACAATTCATCATACTGACGTTTTACTTTCCGTACCCTTTTATTCTCAATTTTATCTCTATATATTTGCTGCTGCCGTTAACGCAGATTGAAAATCGTCTCTCAACTTGACCACAATGTCAAGGGCTTTTGTAAGTCATAGTTTTTGGATTGTAATAATTTTGAAGCCGCGTTTAATGATGACAAAATGTCTGTTTGAATAATTATATGACATGCCGTTTCGAAGCATTCCATTTTCTTTTTAATACATAGTGCATCGCTTCGCTCAAACGTGTAGAAAGTATAAAAAGTCTTGTTAGTGCTCAATCAATTCAGGGTTTAAGGGGTTCAAAGAATTAAATAATCAAAAAGCAAAAAAAAAATCAATTTAAGGAAAAATGCGTCCCAGTGTATTTTAATTTTAATACCCCATGTGAGAGGGGGAGGGGCATTGTCTCTGTTCGCACACGGGCCCACTCACTGTTAGTTACGCCACTGATTTTAAATACACATTACCTTCATTTGGCTTTGAACTGATTACCAAATAGAGATTACCTGGTTCCTTTCGCTTCATTTGAAATAGATTTTATTCCAGACATTTGCATCTAAAACTATTCGTTTTCAAGGTATTTCAGTGCTTCAGGTTCTTGCAGAGTTCAAAAGTAAATAGAAAAAAATTACAATATTGACATTTAGGCAGTATTTTTTTATATATCGTATTGTATTTGAATATCACTATTAAATTATACAACTAAATGCGTAATAATTGTTTTTGTCGTCGTTTATGATGTTGTTGTGAATGGTGTCATAATACAGGAATTATTTTCCAGCTAGGACATAATTAATAATACATATATGTGATATTAGTAAACTGTGGGATACCACCACAGTCATACATTTCTAAGTTTGTAAATAATGGGTTATTAATTAAATATTAGAAAATAATTGCTGTATTTATGGTAGGTAATGGGTTGAGTTTGAATGTTTAGTGTGTGAATATGTCGACCAGTGTTCTGCGCATTTCTAGGGTACCATTAACATTATTCTATCACATAGGGCTTAAAACTTAAAAAAAAATCTGATGTGGCCAGGCACATGACTTTATCATACAAAATATAAAATTAATAGTTTAGCTGCATGAGACTCTATTTGATTTAGATAAATCGTGTATGCATTAAAATTAAACTAGTTAGCCAGGATTTGACAGATATTTTGATAGTCAATAGTATCAATAGTAAGTATTGTCAAAGCATCAGCATTTGACACTACCTACTGTCACCAGAATAATAGACATGTATCTCACAAGTGCCGAAAGTACGAAATAGCGCGACGGGCGGTGATCCGGCGTGTCACCGAAGGCCGTCGCATGTGAGCGAGGGGCACTATGTAGTTTTCGGCAAGAGTGACATCAACGTTTTTTGTGTTGCTTTTTTAGAAATACGTATTTAAAAAAAATTAAAAATGGTTATATTTCTGGATAGGAAATGTTAGGGTGATACCACTTCTACGAAACGTCAAGTTTAAAAAGCTAATTCAAATTCTGGCAGATTTATATTCGTTCATGATACTGTAGATGTCACATCCGTACCAACATACTAAAATATAACTACACTCATCGCTATACTTTATTTACAATTTTCTCAATTTATCGTTTTCACAATTAGATATAACAACGGGTTGATATTTCTTATCAACATATAATCAAATTGGTGATCTTATTTTATTTGAATTTTGTTTTTTCTATTTTGCCGCACTAGAGCGACAACGTTCCATAGCGGTTCTCCAACCTCTGATGAAATCTAATGAAATCAGCTATTTTCGAGTGTGACAGTCATTTCTGTGGTGACAGCACAAAAAATATTTGTCAAATCCAGGCTACTATGTACTTTCATATCAATGCAGAAGCGACCGATCTCGATCAAATAGAATTTGCTCCTGCAGCTAAACTATTAATTTTACCAAAAAATGTTATAGAAATAAATTATACAAAATTTCCTCTATTTTAATTTATTATTTATCTATTTTGACGAAATTACAGAAATGACGTGTCATTTGCAAAATCGTTGAAAAGTGCTAAGAGTTAATAGCCACTTCCTTTGTACCCTTTTGAACCAAAAGCTTTTCAGCTCTAAGTTTGGTCATGAAACTTCTAAATCTAAACTTTCGTCCCGATACCTTTGGTAGTTTCTCCGGAATCGTCGTCACAAAAATCTGGTACACACATACACACATACACACACACACACACACACACACACACACACACACACACACACAGACATTTTTTTGTACCTTGGTCAAAAATGTTCAGGGGACTCAAAAAGACCTATTTCCGCTAAAATCCCAATTTTTTTTTTTTCGGCACGATTACAATACTTTACCATACTGCGTATGATAAAGTAAAAATATTAAAGCGTCGGTATATCGGAAAATAAATAAAAATAAGTAATTTTTTAACATCTTTAGTAATTGTTTGTTGCCAATCTATGGGTCATTCTATGATGAGTCATTTGGGTCGTAGGGTCGATACTTCCCATCGAAAATAAAGAAAAAAATAGTCCACGTAAAACTTCAAAATGTTTTAACAGTCAAGATTATTTTCATTTATATCTGATATTTAGCATTTAATCGTGCCGGCAGAAAAATTCTTTTTAATATAATACTCTGTCTAGTGTAGATTATATGATATTATAGTTATAGGAGTACTGTTGAATGCATTTAGAAAATGTACAATCTCTCCAACTGTATCAGTGTGCATGACTTTAAATGTGAGTCGTAGCTAACTTCATTACGTGCGGTAGGGTGGTGCTTATTTTGAAAGTTTTAATTTTTTTATGCTGTCGTTCATTTATATCTATACTTACTTCCATTGAAATTTGAGAGCAATCATTACATAGTAACCAGTACCCCAAGGCGCTCAAAATCGAGGTTAAATTTAATTTAACACTAATTTTTAAAAATAAGCAATTAACTTTTGTTTATAAACATCAGAGCATTTCACCTTTTTACATGTACGCTTCTTAATTTGTTAAATGGGACAAACGGCAAATTGGAAAGATGTTATTATGATTCCAAAAATATTTTATTCAACTTAAAATTTCCAGTGTCCGGATAAATGTATTTATTAAGTAGTATTGCCATTACCAACCAGTTATTGTGAAAAATAAGGCAACTATATGCGAATATCACAAACCGACGCAATGTGTCCCGGTCTCTCCTACACCAAATTAAAGGTAATGAATGTGCAATATTCCGGTTTTTGAAAAATTCTAAAGGTATCTGACAAAGGAATTTTCTGATCAAAATATAAAAAAAATCAATTTTTCTACTAATAACACAAAATATTGCTATTAGTGTGACTCAGTTATGAGGAATTATTAGAGCTAGTAGGTTAGGTACGTCGTATAAAGCAAGCCTCCATAGTGAGCTTAATTTTGTATCAATTCTCAATGTTATCTTCAATTAATTATAATTATATCTTTAATTATATCTCAATATTATACATCAAATAATAGTTAAAGATAAAGGTCTATTTTACTTGTTGTGGTAATGTATATGTATTATTTTATTGTTGTTGTATCCACGTTACGTGATAAAATTTATCTGATTCTTGTACTCAAAGAAGTGAAGTTTTGAGTGAAACAAGCATGTAATATATTGATATTTTTACTTGAATTGTTGTACACTTTTAAACGAAGGTGTAACTTTGATCTATTATGTGGTATTTTTTCATGTGTTCTCCGTAAAAAAATAACAAAATCAGTCAACTTCATATCAGATACAGTAATAATTTGTTAGAAACGAAAATCTACCACAAGACGGTAAATTATACACCTTTTATCTTTAATTTGATCGATTGCTTTTACGAATCTGTGAACTAATAGTCGACCAGTTTTCTCAGTACTTTTACGTGTTCTAGTAGAACGTAGCGGGTAGTGATTCCTCTTAACACTAGAAATAGTATGTACATTCTTAAATGTAGTAGGCATAATTTGTTATTACTGATATTGTTGACTTCAGATTAAAGCATAAAAGGAAAAATTTAATTATTAAAATTGATATAAAATACGTTTCCCTACGACATTATATATTTAATTTTAAAAAACTCACACTTTACTCCCCAAGCAAAATAAACCATTACTAGTTTTACCAGAACTTTGTATGCTACATCAATATACTGGCTATGGGTGTGCAATTTCATACGACATCTGGTGAAATACATGAAGAAGTAAGAATAAGTGCTGGCGCCAACAAATCCTATAAAAATACACGTCGATACCTACACACATAAAACCGTATAAGTTTCATGCAAAAATGTACACATAAAAAAGTCACAGGGTATTATCCCTCGACACGATTTTAAAATTACAGCGCGAAAGCAATTTCCTATATCCGCGCATACATGCAAATCCCTTTGTACGCCCTTAAAAATTCACGAATCCGAAAAAAGAACATAAAATTTGCCACGGAGATATGTTCCGGATCAGGCGCGGCGTCGGGAGCAACCTCAACCGGAAGTGCGAGCGTGAGCCGGGCCGCGTTGTTGCACGGTGGCGCCATCGTGCGGCAAAACCGGCAACCAACATAATTAAACACTCATGAATAAAAGATCTGCAATTTCGGGGCATTAGCACCTCTGTGTGACACAAGTATGTAAATACCTGCCGCCTCTCGCCGCCCCCCGTCCCGGCGGCGGGCGGCCAGGTCACGGCCCGTTCAGATTTATGCAAGCGAGGTCGGACCATCAGCACCGATATAGTCCTGCATCCGAGGCGCCCTCTCTGAATTAGATCTTTTCCATTATTTATAAGAACTCAGCGCGGCGCGGTTGGATTACTTCCCCCTGTTGATCCTTAGGTACTCTAAATATGGTCAGGATGTATGCTGGTGCGAGACAGTGTTTTGTTTGGTCAGATTCTGAATATTGGTTCGAGAGGCTGGGATAGTTGATTCGGGCTTGTCATTAGTTAATTTTGATTGGCCACGACTTTCAACTGGATTTTCGCATGTTATAAAAGGGTATCTTGAGAAGATTCAGTTGCTTATGAGGCTCAAAACTGAAGACGGATATAATAAGCAACATTCAAGTCTTATTGTACCTACTTGGATGCACAAGCTGAACAAAATTTAATTATTTTTCTAAAATAAGTACAACTAGATTCTTCTTTTCCAACACTAGTAATATATGACTGCATGAGAACTTAACATATGCTTACTTACAAATTTAAAGCTGCTGCTGATCCTGGGAACTTAATTTCAGTAGACTTGTATGAGTTGCAAAATCATCGTACGACGTCTATGTGTTGTACACTAGGGTTGATCGAAATAATGAAAATTTGAATTTGAAAACTGCTTGGTGGGGAATTGATGCTCTATGAACTTTTTTATTTTAATTTATTTTTAATACAAAACAGTAAAAAACATTTAAACAGACAAGCAAACTAAAATTAATTGTATGAACTATTACAGTTGATTAATTAGTGACCTTAGATTCGTGTTAGACCGACTGTTTTAGATGAACCACAAAAGCTAGACATATTTCTGATAACTGTCTTGAGTTTACTCGTATCAATATTTTGCATTTCGCTGAATCACTTGATCGATTATGTTTTAACACTTTTGATAAATATCGAGATTAAGTTATAAAATTATAGAAATATTTCGATCCAGAAGGGTTTTGTTCTTATATGAAACCACATCGGCTGTTATACTTTCAAATGTAAGTTGTTATAGTTACTAGATTTAAAGGTTAATGAGAAGCCATATGCAACCGCTGAATTATATTTCCTGTTAACCACTTTTGAGTGTACCAATTTTCCTGGATTGCGTTTCTCTAGCTACTATGGACATTCTCCTAAATCAAATATCTCTCTCTGCAAATAACTGAGATATGTTGCTGATCTGTACTTAGATCGTAGCGCCTTACAAATAACAAGTCATATTCAGTTCCCTTAAATTGAACAACTGGATAAACTTCTGATTGCTGTAAATCTTAACCTATACAACCAGCAAACGCTCTCGGGTCACTTGTTGAATTATCTAAATGCTTGTAGAGATTACGCAGTTCATTTGAGTGTAAACGAGTATCAGGGCTTTTTCATTAATACCACTAAAAACCGTATCAGTATTGGTCACTATGCCATCACAACCTTCTGCATTTTTGTAGTCAAAACATATTGTAGTTGCTGAATGTGCTCGTTACTTCACTTTTTAAAATATGTTATTACAACTAAATTCTGTCTGCTACCTAGAGCAGTCTTGACACTATTGTATATCCTACTCTGTCTGAAATTCCATACGATTCAGCTTAAAATTGAGTTGACTTAGATTTGTTTGGGTCTGGTTGGGATGTGTTGCGTTGGTGGCAAATCTCCCGTGTCTTAAAATACCTATTCTAATAACTAAATAAATATACTCCTACGGTATAAATGTTGAACTTGCTGTTAAAAGCGATTTCACTATAGACCTTTGTAGTAGTAACACATGTTGTTTTTTTGACAGTTCGCCTCACTACTACTGACAAAAACATTTAAAATATTTTAATATAAAATGCAATTTGTCTTAGAGAAAACGCCGTATTTGACTCGCTTGCTTATTTATACACGAGCCGTTGGCGAGTGTATAAACTTCAACTTCATCTTCACAATTTATATCCTTATGTGGTCGTGAAATAATACACTTTTATACTAAGCAGACTGTGATTATGCTCTGGGTAACACTAATAATTGCAGACAATAGTCTATGTATCTAGTCTCTCAGCGGCAACTCGAAGTACCATAAACTTCTAGAAGGTTTTCAGGTGATAACTCGACCTGATTGCATCGAGATGAATATATATATATATAATCTGGAGGAAGCATGCAATAGTCCCCACCAGTCCTAAAACGGGTCAAAAGTTGTTTAGTTCTCATAGGGCCATACAGAGGGCGACGCGCGGCAAATACAAACACTACTAGTATATTTCCTTGTTTATAATCTATATTTAGTCCGTTAAATAAGTAAAAAAAGAAGTAATTATCACTTTGTAATGCATAACACGAGTTACAGAAGGTAATGATCAAATCATCACAGTACTGATGGAAATATACACTAGTTGGAATTTAACTCGTAATGTTTTAGGTAACTAGCAATTTTTGGTAATATTGCAATTCTGCTTTTTAAGCGAAATTCTCTCAGAGGAAAGGATTGGTTGATATTATAACAATTTTCTTTAAGGTTAGCATAGTTTGTTATTGTGTATACTGCACAAAAACAGAGTGCACAAAATTTTCGCTTAAGTTTGTTGGAGCACTGTTTGTATCTAACAATCAATAACCGCCGACAAACTCGCTCAGATTCTTTGTATACATTCTTTGAGAGATGTGTTAATTTACCGTTATTTTTGAATAAAATTAAAGATGATGTATTTGCTGATGAAAGTGATGAAGTAATACAGGCATCTAAACACCAATTACATTTAATTCTTTTTTCTATCTTTTTTACTACAAAACCTGCTATGTATTCTATCAAACTAATTGAAAATTGACTGATATTCGAAAAATCTAAATAATCTGCATCATATGTCATGTCATCAAACAATTTATACGGCTCTACTACTTGTTAGCTTTGTCAAAACCAAAACAAAATTCGTATGTACGATTAGTTTTAGGCACGTTTTAGGTTAGAATCATAGGTTTGTTTATATACCTGAAGCTAGATATTTAGTGATTTTGCAAGCACTAAAAGAAAGTTACTAAAACACCTAACTTCAAGAGCCTATGAAGCTCAGAGCATTTTTGACCCTCCCCCACTTCTACCGCTTGCTACCTCCAGATTATATATATATATATATATATATATATATATATTTTCATCTCGATGCCTGATTGGCTATTTCGAAGCGCTGGATATACTACAATGCATCATATTTGCACTATCCCAGGACCACCAGTCGCTTGCAAATCGAGGCGACTATCTACAGAGAAGTTATTGGTTGCCAAATAGTCTATATGTATTTTTGTTGTGGCAGGAGAAGTCATTAACATTCTTTTGTCAAATTTGTAAACACTATTGATTAGTAAGAATAAAAATTATAGGTAAAAAACGATCCACTCTATTGTACACGCAGTGAGTGCAATATCTTGGAGGGATTACATTCTGTCAGTCAACGCCTAGTCTTCCAAAAAACGTGAGGTGCCAAATTCTGCATTTTCAATAATAAATTACTCGCTGCCAGACAGATCAAGATCTATAACCCCTAGAATTTATTGCATTCATTTAATATGATGTATGTAATATGTGATTATGAAGCCTATCACCAGATAGATACAGAGCGTTTTACAATATTGTGCGAACATGCAAATAGCTAGTCGTAACCAAATTCTTGAGAAACTTATATATTTCATATCAAGGTTTCCTGTCCACGTTCTACTTTAAAAAATGTGTCAAATTAATTTAAATAAATCAAATAAAATTATAAAGCAGAAATATTACTTATACACCTTGTTAGCTACCAACGAAGGCTTTGACGACTGTACTAAATAAATTAAAATAAAACATTTTCCAAGTTACGGATTTATTATGTTTTGCTAATCGTCATATTAGCGGTAGGGGAGACCGGGCACATGGGACGGATTTTGACTTCCGCATATAGTTGCCTTATTTTTCACAATAACTGGTTGGTAATGGCAATACTACTTAATATATTCACTTATCCAGGTATATTCACTGGAAATTTTAAGTTGAATAAAGTATTTTTGGAATTATAATAACTTCTTGCCAATTTGCAGTTTGTCACAATGTGCCCCGGCCACGGTGCACATTGGGACATGCATGGGGCACATTGGGACAGTGTGATTATTTTGGTTATTATTGAAGATACCAATTTGATTTGGTGAGTACAAACCATCAACATGGACAAACAAAATGCCGTTACGTTCATTATTATATCTTGTACAGGGTGTCACATTTTCAAACTTTAAAAAATCATTTTTTTTAAATTGAATATCTATCGAAAAAAATCTTGACCTCTGTCATTCCAGACTATACCTGATAAATATAGTTAAAATTTAAATAGTTTTTATATTATTATACAAACTATGTTGTTCCACGTCCCGAATATTGGAGGGGTGATAGAGCGTCTTATTTTATAAACAAAAACAACGATGAACATATAGCCTAACGGCGACTTGATTGTATGGTGTGACATTGAGAAGGTCAAAGTATGTTATGTACTACCTACTACGGTTGTTGCGGAATTTCTTCAAAACCAGCATAACCATATTTTAAAATTATTATTCAAATATTCGGCCGACAAGTAAAAGAGACAATTTTAACCTCAAATATGATTCACCGAGGTGCGCAAATGGCATAAATGACTAAATTTCGCATACAGCAGAGCTGCTATTATTGCGAGAAAAGGCTTTTATTGTAAGCAATTCTATACAATTGTATAGAATTCTATACAATTCTATAATTTCGTGCTATGTTTATTTATTGGGTGATTGTTTTTCAGAGTACTTATATTAAAAACAATATAAAAATGTATTAGTTTGATTCGAATCTGCAAAAAAGTAAAAATAGAACGATTAGATCCTCGAATCGACATATTGAATTGGCATAAATTTTGGACGAACACATACGACACATACAAGTACGGCATTATTTACATCGTCCATACGAAATATTGGGGCCGTTTAACAGCGCCTGGGCGATATGTGGGACAACAGGAATGAATAAATAAAATCGGAAGAAGGTCCAATAAAATAACATTCCGAATACACTCCCCTTCGGCTCGCCAAAACGTTATTTACTGCTGTAATTTCCGAAACATCGCGTCGGTATTATTTATTTTTAGGCAGAGCGGCGGCGGCGGCGGCCGCACCGCCTGCACAACAGCGCCGACTTACAACGCAATCCAATACTATCTCCGGAATAATTGCTGAAATATTGCTTCTGCTGATATCAGGCGCACGAAAAAAGTAAGAATGAAAAGAACGAATTCAGTTACTGAGCAATACACTTCTAAAATAACCATTCAACCATTCAGTTGAACATTTATTCGTAAAATAATATTAAAGAAAAACAAAGAGCAAAATAAAATTAATGTCACGTAAGGTAAACAACCCAAATTCAGACATTGTCCCAAATTCCGACATATTAAATAGTAAAATCACGTGCGGAATGCTAGTTTTCAATGTGCATTTTTGTAAAATCATTGGATTAGTGGTTGACCGACAAATATCTCTATTATGCAATGCCAGCAATTCCGTTATTAGCAGAGCTAGAATAATGAAATATAGACTATCGGCAACCCAACAAGTCATAGGTTTAAAGTTTATTACATAATCATTGTTTATCTTTCATTTTTCATACAAAAGATCGTGCTGAAACTTCGCGTGAATTCCGACGCTCTACGGTCTTTGGGGTGCTGCGGGGAAGGGAGGCGTTAGCGGTGCTGTCATGTCGGAGAGAACCGACACAGCTGAGAGAACCGGAGCAGCTTATCATCAATACACAAAAAGAACGATAACTTGTCAAGTAGTAATTTTAACTAACAATTAAATTCTTAATTTTTGCATAATTTTGATTATAATATGTGACCCGGTACGAGAGAAATCTCTTCTATCGATTGGCGTTTATGTTTTCTTCAGTTTTATACAATAAGGTTGTAAACAAGATTTTGATGGAAGCGGATAGATCTAATAATATGGAGTTAGCAGATTTTCCGATTAGTGGTGAATACTAAATTAAGTTTGCTTGATAAACCCAAAAAATATTTAAAAAGTATGCCGGATTTTGTTATATAAATATTCAAATTATTATAACAGTTTCAACAGTTTATTTATTAATAATATTTAAATACATGCACAAACAATATAAAATAAATACAACTCTTGATATATTACATATATTACAAACGTCAGCTCTGAGCGTATAAAACTTAGAAATATCAAAAAACTTTTACAAATTTAGCATCGTAAATTTGTAGACACACATTATTATGCACATCGTTCATTAATTTTAAATGCTAATCCCGAAACCCGATTTAAATTGCCAAGAATTTCCATGGGACTTCCAAATGCCTGTTCGTGGTTCTATTATCTTATTGACTCATTTTGCCATTATTTTTTAATTCGGTAATCTGTCGCCGGATATCCAAATTTCTTTGGCGACGCATAATCGCCGTGTCGTTATATGTATTGTGTCCGTAAACACTGTTCGTGCTCCTAGTAACTAATGCACGTGCAATCCGCCACTACTTGCAGCGTCGCTGACGATACCCTTCCCCCGCTCGCCCGAAAGACCGAACAGCGCCGCGTCAATTGCAGCAATCATGAGATGCTTCAACTCGATCTTTTGTAGGGAAAATGCAATATAAACAATAATTATGTAATAAGCTTTAAACCTATGAATTAGTGGGCAGTCTATAGTCATATCATCATCATATATTTCATTATTCTAGTAAAGGAATCATTATTCTAATAAAGGAATTGCTGGCATTGCATAATATAGCTTTTTGTGGGTCAAGCACTAATCCAATGATTTTACAAAAATGCACATTGAAAGTTAGCATTCCGCAGGTGATTTTACTTTTTAATTCGTTGAAATCTATGATTATTAAAAGTAAAAAACGGAAAAAATAACGTTGCGTTGACCATCGGTGTCTTCAGTTTGAAATCGATCGTTGTACTGTTGTGATGTGTTGTTGCTTGATACTGTTTGTAATGCTGTTCTCTTTGTCTAAATGTAATTAATAGTTGCGACCATAAATGAAATTAAATGAAATTTTATTTGTTCTACTATTTACATAGCATTGCATTGAGTTATTAAGTCATGTAATATAATATGACACATTCAATACACGGCATCAATCCTCCATGCGGCTGCCTCCTTCTGTCCTCGCCTCGAGTGGTGAACTTCATCCTCGGGCTGACGGTATCGAGGGTATGTTATTTTCGTGTCTATACTGTCGGGGTCACGTCAAATTGTCCTCATCAGAATCATTTGCATTATTTTTTGTTTGAAACGGTTATGTTGCAGTTTCTTAATATTGTCTTCTAGTTTGTTGTTTTTGTTTATTGTGTCAGTTGTTATACTCAATGTATATTTTTTTGTGTTTACTTTCTGAGTTCTTTGTCTGGTGTTCTTGTTGTGAATGTCTATATGTTAGTCTATGTCTATATGTTAATAGTGTCAAATCCGTTTTAATTTTTCTATTTAGCGCTTTATGTAACAGCAAAAGGTCGTTTAGTTGGAGGGTCTGTTTAACCTCTAGTTCTCTAGTTCTCGAGTAAGCTCGAACAGTGCTTTTGTGGGTATAAGGTGGTCGAAGTTGTGAATGAGGTTCAGAGCTTTATTTTGTTCCCTAGGTAGTTTATGTTGCATGCAAACATGGAGTGGTATATTGAGTGGTATAAAAATAGGTACGTTTGATTGGTATTTGTTGTGTAACATGTCATTGTTATGTATTATTTTAATCCCTGATTAAGCCAAAAATTATAATTTTATTTTATAGAAGAAATCTTTATTGGAGACTCGATAGCACGATTATAGGTTTGATTTTATCGTGCTTTTCTATGTATTTTCTGTTTTAAATATTCTGTATCGACAATTCAGAGATTTTCATTCAATTCAGACGCTTTATTGATTTACTGTTATAAATTTGTTGATGAAAATACAACGGGAATTCATACTTTTTGAAACAGCTACTTAGGACCCTAACCAAGTTGCTTAATTTCTGTACAGGTGTTCTTAAACTTAGAACACTGAACCACCACGTTGCTTCTTCCGGTAAAGCTGCTGTAAGAAGTTATTTTTCAAAAATTGCGAAGGTTGGTGATTATCGATATGAAGTTATTTTCAATACCCTGCAAGAACGTATAATCGGTAAAAGATTACAAGTTATTTTTAAACAATTTTATCAAAATATTAATTAGATATATGTCCGTTTTTTTGTGTGCCCGGAGTGTATTACTATCTTACTTCAAATATTGATTTTTGTGTGGCATTTGAAATGATTTGTGTGCAAATCAATTTGCACACAAATTATTTGCATTTGTTCAATATAAAAAAGCTTTTCAGATTTTCCTTGTCTTGGGCAACCCCCGCCTTTTCACATTATCGTGTACACGTAAAGTTAATGTTATTGTGTAAAAAGTACGCACGGTGAATAAGTAATCGCGCATGACGTCCGTCGGCCAGAGCTGCTGCAAAGTTGTGGGCTTTACATTAAATATACATGGGCTACCCGCTGACCCAAAATATTTAGATTATAACCGCGCAGTACGTAACGTCAACAAACGGTAATGGGGAACGCCTGTGACCCGTGACAGTTTTATCTATTATTTATACATGCATGGAATATAATGTTGACATTATGAATATTCGGACACATTTTGACAATATGATTATTTTATCTTATATCATATCCGGCAGCGAGACGCGGACACATATCATGAATTAAACTGGGTTTAATTCATTGTCATACAAATAAAAGTTGCGAGAGATATTTGATACGTCAAACTATTTGGAGTTTAATATTGCAATGTTGCAGACTTTTGAATAATATATTTCAATAATACTTTTGTCATTTACATTAACAGCGATAATGGGAAAAATAGCGCATTAGTATAGAAATTGTGTGTATAGGGTGGGCATATTCTGGCATTAAGGCTATTTTAGGTATAGAATTATTCACGCATTTGATTAGAATTAGTTTTGTTCCAGGAGAAATATATTTAGATGTCATAATCAACAGTCGCTATCTGCTGTCAAAGATAAGACAAATTATATTTAAAAAAATCAAAGCAACATATTTAATTGTTGTTTTGACTACAGTATATTTGCCACGTTCTTAATAAATAAAAAATAATCCATAAACTTTTGAGTTTGGATATCAGTGCACTTCACAGATTTTCAATTACTTAATGGATCAAAAATACAATAATCTGAACTAAATGGCTACTCTGGCCAACAGCAAAAAAGGGTACAACCTATTTTGGAAATTATACTTTTTTATCTATAGATTCTGTCTTTTTTTATTGTGTCCAGTTTTTGAGAAAGAAACGCGTATTGTTGCATTTATTTAGCGCAGACTTACCAAAAACTATACTCGGTTCACAATTTCTGGTTTCAGATCTAGATTCTCCAAAAAAAAACACACCAGAATCAATTGTGACTACTCTGAGTGAAGATCGAAATTCCCTCAGTTCGACAAAAAACGTCGGTATTTGGCCTGTTGCTGAAATAGACCGACATAAAATCAACAAGTCAAAAGAAAATCAGTTGTCCCTTGTTCGATTTCTTTTACTAGTAGCCAGCCTTATCGTTTACTTTGAATTATTGTAGTTTTTACAAATTAAGTACGTAGAAATCTATGAACTGTTCTGATATCTACAGCCCAACATTGATGATAGTTAAAAAATTACAAGTGATTTTTAATATATTTTTTTAAATATAAAGTTACTATTGCACTTATCAGTCATCACTCATCAGGCTAATCAAATATACAATTTTAAAGAACTACAACGCAAAATGAATTTGTAAGTTTTTTGCATATTCAACAATAGATAATGTGGACACCAATGTTTGCCATTTACAATATCAATTCATGAAAATGAAAATAGTTCTGGGGAAGGGATAAATTCCCAACAATTTGTCATATTGTCATCTAATACAGGATTTTACCAGTAATTTTATTGTCGATAGATTGAACAAAATTATCGAAAAAAATAATGTCCTGAAACTTAAAAGTTTGCTATTTGTATTGTAAAAATTCAATAAGGACTTTTTAATGTCGTTAAAGTAGTATTATATAAGGTATATTGTAAAGTGTGAACATGCAACAAAACAATGATCCTGATTGTGAATTATTATTATTACTTTATACTAATATTTTGTTATTATATTTATTATATTCTTACCATTTTGGTTTATCATGACACTGTGCGCATTTTGACTTATTCTAGATAAAATATTAAAATTCTGTACGAATATTTTCCGTTTTGGATCATTTATAGCAAACAACCACGATGACCGAGATTCTTCAAAACCATCTGAAAGAAACCTTTGTACCTACTAGGAACTTTACTTTTATGTGAATTTATTGGAAATTTATTCCTTGAAGCGAACTGGATTCATAATACAAGAAAATACATCGAACACGCCTACTCGCATACACAGTTCATTGCTTAAAAATGGATTATTGTTGAGGAGATAGAATGGTAAGCTTGTGAATAGAAACTGGTTAGGCGTTTTCGATAAATGTGTTTACGCTGAATGACAATCCGGGTTCAAAACATGCGGATTAGGGTCATACCACTATACAAGACAGTTACAGCTTGAAGGATGATAAAATTTCGAAAGTTTTCAAGGAAACGTAGGACATTGAAGGTTTGTTTACTTTGAGACAATTTTGAAATAATACTAAATATAATAATTTTCATAGTCACGTCTTAACGTCCTTAACGTCTTAAAAGGAATATATCGAACGGAAAATAGCATCGTTTCAATGCACAATATCGACTGGTGTAACCTTACATTTTCTTCCTCTACTACTGGTCTTAAAAAATTAAACTTTTTTCAGGATTTTCTTACAACATAAACTCAAAAATATTGTCTCATATAACTCAGAAACGACATGTATTGTTAAATTTTAAATCCGTCTCTGCTGCGTATTTATACACGACATGCCATATATATTTTTGTAAATTTCACGCAATTGAACAAAATCACAAAAAATATTGATGACAAATGTTGTAGGAGTAATTAATTTACAATAGTTGTACTAGTCAAGAAGAATTTATAAGCTTTTTATCCTATTTTGCTGTATTATATACCGTTTTATTCTGTTTATTAAGTTATTTACCTTCAAATACTTAGCATGAAGGTTACAATAGTATACATATATAAAACAACACATCTAGGCCCTTCAAGGCGAAAAAATATTTTTTTTGTTCAATTGCCATACGGTGCGTCGGGACTTCGGCAGAACCTGGCCAAGATCGATGACAGTCCCGATATCTTGGGACAGATGGCAATCCTAGTCAAAACGCATTGTTACTTCCCAGTCAGATACATGATGTGCTGTTGTATTTTTATCTGATTTTTATGTTGCAGATCTCGTAGAGAAAACGCCAATGCCAACGCCAACACCAATGCCAACGCCAATGTCAACGCTAAGACCAACGCGAATGCCAGCGGAAAATCCAACGCCATTGTCAATACTTTCATCTGCTAATAACAACAACGCTTGCCAGGAATCCCTAACAAGCATCACTAAAACTTCGCTGGACTTGGAAGAACAGCTAATAGAGGCAAAGGAAGACACCGCAATTTTAAAAAGAATCGTGTCACGCGAACCACAGACTGTGAAGATTTCTGGTATCATTGCCCAAGGATATACGACAAAAGAAAATTTGGAATCAACCCTAAACAATAAACTACAATTGAGAAACATAAAGCTTAAATCAGCTACTAGAAATCCAGATTACGTCGAAGTGACCCTTTTTGATATAAATGACAAATTGGCGATTATAAAAAGTGTGAAGAGATACCTGGGTGGACAATCGCAGCAAATAAATGTGATTTATTAAAACGTGGTCTTATTTTATCGGGCAAATCGAACGTAAATGAGTTGGGCTGCGGCAATTCCGGGGCAATTTAACAGCAATTTCCCGTTATCTACCGATCTGAACAGTTTAATTTGCAAATTGCGTTCGGGACTTATCTCGTACGTAATGCATTTCATTCGTCGATGTCCTTTTTATCATGATGCATTGCGCAATACGTTAGCGTATGCGATTGCTGTGAATACAGTCACTTAATCCTATTAAATAAATTGAATAGCACGAATTTCTCAATAGGTAAATCTGTGATAGGTGTACACACTGAAAACGAATTACTTGGCATGAATATATGTGCTTCAGGTTGAGTAAATGGTAAGATCCTTTATATGGAATTAAATATCGCATTCAACCAAGACATAAATATAGTCATAGTTGACGGTATGTGTTCAGAACGAATGTATATATATATATATATATATATATATATATATATATATATATATATATATATATATATATATATATTCACATTGACTATATCGCACTTCAAGTTAAGAATAACATTTACACAAATTTAATGAAACCGTTTAATCAGTATGATTGTAAGAAATTGTTAAAATGACAAGATCACATATTCAAAATGAAACTGATTTTAACTCAACAAATTAACTCCCACCTTGAAAAGACCACCTCAATGTAACCGTTTGATGATATTCATATTAATTAAATTGAAGATGCAAATGGATGAAGGTGTTACCTTACAAAATTAAATTTTAAAGTAATTTAAAGTGTTTTTTTAATAATTTTTTTCAGTTTCAATTCATCTAATCAATTATATGTTTGGTACAAAATAACTTCATATAATTACTCAGATGGATTGAACCTGAACAAAATTGATTTAAAAAACTCATTTATTTCAAAGTTTGATTCAGTAACATAACACCATCGTCCACTCACGGCCTACTAGAAGCATTTGCAATTTTAAAAAAAAAAGGAAACGAGGAAAAAAAGAGGAGAAATGATGGTCTGATGGATACATTTTGAGACAGCCTGTGGAGACACTAAGATGCTTGGTCAGACTCTGAAGTGCTCTACTCCAAAGCCATATCAAATACCAACAAAACCTGAATGTTAATACAGTTTTACTTTTTTTCGGCATTTTTAAATTTGTTTTATCATTTTTTTAATTCACGATTAATGTGTATTCCCATTATTAATAATTATTAACTAGATTTAAATCAGACGCACAACAACAGTGAAATATTTAAAAAACTACAATTATTAAGTTTTTCCTTAACTGACCAAATTACTTTCTGTAAGTAGTTCTAGAATTGTCATATATATTTAAATATATTCTAATGTGGCGCTCTTAGACATTTTAGTAGTTTCATTTTAGTATATTGAATTTAGACCTACCCTTGTTGTGTAGAAACATTTTTACTTCCAGATAGTTTTTATTAACAGTTGGTGGTTCAGCTTTCTCTAACAAAGTGTCAGAGAAAGAACTCACAAGTTTCAAGGTTTCGTAAGAGTTAGATATATTAGATATGCTGGTAAACCAGATAATTAACGCTACCGTAAATAAGATCAAGTTATAAAGATAAGTAAGATATGGGTTGTAGGTGGCAGATGACGCTTTGGAGCGCCATCTTGAACATGTGGTTTAAGGTTAGGTTTGTAAGCGAATCTCTTATAGTGAGGCACCCTTTAGCTCAAAGAGTGTGAGTTAATTTAATATTTTGAGAAGGGACTTTGCCCCCCGTTACACTAGCGCAGTTCTCTAACAGATGAAAGTTGTGGTGGAGTATACGATCCTCATGCTTCTTAACAATGTTGATATTTTCATAGTTACCATCTCCATGCGAAGATCCCGATAAAGATTGTTACTCTTGACTCACCAACAGTGCTAAATAAATAATAGCAATACCTTAAAGTCTACAAAAGTTATCAAATCTTTAACAGTAGTAAAGTTGCATAATTTTACATAGATTACTTGAGAATCTGAGTAAGGAATCATCTGAGACCATAGGGTATCCACAACCTTAGACCACCAAAACATTATATTAATTCCCCAGCACATTTTCATCTCACAATTTCGAAAACTCAACGTCATTGGACTCTTGATTTGTAACCAACATGCACAAAATGGTTGTTTTGCGTCGAATATCAAATTAGAATTTTCACAATTAACGTCTTATCTAGGTAATAAAATGTTTATGCTGCCAATAGAATAATTAAAGGAGTAATCAGAATCAGAAATAAAAATAGAATGTTGTCGTAAAACGAAGTTTCGATAACGTCATTAGTCGAAAACAATGGAAGATCATAAAAATATCTATGATACGACATTTAAAAATTTACGTATCCGAAAATGTCGTAAAACAACAGTTTCAATTTAATACTTACGCCCTTCACTGAATGTTTAACTGTTCCAATAACTCCAAGTTTTAATAACGGACCAAGATTATTGCAAATCACCATTATCCATATCATTTGTTGAGCGTTAATTTCTGCCTTTTGTTATATATTTCTTGCGACAATTTCAAATTCCGCCATTTGTAACATAAAATGCTCCAAATTCTTTTGATATCAGATGTAATATCCCCGGAACAAACTTCCCTTCAAATTGAATGTCTCCGCGAATAAAAACTAACTGCTCACATCCAGCGCAGGACCAGAATCCAATAACATCCCCCGTTCAGCAAATCGCAGAAGTATTTATTAATAACTCTACTGTGCAATAAAGCTGGCGGAATAGAAAAAGTTGAGATGTGAACGAACGAGCGTCGGGGTGGGGCTGCATGGGGAAGATTAAAGTACGTTTACGGTCTTGGATTTAATTAAAAAAAGAACGGGAACGTCGAAATCGAAACACGAACTCCTACAAATGAGAGTTTTATGCTGTAGGGTGGGGGGGGGGGGGGGGGTAGGCGATGTTAGGGGATGTTTAAATTTATGGATGTATTTTAATATCCGGGGTTATTGGAACATCCGTCAGGCCCTTACAAAGGCGGTACTCGGTACGAATCCGCTCCCTACTTCATGCCCGAACGGTTCTTTCTCGTCCAGTTACTCCTTTTTATGCACTGAGGAAGATTAATCGTAATTGATATTTTATGTGTCTACAAAGTCAAGGAATCCAATGCGAAATTAATATTCGACGATGTTATGACGATATTATTTTGTGATATGTAATAAAATTATAATTGGAATTTGTCGATAAAAGGCGCTATGGAACAATATGCTGCGATAAAATGTCCGAAATGTCTCGTAATTTTGTCAAGGTACGTAAACGTGTGCTTAACTTCCCAATCTCTACAGAACGTCAGATACCATTAAGAAATGGGTAGATTAAATAATACCTAAATAATAGAGATATCCAATGCCGATATCTCTTCTTCCCTCCCACTTCTGAATTACCTTCGTTCAAATCTTCCATGCTCACTATAGCTTTATAACCTACTCCAAGTACTAGGCAAAAACTACAGAGGACCATTAAACATTCGGTCCATGATGGACAAGGGTTTTTCAAGAGTTCTTACCCTCTAGTCTTCTGGGGTGGGGATTTGCAGACACATATGTCTTACTGTCTCCTCCTCCTATTCGCAAGCTCAGCAGGTGGACATTTCTGTCAGTCGCAAGTTGAACAAATGTTTCCGCGCTATGCAGTACCACAAGTAGTAAACGTGCTGGCTACCGTCGTAGATGAATATTTAGTATACTTACTTATCTGTGCTAATTTGCCGGCACACTGACCTTTGTTTTTAAACGTCTTTTAATCCAGGTGATGGTGATGCTGGAATTGTGGCACTCCAGTTCCTGGTTACAGCAGGAGTCAATCTGCGTTTGACCTTGAAAGAACTAAGAATCGGACTGGGAAGAATCTCTGATCGGTCTGGGAGACCTTCTTTGATACTGTACGTGTACAGTTACAGACCAGTTGTAAGACACCTGGGGTGGCTAATCTGATGTCGATGACGGTCTAACTTGTGACACACCTGGAGTGGCCAACGTGGTGTTCATAACTGTTTCACTTCGGTCATTGACAAACACCAGGCCATTGCTATGCTTAAGTCTCGAAATTCCATTAGTCCATTTAGACCAAGAACCCTTAGACCTGGCGGTTTAAGAATCTTGCATCATAGCTACGGTAGTCTTCCTCATATGGAGGTGATGGCAAAGTGTTGGCGAAGCACTACGACAGTGATGGAGATTACACTGTTTGCCTCCAAGATACCATTTCAAGATCTTGTTTAGACGGTTTTACTTAAACACATGGCTCAACAGTAATTTGAACATAAACCCCATCTTATCAAGCAACCAATCGGATCTTCTCCTCGAAGCTTACCAACCAACAAAATCTACGCTAGGTGAGGGTTCTGTAAAGCGATGCCATCCATGTCAGTGCTCCTCAGGGGCTACGGTTGCGAAGGCTGACACCAGATTTGCCCCTTGGGCATCCTTGGTAGCTCGCTCTTCCTTACGACGCTAAAGTTAGGAGTGTTAGGACCCTCAATGAAACTCCAACTAAATATCCCTTCAGCCAGTTCATGGTCGCTTCGTTTTTGCAGGTGGTCAGCATTGCCCCGCCCAGGAAAGGGGTTATTTGGCCTTACCTCTTTCAATATTAGCTCTACCAGATTGACATATAGAACCACATAGCCCGACTCCTTGAGCTTACCCAGGGAATTGCTTCAATCAATAATTGTTACCATGTAAAAAAAATCTTGTTAAAATGGCCGCGCTTCCTTATGTAGCCTACTTGTTAACTTGAGTTATCTCAGACAATGCAATGATTTCTTCATCTAACGCCACCTGGGACCCAATTCTCGTCATCTTTTTGAGGCGAATGCGAGAAGTTTCGAATGGAGTGGGGATATCACCGGTTGCCCTCTAGTGCGTATCTAGGCGCAAGTTTGCTCGTTGCTAAGAACAATACCGCACGCGCCACGCCCATACTTTTCAATCAAACGTATGAGAACTTATGGGCGTGGCGCGTGTGTTACAGAGAGCAACCGGTGATATCCCCACTCCATTCGAAACTTCTCGCATTCGCTTCAAAAAGATGACAAGAATTGGGTCCTTGGTCATGTCCATGGGAGCCCTCAATAGTGGCTGTCAATAACGTTTGAAATAAGTGGAGAGAGCAAATATCTACAAGAAAAACAGAATGTTAGGATGTCTTAAAAAATAATATGCAACCAAATATGCGACATGACTTGGCTGTTATATCTAATGTTTAGGTTCTTACAAAAAACTACAGTAAATGCAAGGAGGTTGTCCTTAGCGGTTTGTCCGTATAACCGGACAATTCTTAAACCAACGGTATATATGGTCCTAAAATGTCCTAATGATATTAATTGTAAGTTATGTTGCAAAAATACTGTGCAAAATAATGAACAAACATTGTGTTCTTTGTTTTGTGGAATTATTCCGTGATAGATTTTCTATTCTTGTCGATATCGACCGGAAAAAGCACTTGATACGAAATTATTTTCGGATACCTATTGGATGCGGGTGCTGACCTTAAGACCTTCTGTATATGATTGAATTACCCTAATTATGTCATAATCGGTAAAAAGCACTTCAGTAACTCCTATATTTTAATCATGTTATCTTGATACTCTATATTAGTTTCATTTTTGTCTGGACAGACATCGGCACATTGCGCTTGTTTTCTTCCCATGCTTCACCGCGATTATGAGATATATTTAGAAAACATACTGCTTGCGGGTTATGTCGTGTGTCAAGATTTGTAAATGCTACTAATAGCATAATCCTGAAGCAGTTTATTTTCTAAATGATTCTGGCCGTGAAAGCCTACGTACTTACATAAGATATATTTAATAGATTATTCTGTTGGTCTACTGCCAGACAAATAAGAACAATATTTTTGTCTATATATAAAAGCTCTCGAGTATAAATAAGTTTATCTACGACTCACATATAATAAGTTCATTGCATACTTATCCATGACTATATAATCCCCATCATTATACGCGCCAATGATTAAAATGACATTAGCGTTGAATAATAATGACAGTTCGTTCAAATAATGGCCTCATTATTTGAACGAACTGTCATCATTAAACAACGCTAATGTCAAAGTGTGCCAAAACCTATGTGGATGACAGTTATCTGACAGATCGCCTCGCCATCATTGACAAATTCATTTAAAATATTTTGTATAAAATGGAATTTATGAGCGTAGATAAAACGTCGTATTTGACTCGCACATAACGTATATAAATCGCTCGCATGATTACACGCTCGCCTACGGCTCGCGTTTAAACTTCATGCTCGCGACTTATATCCTTAATTATGTGCTCGTCAAATAATATACTATTAATTTGTAGGTGTAGACTGCAGACCACATTGTAAAACTAAAAACATATTAAAATTTCATCCAAATAAATTAGTTAACGATCATGTCCATAATATGAATGTGTTACTATATGTATATTATAAATTATAAAATAAAAAAAAATACAATTCACACCAAATTACCGAACATAATCGTTTGTGCATGAATTTGCATTTATTCATTATTAATTCATGCATTATTCTAATATTAATTACTTTTTAGGGTTGATATTCGAATCATATTTTAAGCATAAGAGTTCATTTACTAATATTTATAATTTACAGACATAATAACATATTATAATCAATACAAACTGTGTCTTCAAGGAAGTTTGTGTCACAACAAAATTAGTATATTATTTGGCGAGCACATAATTAGGGATATAAATCGCGAGCAGGAAGTTTACACGCGAGCCGTAGGCGAGCGTGTAATCATGCGAGCAATTTATATCCGTTATGTGCGAGTCAAATACGACGTTTTATCTACGACTCATAAATTCCATTTTATGCAAAATACTTTAAATGAATTTATCAATGATGGCAAGGCGAACTGTCAAATAACTGTCATCCACGTAGGTTTTGACAGACTTTGACACTAGCGTTGTATAATGATGACAGTTCGTTCAAATAATGAGGTCATTATTTGAACGAACTGTCATTATTATACAACGCTAGTGTCATTATAATCATTGGCGTATATAATGATGGGGATTATATAGTCATAGATACGCATGCAATGAACTTATTATATGTGAGTCGTAGATAAAAACTATTAAATTTTATTTTAATAAGCGTTATGGTAACCGCTGTCACACAGAGCTTTCTTATTGGCATATTCTATAATAAATGTTCAATGTACAACGATCCCCAGTGAACCTTAGCTTTTTTTAGGCGTTTTTAGTCGCTGAGCATAGGCGTCGATACATCATACGATAGACGTAGTCATTTGTATTGTGCGGGGACGCATTTTGGACGTCGATCGAGCGTCGGGAATTATTAATGGTGACGCGTATTAAACGACGCGTCGACTGAATTATTTTTTATCGTGATTTAATAGCCCAGGGCGCCAGATGCATGTGCAAAAATGTTTCACCCGTAGAGCACAGCACAGCGCGCAGATCAATCATAAAACCCGGGGAAAAGCGATAACATTTTGCGGGAAAAACTATCGAAATTTGCATTTGGGGACCATTAAAGCGCAAATATCGCGTTCCTCTCTGGTGTCGAGCCGACCGGGGTCTGGCGTTATACCGGCTAAGTGTTGCCCACAAAAGTTCGAAATTATCGAAAGTTCGCGCGCGCAGAACGTGTTGAGAAATTGAAAAGTCGAGCTTTTTGCACGCGCTAGAAGGGCTCCGAGCAGCAAATTGTATTCCGGAAGCACTACGAAAGTTACATTTTGAATTCCCTTTGTATCAAAGGCGCTAGACAGATAGAACTTCGGCGACATGTATGACTTCAGAATTACATTTTATCCCCATGTTTGTGTCCGAAGATGGAGTTTTAGAAAGCCGAGGCGGGATATAGAATTTATTGCAAATCAGATTTTCTTCAAACTATGTAAATACTGGAAGAATTGATGAAATCCTGTAATGCGGTAAAACAAACGAGGTAATCATTAAGCGTTGCCTAAAAATGTAGTGATATAGCTGAAATTGTTGCTGAAATATGTGGAAAATATTGGTAAAGCATCTATTTCGACTACAAGAAAGTAGTACAAGCTCTAATGCATTATTGCAGGATATATTTTTCCCAAAAATTGTTGTTCCAGGACTCAGGACATTTTTCTAGACAATACCATTATTTGGTCATCATTTCTTATCAAAATCTTTGGGACTGCTAAATATTAAACATATATGTCACCGAAGAAACATCTGGGGGTAGACGCTAGCTATCCAGGGCACGCTTTGCTGATCTCCACGCGGAGACCAGTCGAGTAGAGGGTCTCCGAGTTGACGGAGGAACCGTACCGCGATCCGCTCGATATTGTCGATTACTACCGTTATGGCATTTTGCTATTTGGTTTCACTATATTAGTTAAACAACTGTGCATTCGTTGTCACAATTATGAATTCGTTATCATATATGTAAAGTTGGATAATGCGGTAAAATTAGCCCAATTGGAAAATGGTAGAAAAAAAAGGTGTTCCTTATTTATGGCATTTATTCAAATCGTTGAGTACTTTTGCCTACTGTTACAAGCATCTTCAAAACCAAACAGCGGATCAGCCATCTAAAGTCCCAAATGGATCTTAAGATCTGCAAGAATCAATGGCAAGTTGATGGTTAGGCTCTATACACCTTTGGTAACTTCCATTACGATCACAGAATGTAAACAGAAACATAAAAATAACAGTACCTTAACATTATTCGGAATTGCAGAATTCCTGTTGAACGTTTTTAGATGAAGTTCATTTCGCACTATTAAATTGCGCAATTTACTCGACAATACAAAATAAATTTTGAATTCGCTTAACAAAGCGGTTTGTTACTATCACTAAACACGAGAAAATTAATAACCTCAACCCTACAACTTTTAACTTACAATGATACTTGTATTTATTACAAAATGATTACTTACTTTCGAATTCTTCTAGTAAGAATAGATTCCTATTAAACCAATAATCCTAAGAAACGCTATTGCGCAAAACTCCGAAAAACTGCCGCGCAGTTCTCCGACGTTATCCGTTACTGCACATGAGGCGCAGACTTTATATATGCATTTTGTCCAAAATTTGAAGTCCTACAAACTTGTATATTAAAATTTGGTCTAAATGCATTTTCTCATGTGTAAAATTAACCATGAAAACTCTTTGATATTTTATGTGTACTATATCCAATGTGGAAAGACAAACGAACTGCTTTTTTCCAATGAACTTGTCGTGGCGAAAGACAGATTAGTGTTGTTATTTTTTTTTACATGTTTTGAATTTAAGTAAGATAGAAAGTAATGAATTTAACTGATGGGCAGCATGTGGTTGGTGATGTTGGCCGTGGTGATAGAAAAAAAAAATAAGACTGCAAAAGTGCTCAAAAGTGATAAATTTTGTTCAAAACGGTTTTTTAAACTCCAACAGAATCAGGTTTTACTGAAGGGGCCGAGTCAAGATGCCATCTACGGCCAGCAGCTATAATTTTATTGTTTTTGCGTTACTGACATTCATTTTAGGTCTGGTCGAACACGGAGAAAAAGAAGGGATACAAAGAACGACCTAACAGCCCGCAGCGGAGAAACGAACAAATACCCACTAACACTGCGCCGGTCGTAGTGTTGTTACGATCTATCAGAATTCAGAAATATGTATTCGAACGTTTTACACGCACGCCGAAGAGTGCAACAAAAAGTGTAGCGTGGTGAACAGTGGACTGCAACAATTCAGAAAGGAATAGCCCATTATATTAGAACAGCAGAACTTCGTACAGATACCTATAATTTGCAGTAAGAAACTGCACAGAGCTTGGCATAAACCATGCATAAACATGTGTTGTAGCCAACACCAATAGAGGCACTTGCATCATGCACCCGGCGAATGCAAACACCAGTGTATTCAATAATTGGATGGAACATCAGGCAAAAAGGGAATCTACAGAAACAAGTTCTGCCTTACACAATTTGATTAATGTACAAGATTTTGAGCCAGATATCAAACAAGTTAGACTGACCCTAATGCATTCTCAGACGGTTGCGCCGGACTAAAAATGCACCCGTAACGCACATGGTTATGCTATGGTCATACGATAAAGTAAAGTATAATTTTTCTTTCTAATTATGTTATTTTAACACCCCATATCATAAACTCACTTAAGTTTACTTAGCATACAAATAAAATGCAGTTTGTACCAGACTGACAAGCTAAATGCTTGTCCAAGAAATTACTGCGTTTATTTCGAAAAATATCAAAAGTAGATTTTTGGAACCTGAACACGATAATTATATGATTTTAGTTATGTACAGTGTTTCGCAAAATTACATTCTCGATAAATTGCACCAAACCTGTCATAGTTTGGTTTATTTCTGAAAATGTCATATTTTGGACAAAATGCATATAGAAAATCTGTCCCTCATATATCGTGCTGCTAACGTTATGTGCTGTAAAAAAAGTTAAACGATTTGTATCCGTCATACCACTCCAACGAGTACGTTATGTTAACACACTACGTCCACGTTATGCATGACGTTTTAGTTACACCATAGGACTGAATATGTGTTCTCCATTAATTTTATATGCCTGCTCATTCAAGTTAACACACTTTATGTAGCCCTTCTTTGTTCTCAGATTACTCCCATAACACTATGTTCTGCATTTGTCACATCACCAACTCAAAAAGCTTAGTTCTTTCGTCTCTTGTATGTTCCTAATTCACTTTGTTTCAATCGGCAAACATTCAATGAGGATAGCGATAGGCGGAGGACAATAGACTACAGACACTATAGTGGAAAGTGTCTGTTGCAAATTGCAATATCCAATTAAATAAAAAGCAACGCAGCATCAAACCACAAAGGTATACAAGCTGGACTGCTTTGCCACTGGTACACGATTTCATTGTATTTTTTTCTGTTGCCGTGCCGTTGTTGCTGGCAATATATACGATCGTTTTTATTTCCATTTCATCTCGCTGGTTGCGATAAGCCCTGAGGTGAGCGAAAACGCTAATTGGCCTGCTTTTTAGAGGATTTTACCCGGCCGTACGTACCGGGGGCAGAGCGATTTCGAATTCGGGGTAAACTTCGATAAATAACACAATTGCCCGGTAATCGTCGAAAAACGGCCTGTTTTTGAATAAAAAAGCAATATGCCGCTCAAATGGGCCTCGTTACGTCGCCGAGTAGAAACGTTAAATTCCGCATTCATTGCTATGTGGCATTCCTGATGTTTATTTCACTAACATCAGCAAAAATCCAAATTATTCGCTGTATTTACATACCTCCATTGACTATGCACTACGCAGTGCGGCGAGCTTATTAGCTATACTGGCAAAAAGTGGTAGTTCAATCAATACTACACTGCTCAAAAAAATAGGGGAACACGTTTTTTGACACCTGCAACTTTTTACTTTATCATACGCAGTATGTTGAAGTATTGTAGTCGTGTCGAAAAAAAAATTGAAATTTTAGCGGAAATAGGTCTTTTTGTGTTCCCTGATCATTTTTGACCAAGGTACAAAAAATGTCTGTGTGTGTATGTATGTATGTCTGTGTGTATGTATGTGTGTACCCGATTTTTGTGGATACGATTCCGGAGAAACTACTAAAGGTATCGGGACGCAGTTTTATGATTAAACTTAGAGCTGAAAAGGCTTTGGTTCAAAACTGTCTAAAGGAACTGGGTGTTTCCTCAAAGTATTTTTCAAGAATTTTGGAAATGAGCCGCTATTACTGAAATTTCGTCAAAATAGTTAAATAATAAATTAAAGAGGAAATTCTTAATATTTTATATCTATGACATTTTCTGGTAAAATTAATAGTTTAGCTGCAGGAGCAAATTCTATTTGATCGAAATCGTGTCTGCATTAATACTAGGTAGCCAGGATATTTGGGAACTTTTGACAGTATTCAGAACGTCAGTGTTTGCGAAACGTCAGTTCACCACGCAAATGCAAGGAGAATTGCCATGAGGAGAGCTTAACTGAGAAAGTTTTTGTAGTTAGCACTGAAGACGGGTTAAAACCCGAAAATATAGTATGCTAGAAGCCAATATAATATATTAATCATCAGAATCAACAACCTTTTTACTTTATCATACGTAGTATGACAAAGTATAGCAATCGTGGCGAATTTACTTTGCAAATGCAGTGCCTAAAGTTGGTACCATATTCCGGGTCTTTTTTAACTCTTCTAACTTTTAAAATGCGTTCGCGAATGTCCCTCAACGCCCACAAAATATCGATAGGTCCTTTTACACGTTTTGTTCATAAAGAAGGTTATACAAATGTATTTTTTTCATCACATATAGTATGACAATGTATTGAAATCGTGTCGAAAAAAAAAACGATCTGAGATTTGATCGGAAATATTTCTTTTTGGGTCCCCTGAACATTTTTTTGTGTCTGTATGAGCGTACCTGTTTTTGTGGCAACGATTCCGGAGAAACTACTAAAGGTATTGGGACGACTCTTCATAATTAGATCTTTCATGACTAATCTTAGAAATTAGAAGTTTTGTTCAAAAAGGTCCAAATGAACTGTACGTTTATTGCATTTTTCAACAATTTGCATATGAGTCGCAATTTCTGTAATATCGTCAAAATAGTTAAAAAATATATTAAAGTAAACTTCATAATTAGATCTTTCATGACTAATCTTAGAAATTAGAAGTTTTGTTCAATAAGGTCCAAATGAACTGTAGGTTTATTGCATTTTTCAACAATTTGCATATGAGTCGCAATTTCTGTAATATCGTCAAAATAGTTAAAAAATATATTAAAGTAGGGGAAATATGTAAAATTTTTATCTATTACATTTCACAAGTCATGTGCCTGGCCACATCAGATTTTTTTCTCGCCATTGCATCTGAAAATCACTGGACTATCTAATTATGCTATTTGATGGTCAATTATGTCACTCAGTGTAATATATTTGAGTTTCTTCATACAGTTTATATTTCAGCCAAAAGTACTAAACAATCAGGGACTTAATTTAATATTAGCGCATTTTATAATTTAGACACTTAAGCCATCATACAGGTTACAATGTAAATTAATAAATATTTTTACAGGTTTACATGTAACATTTAACATCATATCCGATCATTATTGGTAAAATTATAAAATGCCCATAAAAATCTAAATTTTGTAAAAAAATCAAAAAAGTTATTATTCTGTTAAAGACAAACTATTAGGTTATTATTATATTCTGTACAAGTGATTCACTTTGCTCCTCCCACAATTTATTAAATAAATTTTTTCGTCTATAGTTTATTTATTAGTTTGCTTAGTAAAAATTGTTTATTACACAGCTCTATAAATGCACGATTTATTATTAATGACCTCGGCAATTAACGCACAAAGGCTAGCAAGCAAGCATATTAAAAGTCTCAATCACTAACCGCTCTTTTAATATGCTTGTTTGTTAAATAAATAATATACAAAAAAATTATTTCCTAGATTATCTAAAAATTTAGTTTAACTTACTTGAATGACTTTTATTCAAAAATGGTCTGATCAATTAAACATTCAAATAACAAACCTTTAAATTCGAATGAACAAGATGTTTAACTATTCACCAAAAGGATCTAACTAACTATTCACTAAAGAATCTTCAAGTAACATTTAATAATTCTGTTTGTTCGCAATCTGAAAGACCCCCGCATGCGGTCGGGTGAAACAAGAGCGTTCTCGCTCTTCAAAATTCAAATTGAGTCAATGAAGTCGTGCTACCACTATCTTAATTGTGAGGTCGCCTTTCGGCTTTCAGCGGCGTCTCAGATACGATCTGCGCGGAAAGCCGACACTGTTAGCAGCCGCCCGCAACTCACCCCTTCCTCTAACTGAAAAATATACACAGGAAACCACCGTTAAGCTTATCACGCACTTATTCGAAACGAAGGAAAGGGAGATGTTCTACTGTGACGTGTTAAATTTGTGTATCTGTTTAAGGCTCCCGTCTCATTTGCTTTTGTACTAAGCTTCAAAATAGAAAAGTTACCACATGTAGATGGCGCCAGTATAACCAAGTCTGAATTTATTTCGTATTTACTACATTTGACGATTTAACCTATGTTTGCGATCTAGTAGGGGAACCCCGTGTCAGTGCTACTACTATAATTGACAGCACGTTTCGGTCTTTGCTTTTGATTTATAGAGGAGTTTTATTGTTCGGAGTTATAAAGTGTGTGGGAGTTTGTAGTATATGTTTGTAATATCTTATTTTTGAGTGGTGATTATATAGTTTACGGTTATAATAGTTATAAACAGATTTAGTAGGTTAGGTTCTACATAACATGTTTCGATAAATTGTTACATATTTAGTAGCAGATTATATTTTCCCTTTAATATTTATTTTTTGTTGAAGTACCCTCAGTTTAATTTCGAAAAGGTAAGATTTGGTAAGCAACAATTACATATTATTTTCTGCCGACAATGCTAAATTTACTAATCATTAGTTGGGATAATGGGTTGCTTATCCCATTCTCGAAGGTGTTATTCGAAAAAGAAGGACACAAATTCACTAACTGTGGAGCAAAACTAAGGTGGGCAAGATTTCAAGAGGTTTTACGGTATGTTTTATTTTATACAAATAGGTATGCTATAATTTAAACTATTATTACATATTTTAGATATGGAAATGTACAGCCAAACTCTCCGGAATCGTTGTCACTGGATACTGTGGAAGATTCTGCAGTGGGGATGCCAGAAAACAGTGTAAATTTGAGTACTGATAATGCATGCGGAGCAGACAAGAATGTTGAAATATTTGTTTCTTATTAATCTTATTATACATATCTTATTACACATGCATATCGATATCACTGGAAACGATAGAACATTACAGTTACCCGTCACACCTTCCGAAGTGAATTCCTTATAAGACGGATTTGTCAAATATGTCATACAGTTTCTGGGGAGAATAGTGTCATGTGAATGTAATAAATGTCAAGTTTTCCCCTTTTTCCAGAAAGTTCGTCATGAATTTTCAGTCTGTTAACATATGTATAATAGACATAAACATTCATCTGTTATATGTATGACGTAAATGTTCTACTATTCCCCGCGCAAAATTATATGTGATAATTTATATACAGATGCTTTTTTCGCACATTATTATTTTTCAAGTAGTAATTGTCATACTGAGTAGACCAGACATTTGTATAGAAGTAGTTTCTATATTGGGAAGTGTGGAGAGTTTTGTGCAAATGCGTTTTATAGTTCATTTATTATACATATATTTATTTATTAAAATAATTTATATGTATACGTGAGTTGTACAGTTATTGCCTAAGCCCTAGCTCCTCCTTCAAAAAGCGTTAGGTAAGTATATTATGGAGTACATTAATATAACAAAATATCTACTAGAAAAAGAATATTAATCGAATTTTACAAAACAAATTGCAATGAATATAGAGGGTTCAAATATTTTTAAAAAAATTTGCATTCTTGTAATTAGAACATAGTCAAAATATTACATAAGACATGCGAGGTGGTGCAGAGATATTTAGTTATTTAGTGAATTCCAAAATTTCGCAAATAATGTAATTTATAGGTACTAATATAATATTAATTTCTTAGCAAGTAGCATGCATTTTGTTTGAAAGTGGTTTTAAACATACTGTACAAGAAATCGAATAGATTTACCCATTAATAATATTAAACTAACTGGAAAACCATAGCAATTTTCAAGTACAGGAAACCAACTAAGTTGTCTTCCATATGGGGATATACATATGTAATTTGCATATATAAAAAATCTGATGTGGCCAGGCACATGACTTTATCATACAAAATATAAAATTAATAGTTTAGCTGCATGACAATCTATTCTATAGAGATAAATCGTAGGTATTGTCAAAGCATCAGCATTTGACACTACCTACACTACGTTATTAGAATAATAGATATTTATGTCACAAATGCCGAAAGTACGGAATAGCGCGACGAGCGGTGATACGGCGCGTCACCTAAGGCGGAGTGTCGCCGTCGCATATGAGCGAGTCGCGCTATCTAGTTTTTGGCAGGAGCGACATCAACGTTCATTGTGTTACTTTTTAAGAAATACGTATTTAAAAAAAAATAAATGATTTCTGTATAGTAAATGCTAGGTTAGTACCACTTTGACGAAAGGTGCGTTCCGATTGGTAGGTAATGGTAGCTAATGGCGGTGGTAGAATACGAAATTATAGTATTTCTTACATATCGTGATAATGACACATATTAGTTTGCATGTACATAAACATGAGTCACTAGCAATTTTCTATTGGAAATACTATAACGGCGTCTGCTACCACTGCCATTATCACTAATGAAAACGCACCTTAAAAAGGTAATTCAAATTCTGACAGATTTATATTTGTTCATGACACATCCCTACCAACATACTAAAATAAAACTACACTCATCGCTATACTTTATTTATAATTTTCTCAATGTATCATTTTTAGAATTAGATATAAAGACGGGTTGATATTTCTTATCAACAAACAATCAAATTGGTGATCTTATTTTATTTGAAATTTGTGTTTTATAATTTTGCGCACTACAGCGGCACGTTCCATAGTGGTTCTCCAACCCATCTCCAACCTCTGATGAGATCAGCTGTTTTCGAATGTGACAACACAAAAAAATATTTGTCAAAATCCTGGCTACTATGTAATTTCATATCAATGCAGATGCGACCGATCTCGATCAAATAGAATTTGCTCTTGAAGGTAAACTATTAATTTTACCAAAAAATTTTATAGGCATAAATTATTCAAAATTTCCTCTACTTTAATTTATTAATGAACTATTTTGTCGAAATTACAGAATGGCGGCTCATTTCCAAAATCCTTGAAAAAGGCTTAGAATAAACTAAAAGGCTAAACTATTAATTTTACCAAAAAATGTCATAGGCATAAATTATTCAAAATTTCCTCTGCTTTAATTTATTATTTAACTATTTTGACGAAATTACAGAAATGGCGGCTGATTTCTAAAATCCTTGAAAAAGGCTTAGAGTAAACACCCAGTTCCTTTGGACCCTTTTGAACCAAAAGCTTTTCAACTCTAAGTTTGGTCATGAAACTTCTAAATATGAAGTTCCGTGCCGATACCTTTAGTAGTTTCTCCGGAAATGAATTAACAAAAATTGGGTACACACACACACGCACACCCACACACACACACACACACATACACACACACACACAGACATTTTTTTGTACCTTGGTCAAAAATGTTCAGGGGACCCATAAAGACCTATTTCCGCTAAAATCCCATTTTTTTTTTTTTCGGCACGATTACAATACTTTACATACTGCGTATGATAAAGTAAAAATGTCATAGGCATAAATTATTCAAAATTTCCTCTGCTTTAATTTATTATTTAACTATTTTGACGAAATTACAGAAATGGCAGCTGATTTCTAAAATCCTTGAAAAAGGCTTAGAGTAAACACCCAGTTCCTTTGGACCCTTTTGAACCAAAAGCTTTTCAACTCTAAGTTTGGTCATGAAACTTCTAAATATGAAGTTCCGTGCCGATACCTTTAGTAGTTTCTCCGGAAATGAATTAACAAAAATTGGGTACACACACACACACACACACACATACACACACACACACAGACATTTTTTTGTACCTTGGTCAAAAATGTTCAGGGGACCCATAAAGACCTATTTCCGCTAAAATCTCAAAAATTTTTTTCGGCACGATTACAATACTTTACATACTGCGTATGATAAAGTAAAAATATACTATTGATAATATATTTATAATACAACATAACTATATAAATATAATAGTAATTAATATATAAAATATATTTTTGCTTTCTATTTCTACAAATGTTGAAAAGAGTCGTTTTGAGTTTTCTAGTTGATGATATAGTACTTCCACAATCGCTATTTCAAATAAATACATGATAAATATCAGTTTAGTAAAATGCGCATTTAAGTCGCGCCATCTAGTTTTGGATACCTGAACTGTCGCTATTCTAATCATTCTTGCCAACTCACTAGAATACACCAGGATGCAATTCTAGCGAAGTTCGGAAAAAAGTAACCTGTGCTCTTATAGTTAACATTTAATGTACTTTTACAATGTATTACAGCAGACAATAATCAGATGCAACTGCCATCGGGCGGCTTTTCTATATCTGCAGTCTACAATTTGTTAACACTAAAATTTCCATAAATAATCGGCATAAATATTAAAATCCTTTCCGATGGCAGTAGCGTAAAGACCTACAGAATCGAATGGTAGCGAGCATTTCACGATTGGCGCAATACTTATAGCGTGGGTTACTTTGGCGTTTGGGGGGTAGGAGACGGGAGTCTTAATGATTTCTATGAGCACAATGGTCTCAACCATGCACTTTTTGCAGATCTGGCTCGTTTGAGATTGAAATATAAAACGCTCCGATCGGCTTAAGAGCAGCTTGTCACCAGGTTTTTCAGGCTTTTAAGAGCACTTGGAAACCATTCACGTCACTGGACACCATTTTGTATCAATCGACTCTGTTTCAGGATGACTAACATCTTACGCACCCAAAGAAGACATGGAGAACATCGTGATCTCAATTTCTTTTTGCTGATAGACTGGTGCATCGAGCTGCAGTGATTACAGCTCCTTAATGATGTGGTTGAACTCCTGAAGTCTATATCTTGTTGTATTGACTGAAAACATCGCATATTCAGCAATATTATGCTGCGTCCTTTACACAATTTATGACAAAAAAATCAAAAAATCTTTAATGATAAGACCAGGGCTGTGGGGTCGGCAATAAACAAAAACTCTCGACTCGTACTCCTACTCGGGCAAAATTACATAAAGGCAAATTTTAAAAATGTGATGTGACCAGGCACATAGCTTTATCATATTACAAAGCAGTGTCAAATGGTGTCAAACTGTATCAAACGTTGATGTTTTTTAATAATACTGTCAATAGAATCACAATATCTGTCAAATGTTCGCTAACTAGTTTTAATGCAGACACGACCGATCTCGATTTGAATTTGCTCATCAACTAAACTATTAATTTTATCAAAACAAATCATATACATAAATTTTACAAAACTTCCTCTAGTTTAATTTATTATTTAACTATTTTGGCGACATTACAGAAATGACGGCTCATTAGCAAAATCGTTGCAAAATGCTAAGAGTAAACATCCAGTTCCTTTGGACGAAAATTCTTTCACATGCACGCGCACGCGCACCGACACACACATTTTGTTCTACCTTGGTCAAAATTGTTCAGGGGACCCAAGAGAACATATTTTTAAAATCTCTATTTTTACTTTATCATACGCAGTATTATAAAGTATTGTAACCATGCCGAAAAAAAAAATTGCGATTTTAGCGGAAATAGGTCTTTATGGGTCCCCAGAACATTTTTGACCAAGGTACAAAAAAATGTCTGTGTGTGTGTGTGTCTGTGTGTGTGCGTGTGTGTGTGTGTGTGTGTGTAAACGATTTTTGTGACGACGATTCCGGAGAAACTACTAAAGGTAACGTGACGAAAGTTCATATTTATAAGTTTTATGACCTAACTTAGAGCTGAAAAGCTTTTGGTTCAAAAGGGTCCAAAGGAACTGGTAGTTTATTCTAAGCCTTTTTGAAGGATTTTGGAAATGAGCCGCCATTTCTGTAATTTCGACAAAATAGTTAATTAATAAATTAAAGTAGAGGAAATTTTGAATAATTTATGCCTATGACATTTTTTGGTAAAATTAATAGTTTAGCTTTTTAGGTTATTCTAAGCCTTTTTTAAGGATTTTGGAACTGAGCCGCCATTTCTGTAATTTCGACAAAATAGTTAATTAATAAATTAAAGTAGAGGAAATTTTGAATAATTAATGCCTCTGAAATTTTTTGGTAAAATTAATAGTTTAGCTTCAAGAGCAAATTCTATTTGATCGAGATCGGTCGCATCTGATTGATATGAAATTACATAGTAGCCAGGATTTTGACAAATATTTTTTTGTGTTGTCACATTCGAAAACAGCTGATCTCATCAGAGGTTGGAGAACCACTATGGAAGGTTGCCGCTGTAGTGCGGCAAATTATAAAATATAAATTTCAAATAAAGTAAGATCACCAATTTGATTGTTTGTTGATAAGAAATATCAACCCGTCTTTATATCTAATTCTAAAAACGATACATTGAGAAAATTATAAATAAAGTATAGCGATGAATGTAGTTTTATTTTAGTATGTTGGTAGGGATGTGTCATGAACACATCTAAATCTGTCAGAATTTGAATTACCTTTTTAAGGTGCGTTTTCATTAGTGATAATGGCAGTGGTAGCAGACGCCGGCGCCGTTATAGTATTTCCAATAGAAAATTGATAGTGACTCATGTTTATGTACATGCAAACTAATATGTGTCATTATCACGAATGTAAGAAATACTATAATTTGGTATTCTACCACCGCCATTAGCTACCATTACCTACCAATCGGAACGCACCTTTAAACTTGACGTTTCGTCAAAGTGGCATTTACTATACAGAAATCATTTATTTTTTTTTAATACGTATTTCTTAAAAAGCAACACAATAAACGTTGATATCGCTCCTGCCAAAAACTAGATAGCCGACTCGCTCATATGCGACGGCGACACTCCGCCTTCGGTGACGCGCCGCATCACCGCTCGTCGCGCTATTCCGTACTTTCGGCATTTGTGACATAAATAACTATTATTCTAATGACGTAGTGTAGGTAGTGTCAAATGCTGATGCTTTGACAATACCTACGATTTATCTCAATAGAATAGATTCTCATGCAGCTAAACTATTAATTGTATATATTGTATGATAAAGTCATGTGCCTGGCCACATCAGATTTTTTTCGGTTTGATTACAATACTTTGTCATACTACGTATGATAAAGTAAAAATACTGTAATAAAATTCTTATACAGATGTCCCATAAATGTTGCAGCAAACTATATTGACTGGTACAAAAAGGTACAAGGTACAAAAAAATGTCTCTGTGTGTGTATGTGTGTATGTGTGTTCCCGATTTTTGTGACGATTCCGGAGAAACTACTAAAGGTATCGGGACGAAAGTTCATATTTAGAAGTTTTATGACCAAACTTAGAGCTGAAAAGCTTTTGGTTCAAAGGGTCCAAAGGAACTGGCTATTTACTCTTAGCATTTTTCAACGATTTTGCAAATGAGCCGTCCTTTCTGTAATTTCGTCAAAATAGATAAATAATAAATGAAAGTAGAGGAAATTTTGTATAATTTATGTCTATAACATTTTTTTGCAAAATTAATAGTTTAGCTGCAGGAGCAAATTCTATTTGATCGAAATCGTGTCTGCATTAGTAGGTCGCCAGGATTATTTGAAACTTTTGACGGTATTCAGAACGTCAGCGGTTGCGAAACGTCAATTCAACACGCAAATGCATGGAGAATGCGATGAGTAGGAGAAACACGCGCGCACGTACGCTATGTGAAACAATGTTGGTGTTTGTGAAACAAGCTTGGTGTTTCCATGGTATTTACAAAGTCAATGTGTATTTCGAGTTCGGATAGCAATGTTGTTATGCATTTTTCAAGGATTTTGCAAATGAGCCGCCATTTCTGTAATTTCGTCCAAACAGTTAAGTAATAAATTAAAGTAGAGGACATTTTGTATAATTTATGCCTATGACATTTTTTGGTAAAATTAATAGTTGAGCTGTAGGAGCAAATTCTATTTGTTCGAGATCGTGTCTGCATTAATATAGGATTTGCCAGATATTTTTATTCTAATGACAGTAGGTAGTGTCAACGGCTGATTTTTGACAATACCTACTGTCAATATCTGTCAAATCCTGGTTAATTTGTTTTATTTTAATGCAAACACGACCGATCTCGATCAAATAAAATCTCATGCAGTTAAACTATTAATTGTATATATTGTATGATAAAGTCATGCGCCTGGCCACATCAGATTTTTTTTGTCTCAGCATAGTCACTTTATCGGAAATTTATTTTTTAGATATGCTAGGTTAGGTGTTTACTACTAACCATTTCAGTTTGGTCAAGTAAATAAAAAATAACAAATCAATATTTATCCTACAGACTGCATATGCAAATGAAAAAAAAAACAATGCACAGTAACGCAAAAGAATCAAGAATAAAATTGATATGAAAACAAAAGCAGTACCTGAAAAAAGAACAAAAAAATGTGATAAATTGAACTGACATAATGTAATTATAAACACAAAAGTGCCTAAAACGCATATTGTTAGGACCACAAATGAATATCTTGTTCAAATTTCAAGTTGCCTTTCTTGAATACCCAGTCAGTTAACTTTTCTTAAAACGTCTTCGCTTCAATCTGAAAAGTTCTAAATGGTCTCTAAGAAGACACCAACATCTGATTTTGTGGGGATGGGAAATTGTTTCCGGGTTATTCCGTGGGCCAAAATTTGTAATTGCTGACGTTTCGCGGACCATGTTGCTCGCTTCATAGCCCGGAAACAATTTATTTCGTAAATTAATCTGGCCGTGAAAGCCTACGTACTTACTTATAATCTAGGTATAGTTAGCTTAAGCTGGGAATATATAGCTTTTGCCATAACTTTTGCAACTTTTCACCACGAAACTTTTTTACAGCATGGTGATTTTCCACGTTGTCTGGTGACTCTGTGATACAACAACATGAATAATGTTGTTTAATGTTAAATAAACAAGGTATGAAAGGTACGAAAGAAAAAATCATTCCGAATTGAAACGCAAGATTGATTGCAATAGCAACTGAAGAGTTAAGAACAATACCTAAATGCCACCAAATATTAAACGTAACAGTAATTATTTCCGACCCTTTATACTCTGTACGTCTATGTCGCATGCATCACTTTTGTTGGAATATTTTCCGTTTGGTTTGGTTCGCTTTGCTTCGGATAAGTGTGTTGGAAGCTTTAAGCGTGCCGAATCATTCCGATTTTAGTATTGCCCGCAGCGAGTCGAGATACAGCGGCATGTTCATAAACCACGCGAATTTGAATTTTATTGCCTAATTGCGTTTTACGGCAGCGGCGGCGTTCATATTTTTATGCCCGCGACACGCCCACGTTACCGCCTTACAAATAAGAAGCGGTTTTGACACGGGCGACAACTAATTGTACGCAAATATTAATTTGTATACTAACGCTCCGTAAACGGCTCGCGTGCACTGTGATTATTTATTGTGGTGCCGCATGCTACTGCATAAATCATGTTACTGGAACATTTGATAAAGGGGGATGAAAGTTTTAGAATAAATATACTTTTTTGTATGTTTAACAAGCACCGGACAAGGGTATTATTGTTATTGAGTAATTCGTTCTTGTATATTTGTGAGCAATGGGAATCGGGCTTTACATTGGAAAGGCATTTCGTTTTTCGCGTGACAATGCCAGTGTGAATTGGGTTTCTGGAACAAGAGTTTGAATAGTTAATTAATAGCTGGTGATATATAATAATACGCTTTAAGTAAATCAATATTATTTATGCAATTTTATGCAATTTAGACTCAATTTAGAAAATTTACGAAAATCATATCAGCAGCGTTTTCAAGATTAGTCTGAACAATCTGACAGGATTGGGTTACCCCCGAACTCGGTCGATATGTCTCATTTGAAGACACCATTTTTCGTGAATAAATAAAAAGCCAGCCATGGTCTGGCCGTCAGATAAGTTGGTTGAATAAAAAAAAAATGATTTTTGTTCCTGAACACAGCAAAAGCAAAATTTTATCTTTATTATCGTCATTTGTTCTTATAATTTACACGCTTTCTTTTTATTCGTTAACCTCTTTTTAATGATATTTAATAAAACTTTGGTAATGCTTAATGGTTAGTCTGGGGGGCGTGAGTTCGAACCTCGCTCCCTGCTTTCAGAGTGAAGGTTTTTCTGTGGTTTTCCTTTACTCCTCGGCGAATGCTCAAAGCCAAACAACGCTGCAGACGCGGGCCATAATAATGATAATTCGGGCCTGCCGATGCCCCCGTAGTGGCGAAAGCTGTTGGGGGATGTTAAGGCGTGGATTATTATTATTATTACGGGAATCAGAAAAAACTCCTTAAAAATATCAAAATCAAACTATTTCAATTATTGATATAGGAAAGGAGTTAATTAAAACCTCTTTATTTTGCACGAATAACTTAATTTACCTTGGTACCAGGATCGATCTCTAGATCATTTTCAGCCAAAAGGTACAAAAACACCTTTTAAAATTGTGGACCAGCGACGAGGCTTTTGTAGCTTTTGGCTAGTGATTATATAGAGATCGAAACTAGTACCCAAAGTAAATTAAGTTATTCCTGCAAAATTAAGAGGTTTTAATTAACTCCTTTCCTTTATCAATATATGTTTTGCATTATGGACCTTTACCAACGTATATTTCAATTATTATGTGCATGTTGGAAACTTAAAAGCTAAATTTTTTTAATTTTTTCGAAGTGACTAGAACCTGGAATCTCCTCATTCATCAACATAGTGGCTGTTTTTACAAATATCTCATTATACCTCCCACATTTACTGTGGTGGGGGTATATTGAGTCTGTACACCATAACTGCCGTAATTTTGAAGTAATTGATCTGAATTTGGTATACAAGCTTATCTCTTAAAAGGTAAGAACAAATTCGTGAATGGACAACATCGGTTCACTTTTTTTATATTTTACGGTGGGTGTTATTTTAACTTCAGGACGGCTGAAGATAATTGTCTTACTAGTTTTAGCTTCATTTTAGGGCAAGCTCAGTTGACATTTCTACTTGTTAACTATGATTCTTTCTGGTATTTAATGAAAATCCCAAATTTTAGATCACGGCGACTTATATCTATACTTATTTATAGTCTTCAGAGAACATAGAGTAACTAGAGTAACACCTAAAATTTTACTGAAGCTGCTTTCTTGTTTTAATGTCCAGAGCTTTAATGTATTTATCTACGACTCACATATAATAAGTTCATTGCATACGTATCTATGACTATATAATCCCCATCATTATACGCGCCAATGATTATAGTGACACTAGCGTTGTATAATAATGACAGTTCGTTCAAATAATGACCTATTAATTATTTGAACGAACTGTCATTATTAAACAACGCTAGTGTCAAACTCTGTCAAAACCAACGTGGATGACAGTTATGTGACAGTTCGCCTCGCCATCATTGACAAATACATTTAAAATACTTGATATAAAATGGAATTTATGAGTTTATCGTAGATAAATATAATAGTCGTAGATAAAACGTCGTATTTGACTCGCACATAACGGAAATAAATCGCTCGCATGATTACACGCTCGCCTACGGCTCGCGTGTAAACTTCATGCTCGCGATTTATATCCGTAATTATGTGCTCGTCAAATAATATACTGTTTTCCGTCGATCGTTTATTTATGAGTCAGTTTAGTGAATAGGAAATCGTTTATTAAACAACTCCATTAATGCACGATTTCTATTAATGCATGATTTGTTATAGCCAATCACACAACATAATGACGTCGTTTGATTGGCCAATCAAAATCAAAAAACATATGTGAAATGAAAGCTTCCAATCAAAACATACCGCCCTCTAGAACTGTCAGTGTCAAATTACATAAATTGTCATATAACCTAAAAAGACATCGGCGAAGAAAAATCTACTTAGACGACGCTAGAAGAATACGATCGACGGAAAAACTTTGTAACCAACTCGAATATTAAAGGGCGATTAATGATCTCGACAGTTAACAGTTAAGGGTTGCCTAGGTTATATGTCAAATATTTGTCAATCAAATTGTAAATTTTAAGTCATCAATGTCAATTATTGGCGATTAAGGTTATAACTTTGACAATTAATTTTCTGTCCTGTCACTAGTCAATATCAATTATTGGCGATTAAAGTTATAAGTTTGACAATTAATTGTCTGTATTGTCACTCAAGTCCGAATTGTTTGTATTTTTATTCAACTGCGTAGACACGCATGTCACTTGACCCGTTGTAGGACATTACATTTTGTATGTACCTCGGGCATTACTTGATGTTTATACCATCGGGCGACAAACGATCACCCTCTGGGCATAAACATCCGTGTAATGCCCTTGGTACATAAATAACTATTTTGTTTAAAATCCAAGTCTTACCATAAACCCTAAAGTTAATGGTTTCTGAAAGTGAAAAACTTTTTAATACTGTATATTAATAATATTGAACAGATCAAAATAATTCAAACCGTTAGATGAGTATGGGTACCATATGAAGGAAATAATACATGTAATTATGGAAGCGTGAAAATGCCAATTATTAGTGATGTAGACACACCTTTATAGGGCTACCTGGAATATCTATACCCAACAAGAAGGTGTCTTTAGGTTCTTTTGCTCAAAGTTGGTTCAATTTTCTCCTTTAAGTTCTTCTTATTATTATATTTGTATACAGAACTCTTCTGCAGAAGTTTCACCATCTCGAAACAAGAAATCAGTATAAAGGCCTTAAAAACACGTACGATTGCTGCGAGGGTATACGCAGAGGCTCTTAAACGAATACGGCGGCAAGTTTATCCTTTTCGGCTTCCGCAGGGCAACCGCTACTCCCAGAGCACCACTAAAGACATTCGGCGCGAACTTGCCTAATATAACTTCTAAATTTCTTCTTGTGCCGACTGCGTGCGGACGCAGAAAAACTTGCGGTTTGCGTCCGACACAACAAAGCGGAAATACTGAATCCGCGGGTCAATGGGTGCGGAAGTAGAGCGGGCGGGGGCGGCGCTGAAAAGTATTCCAATTTTATTCGCAACACCGACGGAGGAACTAACTCCGGTAACGAGTTTCGTGTACCGGGTGCAAATGGGCCGGCAGCAACACCGGGACGGATCCGGGGCCCTGCTGCTTGTTGGTGGCAGGAGTTGAACACTTTCTGCCCGCGGCTATGCTAATCTGTATTCATGGTGGTGGGGGAGACGAAGGGGTGCCTTAGGCGGGTGCTATGGCAGGAAATCGGATCCGACGTCGGAGCGCCCCGATACCTAATTGAATATGTGACGGTATGCTCCGGAACTTCCTGAAAAATATACCGTAGACGTTGTGTGTTCGGTGCCATTAAGCTGTCCTAAATGCAGAGCATCCGCGTTTTCTTAAAAATGTGCATGGGGATCTCGGCTGTTTTTAGAAGATACATAAATAGTTCGATTGTGAGTTATGTGACATAGATAATCACAGGAAAACCTTTTCAGATATTAACTTCATTGTTTTAACATTTTACTGGTATTTAACTTAGTTGTTCAGTGTTGAATAGTTTGTAAAGTATCCTTAAGATAACACCGTTAAATCACATTATAATTACTCTAAATAATTCAGCAGTCAATAAAAAGAATCAGGCATATGCATTTGTTAGAAAGTGACTCATTTTCTTAGAGAGGACGTCCACAGTCATACCAACATAGAAATTGAGAAAATGATATCAAGAGTAACCGCTCATAGGCTCCACATATTAACAATTATTAATAACACGGTTGCGTTATTATTGTTTGAGGACGGCTCTAGGTCAGGATGGATATAAATAACACGCTATTATCTACATTGGTATATTGTTGATGATTTCGAGTTCCAGACGTACAGCTACTAGTCTGCTACACTATACTAAGTTCAGGTTCTTTTTGTCAAACTTTTTATAACAAATTTAATAATACTTTTGGTTTTGGCAAACGGTCATTTGATGTTTTGACTGAATTTTGATATTTGGTTTCTGTTGGTATTATTATTAGGTATGGTATGTGTGCGCACTGAACTCATGTCACAATGGAACCTGCTGTTTCCATAAGAACGACGACGTAAGCAGTTCAGAGGGAGAGAATGTTAGTTGAGTCAAGTTGGACTACCTGACCTCAATGCAACAATGTAATAATTATTATGGTTCCAAACTCCAAAAAACTCAATCGTAAAAACTTACATTTTGTCTGGCGCGGCCCGTGGATAACATAAAACAACATACAAAGGTCACAAACATATATTAGACTGCATCCAAGATTTATTTTAAATATTTGTACGATTGTCACAACAACAACGTTTGACACTACCTACTGACACTAGAATGAAACTATTGGGCAAATCTTGGCTACTAAGATGCAGACACGACCGATCAAATACAATTTGCTCATACAGCTAAACTATTAATTTTACCAAAAAATGTCCTAGACATTAGTTATTCAGAAGTTTCTCTACTTTAATTTATTAATTAACTTTTTGTCGAAATTACAGAAATGGCGGCTCATTTGCAAAATCCATGAATATGCCTTAGAGGAAACATCCAGTTCCTTTGGACCGCTTTGAACCGAATGCTTTTCAGCTCTAAGTTTGGTCATGAAACTTCTAAATATGAAGTGGGGCCCGATACCTTTAGTAGTTTCTCCGGAATCGAAGCCACAAAAATCGAGCACATGCACACGTACACGCACACGCACACGCACACGCCACGCACACGCACACGCGCGTGCGCGTATACCGTCAAACGGGGTTAAGTGGATCAAGCGGGGTAAAGTGGATCATTGGTGCCGCGCTCAAAATATTACTGCGCATGTCTATAGTAGTTACTGTGATCAGCTGATTTCTCGCGCAGGTCAGAAGTATTATAACCACTCCTTGAAGTGAGGGAATATATAGTTGTTGTAACAGGTAAATAATTGTAAACAATCCACGTTTTTAATAACAGACAAAAGTTTAGTATTATTAAAAACAAAAATCGTTTAATTGCACGTTTGAACTTATATGACATATGCAAATTTTGACATATGAATCAGGTAGTTTGTTTTTCTCGGAACAAAATTAGCAACAAAAATATTATGTTTTTTTATACAAAAACAAAATTAACATATCTTTTATAAAAAAAATACCAATTAGCGGGGGAAAGTGGATCACTGTTCACTTACTGTAAATTATTATTATTTTTAAGTTTTTTTATATATCTACCTAGTTGTTGGTACAATACTGCTTTATCATACTTTACAATACTTCATCATACTGCGTATGATAAAGTAAAAAATCTGATGTGGCCAGGCACATGACTTTATCATACAATATATAAAATTAATAGTTTAGCTGCATGAGATTCTATTTGATTATGATAAATCGTGTCTGCATTAATATAAAACGAGTTAGCCAGGATTTGACAGAAATTTTAATATTATTGACAGTGGGTATTGTCAAAAAATCAGCGTTTGACACTACCTACTGTAATTAGACTGAAAACATCTGTCAAATCCTGGCTAACTAGTTTCATAATAATGCAGACACGACCGATCGCGATCAGATAGAATGCTGCATATCATGCTGCTAAACTATTAATTTTACAAAAAAATGTTTATTGTTTAAGTGTTTTGACGAAATTACAAAAATTGCGGATCATTTGCAAAATCGTTAAAAAATGCTAATAGTAAACACCCAGTTCCTTTGGACCCTTTTGAACCAAAAGCTTTTCCGCTCTAACTTTAGTCATGAAACATCTAAATATGAAGTTTCGTCCCGATAACTTTCGTAGTTTCTCCGGAATCGTGGCTACAAAAAACGGGTACGCACACACACACACAGACATTTTTTGTACCTTGGTTAAATATGTTCAGGGCCCAAAAGTAAAAAAGTTAATTATAAATTACAACCACAACCTGGATTTGAACCAGGGAATTTGAACCTAACCTATCGTGACACCCATTAAATGTCATCTACGTGACTGTATATTCATATCTAGTAATATTTCATGTTCAGTAATTGGTTTTAAATTACATATATGTCTGGGGTGAACCCTACGTCAAGACATATTGTGCAGCAAACATTAAACAAACGCGGGATAACCGAGAAAAGATTTAAAAACAATTTACCTGGCGTAGACAGGTTCAAGGGATTTATATCTTTTTTCAAATAAAAAGTTAATGTGTTTTGTTTTTTGTTTTGTTTTATTGTATTTGCATTGCATAGGTATAGGTATATGGTGGTCGACTTTTACCACGACAAGGTTAAAGTGGATTTTCAGTCAATTTAAGTGGGTGATCCACTTTACCTCCATATGAGGGGTAAAGCGGATCACCATTAAAAAATAAATTAAAGCGAACAGTTCAAAAAACTAAAAATATTATTACAGGGTGTTATTCGTCAATGATCAATAAATATATGTTATTTTGTTATAAAACAAAAAATGCCAATCACGCGTAGTTTCAAAAAGACTGTCAATTTTGATCCACTTAACCCCGTTTGACGGTATCATTCCATTTAACATCACAAAGTTGATACCGACTTCCGGTGGCCGGACGTGACAGTTAACTTGACAATAATTTAGCTGAAAACTTTAGATCGAGTAAATTCTAATTCCAAAATTTCAAGTTTCCAGACATTGTAGAACATGAGAAACTTGTAACAGTTGCGTGAGACACCCTGTATACTCAAAACTGAACGTATAATAAAAACTTTTCATCCGTACTTCTTCTGAAGAAGTAAGCCACCAGAATTAATCCTTTTTGATCCTACATTTCAGGAAATTGTGCATGTAATTTATATACTAGTAGTTGGTTACTCATTAAACTTTACCTGTAAATCAAATTCCACTGTTGTTTCCAACTATATTTAGCGCATAGGGACGGTTTTATATTCATTCACAGAACCGCTGCATTATTTCGCACTAAATCCGCAAACAGTGGCGTATGAAAACATGATTGAACAACATGTTAACTTCACCTAAAATATCATATACGTTATTTTAGGAATATCATCGAGCAATGTGCGATAAATTGCATTCATAAATGTAACGTACCACCTCATTAGTAAATCAAATGTCATCTAGCGTTGGCCGGCCGTAATTATATTCATTAATATCTGAACAAACGCGCGCTGTGTTTTTGATGTGGATCGCACAGGATGTGGTCATTGTTCGGATATCGAAATAATGATATAATCTATATGATAATGTAGGCGATTGCCCACTGGGATGTGCTGTCATTTTAATCGCCATACCGGATGGTGTATTAAAATTGCAAACCGTTTCACGAGAAATTTGCCTAAACGTCCAAAGTTAATAGCGTCGGCTACCACATATCGCACGAATATTTTCTATTTAATCCCCGAGCATTTGTGTCTGCTTTTTTTATAGATTCGTCATTAAACTGGGTTTCTGTGGTAAACTCTTATTATGTAGCTGAAAAACATTTTCTTTCATAAACAAACCGACATATTTATATAATAAACAAACCATCCGGATGATGATCCGGAAAACAAATACCTAGAAAATAGAGTGAATTTAAAATAAAACGAACACAAACTTACATTACCAATTATCACTTTATATAGAATATAACTACATTTTTGTGAATTGTTTTGTTGTTTTGTGTGACGTTATTTTATAATTAAAGTGCAATTTTCAGCACGGCAAATTTATGTACCTGAACGGCAAAAAATATGCGTGTGCCTTAACGACAAGTATTATAAATGAACGGCATCATATGCGTTTTAACGATAAAAACTAAAAATTATCCGTGACATGTATGTTAACGACAAAAGCTCCTAATGAACAGCAAAAAGTGCCAGACGCCGGCGACAGTAAAAAATAATATATGAGAATATAATCAAATAATATTTTAATATTTACAAAACAAAAAAATACCTATGACAGATATTATCCATGTTGCCCACTACTAGGTAATCCAAAAGTTACAGAATGTTTACAGAATTTTAAAGAAATAATAAAAATTGCTGTATTTAGTTTTGAGTTTTAAAAATACTATATGATAGAAGATATGTTATGGATGGTGCGTCCTATTCAGTGGATGAGTACCTATGTGTGTTTCTGATAGGAGGTGACCGAAATGGATACTCAAAATTGTGATATTTTTGTGTTACTATTTTAGTGCTTTTTCCTACAACTACAAAAGACTGGAAAGATACGAAATAATTTTTTTAAATGTTTTAATTCTTGCAATTTTGAAAAACAAATCAATAAATATGTATGTTCTTGCTCAGCAAGTTTAATAAATTACAAATAATTACTGTTTATGAAAAAAAAAACGTTGTTTGATGTAATTTATGCGCCCACACAAAATCCAAATATGCAAAAAAATTAGATTCGGATTTTAATTCCGTGCAAAAAAAACTATAGAAAACATTCCAAATAACCCAGTTTCCTTTCACGTCATCAATATGACTCATATTATCATTCTAATTCTATCAATTTTGAATTGTAACTCCAGAAAAATAACTTATTTTTAATCTATTAACAATAACGGTAAGTAAATATTGTTTGGTATTTTTGTACTAAATACAAATTTGTACTCAAACGTTGCGCATCAACTAAGGTTGCAGATTTTTTGTTTGTTTTAGTGCGCTCGTACGACTACAATGAAACGTCTGCGCAAAATGTTCACAAGTATCCAAATTTTTACGAGAGTCTACCTAAAAGTACACTTGATAAGGTTTACTTTAGCTACAATTGAAGTTTCTATTTAAATAAGTTCTAAATGACCTCTTCAATAACTATTTAAATATTTCACATGAAAGTACCCAACACGCTGTATACAGAGCAATATTAAGGTACAGCAATTATCGCGGCTACACTTTAAATTACAAACAGCACAACTACTAGAAAATAGATATAGGGCATACTAAATACAAATTAAACAGATCTTAAGGGACATTGCAGCTAGCAAATATAATACAGGATGTTCCATTTAAAAATCTCAAGAAAAATTCATGGGAATTTTTTCAATTCAAATGTATATATTTATTCAGAAATATATATGTACTTGTAATATACGTATGATTCCACCAAGAGGTTTCTATCACTTCAAATAAAATGGGAGCCTTTTTTGATGCAATCTTACTATTGAAGAAACTGGTGTAAAAGAACTTCATATTTTAAAGCTTCTAGTTGGGATGCGCTACACAGATGAGAGTAAATCCATAAAAATAATAAACTTCAATTATCGTTAACTACTGTTATAGATGCTAAGTTTGCAACTATAACAGTAGTATACTATAACAGCTATATGTGCCTCACCTAATCCACTCCAATATAGCAACACGATTAGAAACAAACATTGGAAGTAGTCCACTATTGGAACGGAAGAATGTATAATCAGTTTGGTAAGGTAAATCATTCTTCATACTATATTGATAACATGACCAATGCCATTTATTTCAGACTCCTAGGGACATCGAACAGGAAACTGAGAAATACAAAAATGTTATTAACAATATCATTTGCATATTTTATTTACATAGCTAGTATTGTTATTTGCTATATTGTGGTGTTTGTGTACTAAGAGACTGTACTATTGTAACATATATTTATATGTACGTACTTACCACAATAAATTACTTCTTTTCAAATAATGTATTGTATAATTAACCTATTGACGCATCTGCTAAGTATCAAACTTCCTAAAATCAACTAACAATAATGCACCCGCGAGTGGACGATGGTGTTATGTAACTAAATCAAACTTTGAAATGAATTAGTTTTTTAATCAATTTTGTTCAGGTTCAATCCATCTAAACAATTATATGAGCTTATTTAGCCCCAACCATATAATTGATTAGATGGATTGAAACTAAACAACATTCTAAAGAAAAAAAAATTGATCGAGAACGATGGTGTTTGCATTAAAATAAAACGAATTAGCCAAGATTTGACACATCAAAAAATCAAAAATCAAAAATCAGCCTTTGACACTACCTACTGCTATTGGAATAAAAATATCTGGCAAATCCTGGCTAACTTTATATTAATGCAGACACGATCTAGATCAAATAGAATTTGCTTCTACAGCTAAACTATTAGTTTTACCAAAAAATGTCATAGACATAAATTATACGAAATTTCGTCTATTTTAATTTATTATTTAACTATTTTGACCAAATTACAGAAATGGCGGCTCATTTACAAAATCCTTAAAAAAATCATAACAACATTGCTATCCGCACTCGAAATACACATTGACTTTGTGTATGACACCAAGATGTTTCAATATTGTTTCACATAGAGTACGTGCGCGCGTGTTTCTCCATGCATTTGCGTGTTTAATTGACGTTTCGCAACGGATGACGTTCTGAATACTGTCAAAACTCGCAAAATATCCAGGCTACCTACTATTAATGCAGACACGATTTCGATCAAATAGAATTTGCTCCTGCAGCTAAACTATTAATTTTACCAAAAAATGTTATAGACATAAATTATACCAAATTTCCTCTACTTTAATTTATTATTTATCTATTTTGACGAAATTACAGAAATGACGGTTCATTTGCAAAATCGTTGAAAAATGCTAAGAGTAAATAGCTAGTTCCTTTGGACCGTTTTGAACCAAAAGCTTTTCAGCTCTCAGTTTGGTCATGAAACTTCTAAATCTGAACTTTCGTCCCGATACCTTTAGTAGTTTCTCCGGAATCATCGTCACAAAAATCTGGTACACACATACACACATACACACACACACAGACATACATACACACACACACACACACAGACATTTTTTTGTACCTTGGTCAAAAATGTTCAGGGGACCCAAAAAGACCTATTTCCGCTAAAATCCCAATTTTTTTTTTCGGCACGATTAACCATACTGCGTATGATAAAGTAATAATTTACTTCAAAGTTTGATTTTGTAACATAACACCTTCATCTATCAGCATCTTAATTATTATGAATATCATCAAACATTGAGAACACATCTGTTTAAAACAAAGAAATAATTTACTATAATCAAGGGGGGAGTTAAGTTGTTGAGATAAAATCATAGTTTCATTTTGAATATATGTATGATCATTTTAACAAATTCTTACAATCATACTGATTAAAGGGTTTCAGTAAATTTGATTAAATGGTGTTCTTTACTTGAAGTGCGATATAGTCAACGTGAATATCAACATTCGTAATATCAACATTCGTTCTGAACACATCATACCAGCAACTTGGAATATCTTTACATCTTGACTGAATACAATATTTAAGTCCTTATATACAGGGTGGGCCAAAAAAAAACGGTACAAATTTTTGATCACTCGTATTGCCTATAATATTTTGTCAATTCAAATATTTCTTTTAAAAACGAATTGCCTGTAGTGTGAAGATTGAAACCGTACCATATTCGCAATAACAGGACGTTTCAATCCACAGTTATGTTGCTTTGTGTTTGGCTATGCAACATTTCTGATAACATCGTGTCAATTTAAAGTGAAATGCAAGCTGTAATAAAATTAGTAGGTAATGATTTTTTTCCTTTGGTCAAAAGGGACAGCAGATATTTTATTGCATCGAATACAGGGTGATTTTTTTTCATACAGGGTGAAATTTTGAAACGTCGTTTTTTGCTGTTTTTACTGAAAAAGAAGAAGTGGAATTGCGAATATGGTATGTTTTCAATCCTCATAACATAAGCAATTAGTCCTTCAAAGAAATGCTTGCTTTAATTTACTTAAAATCTTTGGAAATAGAAGTAATTGAACATTTGTACCGCCTTTTTTTGCCCACAGTATATATGATTTTACCATTTACTCAACCTAAAGCTGTATTTCTGAAAATATTTTATTCTACTGTGTAGCCAATAGACCACAAAAATAAAGACATCAGAAAGCACACTTGTATGTTACTTCAACTAATACTATGGTTTAGGTAGAGTCTGTATTTCAGCAAAACAGAGGTTACCTGACAATTATTTTCCGAATAGGCAGTTGTGAACAAAAGTCCACTTCACGTACGGGCCACACATTGCACACTTGATTCCAACAGTAAAGCTCCGCAATTACAGGAGCTTTACATTGGCAAACATGAATTTCCCACAACAATATTTGATGCCGAAGCTTATTTCAATCTGAAGCAGGCAACGCAAAACCGCGGGCAGGCAGTAATGCTAATAAACCTCTTAATGTAAGCATAAACTGAATGACAGTCCAAACTTTATTATTTCTGAAACGCGCACACCCCCTCCCCCTGGTGGGAAAGACCGCAAACGAGTACCATATAAAGCAGAGCAGTTTTCAATTTTAACGACGCGCGCGCTGTTCCACGGAACACGCCAATTAAAAGCGGAAAACCCTGTTTTTACAACGCCAGAGGCGACTCGTCACCGGGCCCGCCCCCCTCCCTGCGGTTCGAATGCGAGATAAAGGCAGCGGCGTTCATTTTATTGTCTTCGTGGGGCCATCTAGCGGCCGCATTCGGATCATAATCGAGGCAAAACTTACTTCGCCCTAATTGTAAACGAATTTCAGTGAAATAGAGCAGATAACAAAGGAACAACGGCGAATATTAGATTAGCCTGCGGGATGAATAGGGGTTATCTTTGAAGTCGGGACGGCAACTTTGAAAATTCGCTGTAAATCACGCCGCCTCGGAATGCCCATAATTCTGTTTCTTCGGAGACAAAAGATCGAGGATTATTGCGATTCCAAGACGGCTAGGCCAACTAGTTTAAATCGTTTAAGAGTGGATACAATGAGTTTACCTTTTGAATTACCCCACTCGAGTTTATTCAAGACCAATTTTGAATGACAATACATAATGAGAACTGTATTCTTAATTTACCAACGAAGCGTCTTACCTGCCCTTGTGCAGATTAAGCGGTTTTGTTGTTGAAATACTGACGTTGATTATAATGTTTCATCGTATAAGTTTAAATTGTTATCCGTCAGAGCCAATTAAGTTTAAAGTTGGAGCTTAAAGCTTCTTATAATATGCCTTACTGAATTAATTATGTATAATTTCAGAAGTTTATTTGGTGAAGGCGCCGAAAGCTAGTTTATCTTAGGGCTTCCATATCCCCATTCAAACGTTGAATTGCCGGTCTTTTCTCCGAAACATTAAAAAAAATCTAATGTGGCCAGGCACATGACTTTATCATACAATATATAAAATTAATAGTTGAGCTGCATGAGAATCTAATTGATTGAGATAAATCGTGTCTCCATTAAAATTAAACTAGTTAGCCAAGATTTGACAGTTATTTTGATACTATTGACAGAATGTATTGTCAAGGCATCAACATTTGACACTACCTTCTGTCATTAGAATAATAGTTATTTATGTCCCAAGTGCCGAAAGTACGGAATAGCGCGACGAGCGGTGATGCGGCGCGTCACCGAAGGCGGAGCGTCGCCGTCGCATGTGAGCAAGTATGTGAGCGCAATGTAGTTTTCGGCAGGAATGACATCAACGTTTTGTGTGTTGGTTTTTGAGTAATAGCGCTTTCTTTTGGTAAAACTCGGGCGCACCAGTGAACAATTCTGTGTTCTGTTGGTTGCACTCACAGTGTTTCGTGTTCTGTTGGAACCCCGGTGCAGTAGAATTTGCACTCAGTGCACATTTTTCTCCACGAGCTCGTGGTGGCGAGTGCAATATGGCTTTAATGCGTGCTCTGTTGGAATCGCACTCGCTTGCCCTTCACTCGTGAAAAATTGCACCAGTACGCTCCAACTACTGCGCCCGAGTTTTACCAAAAGAAAACGCTATGAGTATTTTTTTTTTTTAAATAACTAAAAAATTGTTATATTTCTGTATAGAAAATGTTAGGTTAGTACCACTTCGACGAAACGTCAAGTTAAAATGCTAATTCAAATTCTGACAGATTTATATTTGTTCATGACCCTGATGACACTGTAGATGTCACATCCGTACCAACATAGTAAAATAAAACTACACTCATCGCTATACTTTATTTACAATTTTCTCAAATTATCGTTTTTAGAATTAGATATAACAACGGGTTGATATTTCGTATCAACAAACAATCAAATTGGTGATCTTATTTTATTTGAAATTTAATTTGCCACACTGGAGCGGCAACGTTTCATAGCGGTTTTCCAACCTCTGATGAAATCAGCTGTTTTCGAGTGTGACAGCAAAAAAAAATATTTGTCAAATCCTGGCTACTATGTAGTTTCATATCAATGCAAATGCGACCGATCGCGATCAAATAGAATTTGCTCTTGCAGCTAAACTATTAATTTTACCAACAAATGTCATAGGCATAAATTATTCAAAATTTCCGCTACTTTAATTTATTATTTAACTATTTTGACGAAATTACAGAAATGGCGGCTCATTTGCAAACTTAAAGCTTTCCAGCTCTAAGTTTGGTAATAAAACTTCTAAATATGCACATTCGTCCCGATACCTTCAGTAGTTTTTCCGGAATCGTCGCCACAAAACTCGTTTACACACACACACAGACATACACCCACACAGACATTTTTTTGTACCTTGGTCAAAAATGTTCAGGGGACCCATAAAGACCTATGTCCGCTAAAATCTGAAATTTTTTTTTGCACGATTACAATACTTCACATACTACGTATGATAAAGTAAAAATTTTGAACAGATATAGATGGTGCCACCACTTCGAACTCTGTAATTATCCGATATATTTTTATTTTCCGCTAGAATCCACTCCGCCATAAATAACCAATACGTCTTCCAGACTCTCGCGAGACCCCCAATCGGGAGAGTGTGGATGCCACATTCACCTAAATCCGCTAACATTCGAATTGCCAGAAGTCTCTACGGATGTAGATAGTCGGATAAAAATCACGCGTTCGGCGAGTGCCTCGTTCTAATCCGCTTCTTTTGTACGCACTCGCGTTGATCCATTGAATGTCGGTTTCTTGACGCGACTCAAAAGATTTTGTGTGTGCACCCGAAGGTATAATTTACAACAGGGGCTTATTTATAGCATCAAACAGTGCGGTGACGTGCTGTGCGAGAATCAATGCAACCCGAAAAGTAGGTAACGAATTGAATAAATTATTTAGTATTGAAATAAAAAGATTACAAATTATTGAACACAATAAATTTATATGCTAAATACAAATAGTTTACATTGGTATTAAATTTAATATCCGATAGTATTTTTTTCTGTATTTGTGACTTCCCCATTACTATAATTTATCAGCAAAAAAATCACATACGCAAAGTGGAAAATATACCAGATAATGATATTTACTTCTGTAGTATTGAAGAAATGCATAACGAGAAATTAACCATCCGTATTATAAGACTACTAATGAAAATTAAAATTAATAGTAAAGTAAATCAATAATTATTTAATTTGAACTTTAGAATTAATTATTTATCTCTTTGAAATAAATCTTATCAGTTCCAAGTTATTTCAGTCTAATTTGTCTATGATGTCTGAATGTATTGTATCGTTTTGGTGCAGTTCTTTGATTACTTGGGGAGGCTGACTACCTGGTAAGTAGGTATTATTTTACCCTCATTAATGGAGATTGTACATTGGCGAAAACAAATATGTATTCAATGTCCACAGACATTCAACAGTCATTCTTGTTTTATCTTTCTCAACAATTGCAAATTGCGACTGCAATCTAGTTAGGGCAATTTCTAAGTTATTGATTGATAATATCTTTGTTACATACCACTATACAGGGTTCGTCAAAATAACCGTAGCACCTAAATAATTGTCCAACCGTAAACATTAATTAAACAAAAAAATCATACAAATGTTGTTTTAATTTTTTAGCTATCGCCTAAATATATTTTCAATATACAGAGTGCTTATTTTATTATGGAAACTGACAACCTTTCCTTTTTGTAATAGAACAAATAGTTTTATATTTTTTAATTCTAAGATTAATTCCAAGAATATTTTGTAGGAATAATTTTTTATACAATGCATTTTTTGAGTTATAGGAAATTAATCAAAACTGATGAACATTTATTTCAACTAAACGGATAGAAAGTAACAGAAAAGTAAATAGAATTAATATAAATGTTCAAACATCAAATTAAAATAAATGTGTATTAATGTGGGAAAACATTCAGTTTCAAAGTTCAGGAGCTTTAATTAATTGCTAATAGGTAACTAAAAATGGTGCCTTTTATAAAATACGGCTCGTACAGTAAATTCGTAACAATAATCTTAGAATTAGAAAGTTTAGAAATGTGCAGTATGTTCTATTTGAAAACGGAAATGTTCCCAAATTTAGATAGTTTGTTTAAAATTTAAAAAAAATCTGCTTGTTTACGGTTGGAGAATTATTTACTTGTAATTTTGACTAACTCTGTATGCACTATAATATTACTATTACTTTATTAATATTATTCGTATTACTATGTCATATATTAGTATATGTTATCTGGTCAGAATAATAAATCAATAGCAATTAAGAAATTTTTCAAATATTTAATTTAATTTTTATTTATGTTATTCTTTTAATTATTAACTAATAATAACGACAATTTTAATGAAAGTACGCATACACACTATACTCTGCGGCAGCGGCTACTTCAGCGACGTCCATTCTCACTCACCCGCAGATGAACACTGAGTGCACGAGCCGAACCCCGAGAATGTGGATGGCCTTCTTTGGTCGCAATGTCTCACCCAGGCTCGCCGAACGTTTCGCCGATTTATTCGGGTTGAGTGTGGAGCTATCATAACAGTATACATTTTTTGTAACTATGGTAACCATGATGCAAATACCAAGATAAGGTTAGGTTCGTTTCTGTTAGCAGATGTTCTTCGATTGCGATTTGTTTGTGTAGGAGTCTCTTAAAATGAATATTGATCGATTGTCTTTTCGTTGATATGTAAATATGTAGACTTTTACACATAATTTTTCTAGTTTACATATTTTCAAATTAAGATTGTTTATATTATTGACGATGCTATATTTCCGTGTCTCCATAATATACCAAAACAGCGATCCATCTTGGCGGACTGCCTGGAATGTAACTGAGCGCAGTGGTGGATTATTAGAGAAGATTTTGATTATTGAAGCTGAGAACTTTACAGTTCGTCCATATGAATATATGCTGATTTAAATTTATATTTGAGATGGTCTGAATTAAATATCTCTAAACGTCCGATTAGATGCTAAACTTTACCGCAGCAACCCAATAAAAAATAAAGCCTTACCTGGGATCCTATCATTCATCGTCATCGTCGCTTATGTTTTATATGATTCTAATATCAAAAACCTTATTTGTAGAAGCAAATAGGATTTCTCTGTAATATAAATGTAATAAAATCTGATCCTTGAGGTAGAAAGCTATTATTAATAACTATTATAACTAGGAACAAAAATAACAATTGGAGGAACCAATTGGATTAAAAAAATAGTGTGTGTCGTTTATTACGAAGTGAATAACAATTACAAAATGTACAACATAATTAGGTCAAATTCACTTTCGGTCCACAATTTAAAAAAATAGATTGAAGAATAATTATAAAATATTATTAAATGATCTGTTATTTGCTGTATGATTATTTATTTATCATATAACCTCTACTCTACGATGACTGGATATCTATATATAGTGTGTGGCTCACTCCGAGAAAAGGGACTGTTTTTAACACATTTCGATGGGAAACTTTATTTTAATTATAGAAGAACTGAAATAGTATTCCACGTTAATAATATTGAAGTCACAAATTCGCTTGTGATTTTTAAAGAATCGTAGTTTTACTGCCCTCCAAAAACAATACGTCCTATCTACATTTGAACGTCATAGTTTTTTCATAGAAATGTTTGGTTTGCTTCGATGTTGAAGATTGTCTGTGACATATTTTGCACTGACTACAATAAGAGATTTTCTAACTATTGTTTCAATAAATTATACGAACAAACAAAAACATTAGATGACCTTCAATTCAGATAGGACGATAGAAAGCTCATTATTTATTTATCTTTTTTAACAGAAAAAATACCCCATAGATCATTGCAAAGCTTGTAACTGAAATATCTCCAATGTAGGTAATAATATTAGCTTTATCACGATCAAAATTAATAAAGTATTATATTTCGATCTACTGTACTGCCATCTCTGTTCAGCATAAAGATCTGCAAATAGCTTCACTTTTTACGTTTTTCACAAAGATAACAGATGCCAAAGACATGTTCAAAAAAAGCATATTTGAACGCTTTTATCTGCAAAGTAGACGCACAACTCATTCTTAAACTCAACATTTTGGACTATTGTAGCTAGGAACCTTTATGCTCAATACGACAGAGGAAGTCACGTTTTACGTATAGTTCTATTTTATTTTATTTTAACTTAAAATTCTGCAGTACCTACCCTACAAATTTATTCCTTCATGTAAATAATTTAAGGTGAAATTAGGATCGATCAAAACTTATTAACTCGGGGTGACGCGCCGGAGCAGAAAAGCACAGTAAATTATAAAAATACCACAAATATTAACTTAGTCAATAAGCAAGATGTTTCAAAAGATGGTCACAAATTTAAGGTTTTCCAAGACAAAAATGTTAATAAACTGATAACTTCACACTATAAACTGCTACCAAAACGTTAAATTTATTGTACACATTTCACAACAAATTTATTCAATTGTATTTTTGTTTGACGAGGTTCTATCAAGTTTTCTGCAGAATTCGTTAATTTCCAATGTTATTCTGAGTATTTTCGTTAAAGAAAAGCATTGATCCGTTATTTACTAACTGTCGATAATTGAGCTAAAGTTTTGACATTTTGCCTCAGAAAATAAGCAATCTACAAAAGTTATAACCTTATCTCTTGAACCAAACATCTGATTGTGGTAACTGATTTATTGTTGTTGATTCTGAATGAATTACGTCTAGTTTTGAAATACATGCTAATAACAATCGCAATTATGTGCACAATTAATTGGACATATTTGAAATAGTCTCAGAATTAAGAAGTTTATGGATATTATTAAACATTTTATAAGTTCTAAAATGACTAACCTGCTATATGTGATTACATGTATGTATGACACTAATTCATATATTTTCGTTAAAATATATTACTTTTTATTAATAATTGAACAACACGCCTGTATTCAAGAAGATTCAATAAATACAACATTAAAACGTGTATTAAAACTGCATAAACATACTTACATATGACCTAAAGTGCTCCTGATATGTGTTCTCTATATGTTGGATATAGGTGCGTTTTCCCCTGCATTTAAGGACCATTGCTTCCTATATGCTTTCCCCTGCGATGTTGATAAGGATACGCTAACATTTCAATTCTTACTGCCTACTTATACTGTGTTGGACTTACTACCAGGACCCACATCTCTTCCAAAAGATAGAGGCTGAAAATCTTCGGTTGTTGCCTGGATGTGAACCCAGGTCCTCCTAGTAGAGAAAGGCTCTACCATTAGACCCAATACATATTTTACCACTGCTGTTTCTGTAGCTGTTTCCACCTAACTAAAACGTCAAATGGATATAACTGATTAAAGAATCAGGACATCAAATGTTTTCACTCCTCAAACACCTGTAAGGTTTGGCCACAATTACAGTTTAACCCTTGTAGATATTTTTACAAACTATTTTTAAACTTTCAACACCTCTGCGGATATTGATCCCAGTTTTTTCTTTGTCGCGGGAGGGATCTCAGTCCTTTTCAGCTCGAATTACGACATCGGCGTAGGGCGGTTCAGAGGGCATAAACTGCGAAAAAAACGCGCGTCTCGTTAAAGTGCGGCGATGGGATGAGGTCAGGTGGTGACACGGAAAATATTTATTGCGTCATCCCGTCGGAGAACACGGCCCACGGGTCGTGATTTCTCGGATAGGTGACAGCTGGGCCGCTTCTGTCGTTCGGCTGCAATATTGCGCCCAGCGCTTTATGATTCCGGGGCGAAGACGCCGTTTGTATTCTTCTCCGACGCGTTCCCTTTTCTTGTTCGGGCCTTTTATTAATCCGTAGGTGCCTGTTTCGTCAGAACGTTCCGATTATATTTTATATCACATCGCAAGATTGTGTATTGAAATGCGAGATAGATTTTTGAAATAACTGAATGTTCGATATAGGATTACCTATAGAACATGTCAGTATTATGCTGGAGTTGTATTTTTTGTGTTTTGTTATTAACAAACTTGAGGAACGTTATTGAGGCAGTTTCTATTACATACAAAATGATGAATTCCCAGCTCATTGGTTAGCTTCGTTTATAAAAACAGTCAAATGTCGTTAATCCGACGGTAGATTGTATAGGTACTTTGGTTATCATTAGAGATTATAATGACAGTTTTAGACGAATTTTGTAATCACTGTTAATTTTAAATTAATTACAATAATAATATCCTCTAACATTCAGTAAACATTTCGATATGTTCAGGAAATTTTTCTGGATCTCTTGGTATTTTTTCATAGGTGTTTTATTTATAACGTTCAGTAATTTTGCGTCTGATTATTATTACTAGACCAGAGTTTCCGAAATGGGACCCGGCATCGGGTCACGGTATGCGAAAAACCGGATCCCCTAAAAAAGTCGCAAAAACCTCGGTGTTTTTTTCAGGAAAAACGAGTACCTACCATTGTCGAGGCTCAGACAGACAAACGCGAACCACCGCTTTTGCACCCTCCGAATTGGCAGATGATATGAAAGCAATGCACACTGTAATATTTTCTATTTCTAGCGGTACTTAAGTCAAGTTTGTAATTTTAATAAAAACAAAAATTTAAATTAACACGATTCCTAACACATCAGGTTTTCATATTTCAATAGAAATGTCTTACCTGATAACTCAATTGTTGGTATAATAATAGGAAAAGGTGATGGATTGCATCATTACTATCAAACAGGCTTGCACTGTGATTGCCAGATTATCTTGAATGCAAAAGTAACCTACGAAAAAAATATACTACTTTCTTTCCTTGTTCCTTATGCTATACTATATGGAAATATGGTAGTAAATATCTTGTTTTTTACCACCGAAATTCCCGATATATGTAACTAGGTGTATACACTTTGTAGTTACTATAGAAGAACTTGGCAACCATAAGAAAATTGTAAAAGTGGAATAAAATGCCTCTTTTTGGAAGGAACGCAGTTGAGAAAACAAAAGTTAGGTATCCTCGTTTGTTATCAACATAGATAATAGTTCGATGTTTTGGTTCTTTAAGGTAAATAAGAGAAAAGTCTTATATGTTCACTATACACCTTTTCCAGTAGAATTAAAAGATATTGACAGTTTATAATAAATTTCTTCAATAATTTCCTGGTTTTAACTTAAAAGTTTTGTATTTTTTATATATGAACGGAAACCAAGCCTGCATTAAATAAATTTATTATTATGAAATTGCAAATCCTTCACATTCAATATTTGATAAAAATTTTCTGCTAATATCAGAAGTCACGTTATGGTTTGATTCCTTAAAAATAATAACTATACAAAATAATGCGTTATAGCCTAATAATAAACTGAAATGTTTATTTTACAAATATGTTGTTTAACCCTAATAACATGATAGAATAACATAGTAGGCAAGGATAATTCAACTGCGTTGTTGTGGTGGCAACCCCGAAAACTGGTTATTATTTATTATTATTACTAATTTAACGTAAACCGATTTTTTTTCTATTAGTAGTGAGTATTTTTTGGGTCACATTTGTATATACGTATTTTTTCGCTTTTCTCAATTACTTTTTCTTATCCCCGATTTTGCATTCGTTTGTATTCGGTCACTATTGGTTACCAATAAGTGCTTTATTTTACACCTTGCACTTCGGAGAAATTTTCGGCGATCAACCAGATTTATACATACTCAACCTCGAAGAACTTTCAATATATCTAAATCAAAAATTATTTGACCTTTGCATATAGATTCATAAATATCCGAAATGAATCGGCTTTCGGTTTGAGAGTTATGTCGCTAAAAATAATTCAGACAATTATAAATACATAGAATGAAAGGCATTGCAATTGGTTTGAATATGATCAAAAATCATTAAAAAACTCCATAAACGCTGAAAGGTTTCGACGGGAAGAAACAAAGGCAGTATTGTCACTTCCGACTCCGGTTTGAATTGGAAATTGATTATGTTGATACCAACTTTATAAAACAGCAACCGGGAAGTAGGCGTGTGATCATACGTTAGCTCATTTCAAAACAAATAGTTTTTGTATGAACGCTCCTCTGCTGCTTCTCAAGTTAATAGTATTAATACCAATATCAGCAACTACCGGTCGACATTAACTGTCCTGAGTGACGAAAAAAAGTTTCTGATAAAACTTTATTTTCAAAGAGCTTACCTATTATAACTCACAATACTACACTTTCCTTATGATGTTTGGTATCAATGTTACTAACTTCCGGTTCAAACCGGAAGTTGATTATATCAGAGTTGTTTGATCTCCTCGACACCTTTCAACCTTTGCATAAAAAAAATTTCCGGTGCAGATATACTATCAAACATATTTGACTACATTTAATAACAAAAATTTTAAAAAAATACCCTGTGCAATTCTAAGATGAACAAAGAAGTAGAAATAAATCTATTCTTAAGAAAACAACTTACATACACAAATAATTTTTAATGCATCACTACGTAATGGGAATAGTATCGACTTAAGTTCGGCTAGATTTGAAAAATATTACAGAGTGCAACGGCAATATGCCACTTAAAAGAGTGCAGATATTATTACCGTTTTTCTTTTCGTTTGCACCCCGCCGTTTGCGAGTTAAAACAAATTCGGAGAGATCAGATTCACAGTAGACCCTCCTTTTTGAAAATTTAAAATTCTATTGGTACAGATTGTTTGCAGTTTGTTTGCAATTGTTTGCGCCCTTTCTAGTTTCGTTTGCTTAGTTTGCACATGCCAAAACATGTGGAGCCCATAAAAAAACAAAAGATGGCGATGGTTTCTTCGCCATATTTAAACTTATCTTAAATTCAAGTACACTATTGGTTTTCTTCTTGAAAAGTTTTATTACAGTTTTATAACAAACAATTGGTTTTCCATTAAAATACTAAAGACAAAATTTCAATTGTGCATTTGACGTTTTATTTCTATTTGTTCATTTTTAAATAACTGTGTAAGTGCTAACTGATAAACTCACTCATGTCTCTACAACCATCCCTATTGCCGTTAGGTATATTTTGCATTTTTACTTTATCATACGCAGTATGTAAAGTATTGTAATCGTGCCGAAAAATGTTTTTGAGATTTTAGCGGAAATAGGTCTTTATGGGTCCCCTGAACATTTTTGACCAAGGTACAAAAAAATGTCTGTGTGTGTGTGTGTATGTGTGTGTGTGTGTGTGTGTGTGTGTGTGTGTGTGTGTGTGTGTGTGTGTGTGTGTGTGTGTGTGTACCCAATTTTTGTTAATTCATTTCCGGGGAAACTACTAAAGGTATCGGCACGGAACTTCATATTTAGAAGTTTCATGACCAAACTTAGAGTTGAAAAGCTTTTGGTTCAAAAGGGTCCAAAGGAACTGGGAGTTTACTCCAAGCCCTTTTCAAGGATTTTAGAAATCAGCCGCCAATTCTGTAATTTCGTCAAAATAGTTAAATAATAAATTAAAGCAGAGGAAATTTTGAATAATTTATGCCTATGACATTTTTTGGTAAAATTAATAGTTTAGCTTTTTAGTTTATTCTAAGCCTTTTTCAAGGATTTTGGAAATGAGCCGCCATTTCTGTAATTTCGACAAAATAGTTAATTAATAAATTAAAGTAGAGGAAATTTTGAATAATTTATGCCTATAACATTTTTTGGTAAAATTAATAGTTTACCTTCAAGAGCAAATTCTATTTGATCGAGATCGGTCGCATATGCATTGATATGAAATTACATAGTAGCCAGGATTTTGACAAATATTTTTTTGTGTTGTCACATTGGAAAACAGCTGATCTCATTAGAGGTTAGAGAACCACTATGGAACGTGCCGCTGTAGTGCGCAAAATTATAAAATACAAATTTCAAATAAAATAAGATCACCAATTTGATTGTTTGTTGATAAGAAATATCAACCCGTCTTTATATCTAATTCTAAAAACGATACATTGAGAAAATTATAAATAAAGTATAGCGATGAGTATACTTTTATTTTAGTATAGTATGTTGGTATGGATGTGTCATGAACAAATATAAATCTGTCAGAATTTGAATTACCTTTTTAAGGTGCGTTTTCATTAGTGACAATGGCAGTGGTAGCAGACGCCGTTATAGTATTTCCAATAGAAAATTGATAGTGACTCATGTTTATGTACATGCAAACTAATATGTGTCATTATCACGATATGTAAGAAATACTATAATTTCGTATTCTACCACCGCCATTAGCTACCATTACCTACCAATCGGAACGCACCTTTAAACTTGACGTTTCGTCAAAGTGATACCAACCTAGCATTTACTATACAGACATCATTTATTTTTTTTTAAATACGTATTTCTTAAAAGGCAACACAATAAACGTTGATGTCGACTCGCTCATATGCGACGGCGACACTCCGCCTTCGGTGACGCGCCGCATCACCGCTCGTCGCGCTATTCCGTACTTTCGGCATTTGTGACATAAATAACTATTATTCTAATGACGTAGTGTAGGTAGTGTCAAATGCTGATGCTTTGACAATACCTAGATTTAACTCAATAGAATAGATTCTCATGCAGCTAAACTATTAATTTTATATATTGTATGATAAAGTCATGTGCCTGGCCACATCAGATTTTTTTTTTTCAGTGTAAAAACTGACAGTTACTGACAGTTATGTATGAAAACTAACAATATTACTCTCTCATTTACAGTTATTTGATAGAAATCTAACGTAATGTTATTGTTACTTACCTAAATTATTTGGAATGCTACATAACATGAGAGCGTGAAATCTGCTACTTCAATACCTGTACATACAACAAAAGAAGGAATCGTATGTGACGGATATCAACAAACAAGTTCGCAAATATTTTTGGTAGATGTACCTTAAAAAGGTCCTCAAACAAATCGATATGGCTTATAATCTTTATTAAATAATAACAATTAATCAATATAATATCTATAATTTATTAAAATAAATAGTAAAAGCGTTTGGCATCACATCTTCAATCACATTAATCATCCTGAACCATATAATCTTGTTGGATGGAGCGAATAATAGGATCAATAATGTCAGTGCCTTCATGTATCAGGGACACGTAATGTATATCGATGTCACCAACAATGTACACGTACTCAATGGTGCCAACGTCGTTTCTAAACCTGAACTCCGCGATGAGACGATCCTCCGTCCATATCGTAAATGCCTCGTAGTCGTAACGTATTTTAAACTTAAAGTCGGAACCGGCTAGAAACGGACACACTGGCGCCCTCTCTTCCTGTCCCCATTCTCCATCAATCCACGCATTCCGTACGAATACATCTACGCCGTTACTCGTACCTAAGAACATAAGAGATTTTATGAGATTTATAGGGTAGTAATAATTTTAATAATTTTCGAAGCATTCGAAAATAGCATAGTCAGTAAAGTTGGCTTGTTTTCAACCTTTTTCTCAGATGAAGATGACCTCCATCCTAAGGTCGGCCACACACGTCAAGTTTCAACTGACAGTTTCGGGTCCAAGTCCTCGATATTTCAAAATTTTCTTATGTCAAAGTTTTGTGCTGTTTTGTGCCGCAAACTAAAAGTTTTGTGCTCCTTTCGTTTAGGAGTTATAAGCAATTTTCTGAAGGGGGCTGGGGACATGCCAGCCCCCCCCCCCCCCCCCCCATATTCAAATTTTGTTTTTTTTTCTAATACCAAAGTTTTATGCTAGTTTTGTGCCGCAAACTAGAAGTTTTGTGCTCCATTCGTTTCCGAGCTATAAGCATGTTTCTGAAAGGGGGCTGTGGACATGTCAGCCTTCCACTTTCGAAATTCGATTTTTTCTAATGCCAAAGTTTTGTGCTAGTTTTGTGCTGTTTTGTGCCGCAAGCTAGAAGTTTTGTGCTCCTTTCGTTTAGGAGTTATAAGCAATTTTCTGAAGGGGGCTGGGGACATGCCAGCCCCCCCCCCCCCCCCCCATTTTCATATTTTGTTTTTTTTTCTAATGCCAAAGTTTTATGCTAGTTTTGTGCCGCAAACTAGAAGTTTTGTGCTCCATTCGTTTCCGAGCTATAAGCATGTTTCTGAAAGGGGGCTGTGGACATGTCAGCCTTCCACTTTCGAATTTCGATTTTTTCTAATGCCAAAGTTTTGTGCTAGTTTTGTGCTGTTTTGTGCCGCAAACTAGAAGTTTTGTGCTCCTTTCGTTTAGGAGTTATAAGCAATTTTCTGAAGGGGGCTGGGGACATGCCAGCCCCCCCCCCATTTTCATATTTTGTTTTTTTTTCTAATACCAAAGTTTTATGCTAGTTTTGTGCCGCAAACTAGAAGTTTTGTGCTCCATTCGTTTCCGAGCTATAAGCATGTTTCTGAAAGCGGGCTGTGGACATGTCAGCCTTCCACTTTCGAATTTCGATTTTTTTCTAATGCCAAAGTTTTGTGCTAGTTTTGTGCTGTTTTGTGCCGCAAACTAGAAGTTTTGTGCTTCTTTCGTTTCCGAGTTATAAGCAGGTTTTTGTTAGATGTAATGTTGGAATTACAATCTATGTTATATTCCATGCTGATTTTTTTAAAATGTATCAAACATATTTGGTGGAGGTGCCGGGTGAGGGTTCATTTTAAGTTCATTTTTTATTCTTTTTTATAAGAATACATACAAAAGATAAATTTAAAAATAATCTTTGTTTCTCAACCGCCCCTGCAGCGATTTTATAGCTAAAGTGTTGGCGATAGAAACATATAATTCTTAATTTTTGCATGAACATCACTTTCCAACTTTGATTAAAGCAGATTCTAAAAATAAAAGCAGTTGCTGGAAAACTTTCGGCGTTATACCAGACAAGTTCAATTTAATTCACTTCCCCGTCATATTTGCACAACTCTTTACATAACCCATTTTCCGGGGTTACGTCAATGGGGTTCTTCTTTGTTCTTTTTTGCCGACTGTGTCCACAATGTCGCATATTATTCCACTTATACTTCCATCTAGTCGCATTATATTAATCAAAGAAATGGGGGCGGCGCGGCGTGGCTTTCCTACAGCGCCACCTAACTTCTGTCGGGTGCATTACGATATTAAAGTGTAATACGCTCTAGAACGTTGTAGATGGCGGCACTTATGTAACCTCCATTTGTTTGATTAACAATCGGATAAAGTAAATGAACTCGCTTTTCTAAAGACACCGGTTCGTTTGTACTTTGTAGCAATTTTTTGAAATTGCTTGCAATTTTTTAAAGCTGTTTTTTTATTTATAGAAAAACGTTAAAATGAAATTTGACGATTGTTTTCTATTATGTACCGCCATGGTATAAGAAAGTCGTGTGTAGTCATCAGAAAGTATTCTGATCCCTAGTAATCCTACCAGATCAACAAGTGGTCTACTGAATTAATTCAGTCTTCCTGTGGCGACTGGAGGTAAATAACCGGCGATATTTTACCCACTTCCCAATGTCCAATCGAATTTTTGTATGTGGACATATTTCCGGATTTCCGTCCGATGTGGACAATGAATTATTCAATCAACAAAATTAAAAAATCTGGAAAAGTTTCAACATGAAAATAATCTTCAGTGCAATTTTTTTTATAAAGTTTGGATATTAAATGTTTTTTTACATAAAATTATTTTTATATTTTGTATTTTAACCCTATATTTTTTCTTAATGATAGTGAAAACATTTTATGGTCTCACATAAAAAAAATCTGATGTGGCCAGGCACATGACTTTATCATACAATATATAAAATTAATAGTTTAGCTGCATGAGAATCTATTTGACTGAGATAAATCGTGTTAAAATTAAACTAGTTAGCCAGGATTTGACAGAAATTTTGATAGTCAATAGTATCAATCGAAGGTATTGTCAAAGCATCAGCATTTGACACTACCTACTGTCATCAGAATAATAGTTGTTTATCTCACAAGTGCCGAAAGTACGGAATAGCAGAACGAGCGGTGATGCGGCGCGTCACCGATGGCGGAGCGTCGTCGTCGCATGTGAGCGAGTCGCGCTATGTAGTTTTCGGCAGGAGTGACATCAACGTTTTTTGTATTGCTTTTTGAGAAATACGTATTTAAAAAAAAAACAATAATGGTTATATTTCGGTATAGAAACTGTTAGGTTGATACCACTTCTACGAAATGTCAAGTTTAAAAAGCTAATTCAAATTCTGACAGATTTATATTCGTTCATGACACTGTAGATGACGTTCCATGCGGTTCTCCAAGTGTGACAGCGTGGTGACAGCCATAGACATTTCTGTGGTGACAGCACAAAAAAAATATTTGTCAAAATCCTGGCTACTATGCAGTTTCATATCAATGCAGATGCGACCGATCTCGATCAAATAGAATTTGCTCTTGCAGCTAAACTATTAATTTTACCAAAAAATGTCATAGGCATAAATTATTCAAAATTTCCTCTGCTTTAATTTATTATTTAACTATTTTGCAGAAATTACAGAAATGGCGGCTAATCTGCAAAATCCTTGAAAAAGGCTTAGAATAAACTACCAGTTCCTTTGGACTCTTTTGAACCAAAAGCTTTTCAGCTCTAAGTTTAGTCATAAAACTTCTAAATATGAACTTTTGTCCTGATACCTTTAGTAGTTTCTCCGGAATCGTCGTCACAAAAATCGAGTACACACATACACACACACACACACACACACACATACACACACACACACAGACATTTTTTTGTACCTTGGTCAAAAATGTTCAGGGGACCCAAAAAGACCTATTTCCGCTAAAAACTCAATTTTTACTTTATCATACGCAGTATGTAAAGTATTGTAATCGTGCCGAAAAAAAAAATTGGGATTTTAGCGGAAATAGGTCTTTTTGGGTCCCCTGAACATTTTTGACCAAGGTACAAAAAAATGTCTGTGTGTGTGTGTGTGTGTGTGTGTGTGTATGTGTGTGTGTACCCGATTTTTGTGACGACGATTCCGGAGAAACTACTAAAGGTATCGGAACGAAAGTTCATATTTAGAAGTTTCATGACCAAACTTAGAGCTGAAAAGCTTTTGGTTCAAAAAGGTCCAAAGGAACTGGCTATTTTCTCTTACCATTTTTCAACGATTTTGCAAATGAGCCGTCATTTCTGTAATTTCGTCAAAATAGTTAAATAAAAAATTAAAGTAGAGGAAATTTTGAATAATTTATGCCTATGATATTTTTTGGTAAAGATAATAGTTTAGCTTCAAAAGCAAATTCTATTTGATCGAGATCGGTCGCATCTGCATTGATATGCAACTACATAGTAGCCTGGATTTGACAATAATTGTTTTGTGCTGTCACCACAGAAATGTCTATGGCTGTCACACTCGAAAACAGCTGATTTCATCAGAGGTCGGAGAACCGCTATGGAACGTTGCCGCTCTAGTGCGGCAAAGTAAAAAATACAAAATTCAAATAAAATAAGATCATCAATTTGATTGTTTGTTAATACGAAATATCAACCCTTTGTTATTATATCTAATTGTAAAAACGATAAATTGAGAAAATTGTAAATAAACAAAAAAATCTACAGTGTCATGAACGAATATAAATCTGTCAGAATTTGAATTAGCTTTTTAAACTTGACGTTTCGTAGAAGTGGTATCTAGCATTTTTTATACAGAAATATAACCATTTTTTTTATTTTTTTAGATACGTATTTCTCAAAAAGCAACACAAAAAACGTTGATGTCACTCCTGCCGAAAACTACAATACCTACTATTGATACTATTGACTATCAAAATATCTGTCAATTCCTGGCTAACTAGTTTAATTTTAATGCAGACAATATTTATCTCTATCAAATAGATTCTCATGCAGCTAAACTATTAATTTTATGTTTTGTATGATAAAGTCATGTGCCTGGCCACATCAGATTTTTTTTTTCGGCATGATTACAATACTTTAGCATACTGCGTATGATAAAGTAAAAATCGATAAAGAGCAAAGAAAACTTGTATGTAATAAACTATGTAATAAACATAATAACAAAATACGAAAGGGGGCATCTCTCATGTAACTTCTAAACAGGTTTCGTCCAGGTACCCTTAGTAGTTTCTCCGGAATCGTCGCCACAAAAAAGGGTACACACACAAAGAGAATTTTTTTACCTTCGTCAAAAATATTCAGTCGACCCAAAAGGATAAATTGCCGCTAAAATCTTTTTACCACATATTACGCATTTCTGACATTCTGACAATAGTGGCAGCTGCCCCCCCTTGTATTTTGGTATTATGCTTATTACTCTTTCCCTTATGGACACTAGGGTGGTTATTTTTATTTAGAAAGCACCTCCATATCCAAAAAATCTGATGTGGCCAGGCACATGACTTTATCATACAATATATAAAATTAATAGTTTAGCTGCATGAGAATCTATTCTATTGAGTTAAATCTAGGTATTGTCAAAGCATCAGCATTTGACACTACCTACACTACGTCATTAGAATAATAGTTATTTATGTCACAAATGCCGAAAGTACGGAATAGCGCGACGAGCGGTGATGCGGCGCGTCACCGAAGGCGGAGTGTCGCCGTCGCATATGAGCGAGTCGACATCAACGTTTATTGTGTTGCCTTTTAAGAAATACGTATTTAAAAAAAAATAAATGATGTCTGTATAGTAAATGCTAGGTTGGTATCACTTTGACGAAACGTCAAGTTTAAAGGTGCGTTCCGATTGGTAGGTAATGGTAGCTAATGGCGGTGGTAGAATACGAAATTATAGTATTTCTTACATATCGTGATAATGACACATATTAGTTTGCATGTACATAAACATGAGTCACTATCAATTTTCTATTGGAAATACTATAACGGCGTCTGCTACCACTGCCATTGTCACTAATGAAAACGCACCTTAAAAAGGTAATTCAAATTCTGACAGATTTATATTTGTTCATGACACATCCATACCAACATACTATACTAAAATAAAAGTATACTCATCGCTATACTTTATTTATAATTTTCTCAATGTATCGTTTTTAGAATTAGATATAAAGACGGGTTGATATTTCTTATCAACAAACAATCAAATTGGTGATCTTATTTTATTTGAAATTTGTATTTTATAATTTTGCGCACTACAGCGGCACGTTCCATAGTGGTTCTCTAACCTCTAATGAGATCAGCTGTTTTCCAATGTGACAACACAAAAAAATATTTGTCAAAATCCTGGCTACTATGTAATTTCATATCAATGCATATGCGACCGATCTCGATCAAATAGAATTTGCTCTTGAAGGTAAACTATTAATTTTACCAAAAAATGTTATAGGCATAAATTATTCAAAATTTCCTCTACTTTAATTTATTAATTAACTATTTTGTCGAAATTACAGAAATGGCGGCTCATTTCCAAAATCCTTGAAAAAGGCTTAGAATAAACTAAAAAGCTAAACTATTAATTTTACCAAAAAATGTCATAGGCATAAATTATTCAAAATTTCCTCTGCTTTAATTTATTATTTAACTATTTTGACGAAATTACAGAATTGGCGGCTGATTTCTAAAATCCTTGAAAAGGGCTTGGAGTAAACTCCCAGTTCCTTTGGACCCTTTTGAACCAAAAGCTTTTCAACTCTAAGTTTGGTCATGAAACTTCTAAATATGAAGTTCCGTGCCGATACCTTTAGTAGTTTCCCCGGAAATGAATTAACAAAAATTGGGTACACACACACACACACACACACACACACACACACACACACACACACACACACACATACACACACACACACAGACATTTTTTTGTACCGTGGTCAAAAATGTTCAGGGGACCCATAAAGACCTATTTCCGCTAAAATCTCAAAAACATTTTTCGGCACGATTACAATACTTTACATACTGCGTATGATAAAGTAAAAAGTGGACACCTTTTCTTTCAAATTTTTGAATTCTAATGTTGCCTTTGGAGGCCTCAAATTTACATGGGAAGAAGAAATTTTTTGTTTTTTTACAGGACTTACAGGACTTGTAGAGGACTTTCCAAGGAACAATTTCACCTATTATACATATGGATTTGCCGCCCCCAATCCACCCGACAGTGCCCTGAAAACTACCCAAATGAAAAAATGTACATTTTTCAGAAAATTGACCGTACTAATCATTTTATTATCTTTTTTCTCATAGAAATCATTACTATAAGTCACGTGGAATGTTTATAAACATTTGTCAGTTAATTTCCATTTGTTTAAACAAATTCTGTTTAAATAATTAGTTTTTCTCGAAAATCCGTCTGAATTCTGTTTTCTGAGTTCCAAATGGCAGTTTATTACCTTAGATGGACATTATTCATTAAACAATTTGTTCCTATTGTTTAGACAATCAATTATAATTCATTTTCAACTTTTTTTCTAATTATGGTATAAGGTTGGCGTATTATAATTAGAGTACAGGGAACAGTTTCCAGCCAGCAACAAATTAACATTATCTTGCGACACACAGTGGTAGGAAATCAGAATAAGAAATGGAGAAAGAAATGTGATTAATACAATTTCTTGTTTTTAGGAAATTTAATATTCTAAAAATAAATGTAACTCCCCAATTTCCCAAAAAAAAAATCATTTCAAATCAATTTTTTCGACTAAATTATATTGAAAACTAATAATATTTTATTATTTAGACAATGGAAATCATCCCAAACTATAAATGCTGTCACTTGAGAATAACAGTCGACCAGACCGGTCTACAAAAATATTTTAAGTTAACTTTCTAATCAAAAGATGTTTAAACAAATGGAATTTGTTTAATCAAATGTGGGTTTATTAGATAATATAGATAATAGGTTTGTTAGATATCTCGAACATGAAATTTATAAGTTAATTTCACAAAAAAAAATCAGAATTTTCTAGCAAATTAGAAAAGAAGTTGAAGATGAATAATAATTTATTGTTTAAACAATAGGAAGACATTTTTAAGGAATAATATCACTGTAACATAATAATTTGCCATTTCGAACTCAGAGAACAAAATTCAGACTGATTTTCGAGAAAAATAAATTATTTAAACAACTAGAATTTAGAAAATAAATTGCTTCCGAGAATTTATTTAAACAAATATAAATTAACTGACAAATGTTTTAGGTCAAATTCTTTCTTGGAAAGTCCTGTACAACTCCTTAAGTAATCTTACGCTTTCCCAAACTCCGAACAATTATTGGAATTTACCAAACAATCTCTTCTTCCGATGCATTTTCCCATGTAAATTTAAGGCTTCGACAAGCACAGTTAAATCAAATTTCAACAAAAAAATACGTGTCAATTTTTTTTGTTTCTGGAAACGATTTGAGGGGATCGTTGCTTTCTAACAACACAAACATTTTTGCAATGCATTTTTGAGCCACCCTAGTGGGCACCCTTCTCCCATACAGCAAACTAAAGTTAGACAACTGCCCCCCTTCCGATTGAGCTGGATACGCCCATGAAGGTATGTTCTGTTTTTTTTTTCTTCTTAAATATAGTGGTTATTTAACCGCAAGCCCTCCAATATAGGAGTTTGCGGTTTAAGAACCACACTCACACATAATATAATGCTATATGCTATCAGACGTAATTTCCTACATCATACAGGGGTATTCGAATATCAACATTCCCGTCGTTAATGATTCTTAATTCCGTCAATACTATAGTTTAATATATTGACAAAAACGTCTTTCCAACAGTTTTTGAAAACTCATAAACTTATTCTAGCGATAATGGGCTAAAAATGGCAAAAAGAAGTACCCCTATATTGGGGCGCTTGTTGTTTGAAAGCCACTGTACCGCCATGGTATAAGAAACCACATAAGTGGTAAATAACTTTTTGTGTACAAACATATTATAAACATTATTTTTTTACAGAAGATAAAATTACGAAATCGTCAACGTGTTTTCGTAATGCATTTTATTTGTCATACTCACAGGATTTAATTGAATGCTTCTATAGGTAAAAAAAAACTTACTACATAGTGAGCATGAGTCATTAATAGAGAAGTAAGTACTATATGTAAGGTAAACGCTCCAAATTCAGACAGATTAGGGAATTTTTGTTACATTTGTAACTATAGAATTTATATTTATGTGGTGATAATGACTATGACAACTTTTTTTAAACAAACATTTCCTTCTAAAGTTATCTGGCTATTCATTTTTAACGAAAATTGACCCTAATTCCGACACAAAGCGTATATATTGATCCGAAATTAGACAATTTAGTGAACCTAATTCAGACAGTGCTCCTAAATCAAACACTTGTGGTACATTATTCCGACAAATATAAACGTTCAAGTGAATATTAAGTGTTTAAATATCGGTAAAAATGATTTATTATTAACGACTGTTTAACATTTATGTTTTACAATTTTTAGCTTTTTCTTCTGTTCCGCTTTCGCTTCCTTTCTTATTTATCTAGGATAATTTTCTTTTGTGCTTTCTTCTTTTTTATTAACAAATATTCTGTCCAAGCACTAGATAATTATGTTACAGAAGAACATAAATAGAATAATGATTTTTTAATGGAGATGGCGTTTCAACTGTTATCACCAAAGGTGGTGTAGTAATGCCAAAATCGCTACATTTTGCTGCTAGTGTAATAATTAGGGTTTATTGATGTCCGCCATTCAGACACTCATGTCGAAATTTGGACAATATGCGTATAATTAATTGTAATATAGCGAACAATGTAAAATATGTTATTTTTGTGTGTAAAGACAGCAATAGAGCCATATGGATTACTTCTAAACATGTACACAATTCCGACACACTCATCTAATATAAGGACGTGCTATATTTATATTTACCTAATTCCCACACCGAAATTTGTAAATAATAGTGGTTAAAAGAGTAGTTCAATACGGTGTATTGTTATGAAAATATAAAGCATTTCTAGTCAGCCTAAATAGATATTATTAGAATTTTCTTAATTACTGTTATTCTGTAGCGATGTAAAAAGAAGTCGAATTGCAGTTACCTTATAAGGAAAAAATTAACTTTTAGCATAACATTCAATTAGCAAGATCAGTCAAACTTTTAGGTTACATTCTGACCGTTAGAGCATTGGTAGAAAAAGAAACTATTGTGGGTTGATAGGTGTAATGTCAACTCAACAAGTCGGATGACCTAAAATAAAGTTCTATGTTGTAGATTTCTTATTTTATCCTACTACACAGAAATATGTCGGACTTTAGGTCAGTGTCTGAATTTGGGACGTTTATCTTACCTAAGTCGACTTGGTGTACCACCTGTCCGGGCCAAGTCCAAAGATGTCCAACAGGTTATTTTTTTTAAATTTTGTTTGTATGAACATGATGCCGATCAAGCAAATCTCATATTATACTTCAAATCAGGGACATGAACTGACTCTAAATCGGCTCTTAACCCTGGTCGCTGAATCACTGTTCCTCAGTGTTATCAATAAATGATAAGATAATATTTGTTTACATATTTTAGTTTTTTTATGTATGTGTCATAAACGTAAGTCCAAAGGACGTTGCGAAAATAATCAAGACAAACCTGAATCCAAAGAAGGCACCTGGATATGATCTTATCACAGGAGAAGTTCTGAAGCAATTACCTAAGAAATGTATAGTTATGCTGACGTATCTAATAAATGCATCGTTCGGATTAAAATACGTCCCACATGCCTGAAAAGTAGCAGAAGTTATCATGGTACCACAACTAGGCAAACCACCGAACGAGGCCAAATCATATCGCCCAATCTCACTGTTACCAATGATATCGAAGCTCTTTAAAAAGTTGCTTCTAAAGAGAATGAAACCTATCATTGAGAGAAAGGAACTAATTCCTAATCACTAATTTGGTTTTAGAGAAAAGCATTCCACTATAGATCAAGTCCATAGAATAACAGATATAGAGAAAGCATTAGACGAAAAGCTTATTTGCTCAACAATCTTTCTTGATGTGACACGAGCTTTCGATAAGGTTTGGTACGAAGGATTGATACACAAACTAAAGAGTATGCTACCTTTACAATACGTCGAGCTGCTAACATCCTATGTATCTGATAGACTATTCAGAATAAAACAGATCGATGAATACAAGGAACTAAAAGAAATAAAAACTGGTGTACCCCAGGGTAGTGTATTGGGACCAGTCTCTATCTACCATATACAAGTGACCTACCACAGCTGGGAAATGTAACATTCGCCACATTCGCAGATGACACGGCTCTAATGGCAGTGGGATCAACTATTGGAGAATTTACTAGGAATCTTCAACAAGCGATTAATAAAATTTATTAATGGACCAAAAAATGGAAGACCAAGCTCAACGAACTGAAATCTGTCCACATTAACTTTACAAACAAAAGAATGGAGGACATACCTCATGTCAAGATTAACGACGCCAGTTCCATATGCGAACACTGCAAAGTATTTGGGTATGACACTGGATACAAAACTAAGGTAGAAAGAACATGTTAAGAAGAAGAGAGTAGAGCTTGGCCTCAAATATAGAAAGCTGTACTGGCTTCTGGGAAGAAACTCTCAGTTGTCAGTACAAAACAAACTACAAGTATACAACCAAGTACTAAAACCGATTTGGTTATACGGCATCCAGCTTTGGGGTTGCGCGAAAAACTACAATATACAAGGAATCCAGACTTTCCAAAATAAAGTACAAAGGAATATGGTTAACGCTCCTTGGTACATACGGAATAGTGACCTGCATCGTGATCTCGGTGTCCCACAAGTCATCCAAGAGATAAAAAGATTCGCCACTAAGCATGAATCTCGCCTAAGCCATCACGTCAACGTAGAGGCCATGCAGCTACTGGACAACCAGAGTTTAGTGAGAAGACTAAAAAGAACTAAACCCTTCGAACTAGTGAACCACTGAAATGTGTAAAAAGCAGAGCACAGTGAGTGAAGTGTGCTTCTTGTTAAGGACAAAGACAATATAGGACATCAGTGGATAGCCTATTAGAGACAAGTAACTAGTTTTAAGAATTCAGATTTAAATTGATGGTTAATCTTTTAGATTAGTTTCAATATGATAAGCACTAGCCTATTAATAAAAAAATACGACTACGATTTCTGAAATCTAAATTAAACCCTCACCAATTTTTCCAGCCAGATCTGATGCATTATATCATTCAGCCACAAATTTAAACCACATAATTATTTAAAAAAATACTTACAAAATCTTGGGTTTAAATGCAGCGGGACGTTTGGATGCGGCCAGAGTTGCGGACCATCTTGTAAATTAACGTAAAAATTCTGCGGCAATAACTTTATCCTACCGCAAACTTCCAACTCCCATCCAACTTGGAAACGATGCGACAACTTGCCTAAGTATGGCATCTTCTATAAAATTAAATGCAATCTTCAAAGAAACATCGACAACAAACAAACAAACAAACAAATAATAACCTACCAATTGCTGGGGTAACTTAGTATTGAGTGTTATTAGTTCGAAATGAGGAACTTCCTCCGGGTACGATGTTAATTGCTTGAAATTCACTTCGACATCGTAGACTTGCCCACGTACCTCCATCGCGGCTACGGTAGACAAGGGAACCCTGTAAGTGTAGGAGCACCAATGCTTCCCATTAACGGAGACCATAAATTCGCGCTCAGCTATGAAGACGTCGACCGTGAACGCCGCGCCTCTTTTGAAATCGAATTGCATAACACTGCTGGTTTCCTCCTGTCCCCAATAGCCTCCTATCCTGCAATTCCTCACCACGTACCTCTGTTCCATCCTTGGGTTGAAGTGGAAAGCAATGTCAGGATTCGGCTCCTTCGAGCACAGCAAGTTTATAGAAAACCTACAATGAAAATAGATTTGAATGATTAAACAATTAAAAATGAAACGGAAAGACGATAAAGCTTGACCAGGTATGCAATTTTTTAGATGATTAATGATAGATTTGTTTGCAGTGATCACAAATCCGAGCTCAAAACTTGCATATCATGTCGGGTTCTTGGGCGCTTTAGTTGTTGTTTGCGATGGGCACACCATTGAAAGTTAATCACAATCAAAGATGGCGACATTTGCTTTTTCGATTTTGGTTTCTATTAAGAGGTTGGCAATGATGTCTATTTAAGGCTATATTCTAGTGTAACATTTACAAAAATTAATGATTTTTTATTGCATAATTTATTGCACTACATTTAAAGAATACATTGTAAAAATTTCAGAAAGAAATATGAAATTTTAACGACTGCAGAGCAAAAATACGAGCAGCCCGCCGAAGCCGATTATATCTCGATTATCGGAACCTTTTCTAACCACTTCCAATACGTATGTACATCTATCACACTTATCCTCTTTAAAATGACATATAATTTATTGTGATAAGCTTAATAGTTTTGAAGATATCGATAAAAGTATGAGTTGAACCTTTTCTCGGAAACTTGTTTTGTTGGGTGGTGACACGATTTCGCAAAAACTAACGGGCCGATTTAAAAAGTTTCTTGTATTGTATTCTGGCATTGAATTCGCAAATTGGCTCGCTATCGCGCAAACAAGGATTAAAAAAAATAAATTGTGGAATTGACAGTACCCTTTAGATAAAATTGAGAAAAGATGAGAAAAATGTGATCATTTTTCCTATAAAAAGTTGGATTAATCATTTAAATTTTGATAAAACTGGTATATTCTAGTTTACGTGATAGCCAGTCAATCTGCGAATACAATGTCACAAGAATTTTTTAATTAGGCTCGTTAATTTTGCGAAATCGTGGCAACCAACCAACAAAACAAGGTTCCGAGAAAGCTGCCTTTAAACTATAGACGTGTAACGACATACCCGAAGTTTTAGTTTTGTCCATTCAGATTTTTATCGATACCTACAAAACTATTAACTTTATCACGATAAATGATTTGTCATTTTAAAGAGGATAACTGTGGGTATGTTACAGAAATGAATTTATGAAAAATATGAAAAGATGTACCTATTGGAGGCGGTTAAAGAATGTTTCGAAATCCGAGATATCGGCGGGCCGCTCGAATTTTGGCTGTGGAATCGTTAATTTTTCGAATTTCTTTCTGAACTTTTTACAGTGTATTTTTTAAATGTTGTGCAATCAAAATATGCAATAAAAATTTATTAATTTTTTAAAATGTTACACTAGCATGTACCCTTAGCATGTATACATGTGTATCGTGCTACTTTTACATGTAAGTGATGCTTTTCAGCCGTATTAGGTGAAACCGGTTTCTTGTACGAAAAAAATGCTTATGAGATTTATTGTAGAGTATTAAAAGATCTAAAAATATTATCCTAACCTCACTGTCGTCAGACCAAAGTAACTCCTATTGGATTCCTAGTAAAAACATGCGTTAATTGTATTTGGATTCCATACGTCTAGTTCCATTGGCTTTTGGGTTAAATTAAAAGAAAAATCTCAAAATGAGCAGCTTTATCTTAGTATAACCGCTTTTGTATCTCTTTAGATACACGGAATCCCCATACATTTCCACAAAAAACCAACACCCTACATAAATGGTACGTTTTAGTGACAAGCCAAAAAGAAACAACATATTTTTAACAAAACTCTCTCCTGGTCTGTCCCATTCCCGTCTTTATGCTAGTGCATTAAGATAAAATACATTGCGTTTGCAAATGCGTTACAATACCACGACATACATCTACGAGACAACCTAAGCATTCCCATATAATTTCTGCAAGATATTTTTCGGAAGATATATTGTTTTAGATGTTTAATTTGAAAAAAATGGTTGTTTAAGTTTGAAAATGTGTTATTTGAATTTGGACAGCATGTGTAAGATATAATGGTGAACTAAGCATAATTTTGTTAATCACACGTGAAGCTATTGGCTTCAATAACTCGCAGGAAACTAGCACGTTACAACGGAAATCAACATGACAGTAGTAAAATCAAAATAACTCAAAACTAGTGTAAAACTACACGTAAATACGTGGAGGAGTGTGGAAAATAATGTAGTGCTATAATATTTTATTCATGATTTTATCTCACTGTTAGGTGATTGTCGCCTCTTCTCTGGCCAGTCGCAATTTGTTATAATTCATTTCCGCTATTTTGAACTTTGCAATGTTTACGCCAGATTAGATTAAGCGTCCTTAAAACCCCATAAAAATGATAAAGTAGATTTGGCCCAAAAATTCCATTAATGTTCATTTTCTTGTTTCGTCATGTTAAATTTGGAATTTAACTGCCACATTCGGAAACAGCGTTATTCAAAATCGCGAAGCACCATTTTTGAAGGAGTGATTTCAGACAAGGTATAGGGTAGCTACGTCGGTACTTCATCCCAAAAAATAATGACGCAGACAAGGGATTTTTAGGACTTTTAGTATGTTGTTCAGGGCATTAAATAGAAGGTACACATTGCAAATTTATTTTGTTTCAGGTTTTTGGTCAAATTTGGTCTAAAATGATTGGATTTAAAGCCTTAAGCTCTAAACAAAGAATGTTAAAACAAAGAAATACTTGAGCTAGATAGCTGGAGTGTTTGTAATGTCAAGGAATCTAGCATAACTTAGTTTAAATAAAAATACATACATACAAAAATAAAAATAAAACCAAATCTATCTGTTCCAAAGAATACGCCATACAGAGCATTAAATAATCGACTTGAAAATAATGTAGCATAAACTAAGTGGGAAACCCACAACATATTAAAATGCAAGTAAAAGAAAAGTCATCATAACACGCGTACTGCATACAAAGTAATGTTAAAAGGACTAAAAATAGTAATTACGTATATAGCTAATGATTTTAATAACATACATACTAATAACGTACATAATAACAGCAAGGAAACACGATTAAATCTTAGAAACGGCTTAAACGACCCAACCTTCCTTGATAGATTTTATATCTCTCGTATTAAAAATTAGTATTATATAATATTGTATTTTTGTTTCAGGTTAGCCTGTTAAGTATTGTAATTAAAATCAAATTTAGTACAGAAAGTACGCACTAAAACTCACAATTACAACGTACAATTTATCGTAAAACAAGTATGAATCATTTGACATTTCCTAATCGTAAAAAAGTACCTACTTCCGCTAAAATCCCTTTTTTTTCGGCTCGATTACAATACTTTACCGTACTGCGTATGGTAAAGTAAAAATAATTTTGTCCACGAATAATGCTCTGCCTACTAAAATATGAATCGACAGGTATAACGAATTTCCAATTTGTGAATTCAGAGCAAATTAATATTTCCAAAAGGGCAAACTTCATCGAACAGAGCAATAATAAACGCGCGGCTGGTCCGGCGTTAATTATTTAAGTAAAAATAAAAGCACGAATGAATTAATAACACAAAATTTTGACGCCGATAATTCTATTAGCGCGTTGAAAATGCATGAGTTTATGCCCAAAACGCAGACGCTGGAACATTTTTGTTTCCGCGCGTCGCTCCAAATATTTTCAGTTGGATTATTTCAACTTCATTAAAAATTGAAATAATTACCTGCCAAAAGCATAGTAGATAATATATATATGCATACATACATACATACACGCATATACATAAATGTACGTAGTGGTTCTAAAATTTGCGACATGAAAGCGATAGCAAAATCAAACAATACTCGGTGCTGTATTATAAATACACTCTTGGTAGGGATGGTTGGTTTTTAAAAACTGAATTTTTGTGACAGTTGAAACCCCGTTTTTGTATTTAAAAAAGGGTTAAATCCCAATTTACAATTACAGTTAATACGTAAAAATAATAAGGTATTTGATTAAACAATACCACTTTGTCTTTGAAAAAATACAATTTTGTACATATTATTCATTTCTTGTATGCAAACTGACTTCGAAAAATATACGTTTGTCCCATTTTTGTTAAAATTTCTTCTTGCAGTCACTGTCATTATGAGTAACACTTTTCATATGCAACTATTTTTAATTTCTTTTCTTTAATATTCTTTAAAATAAGCATTTTGAAATATAAACCAAACAAATAAAAATAAAATACATGTAAAAATTCAATTTGTAAATGAAAGTGTAAGAAACGCAATTAAAAATAACTCAAATAAAAGGAATAACCAAAAAAGAAACAAAAAAAAATATATAAAACTTTTATTGGATTTTATTAATTTTTATTGGAAGTAAATTTAATTTTGAACTAAAAATCGAATTATTGGCTTTTCTAATTCCTTAAGAAGTTCGAGCCTTTAAAACAACAATTTTGTTAATGATTCATACGGCTGTAATTTGCTAACGAATGAAAAAAATCTGATGTGCCCAGGCACATGACTTTATAATACCATATATTAATAGTTTAGCTGCATGAGATTCTATTTGTTCGAGATGGGCCACGACTGCATTACAATAAAACTACTAGAACTAGACAGATATTTTGATTATATTTACAGTATGTAATGTCAAAACATCAGCATTTGACACTACCTACTGTCATTAGAATCACAATATCTGACAAATCCTGGCTAATTAGATTTAATACTATAGTGTTTTAATGTAGTACGGGCGATCTCGATGAAATAGAATTTGCTCATGCGGCTAAACTATTAATTTAACCAAAAATGTCATAGTCATAAATTATTCAGAATTTCCTGTACATTAATTTATTGTTTAATTATTTCGAAATTCCAGAAATAGCAGCCTATTTCAAAATATTTCAAAAATGCTAAGACTAAACCTCCAGTTCCTTTGGATCCTTTTCAACAGAAAGCATTTCAGCTCTAAGTTTCGTCATGATGTTTCAATATTGTTTCACATAGCGTCCGTGCGCACGTGCTTCTTCTCCTCATCGCATTTGCGTGTTGAATTGCCGTTTCGCAACCGCTCACGACAGTATAAGACAATGACAAAAAGTTTCAAAATATCCTGGCTACCTACTATTAATGCAGACACGATTTCGATCAAATAGAATTTGCTCCTGCAGCTAAACTAATAATTTTACCAAAAAATGTTAGAGACATAACTTAAACAAAATTTCCTCTACTTTAATTTATCATTTATCTATTTTGACGAAATTACAGAAATGACGGCTCATTTGCAAAATCGTTGAAAAATGCTAAGAGTAAATAGCCAGTTCATTTGGACCCTTTTGAACCAAAAGTTTTTCAGCTCTAAGTTTGGTCATAAAACTTCTAAATATGAACTTTCGTCCCGATACCTTTAGTAGTTTCTCCGGAATCGTCTCCACAAAAATCGGATACACACATACACACATACACACATACACACATACACACATACACACACACATACACACACACAGACATTTTTTTGTACCTTGGTCAAAAATGATCAGGGGACCCAAAAAGACCTATTTCCGCTAAAATCTCAATTTTTTTTTCGGCACGATTACAATACTTCATCATACTGCGTATGATAAAGTAAAAAGGCCAATCTGTAGATGAGATTCTATATTTTAACCCATGAAACTTCGAACACATTCGAGTAAGCCGTTTTTAAGAAAAAAAACGGAAGGTAAGTGCTAATTTCAAAGAATTACAACTGCAAACCGGGTACCTTTTTTCACTTCTCTCGCGTTCACGCTTACACCGAGAGAGAGAATATTTTTAAATTCATAAACTTTGTATAGAAATTACTAAGGAACATAACAAACTTCATTTCATTTCTTTTTGATAAGTAGTTTCATAGTTATGAGCCTTCAACCACTAGGGCGAACGCCTAGCAAAGCTGTACTCTTTAAACGCATCTATCTCGAAAACTTAATTTTAGCAGTATGACCCCTTTCTTCCGAGCAGGTTACATATAATCAGGAAGATGACACTTCCTTCGATATACTGACTTTACTTTAGGCACCTGCATATTTTTCCTTGTCAAGAGTTAATTTACTATGAGCACTCTGTATATTCTTAAGGTAGGTACTGTCACTTATGGATCATGCTGTTTAAATGATTGCAAGTAAAAAGCTAACACCAGAAAAGCCACCGCAATCTCGACTGCGACAACGAACAACAGATTTAATAGATGAACAGATGGACAGAGAGATATGATCAATTTGTGTAATTTCATGTTATTCAACTAGTCCAGTCAAATCGTTTCCGAGGGTGCCTGTTCCAGGAAAAAAATATAGAAGTATTCTTTTCTTTTATTCTATATGTATTTCGGGATGCTGAGATCGAATTTCAACTTTGCTACTTCCCACGGATATGGCTTCACAACGAAAATCGCAAAAAACCTCAAAATGTACGAAATATCTTCAGATTTTTGCAAAAAGGTCATAAAACTATGCACTTTTCGACGTAGACCACTATATACAAAAATAAAGTACACTAAATTTCCTATAAAATGCACCCTCAAGTGTATTTTTTTGTTGAATGATTTGGCTGCTAGAGCGCGCGAAAAAATGCCAAATTTTGCTACTTTATGTAATGTGCGTGTAATTACAACAAGCTTACATTCTGATAAAACTACATTAAATTCACTGCAAATTGCACATATTAATCACTTTTTTTGGCCAGACAGTGTAGCCGCGGGTTCGGGTTTATACTTTATGCCACATTACGCAAAACTGTTAACCAAAAATTCCACCAAAAATTCACCAAAAATTGAGTAGGGACCTAAATTATCACTATTTATTCATTACAAACTCTATATTACCTCTTTTTAATGAATACTTAATGTATTAAATACTTTTTAAATAAATCTGCGACGCTTAGTGGTTGAAGGGTCTGGTTTCCCATCTGAAATATGAAAAGGTAAGACAACATTATTAGCAATGACTGCAGTAGATTTACTAGTGAATGCCTCTCTCATCTGCAACCACTACTTGGGGTGCAGGCTCACTGGTGTGCTGTGAAGGCCCAGGGGCTAAACTCTTCATCTGCAAAATGAAAGTAAACATGATGGTGTTTGGGAAACTGCATAAGAATTTTATTAAATTATTAGGTACTAGAGAAGTAGATATTTCAAAAGTGTGCAGCAATGAAAATTATCTTGTATTTTCGATATGTGTTGGGTTTGTGGTGTATCGTTCATTTCGTCCAAATTCTAGTCATCATTAGCGACAGGTTGTTCAGGTTGTTACAACATCCAACAGTATTGGCAAAGCCGGGAGCAATACAGGCCAGCCTTCTTACAACCACAATGCCCTTAGCAGTCTTTCTTGGATTTACAAAAAAAAGCTGAAGCAGTTTGTCAGGTGCAGGGAGCTCGAGGGTGGTGGTGGGCTAAAGACCATATCTGTTCTTCATCCACCCAACTGTATAGGATCTTTCCCAAACCCCAGCCATGCCTGAACTTGGATGTAGACCCTCAGTGAGTGCTGCCTTGTTGCGGCCTCTGTTGGGGGGAGAATGGGGATGTTAGATGTCAGTTTGGGTCCAACTCCAACTTCAGGCGTGGCTGGGGTTCGTGAAAAATCCTATACAGTTGGAGTGTTTCACTTTATTTCTTGTAAATGCAAGAAAGACTGGCAATGGCATTGTGGTTGTAAGAAGGCTGGCCTATATTGCTCCCGGCTTTTCCAATACTGTGGGAGGTTGTAACAACCTGAAAAAATATAAATTTGGACGTAATGGACGACACACCATAAACCCAACACAATTCAAAAATACAAGATAATTTTCATTGCTGCACACATTTGAAATATCCACTTCTCTAGTACCCATTAATTTAATAAAATTATCATGCAGTTTCCGCTACACCATCATGTTTTCTTTGATTTTGGAGATGAAGAGTCTACCCCCTGGCCCTTCACAGCGCACCAGTGAGCCTGCACCCCAAGTAGTGGTTGCAGATGAGAGAGGTATTCAATAGTGAATTCACTGCAGTCATTGCTAATAATGTTGTTTCCCTTTTATATTTCAGAAGCGAAACCAGGCCTTTCAACCGTCAAGCGTCGCTTAATTAAAAAGTTACATAACACATTAAATATTCATTAAAAAGAGCTAATATATAGTTTGTAATAAATAAATAATAATAATTTAGGTCTCTACTGAATTTTTGGTGAAGGGTTCTTGACTTAACTGTTTTGCGTAATGTGACATAAATTATAAACCCGAACTCGCGGCTACACGGTCTGGCCAAAAGAAGTGATTACTATGTGCAAGTTGTAGTGAATTTAATGTAGTTTTATCAGAATCTAAGATTGTTTTAATTACACACACATTATATAAAGTAGAAAAATTTGGCCTTTTTTCACGCGCTCTAGCAATCAAACCATTCAATCAAAAAATACACTTGAAATTGCCTTTTATAGGAAATATAGTGTACTTTATTTTGTATATAGTGGTCTACATCGAAAAGTGCATAGTTTTATGAATTTTTGCAAAAATCTGAAGATATTTCGTACATTTTGAGGTTTTTGCGATTTTCGTTATGAAGCCATATCCGTGGGAAGTAGCAAAGTTGAAATTCGGATTCAGCACCCCAAAATACATACAGAATGAAAGAAAAAATACTTCTATATTTTTTTCCTGACCAGAACACCATTTGACTGGACTAAACAGCATATTCTCGATTTGTGGCATATTAAATACGCACGTTACTACTGATACTCCATCGATAGATTTGCAAGCACTCCGTCTGATTATAATTTAGCGTAATCGTTGGTCTAATATAACCTAGTATCTATAGTAACGACATAATCTATCGCGAAAGCATAAGCAAACTACAACCACCTCTGCAACCATTCCCAAGCCCCATTGCAGCCAACCGACACCAAACACTCACCTTCTACATTTCTTGTGAATTGTTGCTGCCACGCTGATCAACTTCCCAACCTGGACGTCCGTCAGTTCGCAGGTGTAAGGAGCAACCTGCGTAGAATGTACAGAGTCATTGTCACTACCATCAGCATGCTCCACTTTCATCGAGTACAATATTGAGGTCGTCATTCTACGGGGTTTTCTACAGCAAGAACAGACTATCCGTATACGTTTTACCTGTTGACCAATCTTCTCAACACAAGCAGTAACAGAATTTGTAATCGAAATGACAGGTTTCATATGACAAGGAATTTAAGTAAAGTCGGAAATATGCAGTACACATTTTGGTTAATAACGTGTTAGGCGACTTTTTGATGCTGCTGCATATTGGTAGGTCAAGGTGTCATTTCATGAATAAATGCATAAGGATCGAAATGTATAGTAGCAGGTACGACTAAAACAAGTCGCACGCCAAATATGCATGAAATACGACACCTCAGACATTCAATATAACGGTAGGTTAACACTAGGAACTTCTAAGGGGTTTCCAATAAATGAAAATATAACCATTTTTTATAATGTGATTAGTTTTTAGGCTTCTTTTAGGCATTAATCAACAGCACCACGACAGCGTTTGGAGAACACTAATTGTATTTCTTTGAGATTATCAACAGTTCTTGGATTTTACATCGGTACTTCGGGATGTCTTTGTGGCGCTGCACTTTTTGTAAATGATATTACTTAACAATCTTCCTTGCTATTACATACAGCAACTTATACCATCTATCACTTTGACAAGAAAAAGTTCACATCATAGGCCGAGAGCCCGCGACAAAAACATAACCTTATAAAACATCACTAGGAACAATTTATATACATCTGCTATAAAATGTTAGGGAGAAAAGGAAATGCTATTGTCAAATTAAGCACTTCTGGCCGAAACAATGTTTAATTAGGCTAAAATTGTGGATATAAGTACCCTCACAATTGAATAATAATTGTATAATTTGTTTTCACAATAATTATAGAAGTAAATATTTGCTTTCCTAATAACTTGGCGTGCTTAGCCCCATTTGACCGGAAGTACTTGATATACAACCTTGAAAAGGTAGGACAGTTATGGCGGTCTACTAAGTACTTCACTATATTTATTTATAGTTTAGTTCAAAATCATTCAGGTGTTTTCCGTGTTTTGTACTAAAGGGCCCTTCATTTAAAGAAAAAAAAATATGGTCTAACAGTTTCCGGGCATTTCTGGTTTATATAATACTACCGGGATGTTTGATAACAGTAGTGAAGTATTTGTTCCCTTCAACAGGGTTTAGTAAGCACATCCATCCAAATGAGGTTAGGCACACTAAGTTATTATGAAAGTATGACCTGACTATGTGCTTCTTGATGTTTTATATCATTTGTTTTATCGACTTATGTGTCAATTTAATTGTCAAAGTCACCAAGGCCAAATATGCGAAATACGCTGACATAGGTAATCGTTGTGTGTGTTTTTTTACTTTCAATAGGAGCGGGTGTGCTCTGTGATGTACTGAAGTGGAGGAAAGCCGTCCACGATGTGCTACCAAATCCACGCATAGAAAAACAGCTTGGTTATCTGCAATAAGCAGGCATTGTGTTAAATGCACTTAAACGAAGTCTCTTTATTAGTATTCACAGAATATCTCGCATGACCGGTGTATTCTGCAGGTGATATCTTGGGCCTTCCTCTTTTGCGACTACACGGGACATTATTAAAATCCATTGTCTTCAGGGCTACATCTAAAATGTATGTAAATAAGTCTAAAATGCACGCCGACCACTACATCCGCTGTAAAACGTTTTAAAAACACTTTATTCCCATATAAGTAACTGCATTCAAACGAATTTTTGCTTTGTTGCAGATACGACAGTACCTATGGTCTTCTCCAGTGGCGTAACTAGCAGTCAATGGGCCCGTGTGCGAACAGAAACATAAAGAAAAGTTTCGACTGTTTCTGACGAATTCATTGACGAAAAAAATTTTAAACTGACATATTTAAATTGTAGGGAAAAAAGTGCCTTTATAATGTCAAAACGCTTTTTTGATGGGATCACAAATAAAGAAGCTATGATCATAATTAAAAAATGAAATTTTTTGGTTTTTCCAAAATAGATTGGAAACCTTTTGGAATTCAACTGTTTTCTGAACAGATTATGAAAGAGCACATAAGTATGCACTACTTTGTCCATTTAACCAACTTTCTATCTCCAATAATAACAAAAATACTCATACAATCCAACGTTCCGTGAGACACACTGTATAAAGTGTAAGAAACGTATAAACAGTATAAAAAGTCTTAGTGGGCAGTCAAATAAGGGTTTAAGGGTTTCAAAGTATTAAATAAAGTGGGTGATAGCATCTTATTGCAGCCCAGGGGCCCAGAAACTGGTCAGATCTCTTCTTTTAGCCCGAAATCGTATCCCGCGCTCAGAGGGGCTATCAGTTAATTTTTAGAACAATTATGACAAATGCCAACATATCGTCAACTTAAAAGTAAAAGTCACTAACTATAATGTTTACAATTTATTGAAACAGGAATTAATAGTAGCCATATGCATATAAATGTGAATCTTATACGAGGAGGCGATGACTAAGTGTTCTAAGTTGTCTAAAATCCATTAAATCTCTAGAAAATTACATTATATTTACTGGTATTCCTTCTTAAAGTCAAGTTTTCGTAATTATTAGATTTTAGTTAGTGACTTTACATGCCGACGATCTCATATTTTTCGCGAGACCTAACAAACACCCGGCCGGCTCCAATGGGCCCCCCTGGCTCGTGGGCCCGTGTGCGCCGCACACCTCGCACACCTGCTATTTACGCCACTGGTCTTCTCCTTATAAATTGTGCCGCCTCCTTTCTTCCAAATATTCACATTAAAGTCTTCCTTTTCAACCTCTTCGTCAGTAATTCTCCTCGTCTCACAACTATTCGCAGCTTTTGGTCTAACAAGGTTTTTTTTGTGCCTGGATTTTGTTACGCCGGATAATAGCATAGACGGCACATGGTCCTTTATGGCACCTGAGATTCTAGTCGCCTTCAACAGCTCCACGTTGACGTTTGTGTGTCCCCAGATAAACAAACCTATGCTTTATCAAACTTACTGGTACCATAACTCGTACCGACCTCGAATTTGCTGCCTTCTTCTGCGCCCCATATTCTCAGCTTGCTGTTTTCCGGATTTATTTTATTTGTTTGCTGCCTATGCCATGCTTCTCATTGCTGTTACCTGTTATATGTTATCAGCAAACATTGCCACAGTATTGCATTCTAGTTTTGGGGGATTAAAAAACTAACCTGCGTTATAGTACTACTTTCTTTCCCGTTCGGTGTTTACATACACATTTTCTTGCTTGACTGTAAAGTAGTTGTCAGTTAGATGAGATTTGATGATGTTGGTTATTCAAAGTGATTGGTTAATAGTAGAGATACAGCACACCACAGTAGCTACTAGCAAGCTTCTTTGTCCTATAAGGGTATTCATTTGTGATAGAAGCAGAAGATTCGTCTTGCTCATCAAATTCTCGGAAATTCTTGTTGGCCCAACTGCCATTACCTTTTCTGATTCGTAGAATGTGCACCTTGGCTTATTTATTTTCCAGTATCATAGAACGTTGGGTGTGTAGTTTTTATATCACGAAACGGCTGTCGAAGTGGGTTTTTAAATGTATGTCATATTGTCTAATGTATATTGCCATCTAATGTACTATCAATACGAAGATTTAACATTTGCTGTCTCGTGAAAAAGTAACCATCAATGTAGGTAGGTTAATTTGATTACATCACAGTAAATTCATAATCTTCGTAGCCAGATTAATACGGAATTAAAGTAAGTTATCTAATAATTAACTTTACTCGTGTTTAGTTTGTGAGTGTTTATATAGGAGAACTACTGGATAAATTGGTTCTTGACGATGGGTAGCAGGTTTTGCATAGAGGTTGCAGACTGGTAGCTTTGATGAAGCCATACGTCACAGGAATATTGCAGCTAGAAAGGACTTACCGTGAGAAGATCGATAAGGAAATATAACTAGGTCTGGAGAAGGACTCATGAGTCGGCAGACACAAGTAGAAGATACTTATACAGAAGGGCGGGCCGATTTTTTTTTTAATTTTTAAATTCCACAATTAGCAGTCATGGTTGTGGGTTAATGAATTACCTAAAGAAAACACCTAATTTAATTTTGACGTTTTGAACTGCCGCAAAGGCTTTAAAATTATTTTAATTTTTGATATTTCTGTTATTTTGTGTTTGTTTTTTAAATATGATATAATTCGGGAATGTGCAATCATGGAAAAGGTGTGAGTTAATCAATTAAATAAAACACCTAATTTATTTTTTGTATTTTCGTGTTTTGAACTGCCGCAAAGGCTTTAAAATTAATTTATTTTTCATATATTTTTATTTTTTGTTTGTTTTTTAAATATGACATAATTCTGGAATGTGCAATCATGGAAAAGGTGTGACTTAATAAATTACATAAAACACCTAATTTAAGTTTTTGTTTCATGTTAACCAAAGGTTTTAAAATTATTTCAATTTTTTATATTTTTACGTGATTTTTGCGTACGTATCTGCAAAACTACTTGTTTATAAATAAAAAAATATAATCGTTATTATTTTTATTGTTTAATTGGCTCATTATCATTTCAATTATCGTTAAGCAGAATTTTTGTCATTCATCAAAACCGACCAAACACGTTTCAGTATAAATTATCTAGTCACAATTGAACAGATAAGTTTCCAAAACAACAAGAAAATATGTACCTACATATATTCTAATCCAAATATATAATAATAAATACGCATATATGTTACATAAAAATGATCTAATTATGTATAATATTTTATATTGTTTATTTGACAATTTTCGAATATTTTTACAAACTTATAGCCACCTAGCTTGATAAAAAGTTATCTTTTCGTTGTCTTATTGTTAAAAATTGACGCTTAATATGTTTTTGTGTTCATAATGTCATTCCGATTGAAAATATCACACAACATATCTGAAAAATATATAATTTTTTGTCTATTAGCTTGTTTTGTCTTCTTCAAATTTCATTCGTCCACCGTCATAAATAAAAAAATTGGTGTGCCAATGGCGTGAATAATGAATATGCGCTGCAGGTTGCAGAAGTTAATGCACATTATATTCTTTCTAGGCCACATAATATTATTTCCATTGCGCATTATATTTTTTTCATGGTACAATTTAGATTATTGAATGCGCTTATAATATTTTAAATGCTGGTTCATTTAAGCTTTTGGAAATATATATTTTCAATGGATAAGTATTTTTAAGCTGCTCATGATTCTATAGAGGTAACGATGGTATTGCACACTTATTTATTTACTTAAGTGTACAAATATATTATAAAAGACACATTTATATAAATTTATTGCACATTTCTTTTTTTAATGACCTGTCACTTTTTGCATTTGTAAAATATTTATTGTATCGTTAAAATATTTTTTGTATTGGAAAAAAAAATTTATCAAATGCTTACCTACAAACAATGAATGCAAGTTTTATTTTATATATTGCGCATATAATTTGTACTGAATATAATTTATAAGATTTGGGTCTATGTTGCAAAGAGATATCAATGAATTAAGAAATAAAACCGTCTTCGACTTTGCAAATAGTATTAAACAATAATAATATTGCGTCTTAAGTCTAAGAGGTTTCTATTTCCTAATTTATAATTTATAAGCCATGTAATTTATAGGTCGTAATAAATGCTATAATAATGCTATTCTCTTTATTCATTTTATTACTTATTATTATTAAGAAATACTGAACAAATAAGTAAAGAAAAATAAATCTTATTTGTTATCAACTAACAGTCTTAATCAACAATAGAGATAACAAAGTACCTACATACCTTATAGTAATGAACAAATATTTTGTATTCTTTGATGTATATTTAAAACAAGTGTACTGCTAATGAGTCGAATGACAATATGCACTTATTTTTTCACATATTGATAACAAGCTATGAAAATTAAATTCCTAATCGCAGGAATTTATGGCAGTTTGTACAAAAACGATAACGTGGTCAAATTGCGTAATTAGTAAATTAACTATAACGTTAATAACAATGAAGACTGCCGTCACTATATGAATCACACCTGGGCGTTGCATTATAATAATTACAATGCTAAATACAAACGTAAAAAATGTTTCGTCATAGGTTATTATTATTTTGATAAAACATGACCTAACCGAACCTTGCTAAAAATATCAAGTAATCTGTTATCGTTCAAAAATAGATATACCAATTTCAGAGTATACTTTACCACCACCAAATTAATTATTTCAATATTATTTAATTATTTACCACTAACATGTTCAGCGTTTATAATCTCTTCGTCTTCCTGCCGATTGTATCCATTTTCATTTGTCTTGGACTTTTTGCAACAACACCAACAGCACCCTTTTTTACCGTCAGTTTCCACCATTTTTCCCCTATCGGCCAGAGCTATTAATAGCTATTAACTAGTTATTAATTCAGTCACTTTAACTACGGAAATGTACTCTCTCACACGACTAAAACTACACTGTCCGCAAATACTCCGATTAAATTTCAAATACACGAGTTTATAAATACAACTTATGACCTCTATCGTTTCTGGTGGTTACGTTGTCCGTTTTGAATACAAATCGGACCCACAATATCGCAGTGTCGTTTTCGTCCACACAGTACGCAATACGCCAGAATTCCAGACATGTATGTATGTATGAGATTGTGATAATTAGCACAGACCAGTCACCACTTCGTGGCTGATGATTTGTGGTTTATAGGTTAAATCACGGTGTAAAGCGTGAAATTTGCCAAATCGACTGATAACCGCCAATTCGGAAGTGATTTCATATCGCAATTAACTCAAAATTGATTACCAGACACGCCGGCTCTTAAAGCCGCATTATAATTGCCTACCGATATATAATGATTAGTTAATTGATTGGATGCCTGATTTGAGGTTAATTTAAAACGCTATGTTTACGTCAAACGTCAACGATGTAAATACACCTGAAGATAGCATATAGCGGCTATCTAGAAGAGTATTTTATGTTGTAAAGGTTGGCAAGCTTTCAATTTAAGATTCAAAATCTTGGAGCAAATCCAGAATAAGATCTAATAAATTTATGCAATATACTTAGCTATCCGTTTATTGATTGTTGAGATGGTTACAAGTATTATTTATTTAATGAAATAATTTGTTAATGCATTGTTAATACCAATACAATGAATAATACAGTGCATTATTAATTATTATACAGCACACCTGCGCATTTTTTGTTTTTGCAGGTGTGCTAATTGATACTTGATACCCACACAGCAAAAAAATATTGTTAATTAATAGCAATTATTGCTATTATGGTAACAAAAATAAGATGCGTCTCTATGTAAAAAATATTTTGGGCTTCTACTGAAGTATTTACCTAAGTAGATAAGTTTAAAGTTTCATTTCGTGCAGTTATTGTATGATATATACCTTATATCTTTCGAACATAACCTCTTCGTTTAGAAATACTATTACGTGTACACGGTAAATCGATATACGGCAAATCTGACCCACCCAAAAATTCTGTACTGATAATAGTTATGCATTTATGTCTACTAAAGTATAGTATAATATACTTACCTCAGTGTCCTTCCTGTCGATAGTTTTTCGACGAAACATATCGTATCAGTAATAATAAGAACGCACAATCCTTACATGAACAAAAATACTGTACAGTGTAAAACAAAATGGGTCATATGTTACAAAAGAATTGATAAAATTCATTATGCCAAGTTATAGTGTTATCAATTTTTAGAATACCAATGGGAAGTTATGTACGCGGTTTCCTGTGATAAGTGAAAAATCGAATTTCTAGTGGGATTTTCTAGAAACTAAATTCCCCAATACGCTAGGGATTTCCGCGCTTTTCAAACAATAGAACTTCGACGACGGTAAAATCTGAATATTTATTGAATCACAATTGAAAAATAATGTCGCTGTATGGCATAGATGAAGTTAATAAAGCTATATAAACATTCCTATGCTGTGCAGAATGTATTTATATCGTTTACAGTTTGATTGAAATAAAAAATGTTAATGTGCTATAATAGTTATTTAACCAACAAGTATATTAAAAAGAGCGATTAATGATCGAGACTGTTTAACGCGCGAGCGAAGCGAGCGCGTTAATTGTCGAGATCATTAATCGCTGTTTAATATTCGAGTTGGTTACAAAATTTTTCCGTCGATCGTATTCTTCTAGCGTCTTCTAGATAGATTTTTCTTCGCCGATGTCTTTTTTAGGTTATATGACAATTTATGTAACTTGACACTGACAGTTCTAGAGAGCGTTGTTTTGATTGGAAGGTTTCATTTCACTTGGCCAATCAAGCGACGCCATTGCGTCTTGTGATTGGCTATAACAAATCATGCATTTATAGAAATCGTGCATTAATGGAGTACTTTAATAAACGATTTCCTATTCACTAACCTGACTCATAAATAAACGATCGACGGAAATAGTATATTATAATACAAGTTTTATAAGACAAAAATTGGCGCACGAGTAGTTTTGGGCACGACGAGCGTAGCGAGGAGTGCCCAAATGGAACGAGTGCGCCAATACGTCTTATAAAACGAGTGTTATATACTATTTTTTCTACTTTGCGACATTAAATTTACATATATTTCAAAAATTGCGCTTGTCATCTTACAATCTAGAGTAGTTTCATATTCAACAGTTGGTAGTTGTACTAAAATTCACAAATACGATTGACGCGAGCCAATAGCGATTGAGATTTCAGCCAGATGTCAGCCTTATTTGACACTTGACGTCAATATCATCAGTCGTGGAAAACTAAAAGTTACCAAATGTTTGTGACCTAGTGTTTTCATAACGACACCGAAACCGGTTTCGTTATGAGTTCATAACGAACGCAAAGTAGAAAAATCATATTTTCTGTGTCCTTCAAAGTAATTTAATAATTTAAAAAGTCCATAGCTCCCAGCATAAAATAAACGTAATTTATTAGCGTTCCCAATAACTTTTAATTTATTGTTGAAACCTTTAAAACCCATTTTGTCGGAAAAACTTGGTAGATCATCTTTTACAACACTTTTTTTTACACACAATTGCGCGAGAAATTTTTTTTAAGTGCCTCAATCCATTGCACTACCAATACGTATATCGATTTTAAAGGTTTTCTTGCAAATCGTTTTCTTGGACAACAGTTGCAGCCAACACATTGAGGAGGTCCTTGAAATCTGGAAAAACTAAAGTTTTTCACTGTCTTACGATATAAAACAGTAAGAGATTATCAGTGTTATTGAGAGGCAATTGTTATTATTGAGAATATCAAAACAAAAATCGTTTATTTATTTCCGTCTTCTGTAAATGAAGTGAGTTCAGTACACGTTTACGATATATTATTGCGGTGAATATCCGAACTCAAATGTTGAATATCAGACCAAGACATACAAGAAAATCAAGTAAAAATAAGTAATGTTTTGGCCATTTTTCCGAAGTTATAGGGATTAATGACCTAGAAACTTCAAAATGATTTCCAAGTAAACCTCACTATTTAGCTGACAAACCCCAACTAACTTTCTCATCCAACCAACACGTATCATCCTGACCATTAACAACTTGTTTTTACGAATCTAGCACACATTGCTACAAAGAAACCCATTTATTAAAAACCGGCTTTTAAAACCTTTTACCAAGCACCCGGCAAACAACCTGAAAAAATGGCCAGGGTTGCTCACAACCGACCGGGCGGCAACCCCAAAAATAGTGTGTTCAGAATATCTACACTTTTCAAGCTCTTCTGATGAAATGGAGAGAGGTAGACCAAGTTATTAGGAAAACATATTTTTTCTTGTATAATTAAATGTAAAAATCATTTAAACTATGTTGTGAGAGTACTGATGCCACAACTTATTTAGATTTCTCTATAAAATTGAACATCAGATGTAAATTAGTTTTGTACTGATGTTTTACAAGATCATTATTTTGTTACAGGATTTCCGCTAAGGGGCATTGTATAATCTATATTTTTAGTCGCTTTTTATCTCTCGTCATTTTTTACACTATTATTCTTTCGTTATTAATTTTTTCGTCTTTTTTCTTTGGTATTTGACTTTCCTGGTCTTTTGAAGTTAGTACTTAATACCCTTTATGGGATAGTGTCCATGGCTGTTTTTGCAGTAAAATAATGGAGGAACAACCAAGGATGGAATAATAAAAACAAAAGAAAATGCTTGAACCATAAAATGTATATATTTATTGAAAACATACATAATATAATACTAGAATACTCAATGTATAATATATCAATTCTTAAGGCAATTACCAGGTCACAAAATTCATTTTATCTAAATAACATACGTTATGTATATCGACTATCGACGTACGAAGGCATAAAAGGAATGATCGTAATCTGTAACAAATAAATATCTCCTAATTTTGGTGTTATAAAAACTCTCTCTCCGCCTCTCCAACCAGCTTAATCAATTAACAGTAATACTATCATAAAATACATAAGTAACAATTCTTTGTGAATACATACAAAGATTATTTATAGTAACAATTGCGTGAAAAAATAGCAATAAATAATATTTTGATTAGAAGAAGAAGAACATCCCCAGATTCAGACAGCTAATCGTGCAAAAGCTGGTAACTATTAAAACTCTATTTAAAACGTAAAATGAGAGAAAATAATACTTTGATTTGTCAGTCAGTGATCAATTTAATTAAATTTTACCGTTCCTGAAGTCCTGCATTAAAATACTGACCGCTGCTAAAGTAGAAAATAAATAAATTCCGTACTAACAAAAAAATAATAATAATAATTAAAACGAAATGCGGCATAAAATACTTTCAATCACTATTCATTCTGCTGTACAAAATCCATATCGCGTCGGCGATCATCGTCCTAGTTTATGTACAAGAAGAGATTTAATAATAATAATAAAACGTAGAAATGCTTGTTAACAAAGCGAGATAGAAGCGTCACATTATTGCCGCTGTACATTCTTAAAGAACCACTCAGTAAATTTACGGAGCTGATGCATTGCCGCCTGCGCTTGATCCCGCAACTGTTTGTTCTCATCCTTCAGACGTCGGACTTCATCCTCAAGCGATAGGCGACGCCTTGTCTCCCGTGACACCCTCGACTCCAAGTCACTTAGATGATTTTGCAGCTCTGGTACGCTTGCACTTGAACTTACACTGCAAAAAAAATTACTTTATAACCACAGCAAGCAACTGACAATAGAAATGAGTGGAACATGGCAGCAGACTAGGGAAATTGAGTGACTCGGTGACATTGGTCTAACTTGTAGGTATCTATCAGCTGTTTGATGTATGATCACCAGAATGATTTGCAAGATTTAGTCATAATTATTGTATGTGCATAACGAGAGGTGGGTGTTGTATACTAAAAAATGTACGCAATGAATCTGTCAAATACTCTAGATCTATATACGTTTTTAACAACTAGTAATAACTTAAAATCCATTGTTAATATTGCAAACCAAGATCTCTTGGCTTTAACTTTGTGATTAGCGGTATAAGGAAATAAAGTGACAATATTGTAGTAAGTGAGATTTCGCGCGGGATTTAAAGTTGAACGCTGGTGTATTTTGTTTTAATGTCCAATCGAGGTTGGTATTTGCCAAGCGTCTGCGGTCGTCTTGTTTGGCGCCAGAATATTTTAAGGGCTGGAAAAGAGACACAACCATTCATTCTCTTTGGTATCGGCTTTTGAGAGAAGCGGTCGTGCGTCGACCCGTGCCAAATGGGGCAGAGCCCTTTGGGGCCAAGTTAATAATTGTGCTGTCTTGTGTTTCTAGTTCCCAGTTATTATAACCGTAAGTTGTGTATTAAGAGTTTACTGTATTTATATTGTGACCATCTCTGCCAAAAGATTATTATCATTGTTTAGGGTTAGCGTTCATATCCTTTGTAAGCGGTATTGCATTTTGATTATTATTTGTTAATAGACATTAAGTGTTGTTTGGGATTTGCGTTTTATTGGATAGAATAATTGAAATCAGTCCTTTTTGTGGAGAAGCATTTTGGCTTCTATAGTGTTGATTAATTTGTGGTTCATCTTTCTCTGACAAAGTCTCAGAGAAAGAACCTACAATTTTAGACCCTCCGGAAGAGAGATATTTAATTCACGCTACCATAAGAATTAAAGTAAGTAAAGTTTGAAGTCAGGTTAAATTTCGAGTAAAAGCTTGTATATTAAAAAAGGCGGGAAGGTGCCTTCAGTATGGTTCCGCCCAGGGCCATAAATAATAAGTGACAGGGCCCCCCCTTACAATATTATACTTTCCTTAATTCCTATTAATTCTCCCTTAGCTGGAGATGTTTGCTGTAATTGCTTCAATTGTTGTTCTCTAAAAGTGAACATTTTAAAACTATGAATCTGACCCAGATGCAAATGTGAAACAGTTTGGAACGACAGCATAATTTTCTTATGCTGTTGACAGAAGACACTTTTCTTCCAACTTTCAAAGCAGATCTAAACAATATTGTCTATTTTCATGAACTCGCCGAATTGTTATTAGTGGTTATTAAATGAAAAATGTTTATTTGACTACAACAGTGGCATTATGACTACAATTGTTAATAGAAAACTGCCAGAAACAAATGTTAGTTGTATGTTCAGCTTCACTTAAACTGTGCTCGCTGCTGACCTAGAGTGGCGGTCTAGTCAAAATCATGCACCACCACAATCACAAATTTTGGGAATTTGTCTTCCATTAATAGAATTTCTTTTCTTAAAATGACATTGAATATGCATTTTTATTATCAACTTTATTTCAAGCAAGATAAGTTGTCAAACTTCTGCTGCCTAGACGTGATAATCAGTTGCTGAATCTCCTCAGCAATTTCTTTTTTGTGAGTTTGACGGTTAATTCCAGCCTCAAAAACTATAATATCTATGACTTTTGCACACATTACACACACATAACCTCACTTTTCTTCAATCCGCGTTTAGCAGCTAACTAATTGAGTAAATGCGCAACTGTTTGACACTAATCAAAAGTTATTGTGCTTGTGTTGACTTTCAATTGTTGTTCTCTAAACACACCCATTATTATGGCACATTTCTCTCTATTTCTCTAATTTAAAAACTGTCATACCTACTTTTCATCTGTGTTCACCTATTTGATGGTAAGAAAAAGAGCAGCTAAAGCCATCTCAACTAAGTAATGCCATAAAGATGTACAAACTGTGTTGTTTCACACCAGAATATTTGAAGAGGTGATAGAGCATCATATTTTATGAATAAAACACCAGTAAACATACAGCCAAAGTTTGACTTGATTGTGCGGTTTGTACTTGTCGAGTTCAAAGTATTTTATGAATTTTATTTTACTTTTTTGAGGCAATTCTACGAAATTAGTTTAACAATATTTCAAAATTTAATGTATTGAAAGGAAAACTAGTTTCAAAGAAATTCCGTAAGAAACAAGGCAGGTATTTAACAAAATGGTTTAATCTTCAAAAGGTGGTAGCTCAGCTCAAAAACAGTAGGAGTCATGTAGTTTTTCCTAAATATTTTTGGGAATTTTATTCATAAAAAATAATGCTCTATGACTTTTCGACTTGGATGTGGAATTACACACTCAGTATGTTATAATAATAATATAATTTATATTATTGTACATTATAACTATAATATTATAGTATAACAAGAAGTTAAACTTGGAAGTTTATTTAATTCATACCTGTAACGTCCCTACACACATACAAACTTGACTATAGCTGTGTTCAATTGCTGGCCGCAATCTGTTCAATTGTTCACTATCTCATAGACCAGGCAACAGAGATTCTTGTGTGACAAAAATACTAGCAGGAAGCCGTCGGTCCCAAGTCACGTGGAACAGTCCGTAGATGTATTGTGATATGTTTCCTACTCACAAATGTCATTTCTTAATTTGTTATAAACAAAAAACCTCAAAAGAACGTGTGTTTTTTCGTTTTTTGCCTGTAACAACTGAACCGATGGAGGAATCTTATTGCTGTCAACAGACCAATTGTAGAGAATGAAAAGACGAAAAAAATAAACTTTACACGGACTTGATCGCATTAAAACTGACGGAGGAAATTCGGGAAAACCGGAAAACTCTACGTTTTTTTCAAAATTTCAGAACTCCGCGATTTTTAAAGTAGTAGCGGAGGCTTTTCGCGACAAAGTAGCGATTGATGGGTACTTTGAGTGTGCACAACGCAGGCGTTGTCCGATGATCACTTTTTGCACTATTGCGATTTGATTGTTTTTTATGCAATATGGTTCGGCAAACCTGGATGCGTCGGAGGTGGTCCGATTTTTATTTTTTGAACGTATTTCGAATGTGGAAATATTGTGCTACAAAACGTGTATTCTGATTTTTCGTTAAAATGCTGCAAAATAGGCAAAAATGCTTTCAAATAAGATCGAAAACGGCACCGCGCTCCAAAACGGTCGAGTAGTGGGGGTAAGAGGCAGACGCGGGGAAGCGCGTATCTATAGTAATCTCAGCGCGTTGCGCGTTTCCCCGAGTCGGCCGCCTACCCCACTCCTCGACCGATTTGGAGCGCGGTGCAGTTTTCGGTCTTATTTGAAAACATTTTTCGCCTATTTTGCAATTTTTTAACGCAAAATCAGAATAGACGTTTTGTAGCACAATACTTCTACTTTCGAAATACGTTAATAAAATTAAAATCGGACCACCGCCGACGCATCCAGGCTCGCCGAACCATATTGCATAAAAATATTTAAATCGCAATTATGCAAAAACTATTCATCGGACAACACCTGGGTTGTCCACACTCAAAGCACCTACCAATCGCTACTTTCACGCGCAAAGCCTCCGCTACAGCTTTGAAAATAGCGTAGTTATGAATTTTTTAGAAAACGCAGATTTTTTCCGGTTTTTCCGAATTTCCTCCGTTAATAATAACTCAATCGAGTCCGTGCAGGGTTTATTTTTTTCGTTTTTTCATTCTCTACAATTGGTCTGTTGACAGCAACAAAATTCCTCCATCGGTTCAACTTTTACAGGAGAAAAACGAAAAAACACACGTTTTTTTGAGGTTTTTTGTTTATAACAAATTAAGAAATGATATTTGTGAGTAGGAAACATATCACAATACATCTACGGACTGTTCCACGTGACTTGGGACCGTCGGCTTCCTGCTAGTATTTTTGTCACGAACTCAGTCATTTTCTGCTCTATTGCCTGGTCTATCAATAAAATGAGACAAAATCGCTTCATATTAAAACAAAATTCTCCCCAAAAGAAGAGGTTTTTTTAAAATTCAAAACTTCAAACATATATAAATTTTGTTGTTGAATTTAAAGAAAGTAAGCAAAGTTAGATAAAGACGTGTTAAATGAAAGACTACACTAGGATCCTATTGCAAAAACTTCATAAATGTTTCGATTCTAATTTCTAATAACTTCTGATAACTATAAAATATATAATTAATGATGGGGGTTGCAATATATAGAAAATATAAACAACATAAAATAATTGTTTTTTGGCAACTATCTTCTACTTCTACCTATTGCAGCATCCGATTAAACAAAAATACAACAAACAGTCTTACTTGGATGATATCGAAGCATCGATCGGCCCATCATCCTCCCACTGGTGATGCCTCTCATTATCATTAATCCTAACCTCATCGCCACTTCCTATCACCTTATTGGCCGTATCAACCAAACTCGACCAATCCATATCCTCCGGAAGCGGCAAAGCTTCCGTCCCCACCACCACAGCCTTCCCCTTCCCAGGACTCGTCAACCTCGGAGAGATCCTCTCCCCACTCCCCCCACTCTTAAACTCAATCGGTAACGGACTCGACGTCGTACTCGCGTTAGAAATAACCGTCGCCGGTCGAGCCATCGTCAAAATAACTTCCGGAGGCTGCTGTTTGTGAACGGACAACGCAGCGTTATTCAAGTTTTCTCGTGAGTGGCTTTTCGTGTCTTTGGTAGGAGGTTTTGGGGGATCGGAAGCCTCAATTGTGTCGGGATTTATCAGGCGGAGGAGTTCCTCTTGGAAGTTGCTGTTCAGGTTGGCACTGTTGCGATTGGACGAGCGTGCAGTGACCCCGGGTCGCAATTTGGCTTCGCTGTTTACGGACCGCGGGCTGTGGTTGCGGCTGTTCGAGTTTGAAATGTTTGGGAGGTGTTTCCGTCTCGAGCGAGGCGAGACGTGACCGCTCCCGTTCGATAGTTCGTCTTCGCTTCCCACTCCGCATAACCTAAAAGGAACATTTGAGGTTAGAATTCTGTGAAAAATCTTTAGATGGATTGGATTTGTGGAGACTATTCCACTTACTACGCTCCTGATATTGCTACGAAAGTAATTAAGTTGTAATTATTTTGGCCTTTGTCACTTACTTTAAGTCATTTTGTTAATAAAATATCAAAATTAGAATAGAAATCTTTTCTAGTTAAATTTATCCATAACAGGGCTAATTGTAATGTCTTAGGGACCTTTTCTGTTTATTGTAACATTTTTTTGACTGGTGCATAATTGTTTTTATTAAAATGTTAAGATTATAGAGTGTAATAAAACAATACCAGAAATTTTAAACATTTATTAAGACGAATTTAAAACAGGCAATAAAATAATGAGTTAATGAAATACATAATTATAACATTTATAATGAGAACAAGTGGATGACTACAAGTTCACTAAAACACTTAAAAAATAGTAATTTCAAAATGTAAGTAAAGCAAGAGTACAGCAGATTACATAGATTTTTTTTGTTGCATAAAAGGAAAAATTTCATGACGTAATGGAATGGAGCAGAAAATGCAAACACTGTATACACGGTAAAATTTAGAAGCCCACAAGTAGATCTGCAGAAAACAATTTAAGGGATGCTTTTTACGCAGTTTTACTTGACTATAATAGACTAAAAGTACTATTTTTGAGATTCCGGTAGTTACTGTGACTTTCCGATTTTTCTGAAAATGACTATCTTTGAAATTTTTGGATAACTAATATATTCAGCAAGAATGATAAACTGAACACAAAAACAGGTGACTATGAATTGGATAAATTGCCAGAAGAAATCAATTCTGTAGGTAGACTGAATTAAATCTTCTTCTTCTACCAGCTCAATCTTTAAACTGTGTAATAGTAAATTACATAAGAAACAGCAACCATAGAATATTTTTATTTGAAGTTCCTCACTGAAAAACTAAATTAGCAGTTCTAAGTTTTGATACTTGGGTGGATTAACGTCTAAAGTAGGGTATTTTATTAATAGGTTTCAAAAATATGGGGTTATGTAAGCGAACGTCATGCGTATTATACTTTTTGAGGTTAGAATTGTTGTTGACCAACTGCCGTTACTGTCAACTATTGCAGCATTTGCAGTCGCTGAACCCATCCTTTGTTGGAGGTTTGAAGATACCGTGATGGCCACATTGTATGAGACTATTTTGACTATAGCGACAAATAAATAAGATTTTGAAGTTTCACGTTTTAAACAATAGTTTTTTAGGTAATTATTTGTTATTTAAGTGTAGCTTAACATAAATCAAAACACCTTACCTTTCGCTGATAGAACTATCAGTCGAATGTCCATCATTATTCCGATTCGCGTCATGGGTATATTCGAGTTTGGGTGGACGGGTAATTCCATAATCGTTATCGTTCCTCATCCTCTCGTTGTGCTGCTTAACGATATTATTCTTCTCAATTTTGTACGGCACCTCGATCTCCCCGATATTATGAATAGTGGCAGTCAATGGTTGAAAATTGATATGCTGCTGTAGCGGCAGTGAATGACTAATCTGCAACTTGTTATGTTGGATCTGTTGAGGGAAATGATTGTGCGACTGCGACATCTGCATGTGAGCATTCCAATTTCTCTTTGGCGTGGACGGATACGTATTATTCGAGTGGACCCTATCGTAAGTATCATACCAAGGGTCATCATTGGAATGCCCGCTGGAGGAAGAAGTCATCGTGCCTTCATTACTGGCTGTCGCATATCCGGAACTGTTACTGGATCGCGGTGGTGAGCAACTACCTGCAATAAATGACAAAACGTTAAGTATGGTTTATTATAATTGGTTTTTAAAAGTGTGCAGAAAATTACTAATAAGAATAATGCATAAATCAATTAAATGCAACAGGTGTTTGACTGGGTCCTTAAAAAATGTGATGGATCATCTAATAAAAATTTTGCTCAAATAGCAAAAATTGCTAATAAAAAAGTTATATATTTATACACTGTGGACCAAAAAAACGGTACAAATGTTCAAGTACTTATATTTTCTAAGATTTTAAGTAAATTCAAGCAAGCATTTCTTTGAAAAACTAATTGCTTATGTTGTGAGGATTGAAAACATGCCATATCCACAATTCCACTCCTTTTTTGAGTAACAACTGCAAAAAACAATGCTTTAAAATTTTACACTGTATACAAAGAAAAATCACCCTGTTACGATGCTATAAAATGACCAAATGTCATTATCTACTAATTTTATTACACCTTTCATTTCACCTTAAATTGACCCGATGTTATCAGAAATGTTGCATAGCCAAACATAAAGCATCATAACTTTGGATTGAAACGTTCTGTTATTGCGCATATGGTATGGTGTCAATCTTCACAATACAAGTAAGTTTTTAAAAGAAATATTTGAACTGACTAAATATTGCTGGAAATACGATGGATTAAAAAATTTTAGCGTTTTTTTTTTTTGCCCCACTGTGTATATTATGAAGTGGTCTGTCTTAATAAATTAAAATGTGCCTGGTATGAAAGGTGACTTGAGAAGGAAAACAGGCGACTCTTGCTACATGTTGACCTTTAGAAGACTTTGTTATTTGTAACTAAATAAATATGTATCAATATTTTATTATTATTAATATTAATTAATAAATGTTTCCATGATAAAGAAGATAAAGCATGTTATGTCAGAAAAAATGAGGACCTGGAAAGATAAAGATTTTGTGCATGAAGAAGTCAGTGGCAACTAAAGTGAGTTTCAGCAACAATATTATAGGACAGTTGCTAGATGACAAGATATTTAAAATTTTGCTATCTGATATTTTTCGAGTACTTTTCAGTTGTATTCGTTCAATTATCAATTTACAAGGTTAAAAATTGTTGTAATAAGTTTATTTGTGATTTTGACCAAATTTTTAAACCTGCCTGGTAATGTTTAGCTTCGATTTGATGCAACACAAAAATATCTACTATCCATGGTGGAGCCTATTGAACGATATAACATTTTCCTAGTTTTCTATTGTCCTTTATTCCACGATGTTCTTATATAAAACTATAGAAAATGCCTTGCTACCATTAGGACTACAAAAGGATCTATCAAAATCAATAAAAATGTATATTCATTTAAAATACCTAAGGCCCAAGTACATAAGCAAGTAAGGAAAATTTAAGTGAGTGTTGGAAAAAAGACTAAAAAACATTGCTTATGTCCACATAAATTTCAAAACTGTGGTCAATTATTTACTAGCTTTACTGAAGATGTGGAATACTGATGCACAATAATAACAAAACAAAACTTCATGTTTTGCTTAATATTTTAGTTTAAGCAAAAAAGCGCTCTTAGTTTGCATTTAAGAAATTTTGTTTATTAAATAATTTAATGAAATATTTTATTCTAGCAGATCCATTTAAATTAGCATTAAATTTAATAAATTCTAAGGGAAAAAATAACCTATATTTGAACCAGGAACCTCAGAACTTCCTGTTGGGTGCTCTCACAGGTAAGCTACCAAGGCAGATTACCAATTTTATTTTGATAACAATAGGTGTTTTGGCACTATGTTTAGCTATACTACATACCATCATAGACTTTACGGTGATTTCCCCGGACGGCTTTCTGCATCTGGGCGGTTTTCCTATTCTTCACGTCATCAGCGACGTTCTCGTAGTCCTCGTAGTTGGTCTCCGCATATTTGCAGTTGGGCAGCGTGCAGCCTTTGCGGACGGAGCCATCTTGGAACGGAGGTATCACAGTTAAGGTTACGTGCGTGGACGTCTTTAATAAATCGACCATCTGGTCATAAGTTAGAGTTGAAACGGCAACTTTGCAAATCTCGACTAATCGTGAATTCTGGCGTAGCCCGGCATTCCATGCTTGTCCTTGAGATTCGACAACCGTTACCGTACCGTCCGGTTGGACGTGGAAGCCCAATTGACCCATAATATTCCGTTGTAAGCTAAGTTCGTGGACTTTGGTTCCTTGCGTTACGACGTTGAGACGATCGACTATTTCCATGAGTTCGTCGCGTTCAGAGGTGTCTTTGATGTATACGGTCATGCGTTCTCCTTGGTGGTGGTAGATTCTCAGGCAGTTTGATTGAGCTAACGACCATCCGAGGATAGATTTGCAGGGCGTTACAAAGACGATTTGTTTGCTCTGTTCCTCGATCAATACCAAACTGTCGGTGGAGATGCCGAGGAGGCATTCGATCTGTTGAGATTGGCCGCAGTCTTCCAGTAAGACCTGCCAGAGGATTGCGCCCCTCTGGCAAGCGTCCGGGATGAACCTCGGCCGTAGCTTTTCCTTCTTCTTACCGCCAAAGATTGCTAAAATTACAGAATGGACAAGTCAGTTTTAAGTATAAATTTAATATTGTTATAGATTTTTATTAACTTGAGAAAGTAAAGAGTACTGCAGATTTTAATACAAAATGAATTCAGTAATTGTATCAATTATCAGAAGGGTGCACTCTTATTTCAAAAGTAAATAAATTCAGAAGTGCAATTTAAACTTCTACTGAGAAAGCATACACAGACCAATCTAAAATGACAGGTTGAATTTCCCGCCACATTGAATAATTGCGATGTTGGCAATGGTTGCAAATGACAGCTGTTATTTTTGTTCAGTGGCGTAGGTATCCTTTCTTGTATAGGGATTCTTAGGTATATTAAATTGAAACAGTGAGGGTTTGGAAGTCTTTTAGTCTTGGTTAGTCTTGGCAAAGCCATTGTACACGAATACAACTTTAACAAGACAGCATATTGTAAAACTACTGTGAAAATACAATATGTAGAAAAATAAATTTTTAAATATAACACAAATAATATACCAAATAATAAAATCATCCCATATGTAATCAAATGAAAATAACCCATTTCCTAAATATGAAATAAAAATCATCTCTTATATCTTAAATAAAATAATATAGTATTTATTACAAATTAAATCCCGAAGAGATAAAATATTGTTCAGAGGAACATGGACCCTTACTGACGAGTCCATTATGGTATCTGAAAGTGATCATAACCTGTATCCTGCACGCATACCATCTTAGTAACACTAAATACGTTCAATACTGTGGCGGGAAATGAAAACTGTCCTTCATCATTTTTGATCACCCGTTAGTGTCATATCTGATTCAAAATAAAAGTCAATTTGAATTATAATACAAATTTAAAATAAAAACATTACCAATGCAGTTATTTTCTTCTTATCTTTACTGTATAATATGTGACCCGCGCTACAGAAACAGGGTTTATGGGCAAAAACAGGCTTTTTAGATGAACGCAATTGAAATTTTGCAGCTCTTTGTTCTACAAAACTTTACTTGCAAATAACTCAGCCGCTAAGATAACCTTTAATAAAGGCATATTAAAGAAGACATTTTTAAGAAAAGTAGCTTAAAAGTGGAAAATATTAAAGAAAAACTAATTTGGAGAGTAGAGATAATTGGCTAAAGGCAAAGAATAACTGAGCACCTCACTTTTTTTTAAGAAATTCAGTTTATTAGATCACTGCAAAAACCACGTCTAAGGTCCAAAATAGGGGAAGCTATACCATTCGTTTTTTGTTTACTAATCATAAATCATGTACTCAGTGTAACAGTTTTCTGTAACTTCACATAAGTATCCAAATTTAGCAATAATGAGTTCTAGAAACTGTTGAATCTAAACAAAAAAAATTGCTTTTTAATTAATGATACCTTTTTTTAAATGTTTTTGCAAAAAAAAAAAAAATAATAACAAGGGCGTAGTATACATGTAAATCGTATTTATTATATTTTATAACTTTCAAACTTTGAATTTTGAGCCTATAGGCTTCTCTCAGACAATATGTATTTTAATGACATTAATAAAAAATAGCAAAACAATTATTTTCTGCTAGTGAACTTTTGTAGGAATATTTTGTTGGAGTGGATTTAATTTATGTCCATAAACCAACAGATAATGTCTAATACAGTGTTATTCTACAATCTACATTGTACTATAAAACAAACATATTAAATCACATATGTTGTAGCACCCTTTCCCCTTGAAGATAGATTATCGAAGTTGAAAATAAAAAACTTCCAGATTTTACATAAGTTTTCGAAATTAAAGTATTTGTATAAAATTAAAATTTGTTTAGGTAAGTAACAGACCTAAGAAAAATCAACCTAAAACCTTTAATAATCTCTATTTTAAAATTTACGTTTTGCCAGACCAGAATTTACTACTCATATGTAGCGATGCAAAACTTTGACACTTATTATTATAATTTATGTTCGACCTCCTTATTATATTACTTTTTATCATTTCGATGTCCATATAAAACTAATAAAAATAACAAAAATTGACTTACAAAACTTCTGTCCGGTATCAATCGGCGTCGACGTAGAATAATTCGTCACCAAATCCTTCAGGTACTCCTGTCTGGTCCTGGTGGCCATAGTAACAAACTTCTCAGATCTATGCGCAGCATTCTCGGCGTTCACAACTTTTGCGAGCAGAAAATCAGCAAATGTTTTACCCTTGGGAAAAACAGCGCCCTCTTTGATCGGAGGCCCAAACACCTGGACCTCCTTCGACCGGCTCACAGCCACACTATAGTGCGTGTTTTCAGTACACGGATTGATGGCCCGTACGACGATGAAGACGTGCTGAAATTGTGACCGGATGCCTTTTGGAGTGAAAGGCAGGGCGCCAGGTTCCTGGAAGACAATCGTGACTATGTCATTGCCGATATGCCGCTTCCGAAGGAGCTGCTGCCGGTTGTTCGGGGTAAATGGAAGCATCGTCGAGACGTGGAACATAACCTGACAATCCTGGTATTCGGAGTAGACGGAGTACAAACCGGTGGAATCCGCTGAAAATTTGGTTCTAGTATATTAAGTGCCTAATAAATTTTCTCAGAAAGACACAGTTTAAAGTAAGAAACATTATTTAAATTTATTGCTGCTATTACATTACAATAGTAAGCAGAGCTGACCAAACATGTTACAATGTCTATAAAACAAAGATGACTCTAAAGCAAACAATGGTATATTATTCTATGAGGAAGTAATGTAAACAATTTCTCATGAGAATGAAGTTTGCAACACGACCCATAGGCGAGTACACTATTAAACATCGGCAATAGCACTATTAAACATCAATGGGTTATGTGATATTTCACTGTATATTATAAAATTGACCATTAGTGCAGGTTTCTAACTATTTTGATAATATCCATATTCGATCTTGCTATAACATTTTGCTTTGTTGGCAGATTAGATTTTTTTCCCAAATGTAGTATAGACTACTTGGGAGAACTTTTAGTAGTAAAAAATCACCCAATCTTGAAATCCTGTGAGCAAAGACAATACTGTAAAAGGGCTTTTTGTGAGTGATTTTTATTTTTTAGGAATTATAAAACCTGGTAACATAAATAATTAATAATTCTGGCTTAAGACTTCTGAGAATTTTTTTATAAAAAAAAGGAACACCTGGTGTATTGATTAAAAATAGCTTCATATTAATACAAGTGATTTTACACAGAATGAACTTTCTAAAAAATGCTAAAGAAAAAGAAAAGCAAAAATTTTTGTATTTTCTTAATTTGCTTTTTTTATTTATTTATTTTTACGTCCAAAATAATCTGTTACCATCTATTTCATACATATAGCATTATAGCATTTTCAATCATTTGTATATCATAATGACAATACTTATGGCAATGTGTATCACAAGATTTAAGATCTGAAAATCTCCTGCAATTTGTGCAACATTGTTTTCCTTGAAAATTGTTTTTTTGACTTATTGCAACTTACAATGTTGTTTTGGCCGTTCGAAATGAACTTAAAAAAAGTACACACACTAGTTTATTGTCTTACTAGTGTGACATTAAGTGAATTGATTTTATTTTGGTATTCAATTTATAATAGTGTGAGTAATTCCTTTTTCTTCTGTAATCAATAATCGGCCTCAACATTTTTTGTAGGTTAGAATCCTCTAATTCCGTCATTTCAGTCAAGATCAGACGGATCTGATTGCTACGAAAGAAATTTAGTATAAGAATCAGTAAGAAGTGAGCTGTGTATATGTGCAAATTTTGTAGGTAAGTTTCACTTCTGTATCGTGCAATGTAAAATACAGTCTCATTCGTATTAGTGTTATCACACAAATCAACTTTTTTCTGGATGATTGCAGGAAATATGATACATTTGCCTATAAATAAATGTCATAAAACACTACAAAAGTATACTTACATTTATTATCTAGCCCTGCTCTGTATTTATTAAACCCTTGCAGGCGTACTTTGGTTCCAATCGTCTCCAAGAATTCCTCGAACGCTCTCCCGGCCTCCTCATTGTTGTACATGTCCTCCTCGGAAGACTGTCCCGCTTTGCAGTACATGACGCCAACCTTGTAGTAATTCGTGAGACCCTGTTCGTCCACCTTGATTAGCTGGTCCTCCGTCTGCTCGCCGGACATTCCCAACCTCAAACAACTCAGCTGGATCTCTGGTGCAACGTATTCGAGGACTTCTTTCGAGTGCATCACTTTACTGCTCCCGCTCGTGCTGGATTTTATATTTGGTATGGCGTCCTCCAAAACTGCGCCTCGTAACGTCAAAAGTTCGGATGTCCGTACGATTAGTCGGTATTGGTATTGCATCAGGGAGTTGTCCGCTTGAGGTGTGCGCTCACGTTTTAATGAGATCGCAAGCGGACCCAGCTGCTCATCCATTCCAAACCAGTTCTGGTGGTCTGAAATATTAAAATAACAATAATTAGTAAAAAACTGATTATTCGATTTTGAGTTTATAATGCACACATTGTGGCACTGTTTTCAGTTTTATAATATACTTTACACAATTTCCATTATGTAACCGTGCCATAGTTATGGCTAACATCCTAACCGCAATTTCTAGATTTATATAAAATTAATGACTCAAAGTAGAAAATGTACTATACTATATATAGGCGCAAATAGAGCAACGGAATCATACAAAACTCATATAATAATATACTAAAAATTAAACCCTGCGTTCAAATAACTTCTCAATTCGGGTAAGCTGTGATTTATAGCTTTTTCTATTAATGCTTGGTTCACACGCCCGCAGTGCATACAGGATTTTTAAAACAAAGTCTCACCATTGTAATCGACAAAAATCAAATTCTTGTAAATTGTAAAAATACAGGTAACAAAGTACCTTAACTTAGTTTTTGTGGGGGGACTTCAACAGTAGCCGAGTGATTTTTTAAATTAAATCCTGGTCTTTGATCTTAGGTATGAAGAGAACCACCACATGACGTACATGGTGTCATGTTTGAAAATGATAATATACTACTTCACGGAATTGTCACTAGCGTTACTATTTATAGCTTTGAAGTACAAAAGCTTATTTGAGCCACAGAAGACAATTGTGTAAGTTTTGTTATTCGTGTAGGTAGTATATAAGTCTTGTATTTTGACATTTATGACCATTAAAAACAAAAATTTGTTGTGATAGAATTCTTAAACTAGGCTGAAATAAAAGCTTTTAAACATTAAAGCTATTTCTCTATTTCAGAAACAAATAAACTGATTTAATTTCATTTTGTCAAATGATACTTATGTTTATCCGTTTCAAAATGCTACATGACAATCAACATTGTGACATCAGCACATGAGTAGTTATATTGATCAAACGTTTTGACATGAATCTCTGTTCATAAAATGCATCAGAATAAGTGACCACGTACGAAAAAGGAGACCTATCGTGTCAAAATATCAACTTTTGACTTTATTTGTGTAGCAAATTGCATCTACAGTCACATATAAAAGATATTTTGTCTGACTATCTCACAGAAATCCTGTATGCTGAATAACTGACAGAACTACTATTGTGGAATCAATTTGGTTTGAATTCAATTGCAAAAGGTTATAGATAATACAGTCTTTACAACTTCTGATAGTTGCCTTTGTTTGATAACATTGATAAAGGTAAATACGGTATTATGTTCTTGTTGATCTTGTTTCAGTTTACATTCAGAAACGTAGATATTGTTTTGTACTTGTTACTTCTTTATGTATAGCATGCATAGAAAACTTATAAACATTATAAATGAAAGATTATAAATTGTGCCAATTGTCAATATTTAAGGTAAAAAATTAAACAAAGAGTTTAGATATTTTTTATGAAGATAGATAACAAATTATTGTAAAAGCTTAGTTTTTATTTACCTACCATATAAAAAGTTAAATATCAAGGTAAAACACAAATATGGAATATAATAACTACTGTTAATGACTAAAATCTCATACATGTGAAACTACTAGCTTTAGTCTTAAAGAAAAAAAAAAACAAAATATAATTGCAAGATAAAATCATGGTTTCACACTATAATCATATTTACATATAACTGTAGAATGTGTAAAATGTATGCGGCACACTTTTTGCAAATAATTTACTTGGCACAGATCCATATATCAGTTATGGTGAACAGTTAAGTGCACCTATTTATAAAGTTCCTATCAGTAACATCAATTTTTAGCCATATATTCAAGGAGAAGTTTATCAGCTGTAAAAGAAACTTCCTGTGTTGTTTGTGTGTGAGGTATTTTTAACCAAACATAGTATATTTACAAATGCTATCTATGCTTGTGTGATTTTATATAAACAATCTAAATGTATTTATTTAAGCTTAGTGTTATTAACATGCCCTGAATGTAATGCCAAATAGTTTTATCTTTTCAGTCATAATAAATAGTATTTAGGTAGGCGGCATTTAAAAATAAGTTAATAAAATATAGTGTATAAGACATTTTAAGAATTAATAGTTTATATGCATTATATGTCAATTGAATTAGCTTTAGGTAATTAATGTTAACTTTGTCAGATGGGTAAAATGGCCCCAACCAATACAAACACGAACCAATGCTAATATTTGCTTACATTAACTGTCACTTTCAACTGTACGGTGATTGTGGATTGTTTATACAAGTATTTTTACCTTTCTACACTTATAAACATATTTTTGGTAATCTTTAAAAACTGAGTATGTTGATTCAGAAACACAAACGAATTCTTGTGACTACGTAATAGAGGCATAAATCATTTCTGTTTCCACCAGTGTTTGTTTTGTAAATTTTTAAAAACTAATTAGGTTTCTGTTTAACAACTACATATTTCACATCTATAAATCAAGTGTTAAATTAAGAACCTTATATCATCAAATCGGCAATTGTTTTCATTAATTTTTGAATTTGCTGACAGAATATTGAGATTATGTCAGTCCATGCTTGTATTGGCCTAAAGCTATCCTCTATCTTCCATATTGAGGTTATGTCGTGAAATATCTGGGATAATAGATGAACTAAAGTTTATCTTCTCTTATTTGTGATCTGTAATGGAAAGTGAACAAAAATTCAATAAATCAATTTTGAAAATTTTATAGAATCGGTAGCGCTTCCTGGCTATATTATGCCTGTTGTCAAAATAAACTGTTTTCGTCACTCAGTTTCTCTCCTCCTGGTCCAGCTCATAAATGTTTATAGTAAGTTAAAGGAATTTCTAGTTTGTAGTGAAAGTTTTCCTAATTTTGTAAATAGCTACAGTGAAAAGATTTTATTTACAAGCTTTCAAATGTATTAAGTTAATAAGTTAAATGCATTAAGTTAAACTGAAATTATAATGTAAATTTACTGCAAATTTTTTGTAATTTTTTGATTTTGTATGAATAAACGGCTACTTACTTATCAATCTATATGTCCATGGTTTCATCAAATTTAAAAAAATTATCATAGTATAGTGTTTTCAAAGAAAAAAAAAACAAGAAAAATGCTGAAAATTTAGGACAAACAGATAAATAGTTATATTTGGTTTGCTTTACCGATGGTTATTATAGTGAGCAGCAAAAGTATGGAAAAAAATTATTTAAATTGAAAATTAAATTGGAAACATGAATTTCGTTATTTTAAGAAATACTCGACTTTAAATAAACAAAACACACATTTCTTTTTAATGGCAATGCCCTATTTTTACGGATCACTTATGGCTTTACGAAAAAAGTGCGGTCGTAAAGTAAAAACCCTAACTTCGGCTATTTTTCTAAATTTATTCATGCTGAACCCAATCTTTGTTCTTTCCTTTACCTTGTTTTAGTCGTGTGTAAACAAAAAAAAAAACAAAAAAATAAGAATCTTGATTCATTCTTAAACTTCTTAACAAATTGCAAAATCCAATAAGTTCATGTAAAACTTTTTATGCAGAATCACAGTTACCTTCTGACAAAATCTGAAAAAAGGTGGGAAACATTAGTGATCTCTATAAAATTCCTAAACATTAACAAATTTAAGCCTGAATCCAGGAAATCCTGCAAAGTCGAGAAAACGTGACCACCCTACTCAATATCCAATAGAATATTAAATGCTTCCGTATTGATGTTGGACGATTGTTGGACGTTGGCTAACCTAAAGCCAATGCTATATTTTGTTCCATTAGTTTTGCATATTTTCTGGGTCTCAATATTGCAAAAGGCGGAAATAATAGCCAATGTGACATGTTTGTTTATGGCAAGAAATTCAAATACACTTAAATCATTTTAACTCAAACCTAAACCCAAAAATCACAACCTAAGTTGTCCTTTAAAATTTTCTCTCTATAATTCAAACCCCCTTGATCAACGCTCTCGAAAGTAAGAACAAAATTGTTACCATTTATATGGCGAGACACTCAAATATACAAAAATCGTTCTAACCTAACCTAAAATCAAACTAACCTTGTCCTTTAAAATATTCTCTATAATACAAAGCCCCTTGATCGACGCTCTCGATGGGGCGAGGTAATCTTTGGTATGGACAAGTGGAATGCCTCCAGTGGGTGCTTCCCTGCGGATATTCTAATACTGCGACGCCGTAAGCCAATGGAGGCCTATGCAACGGCCGCCTACTTCCGCCGCTCTGCAGCCTCGTCAGACTGACAACTCGTTCTTCTTCACCTCCAATCTCGTTCCGAAAGAATGGACAACTTTGGACTAAATCATTACTCTGGCCATCTCCGTTATCGTCATCTATGCTTTGGCCGTCCGCGATGGACTTCATAGCCGACGCTGCGGATGCTCCGGTGGTGGTGTTGCGCCTCTTTGCGAGGAGGTTCTTACGTATTCTGACAGAGTACGTGAGACTAGTTGTAAGGGATTGGCAGTCGTAGTGGCCGAAAGCACGTCGCTTCGAGATCTCTTCCGATTCTGCTGTGGACGTCATACTGGTAGTGGAGGTGCTCATCGTGATATCGTCCATGGACTGTTTCGAGTGCGAGTTGACTTTGTACGAACCAGCCGATATGCTGCCTGTGTGTCCTCCTAATAATTTTGATAATCTACCTGGAAATTAGAAATTAATTGTTAGAATTGATTGTTAAATAATATATTTTGATTTAGAGCATGAAAGTGAAAGTGAAAGCATGAAACTGAAATTTATCGTTGTTGTTCAAATGAATGAATGAATTTTTTATAATTACGTGTTATCTGAACTAAAAGCGAGATAACTGATTAGTCAGATAAAACCATTTAATAAATAAAAATGAGAATGAAAACAGTATACAAAAGCATATGAATGTACTACAAATGATACATATTCATTAAACATTTTCTGGTTGAACCATATACCCTATGAACCTCAAAAGCATCTCATAGCAAACTTTGTACTTGTCGATTTTTTTGCGCTGTACTTCGAAACAAAGCGGCTTCTCAAAAATCTTCAAATGAAAAATATTCTTACAATTCTCCAGAGAATAACCCCTAGATTGTTTTTCCGTATGTTTAGTAAACAGCCTGTATACATAAGATGTAAATAAAATTCTTGAATCCAGGAAAGCCAAAATTCAGGACATCTGGCAACCCTAATATTGGATTTAAATTTTAAACTTAGTTAATATTGCATCAAAATATACCGTTTAGAAAAATTTGACTTTAATTATTATTTATAAAAGAACAGTTTATATACTAAAAATGGCGTCAGAAGTAAGGAAGTAAATACATATTTTCTATTATAAGTTCTTATTGTTTCGAAATTCCTAGAATCAATCTAGGTTACAAAGCGTTTTAACTGAATATGTAATTGGAAAGTGTTAAAAAATGGTGTGGTCGCCACACCTCTGTGTTTATTGAATATGTCACTGATTATTAATTTACACTTGTACAGATAAAAGCATTAGTTTCCGTTTTGACGTAATTTTCAAGGGTATGAAAAGTGGTACATACTATGATCGTACAGATAATACAATAAAATAAAAACCTTAAGATTAGGGCGCCGTCTAGGTACAATGTGAATGAATTAATGTAAAAGAACCGCAAATTTATAACTTTATAAGTTATAATTAGAAACATATTCATGTAAACTCCGGAATATTGCAAAGAAAATAAATGACAATTGAGACGAAAATAACAATTCTATTAGGGACATTGGGTTGGAATTTTCATCTGCCCATAGAGTGGTGGAAGTTATCTATCAGATAAGTATTGTACATAGTCCGTCCTATTACTTAGGTATCTTTTAGTATATAGATTCTAATTGCTAAATTCTTGCTATGGGATATATTAGTTCTTTGGTATAATGTAGTAATTCCTCATTCTTATAAAATAATTGAATGGCCGAGTTCGGACACAGCACACGTCCACAGTAAATCCTTTGGATATGTACCGTTTTTGAACTCCGCGATTCACTTATTATTTACATTAACTACAATTAATAATAATTTGTTGTATATTCAAACGCGCTACTTTTCCTTTTGTTTATTTATGTAGTTGTGAGAGAAAACTTGACGAGAAAAGAAAAAGTAAAATAGCTATCTCCAAAGCAAAGACCGATTTTTAGTTATTGCGCATTTCTCAATATTTTAAATTTGATGATTGATCTACCATTTTATTTTTGCCTCGACTTATGAGTTTTCCTTGTGTGTATTACATTATCCGATAGTGGAGTAAGGTGCTGGCACTACGAAAATATGAAAATATCATATTATTTCCGTTGACCTGATATTTTACTGAGCAAAACCGTACTTATTACAGTTACAGCCAAGCTTACAAGTGATTTCAATTAAACTGTCATAACTAGAATGCGGATTCCAAGCATTTTCGTTTGCTATTTTATTGTAAGCAGCTTAAAATACGTGACCGGGGTTTCTAATGCCAGCTAAAAACACGAACAGAGTTCAGGGACCCAATTCTCGTCATCTTTTTGAAGCGAATGCGAGAAGTTTCGAATGAAGTGGGGATATCATCGGTTGCCCTCTAGTACGTATCTAGGCGCAAGTTTGCTCGTTGCTAAGAACAATAACGCATCAAACGTATGGGAACGTATGGGCGTGTGTAACAGAGGGCAACCGGTGATATCCCCACTCCATTCGAAAGCTCTCGCATTCGCTTCAAAATGAGGACGAGAATTGGGTCCCTGATCTCCCAAGACTATTGGACCTATAGGTGACCAATAGTAAGTTGGTAATAGTGATGTTCGACACTTGTTAGCGAATAGCGGGAGTTGACAGCTGCGTTGCTGCTTGAGTTGAACGTTTAAAATTTTTAGCAAATCTAACCTCAAAATGGCTACGGATTTTCAACACATATATATGTATTTTATGTATGGTTCAACAAACGTGAAACATCGGGCTTATCAAACTACCAGTTTGATTAATATAACTTTAACAGTAATAGTGTTTGAAAGAAGAAGAAAAGAAGAAAGATGCAAGAGAAGAAAGAGGAAAGGATAAAGGGAAAATAGAAAAGGAAAAAGGGGAAAGGGGAAAAGGGGAAGGGGAAAAGAGAAACGGGGAAAGGCTAAAGGGGAAAGAGGATAGGGGAAAGAAGAACAGGCATGCCATGGTGAAAAGTACACTAAAAAATTATGTTAATGTTTTAAGATAGGCTTCTGTGCAACCTATGTCGTATATTTTTTTGTAGTCTCATATATTTCTGCTAGAAGCACTTTAATAGTACTTGAAAGAAGAAGAAAAGAAAAAATATGCAATAGAAAACAGGACAGAAGTAAGGATAAAAGAGAAAGGGGAAATGGGGGAAAGGAAGGGAAAAGAGGATAGGGGCAGAAAACAGTAAAAAATAATGCTAATGTTAGGCTTCTATGCTACCTATGTTATATATTTTTTGTAGTCTCATATATTTCTGCTAGAAGCATAATTTTTGAAAAGTAATATCTGGCAACCCTACCTTAAGGCCTATCTCAAGGTTTCCATGCGACCTATGTCGTATATTTTTTTGTAGTCTCATATATTTCTGCTAGAAGCATTTTAATAGTACTTGAAAGAAGAAGAACAGAAAAAAGATGCAAGAGGAAAGAGGACAGAAGTAAGGATAAAGGGGAAAGGGAAACGGGAAGGGAAAAGTGGATAGAGGAAGAAAACAGTAAAAAAATAATGCTAATGTTAGGCTTCTATGCAACCTATGTCATATATTTTTTGTAGTCTCATATATTTCTGCTAGAAGCATAATTTTTGAAAAGTAAAATCTTTAAATTTGTACCGTTTCAGATTTTCAGTTCAGGGTTGTTAAGAAGAGCAGTGTTTCCCATAGTAAGGACACATTTTGCACTGCTGTTTGTGGTGTTAGAAGATACCTCAAATAGAAGACATACCTCTAACTTTAGGACTCTGAGGCGGGTTTCTTCCGTCGGCGTCGTCCGTACCATTGGGACAACCCTGCAACTCCTTGCCTCTCAAGAACTCCGAAGGACCTGGAGATCGCTGGTCAGCGCCTACACCGAGAGCGGGCGGCTGATAGACCTGTAGCATCTCAAAGAAGGCATTTTCCGTCGCGGTCGCAGGCTGCGATCGGTCTATCACGTCGATGGAACCGTGGCTTCCGTATTCCCGCTTCAGAGAGTACAAACTCGACTCTGAGGGTCTTCCGTGATGATCTAGCAGCTCCAAACTCGAATTGCTCCTGTAGAGCAACTCCGGCGGTAAGACGCAGTCCCTCTTCCTGGGGACGGAGCCTCCTCCGCCTGTGATGTGGTGATGGTGGCGGTCGTTGAAGGAAGCCCTCGGCGCCGTCCAACCGGCGTTCTGCCTTGCCTTCTGCACGTGATTGTTGTAGAATTCGATTGCCTGCGCTGTCCGCTCTCGGGCTCTACTCACTCCGTTTGGGGGCGCTCTCGGTGGAGCCGGCCCACACTCCTGCAAGTCGATCATCCCATCACGCTGTAACAAAAAAAAACTATTCACGCTTTTGTTCAAACATCAAAAGAGAACACACTAAGATTTAAATTGTTTTATTAAAATAGTATAGTTGTAAATCCCGTGCTGCTATTATATTTCTTAACTTTTTCTCGGCATAGACGCATACGAAGGTGGAGGCATTTGTAGTTTACCAACAGTGCCAGCGTGAGACATTTTGTTTTGTTTTGCCATAGAACAGTAACGTATACGTTTAACATCACGGTGATGCGCTACGTTTTGTACAATTACTTTCATTTATGTAAATTAATTTGCACTGATATGCTTACAGCCAAATATTGCATAAATAAACCGGCATGACAACATAACCTTAAATGTTTTGATTGCACCAGCACCAGGTTGGCTATTCTGATATAGATAAATAACGGTGTCTAGGATTCCCATCTCTTGGTACTTTCTAAGTTTTTTCTAGTTACTAAAAAGAAGTATAGAAAAAGATTAAAGTAGTGTAGTGTAAAATAGCCTTAACTGATCAAAAAATTCTTAACCGCAATTTATTTGCTCATTGACAAAAGCCTCTTATTTACTAAATAAAGTCCCCTGACATTCTGACAGCACTAATTTCCTCTCGCATATTTGAAGACTCGTACGTATACTTTAAATAAAAATCTGATGGGTACGTTCTGGTGACCTACCTGGCCACGCAAGAGGCCACGATCAATACATTTTGATTTGTATTAAAAAGATACTGTACCTCCAGACAATTAAGGAAGATATAAAAACTCTGCCTTAAAAATACGCTTGTACATAAGATATTGTATGTTATTTATTAGTGCATCACAATTACACTAAATTTTTTAATAAGTTGTCCTCGTCGTGTGAGAGATCGACCAGACAAAGAGTTTTAAAATGCGTTAAGCGATTCTATCACTTACAATATCGTAGGTATAGTGGAGTTACATTCGGTTTTTATCTACAAAATGATCTTTTCTTTAATGTATAAATACAAAATACTAAAACCTTTATGTATTAAACAATCATAATATGAACATAAGAACACACTTCAGAAATCAGTGCCAAATGATAACCTAAACTAAACTAGATAGCATTAACATTAACCACCTACAATTTGTCATATAACAGCAAATTCAAATAAAACAATTTTTGTAAACGTTATATCTAAACATTTGGATAATGCAGCTACCGAACTAAATTACGTCTCCATACGAACAATATCGTTATTTAGGAGTTGCAAAACTTTTTGCATTAGCAAAACCTTTTACATTAGTGGGTGACTACTATGGCGTCCAATCTCGGACAATATACTGATCCCGGGATTAAAGATTTTGTAATCCCGGTATCCCGGGACTCATGAAAAAAACGTGAGTGCGCTTATTGACATCAATAATAAACAAAATTTAAACACTATTCGATAATAACTTGCTCGTAAATCATAAATTTGCTCAAAATTTTTACATATTATGTTGATCGAGTCCAATTTTCAATGTTTTACATTAATTAGAATAAAACATTTACCGAATTTGTGTTTTCTTCTTTAAGGTACAATTTTATAACTTTAGAATTCATACCTCATGGATGTTTATTATGCAAGTAGACTAACTATTTGCATTTTAAATAAAACAACGCGTTTTCAAGTAAATACGTTATTTAATGTTCAAGATTGATGACATGTCCAGTGCAACTTATTTAGGGTGCCGATACTGGTGCGGAACGCACCCGCAAATTGTAATTAAATTGTAAAAACGTACTTCGTACCGATTTTTTAATTTTGCTTTTAAATATGCGATTTTTTGCACTCAAAGGGTATTAATTGAATGTAGCTACAGCATACGAACAGGACAACGATAACTAAATAGGAAATACATACCGAAAATTGGTCAGAAATGAACAATAGACAATAACTTACAATTTTGTGTTTGGATTTATTAATCCTTGCTTCATACAAAGCATAGTAAAATCACCTATCAATACATGCAGTAAAATATCCAAGAAATGAATTTAATTAGACGATTGGTGCGAAGCAGCAAAAACAACGATTTTTGTGCGTTTGCACGGAGAGGTATATATTCTCTTTTTAGTTATCATTGTCCTGTTCGTATGCTGTAGCAACATTCAATAAATACCCTTTGCTTGCAAAAAAATCTCAAATTTAAAAGAAAAATTAAAAGATCGGTACGATTTACGAAGTACGTTTACCAAATTTGCTGAACTTTCTAGGGTGCGTTCCGCACCCGTTTCGGCACCCTTAAAGCCTAACCCACATTATAAAAATTTATTTTTATTACCAATTTTATTACCTACTTACCAATTTTATATTCTGTATAGAACATCATTGAATACAGATAAAGAAATCCGCCAGTATTTTTGTTATTTTTTAGTCTAATTTTTTCTGTTCTAAATATAGCCTTTATTTTTGGTTGGGAGTAACTAATAAGACTGGAGAAAGCTGAAAAGGTTCACGTTTGCCTCCATACTGAACTTATCCACTTCTTGCAAAATCTGTTCTTCCTATTATAGCAACATGTTGGTGTAAACGAACAGTTTATGCTTGATACTTAATTTAATCAGATCGGCTGCTGTTATAGACTGATGTTCATACTTAAAAAATAACAGCTCAATTGATATTGTTGCCTATTTATCATTGCCCACATTTCGCAAATAAAAAAATAAGAACATACCTTAGATTTAACTTTTTCGGGATCCCGGGATTTTGTTTTATAATCCCGGGATCCCGAAAAAGCCCATTATTTGTCGGTATCCCGTGATCCCGGGATTGGAATCTTTAGTGACTACCCTGATTTATTTTACCTAAAATATGACATACACAGGGAAGTTATGCAACAATGTTTGTAAAAGTTATAAACATTTTTATTTCATGTTACTGGTAATATATCAGTATCACAATCCCTACGTATACTAATTGACTGTCAATACAAATTGTTATGATTGAGTGATTGCTAGTCACGGAGGTAAATGGTGACAATTAAGTATCTACAATTTGGTGTACAATATAAGGTAATACAAGAAAATGTAACCAAGATATCACCGCTTTTTCTGTATCTTCTCATTAGATATTCCAAATTTTGGCGGTGCCTTATATACCGTATAGTTATGATGGTGATATTTCATCGTAGACATGCACAAAATATGTAAATAAATTGGAACAAAATTGCTTTCAAGTGTTTTTGTGGTTTCCCACAAGGCTTCTTAGTAATAAGAGAAATAATGCTAAGTATACAACATAGCATTTTTAGATCTTTTTGATAAAAACCGATTTATGTTTCCCAAACAAACAAAAATACAATTTACGTTACCTACATAAATACTATAATGTTATGACGCCCATTTGTCTGACTATCTACCTCAATGCTTCTAACAAATCAATCTCACTTCAGATAAGATAGTTTTCTCAAGTGAAACATGCATCTACACCACACTATAATAATCACATCTTGTTTATAAACCTAATATCGAGCGAGCCCTTTATATAAACAACTGACCTAAAAGCGTTCAAAAGCCAAACAGCAAAAAGTAAACAAATAAATTACCACTAGTGGAGCGTCGGAATCTCCAATGTCACCGCTTCTCGAACAACAAAAGAATTTGTTTCCAATCCAGCAACGTTTGGTTTTGGACCCCTTTCCCATAGTTACAGGTTACAAAATGATTGCGAGTTTCCGCGAAATGTATACGCAAAGCGGTACCGTTGAAGCGATACTGACTACTGATTAGAGCACTGGAAAATATTATACAAACCGGGCGGGCCTTCAAAGCCAGTTGTATTCAAAGAAGATAAGACGAGTGACACCCGTACAACACATACTATACAGTAACTAAATAATAAACGTATTACATTCCGAACAGCTGAACAGCTGAACCATATACTGCAGTTACAAGTCACCAGTATATCGCGAATTAGATAACATTTTTATAATAGATCAAGGAAATCCGAAGCCATTCAACATAAAAGGTTTCGAAGAATTTTGCCGCTATCGTCAGCCGCGACATGAAGATACATAAATTAAGGACGATCCACACTGAGCGAGCACAAAACAATAAGCCGAAGATCGTGGATATTATCGATCGAAATCGCGTTCGGGACACTTCTAGACTGACTTGCAATTCGACGTGGTGGGCCTTTTTGGATTACTGCCACAGTTTCGTGACCACCGGGTTTATTTTTACGCATTCGTGGAGTTAATGTGCGACATACGAAATATTGGCGTAGGCATTCCGTGCCCACGATTTGCGACGTTTTAGTTGGCTACGTTTCACGGTTCATAATGCAAACCCACCTTAACATGTCACTTAACGCACGTGACTTTGATGAAGATCTTGTTGACAAGTGTTGTTCCAAAGTGGAGCGACGAAATTATAATAAGTGTATAATATGTATGTACTATTATTATACAGTGTCATTTCAAAATTTGAGTAGGTTGATATGTAAAGAAGAGATACCAACAATAAATTAGACAGAGACGCAATATACCATACCAGGGCTTGGTTTGATTAACATAAACACGACGATGTTAGTCAGTACGTCATTCAGTGCGTTAGCCAACCCTTGGGGGAGACGAACTGAATACGGCGCAGAAGTCGACGAGATGTGCATATGGCATAGTGTTAAGGAAGATCACGTTGACTTAATGTTCAAGGGAAAGTACATTTTTAAAGCATAGATATAAAAAAGATAGGTGTAGGACAACTCTCGTATTCATACATTTGTCATAACTGTTTCTACATCTCATCCGAACGATTTTTTATTGGATTTACGTCCCTTGATTGGGCTGGAATAAAACAACTGAAAATAACAATACATTGGGAATATGAATTTAATGAATGGAAAGTGATTAGGTGTTTTCAATAGATCGTTGAATACGAATACTGACTCGGAAGCTTCCTATCACGTAATGTTCTCGAAAACGTTGAGGACAAATCGCAAACAAAATGTTTTTCGCGGCTGAATTGAATACCCTAAGAGTTATTTCTGTACCAAGGGCATTATACGGATGTTTATGCCCCGAGGGTGACCGTCGCCCGAGGAAATATATATATATATATATATATATATATATATATATATATATATATATATATATATATATATATATATATATATATATATATATATATATATATATATATATATATATATATATATATATATATATATATATATATATCAAGTAATGCCCGAGGTACATACAAAATTGTATGCCCTACAATGGTTTTGTTCTTCCGTTTGAATAATATTAATAAATATTTTGACATTATCTAGTGACATGCATAACTACGGAGTTAAATAACAATACAAACAATTCGGAGTTGAGTGACGATCCAGTCAATTAATTGTCAAACTTATAACCTTAATCGGCAATAATTGACATTGTATGACATAATAGTTATTTATGTACCAAGGGCATTACACGGATGCTTATGCCCCGAGGGTGACCGCTTAAAAAGTTCGAGGGCCGATAGGTCCGAGAGCTTTTTAAGTCGCCCGAGGGTATAAACATCAAGTAATGCCCGAGGTGCATAAAAAGTGTTATGTCCTACAGTGGTTTTGTTCCTCTGTTTGAATAATATTAACAAATATTTTGCCGTTATCAAGTGACATGCGGAGTTGTATAACAATACAAACAATTCGGAGTTGAGTGACAATACAGACAATTAATTGTCAAACTTATAACCTTAATCGCCAATAATTGACATTGCCGAGTGAGAGTACAGACAATTAATTGTCAAACTTATAACCTTAATCGCCAATAATTGACATTGATGACTTAAAATTTACATTTTGAATGACAAATATTTGTTATACTTGACATGTAACCATGGCAACCCTTAATGCCCGCGCGGGCGTTAAGAAGCAGTTTTTGCCCCGGTATCTAAGATGTAAAATGTCACTTTATGATCATGTAGGACATAAATAAATTTATATCAGGTAACAGTACAAATGTTATTGTTTATTTGATACCCTTTTAAAGCTTTCATGGGTTTGCTATAAATTCATATATTTTTTATTGTGACATCAACTTTTTCGAAAACAAAAGTTATACGAAAACTTACATTGTATTTTATACGTTATAGGAACCTTTCTAGGCCGGATTCGGACTTTCCTTTTTAAAATCCAGTAGTATGCAAATTTGAAAAATTGAATTAGCGTTTTCAAAATTGTTAGTGATTATTTTAAAGTTCGTAAATCGTAAATCTGTTATTTTTTCTTACTGATACGCCAATATAGCCACGTTTTATTGTTGTTTGACGCAATATTTCGTATTTGTCATTAGCAAAACAATTATTATTCTTTGTTGTACTTAATGCAATATTGTCTAATAAAGTAAGTACCTTTACAGTAGTAAATAATTTAAAAATTGAACTATCTTAAAGACATAGATTTAAACTAGAAACGAAAATAAACAAAAAACCCGCTATAACGAAACATCTGCTTAATCCCGTAGGACAATCACGTTGTGAGCTGCCTCAAAAATTACTAAAGAAACCGAAGAAGTCCAGCTGATAGTTGGAGATTACAATGTGGACCTTTTCCAAAAGAAAAACTTGAGCAAACAGGGAATACTGCGAGAAACAATAACTACAAAATCCACCTACATGTAGCCAATAAAACAACAGATAAAGACATCACAAGAAGAGACGTACACGCACGACAACGATTATAGACCACATACTTAATTACAAACCAAAAGCAGACTGTAGAAACAATTAAGGTGATTCAATACGATATCTCCGACCACAATCCATTGTTGATGACAATCTACCACGAAAATAGCCCACAATATGTATGAGTGTAAACAAAAACCATCATAACTGAATTAAGAAGTAATAAGAAATCCTATCAAAACAATTACATAACATATATGCCTTACTTATTGAATTTATTCCTGGAAATTTAAAATCATTCATAAAAACTCAAAACCACCTGTCGTTGAAACAAATTCTGATTTAAGACCGCTAACTGATTGAATTGTTCTCCTGCGATTAAATAACTCAAGTTGTCAGTTAGATCAAGATGTTGTCCGTCATAGATTCCATTGCGGAGTCAGAATATATATTTAATTAGCGAGGTACTGTTTTTTCTACTGCTGCTCGACAAACCTATTGATTACTCTGAGAAACGCGGAATTTATGAATGGAATCTGCATAGATGTTTTCTTTGCGCTAAACATGAATCTGGATAGAAAGGTTCACGTAAGGTTTTCGAAAAAGTGGGTGTCAAAGTGATGACCAGACAGGAGTGTAGTCAAACGCCTGCTACGTGAGTGGCACTATGACTACTAGACTGACCACCCATGGTGAACAATAAACTTTTAGACTATGGATATGTGGAATGGAAGGAAACACTCTATTGAATCTCCACGTCTACAGTACTAGATTGACAGCGGTCAAACCAGCACAATTTATTGCCAGGATTGGTTTCTAATAATCCTGGATTTAGTCAAGGGAACAGAACTTAGAAGATAAACTCCTTGGGCGACAATTTAATTCATAAGTTAAACGTCCCAAATTCAGACACTGCCCTAAATTCCGAAATATTTCTATTTAGTTGGATAAAATAAGAAATTCACAACAATTACCATTTTTTAGGACATCTGGTTTGTTGATTTTACATTACACTTATCAACCCACAATCGTTTCTTATTTTACCAATGTTCTAACGGTAAGAATATCACCTAACAGTTTGACTGATCTTGATAATTGAGTGTTAAATACTAAAAGTTGATTAATTCTATCATATTTAAAATACATAGGAAAATTGTCCATGAGCATAATAGATATGTCGATGACTTAAATATCGCACAAAATCACCACTTTATTTCCAGCACCGTTGCATAATCGCTACCATTCAAGAATATCGACAAAGAAATACCAACCTATAAATACAAATATTACGAATATCCGCAATGGCAACAACAACAAATGCTCGCAATAATTAAATCAACCTTGAGATTTATACCAAACCGAAGCACGTCATACATATCAGAGCAGACACGTTTTTTTTTTCGCTGGCTGTCACACGAGCCATATAAATATAATAAACACACCCACAATGCGTCGTGACTCATTGCTAGTTACTCAACAACTCGCGCTAATCGATTCGGTGTAGTTGCTAATGGACGACATAGATGTCGCTCGGCTGTGAAAACGTCAGGAGACGAAAATATGTAAAGAATGCGGAGCAAATTGGATAGAATGAATGGGGGTCCTCAAAATCATCCGGTGGAGAATTCAGGTGAGTCAGCCGAACGCACAGTGGTCCAGATACCGATGATGATTTCACAAAAATATATCTCTCGCTGTTCTTTCCTGTAATTGGGATTATATGTTCGTTTTAGATTAGATTAGTGTAGATAAGTTGTTTTCCGGTATTCAATTTTTATCTTGGTAAGGATGAATATATATTTGATTACTAAAAGAGTTTGCAAAAGCTGATGTGTGTACAAACATTAAAATTTGGCGGGATTTAATGATAAACTGATATAAAAAATATACATGTTGTGATATGTAAGTATGATATGATAACCAAAGGGTTACATCACTTCACATTTGCAAACAAAAATACTAGGGAGTATTAGATAAAAAAAATTACGTAATAGAATTCTCTACGTAGGGGGAATAAAGCTCTGTTTTAGTACTAGTGAATCTTGTTTTCGTGTCCAGCAAAAATATCCGGATACGAGACTATATGACATTGGGGCTAGCAACGGCTTCTGTATTAACAAAAAGAAGTAGAGAAAGAAACTGAATGAGAGAGAGGAATGAAAGAGCGTTACAAATTGAAATTAGTCAATCGCAAGTCCAGAATTTACATCCAAAATAAAATTAAACCATTTATACCACGATTTAGACTGTCTTTGGATGGCGGTGATCAAAAGATTGAAATATTAAATAACCGAAATTTTCATTTATTTCATGTATTTTTCAGTTGAAAATGCGTTTTCAACAAATAATGTCATTGTTTCTTCACAGCATATTTGTTACTGGAGTGATAAATCCACATTTAACTCACTAGACGAACATTTAAAAAAAGTATACATTCAAACATTATAGCCGAATGGTTAAATTTACAATTTTCTGAAAAATAGGTAGGGTGAAATGGCCATATTTTCTGACCAGCGCGAAGTTCTGATCTTTCAATTTCGGATATTTATTTTTGGTGGCCATTGAAACAAATTGTTTACACTTACGTAATATTTACTTATTACTTACAAAGGGTGTTATTCTTACATAGTGTGTTATTACATAAATTTACATTTAATAGTTATTTAACCAACAAGTACCTATACTAAAAAGAGCAATTAATTATCGAGACTGTTTAACGCACGAGCGATTAGCAAGTGCGTTAATTGCCGAGGACATTAATCGCCGTTTAATATTCCAGTTGGTTACAACATTTTTTCGTCGATCGTATTCTTTTGTCGGCGACTACATAGATTTTATTAGTCAATGATATTTGGGGTTAAATGACCATTTATGTAGTTTGAGACCGACAGTTCTGGACTGTGTGCCTGGCTAACGGAATGTTTTGATTGGATGGTTTTATTTCACGTATGTTCGATTGGCTATAATAAAGTCGTTTGATTGGCTATAACAAATCATGCATTAATAGAAATCGTTCATTTATAGAGCTTTTTAATAAATGATTTTCTATTCACTAAAGAGACTCATAAATAAACGATGGACGGAAAAATATATAATTAAATTATTTAGTGGTACATACTTAAATTTTATTTGTACGTATCAATTCGATACTGAAAAATCAAACGACCTGGTTTCTCTGGTAACATATCTTAATTTGAACTTTACAATCATATATATCTTAGCGAAAATTTTTACATAATAACTGGAATTATTAATTAAGTTTGAACATATTCCACGGTTTATTTATGCTGAGATATGTTAGAAATGAGATATGAAAAATCACCTAAAAAGAACAATGAAGGCGCTCTTTTGCATCTAATGCATACTGTAATTAGTTCGATATCTGACCAGACCTGAAAAGTTCAGAAACTTAACGCCCTTTGCCAACGTGGCTAAAAACCTCCTTTTGATTGTTTTGGACTTGATTATATTTATATACAGGCTGTCTCGCTGAACTGGTACATTAGAAGTTTCTCATGTTCTCCTATTTCTGGAAACTTGAAATTTTGGAACTAGAATTTACTCGATCTGAGCACTTCAAGTAAAATATTCTCAAGTTAACTGTCACGTCCGGTCACCGGAAGTTGGTATCAACTTTGTTATTTTGAATGGAATGATAAAATTTTAATTTTATTTTTGGTTTCTACGTTTCAAAATACATCATTTGTGATAATGTTTCCCTATACCTAAATATCACCATTTTGGAGTTTTTTGATTTGACTAACTTTTAAGTGATTTTGGGGGTTACGTTTAAAATTGAATATCTTGGTTATTATTGAAACCAGAAGTTTCATGATTGGTGGTCCAAAACTAAAAACATAACCATATAAGGCGATGTTTAGCTCATCATGATAGCTTATACAGGGTGTTCAAAATTTACAACACATTAATTGAATTTTCAAATGAAAAGAAGTGATTTTTTTCAAGAAGAGCTGAGATCGAGTAAATTCTAATTCCAAAATTTCAAGTCCTGCATATTACCCGTGTGGTTCGGAGTCCATGTTAATCTATAGGTCCCCCTATAAATGTTAGATGCCAAAAATACGAGGCAGATATTAAAGTGATATATCAGTGTGGAAAAGCCTGGTTTTGATGATAGAAAACTGGAGTGGCCTATCCTAAAATGTAAATGCAATAAACCACGTGGCACCAATATTTGCAATTGGTACCACTGTGGGCTACGTATATACCTGACATTCAAAGGGGCCATTGTTTGACCAGCAATGCGGTGCTACCGACTGCCGGCCCCCCTGACCCCCGCCTGTAGCGCTATTAACAGCTGAAGGTGCAATATTGAGTGTTGATAAAACGAACAGAACAGATGTTGTTCTCCTGGCCGTAGTACCTATTAATAAATGCGGGCACTGTTATGTCGATTATGGCCGGCCGTTTGTTCTATTTTCGATGGCTGGCAGAGATTTCATTGACTTTTTCGTTTGTTCCACTGAGATTTCGGTTATTTTAAGTTCGGAAATTAGACGGGTATTTATTATCCTCACGATGCTATGTGAACACGTGAATTCGACGATTCTCATTCAAACTTTTCTGTTTACGTACGATTCTCCCCGTTTACATACTACAAAAATAAATATTGAAATTTTATAGAGTCGATAAAAAAATATATCACTCCTAATGTTTTGTGGCGATATAAATAAAAAATGGAATTGCGACTGGCGGGACGTTTCCTATTTGTTTTGTTTTTATGACGCATGGTGAATGAATCAACTCCCAGCAAAATAACTAAAAATAGAAAAAAAATGGTGCTGAACTTAAGCCCATGAGTATCAGCGAGTGAGACGAGTGAGAATCGAAACGAAAGTCTAATTGAAGTCTATAACCTGTCAAAACTGTCAACCTGTAATAACTGTCAAACCTGTAATAACTGTCAAAACAGTATGCGGGGGTCAGTGACCTCTAATCTAACTGGAAGGGACGCACGCTTTACATTATTAGCTGGCGAGAATTGAGGCAGGCGCAAGCAAATGAGATAGAACGATGATGTTGGGTATGTGTCACTGTCTGACTACCATAGGTAGATAGCAGAACGCAGTAATTTGGAACACCATTAAAAACTGAATCGATTTAGCTATGTCCCTGTCCGCCTGTGCACACGATAACTGCCGTAATTTTGAAGTACTTGATCTGAAATTTGGTATACAAGCTTATCTCTTAAAAAGTAAGGACAAGTTCGTGAATGTGGGCAAAATCGCTTTGCATTATTATCATATCATTATTAGCTACATATAAATATTTATAACAAATATATAGTATAAATACTTTGGTTATTACTTTTTATCTCATCTTTTTTCTAAATATTATTGTGTTTTTGGCGAGTGGAATATTAGAGTAACTCGCTTTTGCTACAAACAAATTAAAAAAAAAAACATACCGAAATATTCACGTTAAATTACATTTTACCCGCGAATATCAGCAAACAACCATATTTCAATGTTGTTTATTCTCTGATTCATTAACGAAATAAACACAATGAAAAAAACACAAAAAAAAAACATAAAATCTCTCTGTCCCTCCAAGACCCCATAAATGCGTCAGTTCGGGACATATTCCTCAATCTGGCAACACTGATCTCAAATAAAAATGTCAAACCGTCAAACCGCATACGGCCATGGTACCATATGAGATAGAAAGAGATGGCTAGCCCACATCACTGCTGGTTGCATACCATATGCATTTGCCTCATTTATTCACTATGTCGCGTTCTTTCCAGTTATACGTAGTACGTAGGTGTGTGCTCAAATGTCACTGGCGGGGGTCTATGCCAGTAGCGCCATCTAACGTTACCTATCGTCTCACCACACATGGTGATCGTCATGTTGTGGCAAAACTGTCAAACCTGTGAAGCTATGGCAACTATATTCATGGTGTCGCTTTCTTATTGTAACTATTCATAGTGTCGTTTTTAATTTGTTACATGCCGATAAACCCATTCACACCCAAGGCTCCTATATATTTTTACGTCAAAAATAGCAATTTAGCATCCTACTGAAAGCCGCCAGCTAAAAGAAAATAGTCTGTTATATATATCAGTGAACATCATTCTAATTTAGCATTGCGGTATCTCTATTAGTAAAGGTATGTCATATTTTTTCCTCAGTAGATAAATCGGTCTATAAATGCCAAGGTTGTAAAAAATATTTCGGCGTTATTGAATAACCCGGGATTGCGGATAACTGACTTTTATGAAATCGGTTACGTTTGGAAACAAACATTTCAGAAAAACTTGAAGGGCATTATGGCTAATTTCAAATGCATCGATAATAATCATTCTTTTGTTTATTTTTCTTACAAATCAACTTCAACGAAACAGCCAATCTCTGTTGCATTATTATTGGTTAGGTAGCTGTTATAGACAAAACAATTTTTCATAACACCATGCCCATATTTCTCAATAGCTCCACACACTGTCAATAATAGGTGTGCTGTGTTTGCAATTTTGGATAAGATCAGTTGACTTATGTATTACGACATCCGTATTGGTAGCATCCGTATGGTGATATGTATTAGAGTTTAGACGAAAGAGCAAGAAAGCTTTGCAAACTGTGGTGTTTACTTTAATGTGGATGATTGATATCAAACATATTACCTCTCAAATACTGTTGATCAGGACAAATCTGACGAAACATTGCTATTACTGTCTGTAGAGGTGTTGATAATGCTTTGTGTTTAACTTCTCCAAACTCAATGTACTTATTTATTGATTAAATAAAATACAGATAACATTTACAGTTTTATTTAAATACCTACATTCCTTGAAAACGAAATAATATGCTTCATACTGATCTCAGATCTCAGAAATTCAGGTACATAGTATCATTTGTGGTTTTGGATTAAGCCTGACTCTTAGATATCCTGAAAAATGAAGGACAACTGGTAACTCTATCCAGAGCTGTGAAGAATTTCGTAGCAAAGATTGATGCAAAAATGCTTTTAAACGTTGCCAACGTTGTGGTCAGGTATTTACCCAGTTTTGATTTAGTTTATAGCATGCCAAAGGATGTGGTTAGCGAATGCACTACTGAACACTTCTCGTTACGTATGACTCACTGCTCCATCTATCTGGGATTTCGGTAACCTCTACAGAAATTCCCATGGCATTTTTATCTGGTCTGTCACCTGATCTGGCCATAGTGCGAAAAATGCCACATCCTCTCTCTCTCTCTCTCTCCCGCCGCTGGGTTTTAGGAACGTGGTTAGTAACAAACTGTCCGCCGACTAACTGTAAACATTGGTTTCGGGTAACGCACAGCCTATTTGATAAACAGTGTGCAATTGTCGAACGAACGGGCTGACCTTATACGTTTGGCATGCGCACGTTTCTCATGGGCATACCAAACGAGCTAATTTATAGATGGAGATATGCTAGAACGACTACCATTTCCGTTACGCCTCGTTCACTTCCGCTCGCGAGAAGCCCCCAGCATTTAATCGAATTTGCAGTCCACCTGCTAATGGCGCGTGATTGAATTTGAGGATGTGCTGTGTTCTGGTAGGCGTGTTTACGAATGACAATGGAATGATTTTGAAGATCAAAGGGTTCAGTCGGAACGAGGAAGGTTCAAATCATTGCCAATATTTCAATTAACGCAAAGACAGGCAATACGTACAAAGGTACAGATGCCAAACTAGATAATTTATAATTTTAATCCAGCAAGAAGAAAACAGAAGATACAGAATACATTTTCTAACAAAATTAAATTTATAGATTCATAAAACCAATTCAAATCGATGCCAGCCCAACAAAAAATTAGCACTCTAATGTTTCTACTGCAATAACACATACTTTAGCACATTACGTTTACCAGCAAATGTTGCAAATATTGTTTTTCCAGTTTTGTTGAAAAAATAGTTGATCATATTTTTTACTCTACTGTAAACATACGAAACAACACTAAACTTGTCATTTTTTTTGCAACTAGGCAAGATAACAATTATACCAAACTAGAGATGAATGCAGGAAGTGCATTATGTTGCAGCCAAGTACGTTAATGGGCTTAAGGAATTGAAGTACACATTTCTTTCATATAAGAAAGTTGTAGATAATCACTCGGTCTATGACCAGAAAATATTGGCATGTATACAGGATGGCCCATAACGGAGTACCAACACAAACTTATGTTTTTTTAAATGGGATGCTAGGTATATTGTTGCAGATATTGATTCACATGTTTGAGCTGACTATTTTAGTTATCAACTTGTATTAGGCCATTGTCAACTGTTTCCGAGATATGTATTGTCAAATTAATGTCAAAAACATGCATTTTTCAAAAAATTATTCTGAGGTAAATAATTATAATGGAGAAACAGAGAAGTCTTTCCAGACAGCAAACTAATTGCTCTTTTTGATATCTACGATAGATTTGAGTTTTCTTATGATTTATCGGAGATAAATTGAGGTTTGCTAAATGTCAAATAACTTAAGAACACCCTCTATATTTTAACAGTAGTGTTAAGATCGATAAACCAGCTTTCTAAAAATGCCATATTTAGTAGGTCTTTTATCACCAGATTTAAGAGTTATTTAGCATCAAAGTTGAAATTCTAAAGTTATCCAATTTTATCATAAGAAGGAAACAAAAATTCGTCAAAATGTTTTATTGTTATAAATATGAAAAACTGAAAATTTGACTCGATCAAACAATTTCTTTTGCAGTGACTATTCTTGAAACGTTATACAAAAATATAAAAAAGTTGAGCAAATTTAAGATGCAAGAGCAAGTTATTATCTAATAGAGTCTAAATTTTGTTTATTATTGATGTCGATACGCACACGTTGACACCTTTTAAACCGACAATTTGGTTTTCTACTTGTAAGCTAAAATTTGAATACGTTCACCAAGCTTCGGGGTAAAAGACATTGTCCAATAAATTATATACTAGGCGTTTCTTCGGACCAGAGTTGGTAACTTTTGGCATCCCAGGCGTTTTGATCCAGCAATTTTCGCTTTTTTCATGAATCCATACCGTGATTATAAAATCTTTAACCCCGAACTGCCCTGTCCGTATATTGTCCGTGATTGGAAGACCTAGTTGGCAGGTATTGCACTAAAATTTGCAAATAATTCATTCAAACCATTCATTTTAAAGGAGTGAATTGGACCTGTTTTTGTAGTCATAACCGCCATGTATAACAAAATAAGTAACACGTCCCCTTTAAACCAGCAACAGTTATGTGTATTCCTTTTTCCGCTTGATGCGTACTTTTCAAGATATTAAAACGTTAAGATTAACCCGCGTTGCTTACCACAAAACATATCAAACAAACGCAACAGAAGAATTAAAAATACAGACAAATTAACTAAAAAAGACCAGCAGAGAAAAAGAAGACCAATTATGATAAACTTTATTGACAGATATGAAATAAAAATCGTCTGCTATAAAAATTTTTTTGTAAACACTTGAAAATAGAAATCAATCATAAACTAACACTACTGAAAAAGTTTATACAAATAATGTGCGTTTGGAAATACTGTAAAGCAATATTTGTAAAAACTCTTTCTAATGTTCTGAACTTAGTTGTCTTGCTATAGTCATGTTTTTGCTAGGAGAAATTAACCACTTGTCGTAGAAGTAAATGAAACTTGGAAACCGTTAGCGGTACATAATAGTAGCCGCTAACAGAGAGTTCTCGACGAATACGTCAAGAATGTGTACAACTTAACACAGTCTGCACATTAATGACCTGCCAAATGACGATACGCGCTCACAGAACATAAAGCAAATGAACTTAAGTTGAAGAAAAAAAAACATCTATGTGGTGTAAGAAGTTTTTGACTTTTGTGTACTCTGCCATATTAAAATTTTCCATTACGTTTCCCGTTTCATATTAGAAGGCACAGTTAGAGTTATGTCATGCGATATGATGCATGTTATAATGTGTAGGTATATCCTGATGCTCATTAAAACAAGTTAAATTGTGTTCTTTCTCCGCTTTTAGTGATTGGTGAACATTAATTTTAACATGTATGGTCACCTATTAAATTTAATTATCTCCAACATGGAAGTTACAGTCATGTCCAATTCATCTTTTTGTCACGTCTCTTGTAATGGAGACAGCACAAGTTAAAATTTTCTATTTTTTGTGATGTTAGCCACTTTTGAATTTATCCTATCTTTCTGTCATCGTTTTGGAGTACTTAGAGAGAGTTTGGACTGTAATCGTCAGGGAGGTTTTAAAAGTCCACTTTTGATGTTTGTGAGTTATTAATGGATTAGGTTGATCGAAAATAAATATAAAAGCTTAGGACATATCCTCACTATCAGAGCCGGCGGCTGGCGTGTGCGGTGCACATAGGCGCCGTGATAAAAACGCCTAACGCTGGATTTTTCAATGCCAGTTTAAATCGTGAACTGAGTTCAATTATGCAAAATCCTGGGAAACTGCCATTAAAAGCCCTACCCTAAAAGATCTTAAAAATAACTGTGAGATATCTGTTTATATTAAAATTAATGATGATGATTAAACAGTACTGATTTTCCCAAATGCAGACTTGCATTAACTTTATCTGTTTCAAACTTGTAGATTTGCAGTAGTAAAAAATACGTGCAAAATTAAATATACTTAAAGATATCTACATTACCAGGAAAAATGAATAGTTTCGCAATTATTTTCGTTTAAAGGCGGTGAGTGAACATCCACTACTTAAAGAATTTGCACTAATTTGAACTGGGAGAGTTTCTTTCAAATAAATATACAGTATGTCTCCTCGGATTGAGGTACAAAAAGGCAACACATGTTAATTGTGATGTTTTAAAAATTTCAAACCGCCAACTGTATAAAGTTTCCAATTTAATGAAGCTAAAAAATAATTACAGTTTTTATGAAAATTTTTAGCTGCATTATATTTCATGTGTAATACTAGAGTAACCATATAATCCACTACGTGTGTCATTAATGACAATAATCAAAATTAGAAACTGCCATAAATACATTTTCTTAATCACATCGCAAGCTGTTAACTTGATATTTTTAATTTAAACATAAATATGAAAATCTATGAGACAAATATTCTGAATAATTTTGTTGTTGTTTTTCTTCCACCGCCTTGTTTTTTAAACAGCTATACTCCGAAATTAAAATAATGCCATTAAATAAAACCTCATCTAATTGTACTAAAGATTTTAATATAATAGCCTGCTTTTAATTTCTTTAGTACTTTTAATATTAATTCTTTTTAAAAAAGAGACGTTTTGTTATGTCACATATGATCTAAAAAATGACGACAATATTTATGACATTCCCTAGTAGTGTTCGATTCTGCCAATTGCCAATTATAAAATTTCATATCTCTACTGTATTTTTTTTATTTCAGAGATTACACTCCTTCTTGTGTCGTGTCACCGGCACCTAAAATAAAACTTCTTAAAAGAATACCATTTACTTTCTAAAAGAAGTCATACGGATTTTAGTTTGTTCTTATGCTTATTCATTATAATTTTTATTGTTTTTACTTTTTATTGTTATAATGGGTACTGATGGTGTTATTTTTCGGACACACATTGTTTCATATGTATCTTATTTTTAATTGTTTTGTGAATATTGCAAACAACTGTAACTTCTTAATGAACTGAAAAAAAATAACAAATATGTGTCTAGAAAATAATTTTGCGGGGAAAAAGTGGTCACATCTTACAAAAGGAAAATATTGTAACCGTATCATATAACCGATGGAACAATAACTTTTTCAGAACTGCGCTAAAAATTTTTTTTTACACGTGAGAAAAATATCACGCGCCGGCCCTGCTCACTATTCATTTTATGTACTATAGTACTATAGTTTTATATTTATTCGCGGCAAAACTAGTTACTCCCAAGCATCTAAAGACGACTCCCTAATCCTGCCCAACTATTTTATAGTGCTTTATGAAGAAATATGTACAGTTTATCGCAAATCAAAGCCATTAGCGCAAATTTCCGCAGGTTAACTCAAAAGTGAGGTTATGTAACACACTTTTTATTTACTTGATGTCGAATCAATTACATACTCCCAAACATCAAAAATTGACTTTCTAATCCTCCTTAATGATTTATTAACAATTTATTGCAGAAATATGACAAATTGACGGAAAACAAAGCTGAGAAATACATTATAATGCCAGCTTTTGTTTTTTTTTAATCTAAGTTACTGACTTGCGGTCAAATTAGGAGAAACAATTTTAAACGAAGTATATAATAATAAGAATTTTGTAGTAAGATCTGATAAATTTCTTATTCTACATCAAAGTTATTTAAGTATAACTGGTTTGTGTAAATCAGCTAAAAGGTTTTGTTCTTTTTTCTTTGCCTTCATCTTTCCAAACGACAAATAACTATTGCACTCTAATAACTACTGTAACTATTGTTAACATTTTCATATTAATACTGAAAGATAAAAATACTAAACAACAAATCTAACGTAAATGTAAACTAAATAATTGTAAATAACTCTATCTAGCTTAAACGTAGCTTCCTGTCAAATGGGATCCTCTACAACGTATTTTCACTTTCCTGACCTATCTGACGGTGCCAGATTTCAACGAAACAATGGTACAACAGGAAGTGTAAAGACAATGCCCAATACCCCGCATTTTACGATAAGGCTGTTTCCAGATACCCCACTTAGCCCAAGTGTCAAACAGTCATTAGTTATGTTTACTAGAATATTTTGTTTGCCTGCTAAATCCAAGCATATCCGTTTAATGTCTCAACTAGAATCGGATTTGAGCCAACGCGTTCCACAAGTAGGTAATCACTAAATATTAAGATGTATAGTTAGTATCATCATCAAATTGCAAATGAAATGCAAGAATTCGCAAATCAAGGTCATCCGGCTGTTAGGCAAGAGAGTTAAACCGTTGGCGTACCAGCGGCTAATTTTCTTTTGTTTCTGCTTTCGTCACACTTCGATATAAGTTGTTTTTTTTAATGGTGGTTGAGCACAGAAACTATTCTGACCGTGAAACGTGCACCGTATAATTTACCGACTTGCGATGCAACGTTTCGGAATTTGTCTGGAGCGGATTAATTATTGAAGACAACTAAATTATTCTTCGCGTCGGTTGGGTTAGGCTTAAATGTCTACAGGAAGCGAGGACAAAGCGTTCAAAAATTGCCGTTCCCAGCATTTGCACGAAGATGTGTCCAATGGTAGAAAGTAACGCGATACGCAAAGCTCCAAATCAGGTAAATATGCAAATTAAGATCGGACGAGAAGTGGGTTGTACCGGTACTAGTGACCTACTTGTAGACGCCAGTTCAAAGGTTTCGAACGAACGATTTGAAATAAGCCTTTGTATGGCTTGATTTATTGTGAAACATTGCAGACAACTTGTCAAGATGGTCATACACAGTTAACAATATAAGAAAATAACACTGTTTTTATTCAGAGAAGGAAATTATGCGGTTAAAAAATATTGGCCACCGTCACGAATTGGCACATAGACCAGGCAATAGAGCAGAAAATGACTGAGTTCGTGACAAAAATACTAGCAGGAAGCCGACGATCCCAAGTCACGTGGAACAGTCCGTAGATGAATTGTGATATGTTTCCTACTCACAAATATCATTTCTTAATTTGTTATAAACAAAAAACCTCAAAAAAACGTGTGTTTTTTCGTTTTTCGCCTGTAAAAGTTGAACCGATGGAGGAATCTTGTTGCTGTCAACAGACCAATTGTAGAGAATGAAAAGACGAAAAAAATAAACCCTGCACGGACTGGATTGAGTTATTATTAACGGAGGAAATTCGGAAAATCCCGGAAAAAATCTGCGTTTTGTAAAAAATTCATAACTACGCCATTTTCAAAGCTGCAGCGGAGGCTTTGCGCGTGAAAGTAGCGATTGGTAGGTGCTTTGAGTGTGGACAACCCAGGCGATCTCCGATGAATAGTTTTTGCGGAATTGCGATTTAAAAATTTTTATGCAATATGGTTCGGCGAGCCTGGATGCGTCGGTGGTGGTCCGATTTTAATTTTATTAACGTATTTCGAAAGTAGAAGTATTGTGCTACAAAACGTCTATTCTGATTTTGCGTTAAAAAGTTGCAAAATAGGCGAAAAATGCTTTCAAATAAGACCGAAAACTGCACCGCGCTCCAAAACGGTCGAGTAGTGGGGTAGGCGGCCGACTCGGGGAAACGCGCAACGCGCTGAGATTACTATAGATACGCGCTTCCCCGCGTCTGCCTCCTACCCCCACTACTCGACCGTTTTGGAGCGCGGTGCAGTTTTCGATCTTATTTGAAAGCATTTTTGCCTATTTTGCAACATTTTAACGAAAAATCAGAATACACGTTTTGTAGCACAATATTTCCGCTTTCGAAATACGTTAAAAAAATTAAAATCGGACCACCTCCGACGCATCCAGGTTCGCCGAACCATATTGCATAAAAAACAATCAAATCGCAATAGTGCAAAAAGCGATCATCGGACAACGCCTGGGTTGTACACACTCAAAGTACCCATCAATCGCTACTTTGTCGCGAAAAGCCTACTTTAAAAATCCGCTACTACTTTAAAAATAGCGGAGTTCTGAAATTTTGAAAAAAACGCAGATTTTTCCGGTTTTCCCGAATTTCCTCCGTTAGTTTTAATGCGATCAAGTCCGTGTAAGGTTTATGTTTTTCGTCTTTTCATTCTCTACAATTGGTCTGTTGACAGCAACAAGATTCCTCCATCGGTTCAGTCTTTACAGGCGAAAAAACACACGTTTTTTGAGTTTTTTTGTTTATAACAAATTAAGAAATGATATTTGTGAGTAGGAAACATATCACAATACATCTACGGACTGTTCCACGTCACTTGGTACCGACGGCTTCCTGCTAGTATTTTTGTCACACAAGAATCTCTGTTGCCTGGTCTAACAGTCCAGAAATTTTCAGAACTAGTCCCGAATATTGTCCCGATATTTGATAATTTTATTCTAATGTCCAGAATTTCCAAGACTAAAATTGTTAGTATCGGATTTAAAATAAAAACAATCATAAACTTTATTCTTCTAATACACTCAGGTTTAGAATTAAAAAGACAAATGCACATTCAACTTAATTTTAACAAACAAAATTCCATTGTTGACCAATAAGACCACTTTTGACAGTCTGCCATCCGTAAAACAGAATTTACAAAAAAATCATTGGCCCCATAGCATACCATAAGCACAAGCAATGGCAAGGAAATCATTCAGAAGAACAAAGACCGAAGTTATTATGTTTGTCACTGGATTGGAAAAACTTTGAAAATAGTATTTTTAGTAATAAATACTAATAATTGTAGTAGTACCACAAAGTTTTTGGCCACGGGTACTTCTAATCGGTCCATAGCCCCTATGATAGACATGCGTGTAAAATGAAAGAAAACTCATTCATATCAAAGGGCACGTAGGGGCTTGCAAGTGTACTATGTTTGAAGTTACTGAAGAAAATGGTACAACTGTAAATAAAATCTCGAGAAGCTTGTTAATGGTGCTTGTTATCTAGCCCCGAAGCACAGAATCACAATATTTGGCGTAGAACATCTTCTTCATATTAAATATCAACGATTCAATAGATGATCAAGTGTTCAGCAACATGCATCGCCCCTTGATATTATTAACGTTGGTCTGTAACAATTGGCATAAGTTTAAATCCTAGATCACATCATAAACAAGAGACGTCAGGTTCATATATTGTGATTGATTCATTCCGCTACCTACAATCAATTGACAATGAAACGATGATTTACAATAACATGTAAAAATATCGTACCTTCTTCAAACAAATGTATTGATTGCTTGTTGTATCATACTGCGTATGATAAAGTAAAAATATATACATATATAAATAATTGTGCCATGGAAATTTCCTAACTTGACAGACGGAAGCAACACCCAAATGTATTTATTTTTAATTATACAAAATAATATAATTACGTTTCGGATCCACTTGAAACGAGGACTTTATGAGACAGATCAAAGTACTATACTTTTTAGCTGTTGTAAAAATGTAGCATATAAATAATTTGTCACATTCAAAACATTGTAAGGTGAAAAAAACCGGACCGACAAAACAAAAGGTTGTGTAGTAGCGCGTGCTAACATTAGTTATATTTATAAAGTTTCTTTGTATTTGAAACAATGGTATCACAGAATAGTCGCTGAGACAGTTCGGTTATCTGTTGGCAGACCGACCGGCGTCATCGTCACTGTCAGATTGAAACCAAAATACACATTTCAAAATTTAAGTGAAATGCTCAATGTTTGAAATTGAAAAATAAAAACAAAACTCATATACTAACTTTGGAAATCAGCGATTTCGAGTATCAAAAGGAACTTTTCTTGGTTTTATCTCGATTGATAGGAGTACAACAATGTACATGATATATGTAAGTTCAGTTTTTATTTGTATGTATTTGTGTTAAATGGTTTCTTTTCTAGAAATCATGCTCTCTCCCCTATTAAAAACGTCTGGTAAGTCTCCGAGTCTGTAGTGTGGGTTCTAAGTAACAGTTCCTCGTCTAAAAGGGACAATAGACGGTACAAACATAGGTACACAACCTCCAGGTATGCAATACAAACAAGTAAATAATTTTTGTTTTTTGTAAACTCCGTTTATTGTAAGAACTGACTAAGCTGAGATTTTTAGAAACAGTAAGGGCTTCATCTCGCTAAACGTCCCGACTGTGCCTTCGCCTAACCTACTTCCGAACAAAATTATTACGTAACATGTCTGCGTTGTAGTATTGTCTTACGGGGTCTTAAAACACAAATTTTCTGTTTTCCATTGAGCTTCCGCCTGATACTACAATCTTGATAATAACTCTTGCAACATTGGTTAGGCATTGCCTGCGACCAAATGAAGAAGTTTGTCCGCAAAATCTGTATGTTGCTATTATACCACTTGAGTGGACTGGCATAGTACCTATACAAAATAATTATTGTAATGCTAGGGCACAGATTTTGGCGAAATATTTTCCCATACTATACCGTAAACAAATGTTCTGTTATAAATAAATAAATCTTATGGTGTTTTATTTTTTAAAGTGTGGGGAATGAGTGATAACTAACTATAAACCTTCTTCGATAAGTATTTGGTACACAATGTGCTCTTATCTGCCATCTTAATTGATATCCAACAGTATTGAACATGGATGAGTAACGGTGAGTATTAATTGCAAATACAGAAGACTTTTGATAATCCGGACTAACCTGTACTCTAACTAATCTATAACTAACTATAACTATAACTAAGTAATGTGAAAACGTAAATGATCGATTTTGTTAAATTTTATTCTCCAAAGATGTTTTAAAATTACAATTTTTATTGCGGTTTGCCACGTAAGGTTAGATCAAAATAAACACAAGGTTAGGGATATTATTATAATAAACATAATATGTATAATTATAATATAACTTATCAAATGAGATATAGTACAAAAACATGTGCGTATTAGCCTATAGAAAAAAATCAAACATCATAATATGTAAACTCGCAAACAAAGAAAATGTCGAAGCTTTGAAATTCAAAGAGAAATGCGGTAACATGGCGATAACCGATGCACAGCTAACAGTGAAGCGCTATATATCACTAGAAAACTACTAAGATCTTATTTTTCTATGATTGGCGACATTGCTTTTTCATTGCCAACCTCTCCTTAACCTATAGTTGCCTAACTCCTAACTAGAAGTTTAGATTGGATAGGAGTAAACTACCAGTTTATTAACTAGAAGATTTAACCTCGCATTGATAGATCTACCCTAAATCTTTATATTGTAGCCAATTTAGCCAAGAGGTTTCGAAACGACAGATGGATGTTGAAACATATCGTATATCAGCAAAACGAATTTTACATTTGGACATGTCTATATTGGTCTGTCTAGAAACTCAGATGTGCGTCTGTTGTCTCTGTTTTTCTTTATGCTTACGTGGTGGCTTCAGAAGTTCAATATTACCAGAGCCGAGCAGAGATTGGGCAAGTCAAGTTTTTTCGGGGTTATTCCAGTGGCGGGTAGACCGAGAAGTGGCTAGGGTCACGCGCGCAACCACAGCGGTCCTATTCGCTGTTTTCTTTCTTTTCGATGCAGGTTATTGTACGTTTAGCCGTTAATAGTATGAAATATTTATATTGCATGTTAAATTATATAGAATAAAACCTTTGTGCAAAAACCTTGCAACATTTACATATATTTTTATATATCAATTATAGAATTATTAAAAGAACCTTGCCTTAAAGAGCAACTGGAATTTATTCATAGCAACTTTTCATTTCTAATTGCAGACATTAAATATTTCGAAGGGCGTAACATCAAAGTGAGAGAATCGATAGCAAAATTGACCAAAATAGTAAATAAATTGAAATCGGTTCCGGGAGAAATGTGTGAACTTTTAACTAATAAAGTTGACGTTATATTAGATAGAAATCCCAATCTCAGAATAGTTCAAGAATTTTGTATGACAAATAATTTTACAAATTGCGAAAAATATCAATTACATGCGCATTGCTTTACTTATGCCCCATTAATAAGCTGTGACGTTCAGAGAAGCTTTTCGACTTTTAATAGTTATTTAACCAACAAGTATATTAAAAAGAGCGATTAATGATCAAGACTGTTTAACGCTCGAGCGTTAATTGTTGAGATCATAAATAGCCGTTTATTATTCGAGTTGGCTACAAAATTTTTTCGTCGATCGCATTCTTCTAGCGTCGTCTACATAGACTTTTCTTCGCCAATGTTTCTTTTTAGATTATATGACAATTTATGTAATTTGACACTGACTGTTCTAGAGCGCAGTATGTTTTGATTGGAAGGTTTCATTTCAAATATGTTCGATTGGCCAATCAAACGTTGTCTTTACGTCGTGTGATTGGCTATAACAAATCATGCATTAATAGAAATCGTGCATTAATAGAGTTTTCCGTCGATCGTTTATTTATGAGTCAGTTTAGTGAATACGAAATCGTTTATTAAAGTACTACATTAATGCACGATTTCTATTAATGCATGATTTGTTATAGCCAATCACAAGACGCAATGACGTCGTTTGATTGACCAATCGAACATATGTGAAATGAAACCTTAGAATCAAACCAGAACTAGAACTGTCAGTGTCAAATTACATAAATGGTCATATAACCTAAAAAGACATCGGCGAAGAAAAATCTATGTAGACGACGCTAGAAGAATACGATCGACGGAAAAATTTTGTAACCAACTCGAATATTAAACAGCGATTAATGATCTCGAAAATCGAAAACAGTCTCGATCATTAATCGCTCTTTTTAATATACTTGTTGTTTAAATAACTATATTTAATTGCATTTCCTATTCACTTAACTGACTCATAAAATTTAACGATCTACGGAAAAGTTATTTTAACTTCTAAAAGAACATCATTGACTATCGAAAATTTGGAGAAAGTAGTAATAGCAAATGTTAACAGTAATATCTTGTTAAATAAATAATTATTATGAATACAAATTATTGCTAAAATCATTTGATATTATAGGGATAAGTTATTTACGCACTATCCGTCCGTCGAGTATAGTATAACACAAAGCGTACGTCACTGTCGTCGCTGTACTCGGTCGCATGAGTCATGCCTGAGCGTTCGAGCGTTGAATCGCCGCACAATCGCCGTATCTTTTACTGTCATTCTTTCTCGTGGCGGCATATCGAATTATTTCATGGGCCAATGTTACTACGGTTTCGAGGTAAGCGGACTTCTTTGGAGTACGGTGTTATATACGAAAGTGCTATTGCTCACTATTGCTAGACAAACGCCGCTCCATGCCTCAGGTGTCACCAGTTGCCCAAGTTCTGCTCGGCTTTGAATATTACAATTAAAACGTCAATAAATACTCACATATACAGAATGTGTCACTTGAAATTGAACTGAGTCCAACAAAGACTAATAACAAGGAAAAACCTATGACAAGTTGTATGTATTCAGTTTCAAGTGGAACTGCAGATACATACTTATAAGCTCTGAATGAAAAGAAAAAACAAACAGTTACATTTACTTTTGATAATAACTTTTCTTACATGAAAAAATCATTTTACCACTATCACGATGTTAGACTGATAAAAAAACAAACATAATAAGAAAAAGTGTGCATTATATTTAGCATACACAAAATCATCGCAATGAAACAATTGAAAGTAATATATACAATATTTAAAACAACATTGTGGATCAAGATGTATGCCAGAGAAGTGCATTATTACGTAAAGCACCCAAGAAAAGAAACCACGTTTTCTCGTACATTTCCCATGTAATCTACGTGGTAATTAAGTGTGTATACGAAGACCTGTTTCCTCCTTTAAATGGGAATTCTCGTAGACGAGAAGCATCCAACAACGCATTGTTACCGTGTGTTTTCAACTTGCACCGATAGAGTGCTGTACCGTAAGCCGCATGTATTATTCGCAGAGCAAATTGCAATATTGTATTTTAAATATGCGTGCTAGAAACGCATTCGTCAGCATGTGTATCATGTTGGATAGAAAAAAAAAAAGGTGTGGGAAAGTATGCTAAGCAGCTCGGAGAAAAAAGAAACCACGCTTAGCTGGCCATTGATGTTTCAATCTGCATACATTTGCAAAATACGTCTGCTATCTAGTAATATTTATAAATAAAATAAATAAGTACGATACGGTGTAAGTATATATTTGTGTTTGTAATGGTTTTATGTTATGCTTACGGTTGTTGTGGTTCGATAAGACAATTTAAACAATTTTGACTCAGCAGGAAGATGGATAAACTGAATATTTATCGAAGAATTGATGAGACAATGAGTCACGACGATTATGACGCATCCAACACTCCAATTTATCTACACACTACACAATGTTCACTGGAATGGCATGCTATTATTTTATTTATGATAGCAATAGAAATAGTATAGTTTTAAATATGTATTGCGATTGCGGTAAAATATGTTAACAAACTATAACCTTGGTTTTCTTCAAATTAACGGAAATTATGTAGGTGGCAATAAAATAAACTACTATTTATCCTGTCAGAGGAGATATTTTACCTTGTTAGGTTATTACGTTCTGAAGGATAAATTCACATACCTATAATAAAATTTACATTGCAATTATTGCGAAGTCAATCATCGCACAAACTAACAACAGTGGAAAACAACCAACCAACATATTTTTTGTAGCAGAAGATTTTGATTTCGGAGATTACAATACCTATTCTTTAAATAATCTATTATCAATTGTTTTTCAATTTATATCGTCATTTTTTTCATCTTCTGTTACTTGCCAACCCACCATTTTTTTAGGATTTTGATAGATCCCTAAATTAGTTTTCCGTTGATCGTTTATTTCCGAGTCTGTTTACTGAATAGAAAATCGTCTATTAAACAGCTCAATAAATGCACCGTTTCTATTAATACATGATTTATTACAGCGAATCAAACGAAATTATTATAGCCAATCGAACAAATGTAAAATGAACCTGTGAATGAATCAATCCAATCAAAACTCTGTGCTCCAGACCTGTCAGTGTCAAATTACAGACACTGTCATATCTACCTCAAAAGATACCAACCATGTTGACACCGCCAAACGAATACGATCGACAAAAAAAATTGTAACCAACATATTTAACGGCAATTAATGATCTCGACGATTAACGCACTCACTATCGCTCGTGTGTTAAAAAGTCTCGATCATTAATGGCTCTTTTTAATGTACTTGTTGGTAAAATAAATTTTAGATTAGTGGAATTTTGAATTTCCAGTGGAAGTGATTTTAAAATTTAATAATGTAATAGTTAACACCGTTGCGAGTTTTATGTAGTCTTCTGAAAGGTTGATAAGTATTCAGATTTTGAAGCGTTTCGACAAGATGGACCCGTATTGATGTTATTAAAACCCTGTATATTCCTAACTGCAATAAACATTTCTATCACAGTATCGTATCACACCATCACTGATGAACCAACCTACAATTGAGCAAAAGGATCATCAAAATCGTAAAAGTGGTTTGAGAGATTTTAACGTTTGAAATTGTGACAATTTTTGCCGCGTAAACTGTGATTCAAGGTTGAAGTTCCTGAGTATTTTTAAATAACAAATAGGCTTTAGGTATCGCATAAACTAGATCAACCAAATCAGCCGTTATAGCATAGCCAATCAAGCACATCAGATATTATATTTAAAATCATGAGCAATAAACCAAACAAAATCATCTACTGATGAATGCGAAAACAAATTTACTCGAAAACCTGCTTAAAACATACAATTTTAAAACGCGTGTTCAATTAAATATGACCTATAGCAGGCCATGAACAAAATAAGAACGTTTGGTAAGCATGATATTTGACATAATATGATAACTGCCTAGTTAGTTTTAAGGTTACCTAATAATACAGAATGCGGCTGAAAGAACAAGGGGCAACTTTCAAATCAATCAAAATCGGCTAAAATTATGGTTGCGTATGTATGACCGTTATTTATGTAGGTATGTATGTACACTAGGGTGGTTCAAAAATGCATTGCAATTTTTTTTTGATGATAGAAACCAACGATCCCCCCAAATCGTTTCAAATCCAAAAAACACACGGATTTTTTTTTTCGAAATTTTGATTTTTAATGTTGCCTATCGCTGCATAAAATTTACATAAGAAAATGCATGGTAAAAAGACACTTTTTGCTTTGTTCGGGCTTTGGGAAAACTCAAGATTACAGTTATACGACTTGTAGAGGACTTTTCAAGGAAGACCTCTTGACCTAGTATACATGGTATCAGGGCTGGCTCTAGGCGGTAGGCAAGGTAGGCAACTGCCTACGGCGGCAAAGTTTAGGGGCGGCAAAACCAACTGAACTACAATAAAAGAGGCTCTAAAATATTGCCTGAATCTAGAAAATAAAGGAATAGTAAAATACAATCAAATTCAATAGGAATTGACAGGCTTATTTAAAGACATATTTAAATAAAATCATTAGCTTTTATAAAGAATTAGGATCAATTAGGAAAAATATATGATCAATTAGGAAAAATAATATGAAAGTGTACTGTAGTGCAGTGATCCTATACAAAAATCAAAAGAGAAATATAAAATAGTCCTAACGATCCTTTTGAGTTTTTATGCGATATCCACAAACTTAAAGAAAATGTTATAAGTAAAAATGATTTACTGGCACATTCCAAAGATATAGAAACCGCTTTAAAAGTTGGCGATTCCTCCATCTTAACGGTTTAGCATTTGCTGTCGAAATGGTAAGCTAGTTAATTTTTATTTGGGTAGACACATAATTTGCCCGCCTATAATAATAATATTAAAATGTGCTGAGTCTTTGATGATATTATTATTGAAATTAATTAAAAACTATCAGTGGTTAAAAAATTCCCCATGAAATGCTTGCATCAATATCTCCGAAAATAATACTCTTAGCAGAACAAATTATACATCATATTAAAGATAAAATTTTGATGAAGATTTGGATACATGATAAACAAAGAATTACTTCAAATATTGAAAGATTTAGATTTGGGAAAATATAAAGAACGGAGATATTATGTCAATATCTATTCTGTCAAAAACGACAGAAGTTTGCTGATGACAGATTACTTAACAGTGTAGATATTGACATAATATTTCGGTTCTGAAAACCCGTTTTTAACCTTCTCCTAACATCTCTCTACATCTTTCAATATTTTTAAGTAGTACTTTTCATCTTTAATATGGTGTACATTTTGTTCTGCTAAGCTTAATACTTTCGGAGATATTTGATGCAAGTAGTTCATGACAAATTTCACTGATAATCACTGATAATTTATAATACATTTCAATAATTATGTCGTCATTCAGTAAACATTTTGATGGTATTTTTGGTAGGTACTATTTTCATAGTCGGGCGAATTAATTATGATGTTAAATGATTTTGCGTCCATAGACCTTGTTTCCAGAAGGTCCAGTTGACGTGTTTAAAAATTCATTATCTGCCTTAACATTGGGCCAAAATTAAACATTGCTTAGCAGTTTTTTCTAACCCTGCCTATAACTGTTGCTACCTGAGCGGGCGATAGACAGTTTGCTAACTATTATTAGTAAAAAAAGTACTTAAGAACCATGTCTACTTAAAATTGTCTTAATAGGTTAGCAATGAAGGCCACTGAATATGAATTGAGTAATACATTAGATCTGAAAGAAATTACTCGCAATTTTGCAGAAAAAAGATTCGAAAGAGCTAATTTTAATTTAGGGTTAAACTTTGTATATTGTACTAGTATTCTTTATTCTTTGTTGTTTTAAAAGTATTGTTTGTACTAGTATAATTTCCAAAGGTTGTGTTTTTATTACAAATAAATGTCGTAAATATTGTCTCAGTGTTGAGTGTATTTTTCTGGATCATGATTTTTGTATAAATCTGTTTTTTTGTATAAATCATTTTTAAGTTAGGGTTTTTTTGAGAGAAACTCAATGGTGAAAACCAAAATTAGCTATCGTCTTTTGTTTTCGAGTATTATTATCCTATTAATCTAAGCAAATTGCACTGCGAGATATGCACTGTCAAATATTTGTACCGAAAGTACCGAAAATGTGAACATTGAATGTCGATTCGTAACATCGCACATCTGGACTTGCAAACACGTTGCAAGGTCTCGAACGCAACGGCTGGCTCGGCAAAAACTTGTAGTTCTGTGGCCGTCTAAATCTCTTCTACGCCGATATTGGGTAGACTATTTGAGGTAAACATATTAATGCCGCATGAATGCACCGGTGAAAAATACATTCTTATGCCTGCAAGAAATAGTTTTCGGGCTATAGAATTCTTAATACGTTTTACTGTCGACAAGAAAATAATATCTTGGTACGTACTACGTAGTATGTAGGATGTTTGTTTTCGCTACATTACTAACGCGTCTTGCAAAATATTATAAAAAATAATACACGCAAGGACTCATGATGTATGAATTTATTATTTGATAATAATTATTTCAATCATTTGCAGTTGGTTTGTTATAAAAGTAATTAATCAATCAATCAGGGGGCGGCACTATTGAGATTTGCCTACGGCGGCAAAACCGCTAGGGCCGGCCCTGATGGTATTGACGCCCCCAACCCGCCCCCACAGTGCGCTACCCTAAAATGAAAAATGTTTTGAGTTTTCTGAGGTTTTCTGAGGTCGAAATGGCAGTTTATTATCTTAGAGTGACATTATTCATTAACACATTTCTTCCTTTTGTTTAAGCAATCAATTATTATTAAATTTCACTTTTTATATTATCTAATAAACCCACATCTGCTTAAACAAATGCCTGTTTAAACAATTTTTTTGCAATTCGCTTATTTTATTTTATTTTTTAAAGCCAACTGTTATTCTCAAGTGACATCATTTATATTTGGGATGGTTTTCAATATTTCATCAAATTAGAGTACAGGGAACAGTTTCCAGACAGCAACAAATTAACATTATCTTGACATACAGTGGTAGGAAATCAGAATAAGAAATTGTGAAAGAAATGTGATTAATAAAATTGGTTGACTAGGAAAATTAATATTAAAAAAATCTGATGTGGCCAGGCACATGACTTTATCATACAAAATATAAAATTAACAGTTTAGCTGCACGAGAATCTATTTGACTGAGATAAATCGTGTCTGTATTAAAATTAAACTAGTTAGCCAGGATTTGACAGATATATTTATAGTCAATAGTATCAATCGAAGGTATTGTCAAAGCATCAGCATTTGACACTACCTACTGTCATCAGAATAATAGTTGTTTATCTCACAAGTGCCGAAAGTACGGAATAGCGCGACGAGCGGTGATGCGGCGCGTCACCGATGGTGGAGCGTCGCCGTCGCATGTGAGCGGGTCATGTAGTTTTCGGCAGGAGTGACATCAACGTTTTTTGTGTTGCTTATTGAGAAATAGGTATTTAAAAAAATCAAAAATGGTTATTTTTCTGAATAGGAAATGTTAGGTTTATACCACTTCTACGAAACGTCAAGTTTAAAAAGTTAATTCAAATTCTGACAGATTTATATTCATTCATGACACTGTAGATGTCACATCCGTACCAACATACTAAAATATAACTACACTCATCGCTAAACATTATTTACTTTATCAATTTATCGCTTTTACAATTAGATATAACAACGGGTTGATATATCTTATCAACAAACAATCAAATTGGTGATCTTATTTTATTTGAATTTTGTATTTTGTGCTTTGCCGCACTAGAGCGGCAACGTTCCATAGCGGTTCTCCAACCTCTGATGAAATCAGCTGTTTTCGAGTGTGACAGCCATAGACATTTCTGTGGTGACAGCACAAAAACATATTTGTCAAAATTCTGGCTACTATGTATTTTCATATCAGTGCAGATGCGACCTATCTCGATCGAATAGAATTTGCTCTTGCAGCTAAACTATTAATTTTACCAAAAAATGTCATAGGCATAAATTATTCAAAATTTCCTCTACTTTAATTTATTATTTAAATATTTTGACAAAATTACAGAAATGGCGGCTCATTTTCAAAATCCGTGAAAAAGGCTTAGAATAAACTACCAGTTCCTTTGGACCCTTTTGAACCAAAAGCTTTTCAGCTCTAAGTTAGGTCATGAAACTTCTAAATATGAACTTTCGTCCCGATACCTTTAGTAGTTTCTCCGGAATCGTCGTCACAAAAATCGTTTACACACACACACACACACACACACGCACACACACACAGACACACACACACACACACAGACATTTTTTTGTACCTTGGTCAAAAATGTTCAGGGGACCCAAAAAGACCTATTTCCGCTAAAATCTCAATTTTTTTTTCGGCATGATTACAATACTTTACCATACTGCGTATGATAAAGTAAAAACACCCCAATTTCCCTAAAAAATTTTTTTTAATCAATCAAATTTTTTTGAATATATGATATTGAAAGCGAATAATATTTTATTATTTAAATAATGAAAATCGTCCAAGATATAAATGGTATCACTTGGGATATCTCGTACATCAAATTTATAAGATCTTTTTCTACCAGATTTAGAAAAAAGTTGAAAATGAATATTAATTTATTGTTTAAACAATAGGAGGATTTTTTAAATTAATAGGAGGATTTTTTAAATTAATAATGTCACTCTAAGATAATAAGCTGCAATTTCGAACTCAGAAAACAGAATTTGTTTAAACAAATAGAAATTAACGGACAAATGTTTATAAACATCCCACTAGACCTATAATAATAATTTCTATGAGAAAAAAAAAGAGAATGAAATAATTATGTCAGTTTTCTGAAGAATCTAATTTTTGCATTTAATGGTAGTTTTCAGGGCACTGTGGGGTGGGTTGGAGGCATCAAATCCATATGTATGATAGGTCAAATTCTTCCTTGGAAAGTCCTCTATAAGTTCTATAACTTTAGTCTTAAGTTTTCCCAGACCCCGAACAATTATTCGAGAAATACCAAAAAATGTCTTTTTCCCATGCATTTTCTTATGTAAATTTACGGCCTCGACAGAAACCAGAATCAAAATTTCGAAGAAAAAAACGTGTCCACTTTTTTTAAAGTATATTTTCTATAGTAAAGGTTGTAAACAGGATTTTGATGGAAGCGGATATCTTTGGAACGAACGTTAGCAGGACAACGCAGTTAGCATACAAATAATGCTTATTTACTGCTATAGTAATCCCTCGAATTTAATAGTATTGCGACTATTTGTTAATTTCTAAGACCGAAATAAACATGAGCAATGGGTTTTGTAAAATATCATTAGTTAGAACTAATTTAACATCTAAATTCATTGTACTATATTTAAATCGCACTGTTATTCAAAACTCCAAAAGCGTTCTCAACGTATTAAGTAAATGATCTATATTACCATTTACCGTTGCGATTGACGTAGTCCGCGCTGCATGAAATTTATAGCATACATATAAATAAAAATTTACATAAGAACTTCAATGCGAATATTTTTCTGCAGCCGCATTAAATAAAATATAGCATTTTTACGTGCTTATCCCATTATCGTGCTAATATTCGTTAAAGAGATATCCGCTTCCATCAAAATCTTCTTTACATCCTTTATTACACAAAAATTTAAAGAAAAAATCGCCAATCTATAGAGGTAACAATAAATGCAATCTGAACAAAATAATCAAATTTTTGAGGTAAACGATTTAGGAGAAAAAATCGGAAAGACGAGCGATAATTTAAAAGTGTAAAAATCAGGTAGCTTTTTTCATTTTTGTCGCGCTCATGTTTACACTGAGAGGCAGAAAATGTTGATAGTCATACCACCTATGTAAAAGTGATTCAGGAGTATGACACACTTTATTTCAATAGTTTGTGTTCACTAGTTAGACAGTTATGAGTCTTCACACACAGAAGTCAATACTATCGAAACGAGAGATAGTACTTAGGGTGATTGTCTCGTGCGGGGTCACATATATGTAAGGCATTGGCGTTTTGCTCTATATGTGTTTTTTGTTATGTTTTTTGTTATCTTTTTTTGCACGTTTTAGTGTGTATTGATACTTACGTGTTTTCTATGTAGGCTGGAATCATAGCTCGAGTTTTGAGTAATTGCGTAAATAGTTTTTTTCTAAAATTGTGTATCTGTAAGCAAGCCTCCACATAATAGACCATTTGATATAAGATGGACATATTTTAGATTATTACTGATGATTTGATCTTTTTCATTTAAGATTTAGTATTTCAATATTATTTATTTCGTAATACATACATCCTGCCCTCCAATCGAGTTATTTAACATCACTACACGCGGTAGCGAAAAAGGTGCGGACTCGTATGATGGTTAACCTTAAAAAAACTGGTCGAAATTTAAAACTCTCAACACTGTGTACGTTTCCCGGTCGCCTTGCACTTGAACGCCGACCAGTGACGCAGAAGTTGGAGTGCCTCAGGGTACCACGGCGAAACGTGACTGTTTCAGCTCATTTGCAACGTAATTTCGACGTAGCTCTCTTGCGAGAGTTCTACCTCGGTTATGTCACTCTCCGGTCTTTGTGTTGTTGGCTTCTCCGGCCACGTGGTTCGCACTCTTGGCTTTTTAAATTGCGGTCTGCCGTCTAGAGACACATCTGGCCGCGGTTAAGAATGGAGACCAGCGACGAGCTGGCGCACATCTGCCTGCTCCGAGCAGCCAATGTCCTTTTCAGGATGATGCTTTATGTGGTCTTAGCCAGCCTTTTCGGTCTGGGCAACTAGTTTTCTAACTCGAATGTGGTGATTAGGTCACCTTAGATTTCATGCATCTTTATAAGTTCAATCTGTACAAAAAAAAATGGTCATAAAAATCGGAAATGTCAAAGGCCAGCACATGTCTAAAATGTCCACAAAGATCGAGGAGATAACTGCTATTTAAATACTTTTTACAAGGCAAAATGCTGTTAATAAAACTGGGGTTGTTTGTACGTTATATGAAAATTGCTCTAAATGTGGACTTTGGAGGTGTGCTTGAAATTTTAAGAGTAATATCGAGAAATTGCATTTAATGCCACACAACGGTGCTGTTTGTTGGCGTTTGAAACTATCTTCCTGCTTTAACACTAACTCTGTATTATATATTGTATTTTATTAAAATTAGCACATATTATATCCCAAAAGATCAAATTTACTCCAATGGGCAAAGCTACAATAGCTAAAAGTATCTAAAGCTACATTTGAATCATTGCAATTTCAATTATGCGATTTTCAAGTATCGCATGCAGTTTTATGAAAATATGTGCAACTATATATTAATCGCATAGGTTGAGCATTAGTGATCTTATTTTTTGACAACGGTAGTTTCTTTGGCTGGTAGCAAATATCAGCACTTTGTTATTTAATGTCTGATCACACTTTTCTTCTAAAGTTGATCTCCATATGTTTAATAACAACAAATAACAAAAAATCGGAATATGTCAGTTCCTTTATTTTCAATATTACCGCAAAGTGTTATTTGATAATGTTGTGTAGATATTAGAATGACTTGCAAATTTAAAATCACAACCGCATATCTTGAAAAGATTAGGTTTCAGCTAGACGAAACAGGATTGCAGGAGAGTTAATAGACATAAAACACGTTGTTATGACTTTTGTTATGACCTGTTTTTTTTTTTTTTCAGTAAATGACGTAAAAATGTAGTAAAAACAGAAACGTAAAAAAGTGTTGATGAGAAAATGATCAAAAAGTATTTTTTAGATAGGTAGGTGTGATTTACCATTTTTTCCAAAGAACAACTTTTACAAATAACATTTTTCAACAAATTTATATTTTTTAATAGCCCTCATATGGCACAAACATTGTGACACTTGATAGTTACAGTATTAGTTTTAGCTGATTCACCAAGTTTTATAAAGAAAAACATTTTCTATATGTATTTTGTTTCCGAAAAATTAATTCACTTTGATTCACTTTCATCTGATAGATAGCTATCAGGCACTTTATGGGTAGATAAAAATACTGGCCCTAAGAAGTACAAAATTCGATTTTGTTTGTCTTGAGAGCACATTATATAGTGCCCCCAAACAAAATAAGTGTTAGTAAGTTTTAAGAATTTGCAATCTGGGTGCTTCACAATGTCAACTACAAATACTAAGTAAGACCCTTTCAATTAACTTTCAAATACGAACAATACTTGACACCACCCCCTACTTGTAACCAGGTGTAAAACAATTTATTCCACTTAACAACGCACTTCCTAAGTGATAAATGGATTTATAATCACAACAGTGAGTGTTTGTCGATGTAGTTGTACCTGCTTCCTGTGCATTGAATTGAACTTTCCCTTTTATATTGTACCACAAAAGAGGCCAAGGAACGATATAAGCCCACAGTATATTCCTTTTTTCTGCTATGGAAATTGGTGAATTATTGAAAAATATGATTGTTAGTATATTGGATCTCGGGTAGATAAAAAAATTCTTAGAAAACTCAGCTGGTGCAACAATTTCCAACCCGCATAAGAGATAGATACAGTTAATTATATTTAATAACTGTGCAGCGAAGTGAAACTCGGTAGTTTCTATTTGGTGTGAGACAATTATGTGAAAAACGGATCGAATGACAATAGGCAGTCTTCTCTGGTTACATTATACGGGTTTTATAACGCTTTTTATGGCTGCAATCTACATCAAATTTACGCTACCGCATGAATTGAGGGAATGTCACATGGTGGTTCATTCAATACAATAATAGACTGAATAAACTACGTTTGTCTTTTATTTATGGAATTTCAAGGAAAGTAGCTGACGTATAAGTTATTGTGCCATAACAAATCTAGAATATCATTCATTGTATACGTTCTAGGTTTATGTTATAATAAATCAATTGATAGTCAACTAACTATTTTATTGCAAATTACTTCGTTGCAAGGAAATAACAACTTATGATAAGTGAAACGTACATTTATAATGGCAAAATAAAACAGACAATTTTGTTTTTAATTACCCATAATGATGAATAACAGTAGATAGACAGACATGATGCTTTTAGTAAACACGTCGATTTAGATATTACTTTTATTTACTCTTTACTTACAACCCCTCAGCTACAACTCCAGAGGTGGTGGATTAAACTCGAATAAATTCGAATATATTCGAAAACCCTAAGTCAGTTATGGATGATTCTGGAGTCTATTCAGTCAAATGCTAATTGTAATGCTATTTATGTAGAGCAAACCGAAAGGAGGTTGAAAAACGCATAGCGGAACATTAATCTAGAACTCCTTCCAACATTATAGGTTAATAATATGTTAATATCCTTCTAACATATTATATCACCATAAAATTTTAACACGGCATTTTATAAAAAAAAACATTTCTTCGCAAATTCAATAAAAACTACAAATTATTTATTAGAACAACTAAAAATAGAAAAGCATAAAAGAAATCACAATATAAATTTATTAAATGATCAGTTAGAATTCCAACAAATACCTTTATTAATGTTAACTTTACAAAAACTTACAATATTTTGTATTTTACTCGCATGTCAAGTGTCACTTCGTCATTCACACAAGCGGACGTTTTCCGCGTGTGTTTTTAATTACCTGACCGCAGGGTTCGCCTGAGTGGGCCCGACCCAAAAAAACCCGGTGGGTTTTTTCGGCTAGTGTCAAACTCTATCAAAACCTACGTGCCATACATAATTGACAAATACATTTAAAATATTTTGCATAAAATGGAATTTATGAGTCGTAGATAATATGTCGTATTTGACTCGCACATAACGGATACAAATCGCTCGCATGATTACACGCGAGCCGTAGGCGAGCGTGTAAACTTCATACTCCCGATTTACATCCTTAATTATGTGCTCGTCAAATAATATACTAATACACTTGCACCAAACTGCTTTTACGACCTGCAAACGGTTTGGGTGTTGTGGTTTTTGGGTGTTTTTTTTCCAATAGACATTATGGTTATTCTGGTTATTTCAGGTCCGGTTTTGACCTTGATCTCGAACATTAATTTTTCCCATTTACGTAGAACATAAAATAAGTTTTATTTATTTATTTATCATAAATACGTTTCAGTTTTACCAAGGTTTTGAATATTTTAGCAAAGGTTGAGAATTAAGTTTTTTCAGTATTTTATACATGTTTTGGTTCGGTTACGGTTACGGGTTTTACATCATAAAAAAATCGGTTACGGTATGGCTTTAGTTAATATTTAGTATTCCCCACTTTTACCAGAAAAAGCCCGAAAAACCCCGAAAAAGCCCGAAAAAAACACGGGCCCAGTGGGTTGGGTTTTTTTTCGAAGAAGCCCGGGTTTTTTCAAACCCTGCCTGACTATATGTTAAATTATTATTTAGTTAATTCTTATTTAAACCCGTCGACAAATAGTACAAAGTATATTAAATAAATTCGTTTTATTAAATTTTTAAAACATGAATTTTAACCTTTAGTAACATCATGCACCAACATTTTGCAAATAATTAAAAAATCTACGCCATCTATAACAAAAGTAATTTCAACATAATCAAAAGATAGATTAATAATTATTAGTATTATTACACATTAAAGTGGCTCACTTAGTATTTCATTTTTAAGTTATTATCACTTTTTAATCACGTGTTCAAAAATCTGTTAAATTATCATCAATAAGCCCAATAACATACAAATGGCAAGCACGCAAATTTAGAGATTTGTCTGGGATTTTGCTCCAGTAGATTCTGGGGATTTGTTATATGATAATATGATAAGAAATTCGAAAAAATGAGTAGTCATCCGATTTTGTTGGTTTGTTTTTCGAGGAATCCAAATTTACAGAAATGATGATTAGAATGTGATGCATTTTGTTTTCTGTATTTTTTTTTCATGTCCTACATGATCATAATGTGGCATTTTACATCTTAGATGCCGGGGTGAAAACAGCTACTTTATGCCCGCGAGGGCATTAAGGATTATTAACACCCGCCCGGGCATTAACCGTTACCATGGTTTATATGTCAGATACATCAAATATTTGACATATGAAATGTCAATTATTGGCGGTTAAGGTTATTCTATTTGACAATTATTTGTCTGCGTTGTCACTCAACTCAGAATTGTTGGTATTGTTATTCAACTTCGTAGATACACATGTCACTTGATTAAGTCAAAATATTTATTAATATTATTCAAACGGAGGAACAAAACCATTGTAGGACATAAAATTTTGTATGTACCACGGGCATTACTTGATGTTTATACCCTCGGCGACTTAAAAAACTCTCAGGCCTAATGGCCCTCGAGCTTTTTAATGCCCTTGGTACATAAATAACTATTATGTCCTACATGATCATAAACTGAGATTTTACATCTTAGATACCGGGGCGAAAATAACTTCTTATTGCCCGCGCGGGCATTTAGCGTTGCCTTTGTTTATATGTCAAATATATCAAATATTTGTCGTTCAAATTGTAAAATTTAAATCGCCAATGTCAATTATTGGCGATTATGGTTATTCTGTTTGACAATTAATTATCTGTATTGTCACCCAACTCCGAATTGGTTGTATTGTTATTCAACTCCGTAGATACGCATGTCACTTGATTACGTCAAAACATTTATTAATATTATTCAAACGGAGGAACAAAACCATTGTAGGATATAAAATTTTGTATGTACCACGGGCATTACTTGATGTTTATACCCTCGGGCGACTTAAAAAGCTCGAGGGCGATAGGCCCGAGAACGGTCACCTTCGGGGCATAATCCTTTTGATGCCCTTGGTACATAAATAACTATAATTGTTTCTTTAAAAATAAAAAGCGTTTTGGGTAATTCTGCTGCAAGTTGACATTTACGCCGATAAGAAACAAAAATTTCGGAGACGTGGTCAAAATGACCGACAGCACTGTCAGCAGTTATTTGCGCTAGCGTCAAAACAGAATAAGTCCGAATTCATATTCAGCACAAGGAAATCCATAGAAAACAACTGTCCATTCGCAAAATCTATGTTCACATGTACGTGAATTATAACCTAAATACGTTCTGCATTCGTTATTAAGCCATTAGTTTTAAACATGGTGTTTACTCGCTCAAAAATCAAGGGAATACATTCTGGGAAATTATCTATGAGTACATATTTCAGTAGACAGTGAAACTCGCTTCCAAGAAATGTATGTGTATGATTGTTATGACTACGTCATGAGTCAGTTGTTGAGTTTGTTTTTAGAATTATTTTTATTCGAGCAGATTTATTTTTTTCTAAGCATTTCCATAGAGCACATTCCACATAATTTGCAAATAATTACCGCTTAGTGTTTTAATACTTATGGTGCTTTAAGATACCTTTTAATTACCAATTTAATGAGGGTACCGACCTGTGTGTTTTACTTTATACTACACAAGCGCATTGAAATGTTCAACTTATTATAGTTTAAAATATGTGCAACCCTTGTGTAAATGTGAGGGACGAGACACATGATAGGTGATGATAAGCCCTTAGTTCTGTCGGATTGTATTTTGAGCAATCAGAAAAGCATAACAAATTTCCTCAACGTGTAACTGCAAAACAAAGTCTGTCCGAATGAATGCCTTCCAAGAGGCAGTTAATACTCCATATAGGTTATGATGAGGCACGCATATTTTTTGACCAGGACTCAATGAGCGCCAGTCTATAAATATCTCAGGATGTAACAAAACTGTTGCCGTAGCGGACCGTCGTATACGATTTTAAACTCCGAAACACCAACAAATATCCGACCATATCACAGCCATTATCTACAACAGCGAAACGTCACAATCAAACGTTGATTTTCTCGCCACAAATTCGCGCTACATTACCAATCTACTTAGTGCAATTTACTAGAAAGTTAAAATGTGAGTCACAGGCAAATTACCAGCGTTTTAATTGCGGAAAAAAACTCACCCTAACGCAGAACGATTTTGATTTCTTTTTCAATCCCATGGCTCCGATTCCGGCGACGCACTTAACTCACACACTTTTAATGATGGTTTACGATTTGAACATTAACGAAGGAGGAAAGTGTTTTCTTAAAGGCCAATTTCCGATCGACCTAGTTCCTATCCGCACTACATGTCACTGTTAACTGGTCGCGCTAGGCAAAACTGAGGAAGCTATTGAGCAACAACACAAAACGTAATTAAGAACTTGCAAACGGTTCGGCGAGACAGTGCGAGCTCTACTGCTGAGATGAAGTCATACGGCGTTTCCGAATGCGCGCAGTACACTACCCAATGACATAGTATTATGTACATAATTAAAAATTGATTAGATAAAAGTATGTAAAATTCTTGTGTAATGTGTGTTCCGCAACCAACGTTTCCGATGAAAATTATATCCGTACATTTTATGGTATTTATGCACTTGATAAGTTGGTAAACATGGAAACGTCATGATTAATAATATGCATATCAATCTTCTGATGTGAGATAAGAAATAAACTGGCGTAATAAACGAGGAAATAGGAAAATAATTCTATAATAAATGCAGTAGACGTTATAATTATACACAAATGCAATAGATTTCTGTTTTTTAAGAAATATATTCTTTTGAATATTTTTTTAGTTATATTAACGACTGCACTTTAATAATAAAAAAAATTTACGCTATGCAGTCTTGGGGAAAGTTTATTTATTTAATTCATATACTTTGCCGACGTTTCGCCGATCTCTTCGGCATCTTCAGATAGTAGAATAGTAGCTGGTGAAGGTTCAGTTCATGTCATGCGTCTGCCTAAATTGCTAAAACGGCCGTGTGATCGGCAGTGTAGAGCACACTGCATGCAGGTTCAAGTCAGGGTTTGAAAAACCCCGGGTTTTTTTAGAAAAAAACCCAACCCACTGGGCCCAAGTGGTTTTTTTTTTCGGGCTTCTTCGGGTAAAAGTGGGCAATAGTAAATATTAACTGAACACATAGGGAATTAAATGTGAAAAATTAATGTGTTCGAGATCAAAGTCAAAACCGGAACTGAAATCGTTTTAGTAAGCGTATAACCAAGATAACCAAAACATCTGTTGGACAAAAAACCAAAACAACAACCCAAACCGTTTCCAGGTCGAAAAAGCAGTGAAATTGGTGCAAGTGTATAGATATTTACTTGACCTGGACACCACTAACCGAGTCGACTGGTGAACTCAATGTGTTTGTGGTGGTTCGTATTTTGTTCTTTTCTTAACACACTTATTCACAAGACTGAGTGAATAAGAATAAGAGATTATGCTCTACTGTAGGTCCACATTACTTCCTTCAACAAACTAATAATTTCTTTAATCAAAGAACAATGTATCGCAACCTTAAAACATCGCATTTTAACTCAACCTATAATTTCGGTAATTAAATAACTATAATTCTTGCACTCAACACAATCATAATTATTTGAACTAAATAAATCTTGTTCGTTATAATATAAAATTTGTAAATTTTAACTGAAAACATAAGTTGTTTGACACAAATCGACGTTCTTTCTACCAAACAATAATTTTAAAAAAAGCATTTTATCCGCAAAGAAATATTTCTTTGCTTCTATTGAAACACCAAATTCCTTTGAGTCCTTGCATAATTGTTTGAATTAAGCAAAATGTTCTATCTGTGTAAAACACTTGATTATGGCATATGCATTACATAGTAGGGTGGAGTACAAAAAAAGTCAATTTGTCTATAACACCTCAATAAGAAACGCTTGAAATAATAACTTATGAAAACAAAATCTTGTTCCCCCGAAACTTGTTGGATATTTACTCTTAGCATTCTTCAATGATTTTGCAAATGAGACGCCATTTTTTTGATTCCGTCAAAATAGTTAAATAAATTAATGTAGAGGAAATTCTGAATAATTTATGTTTATGAAATGTTTTGGTAAAATTATTGGTTTAGCTGCATGATCAAATTCTATTTAATAGAGATCTCTCGTACTGCATTAAAGCTAGTTAGTCAGGATTTGACAGATATTTTGTTTTAAGCCTAATTATTTAGTTATATAAAGAATTTTATTGAGAAACCATCTTAACATTACAGTGACAAGGTTTCAGAACTTTTCCACCAAACTTATTTTCCAATCCTCCCGAAAACAACACCAATGATGCTCTTGTGTTTTTGAGATATTTTGTTGTTCTTGCATTTAATATATTATCATACTCTCCACACAACTATATGTGACCTGGAATGAAGAAATCGCCTTAGTGACCCAAAACGGGTTTAAAATCTTTAAAAACAAGTGTTTTGTTTTAAACAGTGTTGTTTTAAACGTTTGATAGTATATTATAAAACGAGTGTTATATACTATTTTTTCTACTTTGCGATATTAATTTTACATGAATGTCAAAAATTGTGGTTGTCATCTTACAATCTAGACTCTAGATTGTACTCTAGATTCTAGAGTAACACATTGGCACATTGGCGCACTCGTTCCATTTGAGCAGTCCTCGCTACGCTCGTCGTGCCCAAAACAACTCGTGCGCCAATTTTTGTCTTATAAAACTTGTATTATAATATACTATTAAATCATGTTTTTAAATATCCCAACATTAAAAAGTCTGCTGAGCAGTAAAAATTCACTTTTCAAATGCGAATACATACATTAAATGCATCTAAATAAAACAATTTTGTGATTAAAACCTATTTAATTTATTGTTTAATCATGTTTTTATGTGAACTGTTTTTATAACACTATTGAAATACTGCTTCTAATTAATTTTTTTTAAAAAACTTATAAATACAAACATGTTGGGTTTGTTAAAAATGTTTTTTTTTATATTACCACCAGGTTAATTTACAAAACAGATCTGCATTTTTGTCCAACTTAAACATCAAAAGTGGCCACTGTACGCCGCAGCAACAAACGCATTAGCAACAAAGAGACTCTAACAGCAACAGAGAAAACAATAGAACTTGTACAAAGAATGAGGTCTACTGGATGGATTTGAAACAGATGACTAACAGAAAACAGTTGTTAGTCAGATAATTTATTACTTTACAGCACCCAAAACTTTAAACGCATAACTAAACTTGCCGCATAACTAGAAAAATATTCATCCAATTAACTTGCCGTTTTAGACTGTTATACAAAGGGGTAACTATTGAATCCTCGTTGAAAAGTACCTTTGATACCTCGTTTGAAAAGTTTTGATACCAAACGTCTATCTGCAATAGTTTTTAACTAAATAACTACGATTAGAATACAAATTAAGTGTTACTTTTAAAGTGACATATTCTGACCCATTTTATTCAATTACAATGTATTTTGGATTTATTCCCAGCATTTTAGTTGTAGTTCAGTTTTCAAACTTCAGGAACAAGGAAGTGCCAAAATTACTTCAAAAGATTAGTTTTTTAGTAAATAATTATTAAAAATTAAGTTTCAAATTTTCTCGAATGATTTCTAAAAAAAATTATGCCAAATTTATTTCTGAGAATGAAACAGCATAAAAAAAGTAGAAGTAAAATTTATAGATACAAGATAAAACAAACAAAGCATATTATTGATACAAAAACAAAATTAAACTTCTTCTTATTAGACATATTTGTAATATTTAAACCTACATCTTCCTTTCCTTGGTTCAAAATAGGGAGATACCGAGAAGTTGTAAATGTTAACATTTTTAGAGGTTAAGTAATTCATATACGGTTGAATACTCAAATGTTCATTATAAACCATTTACGCTTGAATATATATTTGGATTTAAGTAATAAAACAGAGTACATACAAGAATATTGATGAATAAGCAGTAATAAGTAAGCAATTAATATACAAATGTGTCAGATCGCAATTACATAATATCTAGTTATCAAATTAACCTTTCATGAGAGCTCTAGGCATTTCATGAACTGGTTCCATTGTAAACTGAAAGAAAGCTGAAACGTATTTTGAAACGTTTGGTAATAAGCCTCAGGCCAATTTTTGTTGCAGACTTATCAACGCAACTCTTAACAGTTTATGTTACTTTTGATATTTAGTTTTGTAAATACCCGCCAAACTACACATAATACATAGTTTGGAACATTTTAGGTACTAATAATACGTCTCTAAACATAGCAGCGATCGGAATAAAACGGTGAATAAATATTGAATCAGTCGGTCGATTGTAGATGTACTGAAACTGAAAGGTTTCATTCATCACAGTTTATTTCAGAATCGCCACAAAACCGTCAATGAATTTCATGAATGAAAATTTCCCAAGGTAACCGATTCAGCCAGAAAATCGATATGCATGTTAAATTTAGACGAGTCATTACGAAAACCAACGACACGAATGCCGCTGAATAACAAAATCCTTTCCGAGCCAAAAATAACATGATCGATTCGGAAACTTGCTCATTTATCTTATAAAAATTATAAATATATAACATGACGTCACGTGTGCGAACACGGGCCGCTGTTTTCAGGAAGGGGCTGTGCAGCGTCTTTCAGCGGGCCTGCTTTTGGAGAGTTTGTATACATTACGACAGCCCTGTTCAAACATACAGTGTGGGAAGAAACCATGTCGGAAGCGGTTATGTATTTTTAGATTTGTTCAATCACCGCGTTATAATTAATTGTGAAATGTCTATAATCCGGGCAGGCGTGTTAACGCATATCCGCAAATTGGCAAAACAGGAAGCTATTGATTTTATACAAAATTATAAGATAATATGCATACTGTTGCGTCCAAGGTTTGAAGAGATAAAGAGGTTTATAATGTTAATATGAAACAACCAAATCTGCACAAATCTCATTTATAAACTCTTAAAAAATATATTCAAATGACAATTGATTGACGTGATTGACAAAATATGACTAACGAGGGCTGTTTCATGTTTGTCAGTTTTCTGAAGGGTGTGAGATATAGCGTTTGTTTATATTATTTGCCTAGTCTTCGCTTGCTGCTGGGAACAGATTTCACACATCCAAGAATGTAGTCAATGTCTGGCTTTAAAGGACAAATCTTATCTCAAGACATGGCGCCAACAGTATTATAATAGTCTCCTGAAATCGGCGTCTTTCTTCCCTATACAAAATACCAAAAAGTTGGTTGAACCTTTGTACTAGGTACCTACTTCAAAATTAACGTCTACGCCTGGACCTCCAAGAGAGAAAAGGACCGCCTCTTATTGAAGTTGTAAGTGTAGTGGACTGAACCGTTGCTAATAAATAGCCTAATGTGCTCTTCTGATACAACTAACGGAAAACCGTTGTAATCTTTCGTATTTCAGGCCAGTAGACGATATTGTTTAGTTGTATACAATGTTAGTAACTGTAAGCACTCAACCTGGTCATATCTTGCATTGCCTACACTCTTACACAATTAATCATATGCATAAAGACGAGTTTACAATTATTAAAATGGATGCGTTACTTATAAAATGTCATAGAATACCGGAATATTATATTCGTCGGGTGCACGACAACAACACCCCTAGCGTCCGCAATTTCATTATTACTTTATGTGTTTTTCGTTCTTTTTCAATTTCTTAAGAGGTTAGATCCTTTTAAAATGCCGTTCTAATATCTCGAAGGGCTGTTACTTTCTAAGGAATTGAGAAACACTACATCAATTTGAAACTTTTTACTTAGTACGACAGTTACTATCTGAAAAATAGCTTTTCCGGAAAAAAGATGTATATTTTATGTTTTTGTGTGTATTTTATTATAGTATAGTATTTTATTTATCGAACACAACCTGAAACCGCTCTACACCCAGCAACTTGCTGCACCCAAGTTACAAATTATTTTTCTTTATTTGCATAATAGAGCCAGCCGTAAAGATTTAGAGGTTAACAGAGAATTCGACTATGACTTTTGGCGCCTTCTGCTTGAAAAGGCAGGAAAATGCCTAATTTTACTAAAAGCAGTTTTTTGCACAGCAAAATTGGTCAAAAACGTTGACGTTAATAAAATACCTCTACGCAGACTCTTCAAGCAAAGTATGTATTCAAGAGTTTTTAGTTTAATCAGATAATTCTGTTATTTCTTACGTCAAACGTGTTGTTTTAAGCCATTTTTCTTTCGCAATTCAGTTCTAAAACTATGCTCAAAGTAATGTTTGAACCTTAGTTTTGAACAGTTCTGAAAACATCACCAATGCAAAACGAAATATTTCGTTGCGATGTTTTCTTTTGCTGGAAGAAGTCAGTAGGGTGTAGCAAAAAAACTTTTATTTCGAAATTCAAAATTTCAAGTTGATAAAAATTTGTCCCTCTGGATATATATATACATATACTTACTACAAAAACAATTGGCTGAATTGACAAACATTTAAGGAACCCGCAGAAGGCCTAAAGTTTATATTTTCTTTAAGAATTAGATTTTTTTTTTTCAATGGAAGATTAAGTAATTTTTCTACAGTACAAGAAGTTTAACAATACGGTGTGAAATTTTTAGAAAAATGACCATTTTCGAATTATTTAAAAAATGTGCTTAAATGTTGATAAAAGTTTATTTGTAAATTTTTTATTATGTGCGGACATGTCGGATTTGAAATTGAAAAACCACTTAACATTTCATAAAAAACAATATGAAAAAACTCGAATTTTTAAGGAAAAGCATAAAGTTTAGGTCTCCTGCGAGAGACCTAAATATTATTCAATTGGGCCAATTTTTTTGTGAAATATAAGGTCCACAGGGACAACCTTTTTGAATTTCGAAAATAACGTTTTTTCGATACACCCTAGTGGTCAGCCTGCCCCCCACCAACGTCAATCCGTAGTCACCAGTTATAGGGGGTGTTTAAAGCTCCTGACGTCTGCTGTCTACACCGGGCAGCAGTAATATCGGCAAATAAGTACATTTCTGGCACTTACGCTTATTATTATAATGTTTGGGTTAAAATTGTACTTAATCTATTATTGTATCATGCGTTGGGCTAGATGTTTAATATTTGAAAAAAGCCAAAGATGTATAAGTAATTTTTATATTTCCAAAAATTATAAAAAAGTTACACTGAAAATTTCATAAACTTTGAACAGTAGATAACGCTTTTATTTGAAAACGCGTTTTAGGAGAGGTAGATTGGGTCTTAACCATTCAAGCTATAACCAACTCTTAGTAATGGCACACAGAGAGAAATTTTTGTTTGATTCAAATAAATATGCATTGACTCAAAGAAATTTGTTGTTTCAATAGAGGCAAAGAAATATTTATTTGCGGATAAAAACGCATTTATTTGAAATATTTGTTTGGTAGAAAGAACGTTGATTTGTGTCAAAGAACTTACGTTCCAGTTAAAAAGTTTGCAATTTGTGTATTAGGTATAAGAAATGAGATTTATTTACTTCAAATAATTATAATTGTGTTGAGTGAAAGAATTACATTTTTTTAAATTAACAAAATTGTTGGTCGAGTTAAAATGCTTAAAATTATTAATTTGTTGAAGGAATTAATAGACAAGAATCGGAAGACTCGCCATGTGTCACCTCCTTTTTGGGATGTCGCACATCCTCGACCAGTGCTTGGTCTTCCCAACCCAACATATAGTCAAGGTTAAGTTAGTAAAGTCTACTCTTATTTGGAATCGCAACTTGAACCTGCAGGCACTGTACTCTATAAGTTCTATACTGTCGATCATGCGGCTTTATACTCTCGATATGTACGAAGTGCGAGGAGAGAGTTTACAGCGCCATCTAACAATACAGTTGGGTGACATTAAAAATATATTTATTTGAATCAAAATATGATTTCTTTGGTGGAAGTAAACCTAAAGCCAAAACAAAAATATTACTTTAAAAGAAATAAATCTCTTCTTGTGCAAAAATATATTTATTTTAATCAAAATGTGATTTCTTTGGCGGAAGTAAACCTATTTTTAAGCCAAAGACAAAATATTACTTTAAGCGAAATAAATCTCTCCTTATATACAAATTTATATGTTAGAATCAAAATTATATTTCATTGGTGTAAAGAAACGTTTTTTAAAAATCAAAACCAAAATATTACTTTAAAGGAAAGTAATTTTTGTTTGTATCCATATATATTTATTCCACTTAAATAAATATTTCAAATAAATTAATCTCTGCAAGTAAATAAACTAGAGTATTCAATGAAGTAAATATTGTTGGCGTCAAAGTAATATGTTTTGACCCAAAAGAATAAATTCAAACAAATACATTTCTTTGAAACAAGAAATCTTTTCTATCTGTGCATTACTATAAACGTTCAAAGTTCAACTTTCATCCGAGTCTTAAAAAATTTTATAATCCTAAAACAGAAACGCGAACTGACAAAACTTCACAAGTAGGCTGAAGATTATGGGATTACCTTACAGGAAGAACCAGAAAAATATGCCGATGTTCTTCCGATTTCCAACAACAATGGTAACCCAAACAATTATGCTAAATTTACTGAAATTTAACTCCAGTGGCTTAAAAACAGGCCCACACTTCTGTTACCAATGACAAATGACACGACTTCAAGAATATTCTAAATGTGTAATAATATTTAGTAACAATGTTAACAATGCTAAGAATAACCATAAGAATCGTCCATATTTCAGTGATATTCACATTTTTACTCTATCCCATTCTTCCTTCACAATACAACATAATTCACCAGCTCCAAATGAAAGCATTATCATGTAATAAATCATCACCCACAAAAATTACAGAGCGCACGCGGCTGGGGGCGCGAGTATGGTATTAAATGTCATATTCCAAATACGTTTTAATGTGATTAGGGGGCCCTCCCTACGTTGCCTGCATGCGAAGCAACAGTTGGCGCACTGTATCCCCCTTGTTTTGATAGGAAAACGGCGATAAGCAGGTCACGCGATGTTTCCTACCTAATGGAACACGGTTTAATCCGCACAAAAAGCATCCATTGACTGCGCTTACAAATGCCCTTTGACGCACCCAAATCCCTTCGTCGACACCTGGATTTTCAGCTACGGGCTACAAAACACCTGGGGAATCTTTTGGGTGCCTAAATCATGCTGTTGTGATACTTAATCGACCGTGAACATGTTAGGTTGGAAATGACATGGGAACATGCTTTCATGTAGAAGTTTATTGTGGAAGTAATATAGGATTATAAAATTAGCAAATATGCCCTTGACGTTTTCCATATACATAGCATTCTGCAGAATAAGTAACAAACATGTATTGGTGTTCCAATATGCACTTTATGATTTAGCATCGGTGACCTTGAATGGCTTAGCCCTTCAAACTATTGACAAAAAATAGCGGCATTTTTAAATTGAACAATAACAACACCGGCCTTTTCGCGGGCAGGTTGGCAAAATCGTCGTTCCAGCAGGATAACACAAACAGAAATCTTGTCAATAATGATTTTTTACATAGTACTTACCTATATATGTGTCTCACGGGACGTTGGATTGTATGGGTACTTTTGTTATTATTAGAGATAGAAAGACGGTTAAATGCAGGGTTCGCATGAGTGGGCCCGACCCGAAAAAACCGGTGTTTTTTTCGGGTTGGGCCCACTTGAAAAAACTCACTGGGTTTTTTTCAGAGCGCATCATTTTGAAATATTTGGAGTTTTTGAGTTGGGCTGGCTTGTAATAAACAAAGGTGTTTATTGAAAACTCGTTATGGGCAAAAGTAAATTTCAAAGGGTAATACAGTTTTTATTTTACTTTTAAAACGCAACACAATATATAGTCACTTTCAGTTAACAATTCAGAACAAAAGTTAAGTTGTATTCTTATTCACTCAGCCTTGTGAATAAGTGTGTTAAGAAAAGAACAAAATACGAACCACCACAAACAGATTTCACCAGTCGACACGGTTAGTGGTGTTGTTGTTTTGGTTTTTTGTGACATTTTGGTTATCTTGGTTATATATACACTTACTGAAACGATTTCAGTTCCGGTTTTGACTTTGACCTCGAACACATTAATTTTTTCCGTTTACGTATAACATAAAATAAGTACCTTCTCTCAAATTTTCAATAGAATCGTTACAGTTTTACTTAAGATTTCAGTTTTTTCAGTATTTTATACGTTTTGGTTCGGTTACGGTATGGGTTTAGTTAATATTTACTATTGCCCACTTTTACCCGAGAAATCCTGAAAAAAAACCCACTTGGGCCCAGTGGGTTGGGTTATTTAACCCCGGGTTTTTCAAACCCTGGTTAAATGGACAAAGTAGTGCATATTTATGTGTTCTTTAATAATCTGTTCAGAAAACAGATGAATTCCAAATGGTTCCAACACTATTTTGAAAAAACCAAAAAAATTTCATTTTTAATAATGAGCATTTTAGTATTATTAAGGCAATTTTTTGTCTACAATTTGATTATGTCAGTTTAAAATTTTTTTCGGCAATGAATTCGTCAGAAACAAACGAAACTTTTGTTATACTTATGGACGCCATATTGGTTTTATACATGTTTGGATTCAGAATTTTTTTCTGGTGCCATTTTCTGTCGCCTTATAATAGATAAAAATCTATATAGTAAAATCTCAATTTGAAATATTTACCTAGGTACGTTGCTTTTTATTATTAAAAAATTCGATGCTGTTTACATCGCTACAGGATAACAGTAATTAAGAAAACTCTAATAATGGTGTGCCTGGATATGAAAAGGGACCAGTTGTCCGAAATTGAGTTATAAGTGCTTTGAGATAGAATAAGTTATAGCAAAGGTACTCCAACATTGTAACGCATTACCATAACGGGAAATAGAAAAAATAATAATAATTAAGTTGCTGATGCAGAAAATAAACTTTTAAAGAAGTAAATTTATATTTTCATAATAATACGGTGTACTACTCTTTTAACCATTATTATTTAAAAATTTAGCAGTATCGGAATTAGATACATGTAAATATAGCACGTCCTTAAATCAGACATGTGTGTCGGAATTGTGTACATGGTTCGAAGTATATGGCTCATTTGCTTTCTTTAAACAAGAAAATAACATATTTTACATCGTTTGCTATATTACAATTAATTATACGCATTTTGTCCAAATTCCGACACAAGTGTCTGAATTACGGACATCAATAATCTCGAATTATAAAAAAGCCAATAAAAAAGCATTATTCAGGCCTTGGGGAGAATATTTGTTAATAAAAAAGAAGAAACCACAAAAGAAAATCATTCTAAAGAAATAAGAAACTAAGCGAAAAAGGAACTGAATAAAAAGGTGCGCCAAGAAAAACACTAAAAATTCCAGATGTAAGAAACATTAAAATACAGATGAGGGAGAGAGGGCAGACTGAAGAAGACTAAGGGCTTATTGTATACTGTGTTTCAGTACCAATGGTAAAACAAACAACATAAAGCACCACATAAACATAAATTCTGCAGTTACAAATGTAACAAAAGTTTCTCTATACAAAAACTTCGCCTGTTTCTAAATTTTCTAAGTTGATAGTTATTATTTCTTATAGTAGTGAAACGGTTAATTGGTAAAAAAGATGGACAACCATCTTTATGGATAATTCTGAAAGCAACAATATTAATTATTAACATATTTTCACCTCCCGCATTTATTTCCAAACGTGGGTGTATGCATGTTACTATTTTCATTTCACAACCCATTTTTAGGACTAATTGGACTGGGCTAGGTCACAAAGAGGAAAAATCGTTTCTGTTTCTAATTCGATGTTATTAAAAACGAGACGACAGATTATTCAGTTTGTAGTGAGTTGAAACAGAAGTGATATAATAATGTCTAATAATGTATTATGATTTAAATTATTAATAATTATAATCAAAAGATTTTATGCCGCATAATAACACAACTTTGCAAATTGCTGACTGTTTTCCTTGTAACGAAGGATGCAGGCGTAACGCATGATAATTTATTGAAGTATTTATCGCACGGAACAAAAAAAATATTAATTATTCGCTAATTATCTGTTTCAATTGCGTATTGCATAAGATCAGATCAATTATGTAAACAAGGAAGGCGTAATTGAGTATGCATAAGACTGATTAGTACTGATTGGCGATGATCTTTCAACCTTGCGTCCGCCACCATAGGCGTACGTAAAGTAATTACAATAAAATAAAGTTTTAGGCTTTCATTAAGATATATTTTTCTGCTTATGCGAGGTTCTACTCAATTTACCATGCTATTATTTTCAGATAGATTTCACAACGGAGACGGTTTAATTTCCCATTAAAGACGTCTTTGGAACGAATTTAATGATCGTTATCTCGCTAACCCCACATCCTTATGTACTTCACTTTATTATTACTAATGGAGGTTAATGGGATCAAGTAGTCCATGTCTTTTTTAAGTGATACACCCGTACATATTGAAGAACGGACACCGAGGACTATATTGAATAGGTCTTTTGTACAATAGTTCTAAGGTTCTTTTGTAAATGTAGAATTAAAATAGAATTAACATAAATTATCGTTTAAGGTTTACCGAATATTTAGAATCGCCATATTTTACAACTGATTGATCGATAAATTTGCTTGTGAAATGTCAAATTTACATACAAAGAACAAACGCCTAATACATTGTTACGTCAAAATGACATTGGACAATAATCGTTGCTCAATTTCACAATAAACTGCTACATCAATGCATGTTCCCATGTCATTTCAAAACTAATCTATGCAAGGCAGATTAAGCGCAAAAAAATCGAAGAAGAAACAAATATTTGTCAGTAAATCACGTAAAGGTCCCAAAGTTTGGACACCAAAAATTATATAACCTGGTATAGCGAACGGCAAACATTCTCAACCGTTTTAAATATTGAAATACATAATTAACATCGACAGGCTTGCCTTTCAATTTATTAATAATATACCAAAACAAATTTGTATACAAAATACAATTTTTTTCATACTTTCGACAATTGTTTTGGAAAATTATTAGTAAGATAGCTAGCTTAAAAGTAGCAATAGCACATTATCAAATTCTAAATATTATAAAAATATAAAGTAATATAATATAATGTGACCAATAGTTAGTGGCAAAAAATAAAATCCCCCATATAGAATAAAATTTTAAGTTAAAATTAAAGAGTAAACAAACATTCATTCAAATTTTGCTCTTTTCCAAGTTATGTGAGTTTGGTCTTTTTAGACCATACGTAGTTCGACAAAGTTAGCGAAAAAAGGTCCGTGTGTGTGTATGTGTGTGTGTACTCGTTTTTTCGACGAAATTTCATATTTAGAAGCTCTATGACTAAACTTAGAGCTGAAAAGGTTTTTGTTAAAACGATCCAAAGGAATGGAGGCTCATTTGCCAAAACCTTGGAGTAAATATCCAGTTCCTTTGGATCCTTTTAACAAAAACCTTTTCAGCTATAAATTTCTGTAATTTCGTCAAAATAGTTAAGGGGGTTAAGAGGGATTATTACGGGGGATATTTTATTATTTAAGGTCTTAAGAATATGTGTACAAAGTTTCAAGGCAAAATTTGCAAAATTAACAAAGTTATAGGGAGCGCGCGGATCGGTCGGATCGCGCGCTCAACTATTTTTCCGCTCTAGTTAAAATTGTTTTAATTTTTTTCAAAATTGTTTTGTTTGTTATTCTATGACATTCTCTCGTGAACAGTCATGGATAAGAAACACTCCTTCACGTGTTGATAGACAACAACAAAACAAATTCTGGGAATTCACACTCGTGAAAGAAAAGCATTTACTAGTACCTCTGCTAATATATTGTCGACAGCGGAAGACGAGGAAATTATAGTGCATGGGTTTGGAAACGGGATATGGAAGAAGACAGGTTACACTTCCGTTGTATGGGATCAAAGTATGGGAACGCTTGATGAATTCAAGAACACTTGATAAAAATGTCGACAATGCAACCAAGCCGATTTACAACAACTTGTCGTCGAGAGAGTTGCTAGAACGGTGTTTGGGTGGAGACTCAAAACAACAACTAAAGCTTCTATAATTCTACTGTATGGCGCCTCGCACCCAAACATCTTTACCGTGGCTCAAAATCTATCAAAATTGCGGCTTATGCAGCAGCAGAAACTTATAATAAAGGCTTTTCTGCCGTTTTTAAAACTATGACAACAATAGGAATCGTTATTGGCACGTAAACGAAGATATTTGCAAATGTGCGCGAAAAACAGCGTCTGGTGAGCTCGTCGAGACGTGCACTCGATGGTGCAAAATAAGCTTAAACCAGGTGTAGACATGAGCAAATATGTCAAAAAATATTCTACGAAGTGGAGGAAGGAATAAAGTATGGCCCTGGTATGACATATTAGCAGAAAAATACTGTAAGTACTCGAGTCACGTTATAAACTGTACTTGACAGTTTAAACGTGTTTTTCTCGAAACAATTTTTTTACGAACGGTTGGCATGATATTTCAAAAACTATTTGACCGATTGACTTCAAATTCTAACTGGTTGTTCAGTAAACGCCTGATTCATCAACCGATAACTACTTATGTATAAAGAAGGCCGCTATTCGATATTTTTATTTCAGATCACCTGCAGTGGCCCAATAATGCCAACCAGTGACCGCGGATCTTCGCGCAGTGTCATGGTCGCGGGTGGCTAGTGACCGTCATTCATAATATTTCTTTATTTTTTTGTAGTAACTTGAAGAGCTAATAAATATTTGTCTGTCATTTTTATTACAACGATGCGGCTTCACAGACTCGCTCTGAACTGAGCCATAAAGATCAACACGTCTGTCTCATAATATAACCTCAAAGAATATAACATGCATTCAAAAACCATTTAAATTACCAGTTAAGAAAACATTGACTTCGAAGTCAATTAATAATTTCGGGGCAATTTCTTCTGAAGAATAGAGAGGTTAAAAGCCGACAACTACCTCTTCCTAAAATTGTTATCTTCACAGCACAGAAAATATTTTCGTGCTGCCCTACATGACACAGGTTTGTAATTTTCAATTTCAGGTTTACGTTGTAAGACTTAGTTTTAGCAACTTTACCTCACCAACAGGGGTTGAGGGATAGCTTGAATACATATATCCATGTAGTCTTTGTTAATAAATCTCCAATTCATGCTTCTTTTGTTATATAAGGTCCCTTTGTATGACCTTTTTATGGTACAGTCCACAGGTACTCGTGTAACCACCAGAACTCGTATAACCACTAGAACTTACAATCTTAAATAATTTTATTACTATCCACTCTCCCACTAAATTAGATTAACATAAAGTAAGTTATGCCTATTAGAACACCAGTGATGATTACGTTCGATCTTGTCGTTTGAATGTTAGGGCCGGTGCCTGCTCGTTTTTCCAAATTTTCCCTGGTATTACAGAAATCCTCGTCGCATACAATACAGGCGGTGGTTTTAATATCAAATTCGGTCGAGTTACAAGTCGGTTGCTTCGTGGTTATGCATCCCATAAACGCCTTATGTTCGAAGGTATAATACGTACAAGCGTCCGCGAACATCAAATCGCAAGTATCATTAGCTGGTTCTTTACAATAACGCACCTCCGTGTCATTATCAGGATAAATCAATGGCCAAACTTCATCGCAACCATAGCACTCCAATCCATCCACTACTACCGATGTTCGCCATTCGTAGGCGCATAGCATTAACAAGTAACAGGCAATTTTGGTACCGTTTCGAGTCATTCCCGTTAAATGATGATTAACATACTATTTATTCTATTTGTCTGAATACATTATTGACACGTTAATTTTGACGTTCGGAATCAATATTTTCTTTGTACGAAATAATTCGAGTTTGTAGGTGAAATTTTATTGTTCATATCTACAGTCTCGTATCGACATCGGTAAGATGTAGTGTGATTTGTAGTTTTGTTAGTCTCACCGGGTATTCCCTGGACAACGCGCGGACTGCTTTGGTCAGTCGTAAATGCAGAGGAATCCCCTATCTTCTCGTTTTGAGAGATACCGAACATGAGTGACATTTCTCTCAGTTACGTTTCCGTATCTCTATCCAAACTAAACAACCGCAACCCGCAAGGCGTTGGCTTGTAGATGTGTAGTGGCGTAACGCTTCATGTTCTTGAACACTGTTATAGTGGACCTAAAGAGTGTTAGGATACTGTGGTTGAGTCCTCTGGTTTGGGTCGTCCAAATTTCTAGACCTACTACCTATTTACTATCCCTTTTCGTAACAACTTTGCAAGCAACATGGAAACTTGCTCCACTGCAGCTATGGAGACAACGCTCAGAATCAGAGCCCACGGCATTTTCATGGTCAATTAAAGATTCTATGTCCTCGACATGCCCAGAGATAATATATTCTTATTTATGATCCCATGGATGTTGGGCCGAAAGCATCTTTTGGACGGAGAAAAGGTCCAGACAATTAAGGTCTACTCACATGACACCAATATGACACTATCCACTAAGACGCCATCTATGGTACAGGGAAATGATGCTAAAGCAGATTACACTAATGCTTTTCTAATCTTCATTCAAGTCTTTTAGATCTTCTATGGATCCAATGCGTTTCCCCTAAGATGTTCCTACATGAACGGACAAGTTTGGATACCATTATTCTAAATGACTACTTCTAAGGATAGTAAATTAAAAAGTAATGAACATTTATAATGTTATTTATTTATTACTATCCACTTTTTTACATGAGATTACATAAAACAAAGTATTCCTATTACAACACCAGTAAGGATTACGTTCGACATAATTCTAGCGCTCGATCTAGAACTGCTTAGCATATTTTCGTCGGCAGTATTACAAAAATCTTCGTCGCATAAGATGCACTTCTCCGTTTTCAAGTAAAACGTCGAAGTGTTACAATTTGGTAGCTTAGTGCTTGCGCATCCCATAAAACTCCTATTCTGGGTGGTGTAATACGTACACATGTCCGTGTATAACAAGTCGCAAGTCTCATTCCGCGGTTCAAGACAAGCATATAAGAAGTCGGTATTATTAGTTATGTTCGTAGTATCGGCGTCCTGCATCAGCAATGCCGATATTTCATCACAGCCATAGCACTCCAACCCATTCACGACGAAGGAAGTTCGAAAGACATACGCACTCAGCATGGTGCAGAATAAATAACAAACAATTTTGGGGCTGTTAAGAGCCATCTCCGCTCTATTCTGATGATAATACCGCCTTGACTTTCCAACACATTACTGACATGTGTAATATATTTGACGTTCATAATCAGGGCTTAAATGCGTATCTCAAACAATTAAAGGGAGGGGGTGCTTAATTTCCTCATAATACCAATGATATATTGTTTAGTTGAATGAATACTACAAGAAGATATCTGTTTATCCAAAGAAAATGCATACTGCACAGGCTATTCTATGCCAATGATCGATAATTGCAGTAATTCCGAAGTCCAAGCAATGCCTCTTCATCCACACGTTTGCTGCAACATGAGCTGTGTTAAACGCCATAAGGATAATCAGGTAAGAAAACGTGAAACTGCGTTGAAAACGGGAAAACGGTGCTGGTGTAGGCATAAATGGACTAGACTTTTACTAGCCAAAGCCATGGGTCATAGTCCAATTCACGCCTCATTTCTAACCTATCTCTGTGGCTTCATTTCCGTCTCCAATTCACAATCGATCTGTGTCCACAAATGAATATCATAACAAGACCCAATATATCACTTGGGCATCGGCAACAGAAGCATACAGAGGTCGAAGGATGACGAAGGCAATGAATAGCCTAGCAATTTTTATAGATCAGAAAGCAGATGTGGCATTACTACAGAATGGTACGAACATAGGAGGATACAGAAAACCACCACTCTGACTATAAGGCCAAATAATTTCTCCAGGTCACAGGTTCACTGAGAACCAATCTCACCGAAACTGGACGAAATAGAGGAGTACATTGTAAATGTGTTGGCTCTACTATGCAAGAGGCAAATATATGTAGTAGCCGTCGCCTTCGAACCTGATGCTGAAGGTTTAGAATTCGAAATTCAGAGACATCTACTATGTTCGATCAGTTGGTCTGTCAACTATTTCCTCTCCCAGCTCAGAGATACCTTGTTTGGTAATGATGCCCACTGTGTCTTAAATGACTTCCAGAATGCGCATAAGCCAAATTAAAATAAAAGAACAACTAGACATCTTATTCATTTATTAATATCTACTTTATGGCATGATACTACATAACAAAAGTTATTCCTATTACAAGACCAGTCACGGTTAAGTTCCACATAATTCTAGAAGAGCTCGATGCAATCCTGGCTTCCACAGGTGTATCGGTATTACAGAAATCTTCGTAGCATATTATGCACTTCAGCGCTTTAAGGTTAAACCTCGAAGAGTTACATGTTGGCATGCCAGATACTGCGCATCCCTTAAAACCCCTACCCTCGACGGTGTAATACGTACAGATATCGTCGTAGAGCATATCGCAAGTTTGGTTTTCTGGCTTTTTGCAAGAATGGTGTTTTGAGATAATACTGGTATTAGAAGTATAATTCGGATCATTCAACAACAACAACGCTGATATTTCGTCACATTCGTAGCACTCCAGCCCATTTACGAGGAAACAAGTTCGAAAAACATACGCAACCAAAACTATGCAGAATAAGTAACATATAATGTTTGGACGGTTAGGACGCATCCCAGAGCTATTTCGATGCACATAATATAAGTTCTGAACGCACTAAAAAATACTGACGTTTCTATTTTGACGTTTATCATCAATGCTTAAATACACAGTCTGCGAGTGGTTAGAAGATCACGTTTGATCATATCATCCAAAGTATTTACGAGATCAAGAAGTGGTACAGTGTGTTTCACTTTGCTCGGAATATGGAACCTATACTAGAATAAGCTTTTGCGAATTCTTTGCAATGTTCTTCTATAGTTTAGCTTTAATAGATGAACAATCAATCATTCCATCTTTAGACTTTATCGGAGAAGGTAAAGTGCTAACAAATTGTCAGATACGACATATTTGCTTAGCGCGGCATATCGGTATCTATTGATGCATGGGCGTATCCAGCTCAAATCGGAAGGGGGCATTACAAAAGCTTGTGGGTGGTCAGAAGATCACGTTTGGTCATATTATCATCCCAAGTATTTACGAGAACAAGAAGTGGTACATTGCGTTTCACTTTGCTCTGGGCATTAGGTTTCTAATTGTTGCTTATTCATATTTACTGAGAAACCAATTTCATGAACAATGAATGCTTGAAGTGTACCCTGTGATCTGAATTCGATTTGTTAATGTTTCGTCATCGTGGTTCGTCATTATGATCTATTACAATATGTGGGATAAGAGCGTAGATATAGTTTCAGTTTAAGCTTCAGCTTTATTTCTGAACAGATTCCTAAACATATTCCATTTGAATCAAGAATCATCAGAACATTGGACAAGCCACTGTCGATATTTGCTCTGTGTCAATTGTGTCGTTCTTTGATATGGTCATTGTTTCGTTTGACTATGTGTTTGAAAACTCTCTAACTGTTCACGCTGTTGTGTCACGAGATAGTTTCATGCTTGTTTATGGCTTGTTCTTCATTTCTCTAACACATATATTTATGTGAAACACTTCCCTGGCCGTGAGACTGAATGCAGCAACATATATCGTCATACCACTCGTTAAACTGTGGTTACTATTAGCGACAGAGTATCGCCTAAGAAATTGCACAGGATATCTGTTAACTAAGCCGGAAACTCATCGAAAAGGAAATCATCCTACAAATAAAATAGAAGAGTGTGTAGGAGCAATATAATGAATAGCCATCCAATATACACAGCAATTATTCGAGCTGAATTTTTATTGGATGGAGATCGCGTTTCCGGGATGCACAGACTTGTTTTTTGTTTTGTTTAACGCTCACCGCATCCAGCTCATGTTTCGGTCTCTTGATCAAGTATAAAATACTCTCTGGTTACCCGGCCTTGATCTCCTCAGTTGTTTATTTGCAAAAAATTTCCTACACCATCGAAACCATGGGTTTTGAAAAACTTCTAAGCTATAGAATTTGATTCCTCGTTTTTCCTCATTATGTGTAATTTGTAACAAACTATTTCTAGCCAACAGGTAAAAGAATCCTGCTTTCATTTCGGCCTACCTGAGTCGCCTAGAAAAGCAACTACGAAAACATGTTACCACAATTAATGTGGAGGCTCTTGTTTTTGAGAAAAATTATATCAAAAGTTTTCGCAAACACAAAAGCCAATTCGTTCTAATCGAAATCAGTTATCTGTGCTTATTTACTACCAATCTATATTTCATCAATCCATTGTTATTTGTTACTTTTAAATGTAACCGGAGATTACATAGTAACAATTTCTGTGTTGCGGATTGCTATGATTAAGGTACACGTAATGAACTGTGAATTGGAGTGTTACATAATCATAACCAAACCAAATTTACACGGTCTATTCTTGCTTATTGTTAGGTACAACACATTGTGAAGAGCAGCATGGCTGTTGGTATGATGTTAGTTTCCAGGATAATGTTCTCCTTCATATGGTTTCAAGTGGTACGATTATTTCAATAGACCTTGTTTCAAAATATGTAACTAAGTATGTAGTCTATCAGGTAACATTACCCTCTTATGTACTTATTATCAGTCGGATGTGCGTTTTCTGAAAACATGATGGTACCAGCAACCATCTCCAGAAGAAATGTTGATTGTATAGGTGCATTAGGGTGGTTCAAATTGGTTATTTTTATTTAGAAAGCAAAGACCCCCCTAATCGTTTCCAAATCTATGAAAAAAGTGGACTAGTATTTTTTTCGAATTTCTTATTCTCGATAGTGCCTGTTTGGCCTCAAATATACATAAGAAAATGCATGGGAAAAAGAAATGTTTTGGCATTTTTCGAATAATTCTTCGGGGTTTGTGAGGACTTTCCAAGGAACAATTTTAGCTATCATACATATGGATTTGATGCCCCCAACCCACCCCCACAGTGTCCTGAAAACTACCCTTAAATGAAAAAATGTAGATTCTTCAGAAAATTGACCCTTCTAATTATTTCATTCTCTTTTTTTCTCATAGAAATCATTATTCTATTCTAGTGGGATGTTATAAACATATGTCACTTAACTTTAATTTGTTTAAATATTTTGCTTTTCTCGAAAATCCGTCTGAATTCTGTTTGCAGAGTTAAAAATGACAGTTTATTATCTTAGACTGACATTATTCATTTAAAAAAATCCTCCTATTGTTTAAACAATAATTTATTATTCGTTTTCAACTTTTTCTAATTATGGTAGAATATTCAGCTTTTTTGAGAAATTAGCTTATAAATTTCATGTTCGAGATATCTTGCCTATATTATCTAATAAAAAAACATTTGTTTAAACATTTTTTTTTTGCAATTCACTTAAAGTTATTTCTTTAGGCCGTTATTCTGGCCAACGTTGTTCTCAAGTGACATCATTTATATGTAGGGATGATTTCTATTGTTTAAACACAATCCTTATTGCAAGTTGCTAGACAGTACAGCGTACAGGGAACAGTTTCCAGACAGCAAGAAATCAAAATTATCTTGGGACACACAGTGGTAGGAAATAAGAATAAGAAAAGCAGAAAGAAATATATATATTGAAAACGAATAACATTTTACTTAATAATGAATAATAATAATGAATACAGGTTGTGCTGTAATTTTTAATTTATTTTAAATTTTACATACGACCTGTATATGACCATTATGTATTTGAACTATATTTTATTATTTAAACAATGGAAATTATCCCAAAATATAAATGATGTCACTTGACAATAACTGTTGGCCAGATCCGTGCAGATCGACCTAAAAAATGAATGTTAGGAAAATTGCAAAGAAATGTTTTAAACAATTATTGGTTTATTAGCTAATAACATAGACAAGATACCTCGAACATGAAATTTATTGGTTAGGTAATTTCACAAAAAGCTGACTTCTACCATAATTAGAACAACAGTTGAAAATTAATAATCATTGATTGTTTAAACAATAGGATGAATTTGTTTAATGAATAATGTCACTCTAAGGTAATAAACTGCCATTTCTAACTCAGAAAACAGATGTTCGACGGAGTTTCGAGAAAAGCGAATTATTTAAACAAATGGAATTTGTTTAAACAAATGGAAATTACCTGACACACGTTTATAAACATTCAACTAGACATAGTAATGCTTTCTTTGAGAAAAAAAGAGAATGAAGTGACTGGAAGGGTAAATTTTCTGAAGAATGTACTATTTTCGTTTAAGGGTAGTTTTCAGGGCACTGTGGGGGTGGGTTGGGGGCGTCAAAGCCATATGTATAATAGCACAAATTCTTCATTGCAAAGTCCTCTACAAGTCGTATAACTTTAATCTTAAGTTTTCCCAAACCCCGAACAATTATTCGAAAATTACCAATATTTTCTTTTTTCCATGCACACAAAAATTCAAAATTTCGAAGAAAAAAGTATCTGTCAACGTTTTCTGGATTTGGAAACGATTTGGGGGGATCGTTGCCTTCTATCATCACAAAAATTTTGCATTGCATTTTTGAACCACCCTAACGTACATGTTAGGTATATCGTGTAATGATGTTTAGAATTACATCAATTCTAACCCATCCATTCATACTGATATCGTACCTCATACATTCTAAATTAAAAATAAATCGGAACATCAAACAGACACATTAAAAGGTCGATAAGATAGAACGAAACCTTTAATGCCTCTCAACATATTTCACATAATGTCAACACGCAACAATAAAAGTTTTTATTACGCGGAATAAAAAAACAATGGAAAGCGATAAAGCTCAATCCGTTCGCGCTGCTGTTTTGCGTTATCTGATGAGAACTAAGAGCAGATCGTCTCATGTCAGTGTACATAAGTTATGAAAAACTAGCGGTTTGGACCGCCCAATTAACGATGATAATTACCAAGATCCATGTAATAAGCATCAATTGTGCTTGTTATACTGTGTAAGCACTGGTAAAGCCGTTACTTCAGTACGGTACCAACACAAACCTACTTCTCGATAGAGCATCGCCTACGCGATATTATATCCAGTGCAATTGCATCGTTATGCAAGACTTGCGTTTGTTTTGCATATCCTTCGCCTACTTATTTATCGCGAAAGGGTTGCGAACGTGAGTAAAGATTGAAATAGACTCCCGCGAAAACACTTTCAGACCAGCACATCTTCACTGTTTCAAAGAGACGTCGTAGTAAGAGGTCACTGCCTTTTGTCAGTCACAGGGATATTTAACTTGACTTAACCTTGTAGCCCAGAATCACGACTCGCTGAACCGCACTATGAGCGGAAGACGATTTGTTTTCATTGATTATTTCCCGTAAAACTAGTTTCGATTATAGGCAGGTATCTATAAATTCCCAACATCCGGCAGGATGTTAAAAGCCTCCGAACTATATATTTCTCACAGAAAATACCATCACAGGCAACACACGGGACACGCAAACACGCACCGTCAGTCGTAACATAAACGCTTACAAACAATTGAAAACTATAATCCTAAAAAACAATTGAAAATTACTCACACAATCGCTCTGAGATGATCTTTTTTGTCGAGGCACACAAAATAACGTCAGCTTAACGCCTTATTCGCACTGGTTGCTATAATCCATAAGAGAAATATCCAAAACTGGTGGCCTGCGCGAGACTCGGTCCTTCCAGCATGCACTTATTTTTATCAACGGAAAACACAATTTCAAAGCGCCACCATAACAAAACACACCAGCACGAGATACTACTGCGTCATAAACTGCAAAATACACCGTTTTTCCGAGTAGGATCCCCCTTCCACACCGGCTCAATCACGAACCGGTGTTCGAAGAACACAAACTAATATATCGCATATTCCCTCATACACTAAGGTCGAAATTCGCTTCAAGCGCAGGTAAACTCAAGTATTTTTCTCAGCGTTGGGCCACCATTTTTAAAAAAGGTATAGCTATACAGGTCTGTAACTTCTACTTGAGTGATTAGCCCTAAAGCTTTAAAGGCGCATTTGAATCTTGCTGTGGAGCACAACCTATATTCAGTAATTTCTGAACGTCTCCGCCGAAGCGATATGAAATTAGCTAGAAATGTTACGTCAAAAGTGAAAACCGCAATTAATGTAGCTGTAAATAATAAAATGAGAATTTCGTGTTCACTCCGGAAGCACTGGCTTCCGGTACTTTTTAGCCGATAATAAACAATATGGAGTGCCAACCTGTGTCTAAAACTTCTATAGAGGCATGCACTGTACCTGAAAATACTAAAGAACGCACAGATAATCCCACAATAGAGCTAATAAATACGAATAATGGTGCAGATAAAGGGACACCTCAACAGGAGGATTTCCTTTTAATCAAACAGGAATTTCCTACCCAAGAACTGAAACCGAGGAAAACGCCTAGGAAGAGTACACCTGTAAAACGTAGTCGTGATGCGTGCAAGAATTATTTTACTAAGCCTGTCAAGGCTGAAAGCATAGCTGAAAGTACAGGGACCAGTAACACGCTAGATGAGTTTCGTAGCATTTTGGAAACGGTGAAAGCAAAGATCGGAGGCAAAAGTGCTTCGATACAACTGTGGCAGTTTCTCATAGGCCTCCTATCTGTGCCACAAAATAGTAATTGCATTAAATGGACTGGAAATGGTCTAGAATTTAAACTAGTTGATCCTGCTGAGGTACAATAGTTATTATTATAATTATTGAATACATGAGTTTTAAGATTTACATTGTAGGTTGCCAAACGTTGGGGTTCTGTTAAGAACAGACCGAATATGAATTACGAGAAACTTAGCAGAGCGTTTCGCTATTATTACGAAAAGGGGATCATGCAAAAAGTGTCAGGTAAAGTTCTTTTTGCAGTTTTGTCATATTGTTGAATCATAAATAATATCTCATGTCAGTACAAATGTTTGTGTTGGTAATAAATTTATCATAGGTACAACTTTCTTAAAAACATGATTTATTTATAATTAATGTTCTTTTATGTACACATAAAAACCAAAGAAATACAGTACACTCTCGCTAATCCGACTTTTGGGGCGAATTTCACCCATTTTACTCATTATCGCCAGTGCAAAGGTCCACTATACGGGGTGATTCAATAGACCTTCTATTTCTGGTTTTTTATGCTCACGGCGTGCGCGCGCATTTCCCCCTGGACGAATTTAAGTTGGCAACTGCTTTGTAAAACACCCAATTAGTATCAAATGAAATGTAATTGATAAAAGATAGGTGTGAGAATGGTATGCATTCATTGAAAACTGAATAATTATATGCAAGTGAACATGAACACCAATATACCTACTGTGTTTTTAGGTTAGGGCAGTTCAGCAAATTTTCCAAAGTACATAAAAGCAGGTACACCCGCGGCAAACTTCCTTGATTTGGGACACGTAGGTACAGAACACTTCATGATTAAACCTGAAATTGGTAATTTTACTTGGAACACGTGTTTTCTGGGGATTCTAAACAATATTATGTTACCAGATTTGACATCTGCGGCAAGTCTTCTGCGCATGCTGTCTAGCGTTTTGAGTCAGAAGGAGAAGCGTCTATTTCGAGCCCCACCATGGGGATCTCGCTTATTAGTGGAGATAGAGCGTGTGTTTAAATTTAGCAAAGTTTCATATTTTTGTGCTAATCAATTAACTCAAAAGAAATTTAAGCTATCATTTTTCATTTTGAAGATATCCACAAAAACTGAAATGTTAAGATATTGTTTTTAATTTTTACTTTATCATACGCAGTATGCTAAAGTATTGTAATCATGCCGAAAAAAAAAATTGAGATTTTAGCGGAAATAGGTCTTTTTGGGTCCCCTGAACATTTTTGACCAAGGTACAAAAAAATGTCTGTGTGTGTGTGTGTGTGCGTGCGTGCGTGTGTGTGTAAACGATTTTTGTGGCGATGATTCCGGAAAAACTACTAAAGGTATCGGGACGAAAGTTCATAATTAGAAGTTTCATGACCTAACTTAGAGCTGAAAAGCTTTTGGTTAAAAAGGGTCCAAAGGAACTGGTAGTTTATTCTAAGCCTTTTTCAAGAATTTTGCAAATGAGTCGCTATTTCTCTAATTTCGTCAAAATAGTTAAATAATAAATTAAAGTAGAGGAAATTCTGAATAATTTATGCCCATGTAATATTTTGGTAAAATTAATAGTTTAGCTTTTTAGATTATTCTAAGCCTTTTTGAAGGATTTTGGAAATGAGCCGCCATTTCTGTAATTTCGACAAAATAGTTCATTAATAAATTAAAGTAGAGGAAATTTCGAATAATTTATGCCTATGAAATTTTTTGGTAAAATTAATAGTTTAGCTTCAAGAGCAAATTCTATTTGATTGAGATCGGTCGCATCTGCATTGATATGAAATTACATAGTAGCCAGGATTTTGACAAATATTTTTTTGTGTTGTCACATTCGAAAACAGCTGATCTCATCAGAGGTTGGAGAACCACTATGGAACGTTGCCGCTGTAGTGCGGCAAATTTTAAAATACAAATTTCAAATAAAGTAAGATCACCAATTTGATTATTTGTTGATAAGAAATATCAACCCGTCTTTATATCTAATTCCAAAACCGATACATTGAGAAAATTATAAATAAAGTATAGCGATGAGTGTAGTTTTATTTTAGTATTTTGGTAGGGATGTGTCATGAACAAATATAAATCTGTCAGAATTTTAATTACCTTTTTAAGGTGCGTTTTCATTAGTGATAATGGCAGTGGTAGCAGACGCCGTTATAGTATTTCCAATAGAAAATTGATAGTGACTCATGTTTATGCACATGCAAACTAATATGTGTCATTATCACGATATGTAAGAAACACTATAATTTCGTATTCTACCACCGCCATTAGCTACCATTACCTACTAATCGGAATGCACCTTTAAACTTGACGTTTCGTTAAAGTGGTACCAACCTAGCATTTACTATACAGTAATCATTTATTTTTTTTAAATACGTATTTCTTAAAAAGCAACACAATAAACGTTAATGTCGCTTCTGCCAAAAACTAGATAGCCGACTCGCTCATATGCGACGGCGACACTCCGCCTTCGGTGACGCGCCGCATCACCGCTCGTCGCGCTATTCCGTACTTTCGGCATTTGTGACATAAATAACTATTATTCTGATGACGTAGTGTAGGTAGTGTCAAATGCTGATGATTTGACAATACGTACGATTAATCTCAATAGAATAGATTCTCATGCAGCTAAACTATTAATTTTATATATTGTATGATAAAGTCATGTGCCTGGCCACATCAGATTTTTTATTCAAAACCAAATATCGCTAGACATTTGAAACAAAAACATTCTACAGGTACTTTTTAACAAGGAATGCAGTATCATCTTTTAATTTGAAATAACATCAAAGATGGCGGCATAACCATGGCCAATTTTTGTTTTTCTTATGGGCCCACAATGGTTTAATAATAATAAAAACACATTCTTCTTTTTCTTGTTGTTTGTCATGCTTATCAAGTAACCAACTGCAGCGTGGTTACAGACCGCCGGCGCCGGACAGACCAAGAGTGCTTTGGTTTAAAAACATTTAGATTGTAAAACGCTTTTCGTTATTGGTAAACGGCATTTTATTACCTCCACAATCAACCACAGTTAAGATTTATTTGGTTAAATGGCAAACCTAACGCTGAGGGTGCCGCTTGATCCAAGTGCATTTTGTTGGCATTGCTTGGCAACGACTCCGGCGGTCTGTAACCAAGCTCCAGTTGGGTACCTGAAGATTTCTTGATTATTACACCATTATTTTAAAAAGAATGGTAACATGTTATACATTGCGAAAATGAGAAAAAATACGACTATCGGAAAATGCCAAAATTCAACATGGCGCCCATAGGAAAAACAAAAGTTGGCCATGGTGAGGCCGCCTTCTTTTATCTTATTTCAAATTAAAAAATGACACTGCATTCCTTGTTAAAAAGTACCTATAGAATGTTTTAGTTTCAAATGTCTAGCTACATTTGGTTTTGAATAAAAAATTAAAAACGATATCTTAACATTTCAGTTTTTGTGGATATCTTCAAAATAAAAAATGATAGCTTAAATTTCTTTTCAGATAATTGATTAGCACAAAAATACGAAACTTTGCCAAATTTAAACATAGGCTCTGTCTCCACTAATAAGCAAGATCCCCATTGTGAGGCTCGAAATTGAATCACCCGGTCTAGTTTCTAAATGAGTTAGATATTTCTCGAGTAATTTTTATCTGATTAACTTAATTTTGGCCGTACCCAAGTATAGATAGATTATCTATAGAACTACACACGATTATTGAGTTTTTATACGGTTTTTATACACACATGAAGGACGATTTGTTAGTCCAAAATTCGACATTTTTGGTCAAAGTGCTCCCAAATTAGTAAAAATAAATATTTGTGTATATCCATGTGTACTTCTATAACTATACTCTTGAATATCATGAAAACAAATTTCTATTGCTCCATATGGAGCAGTCTCCAGTTGGAGACTTGTACTGCTATGAAATTATGTATCTTCTACGAAAATCCATATATTGGAATGAACCATGAAACAAAATGTTTGATACTTTCCTATTTTATACTATGGTATACTTTTTTTATGAGTATTTGTTACTTTTAAACATATCTACTACTACCTATTTTTGTTTCCTTATCTCTTATTCATGTTTCAGGTGGTGTTTACGTCTACAAATTTGTTTGTGATTCGCAAATTGTTATCGATTTAATGAATGCCCTACGGGATGATTTCATCAACATGTTGCAATATGAGATACCAGATTGGAACATAGGTTTTATGCCGAGTACGCCAAATCCAGCAGAGTAGGTTAACGTGATATGGATAAGTTTAATTTGTTGACTATTGTTGTAGAATGTTAGAATTTATTGAAGAAGATCTCAAATTTATTATTGTTGAAATTGTCAAATTTTAACAGGGAAATGACTTTTATTTTACGAGAACTCTATTTTTATATGTCCGTATGATGGGTATAACCGCATTTTTATGACGGAAATAATACTGTTTTTCATTGTTAATATGCATATATTATTTTAGGGGAAATGTGTAATGTTTTGTATATAAGATTGTATAAAATGTGTACAGTAATTATCGCCATTAACAAACCCTTTAATAAGAAATCATGAGAGGTGCCAATGTATTTTTTAATGTTAAATCTATATTAAATAATTTGCTGGTTTTTATGTTCATACAAACATATGTATATAACAAGCTGGTCACACTGGTCTGTAGGGTTTGCTATAATCAGATGTTACTGTATTTGATGTAAGGAATAAAGTTTTGGTTTAAAATAGGTTGCTTTATTTTAAAAAGTTACTACATTATTATTTTATACTTGTTTTCTTGGTGACATATATACATCAATAGGAACAAACATTTTCATATTTATAACATTAAAAGTTTTGGCAGTTACATACGCCATCACCCGTGTATATCTCTTGTAAAAAAATCATCAGTATAGTTAAAATACGCTAACAAATGAAATCTGTGCTATTTTAGCATATGATTTGATTAAATATATGCCGTTTTGCACATTTTACAATTCAAATGTTAATAAAATTATGTAAAAAAAACTTTTTAAAACCTACGTTTAACAAGAAATCCAAATTTTGGAATATTATCAAAATTGTTTTTGTTGGTTAATGCATTGTCACTTGAAATCTGTCCACCACTGCAAAATTTCAACTCAATTGTTCAAATATTTAAAAATTTTCAATCTTTTGTTTTATTTATTCATGCTCGATTGTACATTGTGAAGTAGGTAAAATATTGACTTCAAAATTTGAAAGTAACAAACAAATAACTACTTAAGTTAATATACGCGTAGTACAAAATAAATTACTATTTCGAATCTATGAGATTAGGAAATAAAGCCATGTTTCTGGAGATACCACCCTGCACATTTGGTTGCCTATCATCCAAACCATAATAATTTTTACACGATATTATTTAGAATTTATATTCCAACTTTATCGTAGAGTGCGTAAACATTTCCGTAATTGGCTTAAGTTGCAGAAATAAACCGACGAAAAGTAACCGAAAAAATAGGAACATTTTCAGATTTCAGTAAAGAACATATAAACTTCAATTTTGAAATGGGTGCCAACCTTTGGAACTAAATTCCCCTATGGCCCATACTGACAACTCCCGCAAAATACCCAAGGAGATTGTTCGATATTTGTCAATCAACGGATAAGATAACTAACCTGCAAGTTAAATGTCATTATACGCGCTCAGTTGGGGCTGAGAATGTACCAGAACGCTTGTGGGGCCGCCGCCTCCGCGGGGGGCTGCGTCGAAACGGACCGGGAGGCGCACAGTTTGGTCCCGCGAGAGGTTGCAGTCCCCGCGGTTGAAAACGATTATAGCGGATTTGATATCGTCAAAGCAACACAGGTACTTCATCAAACTCTTATAATTTCCCACCATTAACACGCCTATTTCTAGTATGGGGCCTACGGAAGAGTTAGAGAACTTGTCGACGCTGGCTACAATGTCAACCAAAGGGATAGCGAAACAGTGACGCTCTTGCATTGGGCTGCAATAAACAATCGGAGGGATATCATGAGGTATTTTATCGATAAAGGTGCAGAAGTTGATGCTGTTGGCGGTGAATTGAATGCTACCCCTTTACATTGGGCAACGAGGCAAGGGCATTTAGATGCGGTGGTCATCCTCATGAATGCTGCGTCGGATCCTACGTTACGTGACGCCGAGGGCTGTTCGTGTATACATTTAGCTGCACAGTTTGGGCATACAGCTTTGGTTGCGTATTTTATTGCAAGGGGTGTCAGCGCAGATCTCGCTGATAGGAGTGGCATGACGCCGTTGATGTGGACCTGTTGGAAGGTTTGCAGTTTAGACCCGACACGATTACTTTTAACCCTGGGCGCTAATCCAAGCTTGACAGATTCCAATCAGGGAAATACTGCGCTGCATTGGGCTATTTTAACAAGGAATACTACTGCCATATCAACTTTAGTTTTACAAGTATGTAATCTCTTGAGCATTATAATATAGTATTGATCAGTTAGCACAAATGACTATTGTAATGTCTATCTTGAAATCAGTGAGTCACAAATATGAATCAATCCTATTCTCTTAGCCAAATTTACTAGCTATATTTTAATATAGTTTTATTAAAAAGTTACAGCTTTGGGGGGCACATTTTCAAAATGAATAACTATTGAGATAAAGATTAAAACATCAAATATAGCTGCATACAAATTTTAGGTATCATTGCGGTTTTTTCAAGCATTAGACAGATTATAACTTATGTTAAATAATTTCTTAATGAAAGAATATTTACATTGCAAATTCAATTTAATCAAATTAACTTGAATTTCCGCAGCACCTAAAAGTGTAAAATTGGGAGATTTTTCTACCCCTATCCTTTCAACAATACAGGGTATCATAACATACAGATGAGAATAGAAAAGAAAAAGTCAGTAAAAAGTATGGTACAATAAATATAAATAAGTGTATATTTCTCATTTGATTGTTTTAATTGCTTCAATACACACTTCTACAGTGTACGCTGATTTATGTGAACTTTAACCTGACTTGTTATTGATTTTTGGTTAACAAGGTAATCAAAAAGGTAAAATACTTTATATTTACCGCTTCGAGCTACCCCCTCAATCTCTTCCATTTGCTATGACTCATCCTGTATATGCAGGATTTTAAAAGAAAGGGTTAAATATATAAAGAGTGTATACTAGGGTGGTTCAAATTGGCTATTTTTATTTAGAAAGCAACGATCCCCCCAAATCGTTTCCAAATCAAAAAAAAAGTGGACACGTGTTTTTTCTTTTTGAAATTTTGGTTCTTAATAGTGCCTGTCGAGGCATCAAATTTACATCAGAAAATGCATAGGAAAAAAGACATTTTATTTTTCGAATAATTGTTCGGGGTTTTGGAAAACTTAAGACTAAAGTTATAGGACTTGTAGAGGACTCTCCAAGGAAGAATTTGATATATCATACATATGGATTTTATGCCCCCAACCCACCCCCACAGTGCCCTGAAAACTACCTTTCAATAAAAAAATGTCGATTCTTCAGAAAATTAACCCTTTTAATTATTTCATTCTCTTTTTTCTCATAGAAATCATTATTATAAGTCTATAAGTCTGATTAAACAAACTTTATTTGTAAACAAATAATGCGTTTTTTTCAAAATCCGTCTGAATTCTGTTTTCCGACTTCGAAATGGCAGTTTATTATCTTAAAGTGACATTATTCATTAAAAAAATCCTCTTATTGTTTAAACAATAAATAATTATTCTTTTTCAACTCTTTTCTAATTATGGTAGAAATTTCAGTTTTTTTAAGAAATTAACTCATAAATGTCATATTCGAGATATCTTGCCTATATTATCTAATAAAACCACATTTGTTTAAAAATTTGCTTTGCAATTCACCTAAAATATTTTTTAGACCGTTATCCTGGCCAACGTTGTTCTCAAGTGACATCATTTATATTTTGGGATGATTTCTATTGTTTAAATAATAAGTAAAGCTCGTTTCTTTTCTAATGGAACCGAACACTCGATTTTTCGAGTTGGCACGCTTTTATTCGGTTCAAATTCGAGTTTCGATATCATAAGCGACCGCTCGCTCGTAATTGAGCATATGTAACCAGGTCCCTGGTTCAACTCCAAGTTGTGGCTGTAATTTTTAATTTATTTTAAAATTTATATACCACCTGTATATCACCATTATGCATTTGAGTAATATTTTATTATTTAAACAATTGAAATTATCCCAAAATATAAATGATGTAACTTGACAACAACAGTTGACCAGACCGATCTTAAAAAATGAATGTTAGGAGAATTGCAAAAAAAAATTTTTAAACAACTGGAATTTGTTTAAACAAATATGGGTTTATTAGCTAATAATAATAAATCATGATCGAGGTATCTTGCCTATGGGCAAGATACCTCGATCATGAAATTTATTAATTTATTAAGTTAATTTCACAAAATAGCTGACTTCTACCATAATTAGAACAACAGTTGACAAGTAATAATCATCGATTGTTTAAACAATAGGAAAAAATTGTTTAATGAATAATGTCACTCTAAGATAATAAGCTGCGATTTTGAACTCAGAAAACAGATGTGCGACGGAGTTTCGAGAAAAGCAAATTATTTTAAGAAATAGAACTTGATTAAACAAATGGAAATTACCTGACAAATGTTTATAAACATTCAACTAGACTTATACTAATGATTTCTATGAGAAAAAAGAGAATGAAGTGATTAGAAGGGTAAATTTTCTGAAGAATGTACATTTTTCATTTAAGGGTAGTTTTCAGGGCACTGTGGGAGTGGGTTGGGGGCGTCAAAGCCATATGTATAATAGCTCAAATTGTTCATTGGAAAGTCCTCTACAAGTCCTATAACTTAAATCTTGTGTTTTCCCAAACCCCGAACAATTATTTGAAAAATACCAAAAAATGTCTTTTTCCCATGCATTTTCTTATGTAAATTTGATGCATCGATGCACCATTAAATATCAAAATTTCGAAGAAACACTTCACACTTCACACAAATCCACTTTTTTTGGATTTGGAAACGATTTAGAGGGATCGTTGCTTTCTATCATTACAAACATTTTTGCAATGCATTTTTGAACCACCCTACTGTACACAGGGGTCATAGAAGACCAACTTTTGTAGAACTTCTGTTTATAGGGTGCCAGCTTTAGAAACAGCATGACAGGTATAGTAGGTCATGTGAGGAATCATAGTATAGCTCTATTACAACCATATAAGTTTTACCTGAAACTTCTTTTTAACATCGCTGGAGAGAAGTAAAGATTAAACACTCTTGAAACAGTTTCAATAGTTTAAAAGCAAGTTTTTGACCAGATCATCATTGTTTGACTTTTCTTCAACTTTTGTATAAAATATTTTCTTAGTGAGACCACATTTTTAAGAAAAATTTGTGTCTTTGCTCGTAAACAACTGTGCGCTTGGTTATTTCAACAAAACTTCGCACGGAAATAACTTTGCTGCTTAGATAGCTACGAAGTTGGTTTTGTGTTCATTGGTAAGAGTATACTTCTCTCTATTAGAATCATCCAAAAACTCAAAATCAACTTTTTGACACATAAACCCCCTTACAGTAGTCCAGCTCACACATGAGGTGTCATTTAAAACTTCCAATCCTGAGAAATTGTAAATGTGATGCCAAAACATGATGGTTAGAGAAACAGAAACAAACAGCAATTTTGAAGGTTTCGTAAATTTTAGTATGTCCATTATATTTTCTTCAATATCTTTAAAATGTGAAGTGCTAGAATTTATTTATTATCAATATAAAACATCAAAATTTTTGTTCTTTTTTTAAATTCTATTTTTAAACTACATGGTTTCAAAATGTTATATGCTCCAGAGCCACTAGTGCATTATTATTTTTATAATGTTAAATTTTTTTTTAACTATTTTGTATTGATAGTACCAGCTGTCCAAATGAAGAGAATTTTTGCTCGTTATTTGTATAATAATAAAAACACATTTTGCAAACATTATTAACTTTTATTAGTGATTTATTATCTTTTCAAATTTAAGGCACACGCAAATTTAAATATTCCCAACCACAGAGGTGATACGCCTCTATCTTTACTACAAACGCAACTGGGGGCCCTCTGGATTGGAGCAAAGGTTGCAGAGAAAATAAAAGAGAACATGAGCACAAGTCGATCGAGAAATGTAATATTTAGGATAGCAAAAGACAAGGTATGTTGGTTATAATCTCTTGCTTGTTTGATTTATTTTTTAAATTAATATATAGCAATTTTTTGCTGTTTTCATATACACTAGAGCCGTCGATAATCCGAACTAATTGGGACCGACGATGGTTTGGTTTATCAAATTGTTTGGATTATTAAGTATTGCAGCTAAATAGTAGAAAACGTATTGGTATATGTGTATATGGGTAGGTATGTAGTATTGGGTACAAAATATATAGCAAAAGTTCAGTGATTTATTTTTATTATTTGTTTTTTGGGTGTTCGGATTAGCAAACGTTCGAATTGTCGACGCTCTACTGTAAGTAAGATCTAAGAGCCGTTACAATGCACTTATTAAAATTAAAATAGTTAATGATGCTAATGATAATTTTTATCTAAATAATCTTGTTTGTTTTCTTTCAGAGGGTGCGTTGGTGGTGTATGGTTGGGACCCCGTTTGTGGCGTTTTATGTGGCAGGCGTAATTTTAGGTGCAAATATTTTAATGCTTATTAAATTGTTTCTGCTTCTCTGCCTTTATGTAGTGCTTAATTGGGCCGGGCAGGTCCTTTACGACGACCGGCTAATGTCGCTGCTGCCGCTGAGCATCTACCTGGCGACGAAAATCTGGTTCTACTTCACGTGGATCATATACATTTTACCCAACGCCAGTATTCTCGCTAATGTTGTCTTTCTCTCGAGTAGCGGGCTGCTCTGGTACTGCTTCTTGAAATCGTGGCTGGGTGACGCGGGCGTTATCCCTGCATCGCAAGACCTTCGATTTAGAGTAAGTATTTAACAGACTAAACGCTCCAATTTTGAGACATTTTTTGTGTTTGACTTGTCTCTACTTTTTGATCGCAGAATGACAAATATCTGCCTCAACATGATCGGAATATGTGTTTAATTTTTTTATTTACAAAGATATTGACACAAAATTGAATAAAAAGTGAACCAGTTGTTCAAAATTGACAAAAAGAACTCAACATAAATTGAACATTTATAAATCATTATTATTAATTTTAAATGTGGGTTCTACAAACATAATTTCATTAAAATCCAATTCCTTTCAAAAGGTAATCTGTTGTTTTTTCTCACAAAACTTTTCTCTTTATTAGGATTTTCCACATATTTTGTAACTTTAGTTTTATGAAAAACAAAGGAGTAAACTTAGTTTTTTTTTAGACCATTATCGAGTTAGCTGAAGTAGGTATTGGCGGCTTTGAGCCTACAACGTTCTGCTCGACATGCTTGGTCCGCCGGCCAGTTCGATCAAAACATTGCTCAGTTTGCAATGCTTGTATAGCTAGGTTTGACCATCACTGTCCCTGGGTAGCCAATTGTATAGGTAAGCAAAATAATAATCAAATTAATCTTATTTATCTTATGTATGCACAAATATACGTAGGGTCATTCCATATGAAATCACACACTAAAAGCTATTTTTGACCCTTGACCCCTCCGATTTTGACGAAACTTGCAGGATATGCTTGGATACACAGCAAATAAATAGCGTATCAGCCGTTTCTCGTAAAAACAAGTGGTTTGGGGTTTATCGGGTATTCCCAAAACCGGGTTTTTCCATGCGCGCCAAGACATTTTTTTCTGTATTTTGGGACTGAATTCAGCTAGAAAGTGTTCGAATAGGAAATTTAGAATAGGAAAGTTGTTCGATAGCTCATTTGAAAGGTCATGAAGCTCTTTTTCTTATTCATATCACAAAAATCAGTTTTACTGATTTTACTACATAGGTCCTTATTTGTGTACATAGAGCATTAAGTCAATAGAATTAAAGAACACTTCGATAACCCACTGGATTGTACTGATACAATGCAAACTAAATATCACTCCACGAGGCATGAGGCAACACGGAGAGAATTTGAATTATTTACGGTGGCTTGAGAGAATTTTTCCTACAACTACTGAATTTTTTCCTAGCCTGCTAGTTCAAAATCCTTCGATTGCTCGACATCAGTTGTAGGTGGACTATCCTGGACATCAAGATTTTGTCCCATTGCTCATTCAAGTGATTGTCGCAGCACAGCCTTCGCTTTATTAAATTTCTGCGCACGGTAATGTTTTGTTCTATACAGCTTCTTAGGATCAAGGGATTTTTCAAACGCTTCCAACCCTTTATTCAGTTTCTCAAGTGCCACTTTTTTACCGGAGTATAGGATCTTCAACTGTTTTCATCCCGCTCACTTCCAGAAGACACAGTGCGCAAGCTGTCCGCTGAAAGTGCTATGCCTGAGGGTCCTGGTTGCTCTTGATCTTCTGGTTTATCAAGGCCACGCTCAGGTCCCCAAGCCAAAGGGGCAGATGGTGAAATTGCAGATGCCGGGGCCGCAACCGATCAGTGGCATGGAAGGAGTTTTGTCACTGCAATCTTACACTGCACACACAGCTTATTCCCATCGATTACTTGTGGAGCAATTTTGCTGCACAAAGTCATGAAACGCTTTAGCGACTGTCCACAGTTTACTGTTACGAGCATTTCTATGCATCTGCAAAGGATTACAACACGCTTTCTGCCATAATCCATAGAAAGTATAGTAAGCCCTGTGGTGAAACACACACTGTGTCCAAGTCTTGCACTCCTGATCTCTTTCCAATGCGCTTGAGATCACGCCGTGATAATGATTTTTTAACATCACTTGAACACCTCCGACACAGTCCCAAACGAACTGAGCGTCACTTCACGTTTGACATTTTCAAAGTGCTAACAATAAAACACAACTGACATATACAACACAACTGCCATGCGGACGATGGGATTTTGAGCTAGTAGGCAAGGAAATAAAACAGCAATTAAAGGAAAAATTCTCTCAAGCAACGTCCAATAGTGAAAAAATTCATATTCTCTCCGTGTTGCCTCAGTCGTGGAGTGATATTTATTTTGCATTGTACCACTACCAGCCATATTACTAGTACCAAAATGTATACACATACTCTTTAAGCCATGGCACATAACATAAAAAGATTAGAGAAAAAAAATTGCGGCGCATTGTTAAAAATCAGTTTTAATTTTTACTTGTTTTACAAAATATTAAGAATTTCAATAAAACTTTTTTTGTGATATGAATAAGAGAGAGAGCTTCATGACCTTTCAAATGAGCTATCGAACAACTTTCTAGCTGAATTCAGTCCCAAGATACAGAAAAAAATGTCTTGGCGCGCATTGTAAAACCGGGTGTTGGGAATACCCGATAAAACCCAAACCACTTGGTTTTTCGAGAAACGGCTGATACAGTATTTATTTGGTGTGTCCCCAAGCATATCCTGCAAGTTTCGTCAAAATCGAAGGGGTCAAGGGTCAGAGGTGTGCAATTTCACATGGAATGACCCAGTATTGATAATTTGTTATTTCTTAGGTGCGAAAAACCATAAATACTTTATGGGATTCGTGGCTTGCCTAGTGGTGATGTGCGCACAGATGCTTTACGGCATAACGCTATTCTGGAGGAACGAGGAAGAATGTCACATCGATTTAAAGGAAGGCTACTGGGCGGGATTTGTGACGCTGGGAAGATGCGATCCCTGGGTAGCATGGGTCGGGGCCAATGCACTTCTCCACTTTGGATGGGTGCTAATGCTGTTTATATGTCAATTATACCAGGTAATTTTTTGTTGTTGTTAATAACAGACTGTGTTACGGCTATAGTTTTTACAACTTTTTACATTTGAATAGTTAGATTAAACACTATTTTTGATTCCCTCGCAACAATTTTCATGATATGTTTTGAGCTATACTGTTTGTTTTCTGATTACATGTTGCAATCAGGATCAAATCACGTTTAAGCTTTTGATCAGTAGAATCGACTAACATTTAACTATGTGCTAACTATGCTAATAGTAGTAGAAACGTAGTTTGAGCATTAAAATATTAAATATTGTGCATTAAATAAATGTACATATCTTACATATAAAATTACATATTGTGCCCTAGAATGGATAACTTGTGCATTAAAATAATACATATTGAGCATTCAATAAATATGAATATGTTACATGAAAAATATTATGAGCAATATTTTATTCATATTGTGCCCTGAAATGAAATACTTGTGCAATAAAATAATAAATATTGAGCATCAAAATTAACGTTGACCTGGTCGACGATTCTAGTATGTTCTAGTATTTCTAGTATGTTAATGATAGCGCGTACTTTCAATAATACACGACCTTATTAATTAATTCAAATAGCTCACCCTATGTTATATTAAATAAAAATTCAATTGTTTTCGACTTATGACATCATCAACAGTTTTTTAATCGAAACCCCATATTTTGTGTACTGATATTGATAGATCGGTAACTTACTTGAAAGATATTTTCGAGAATAAGACAGTTGAAAACTAGGGTAGTAAAGACAACTTATTTGTTTATGGAATGCGCATAGACGTTTTCAATTGATTTATTTGCGCTGAGTACGAATGTGAGCTTGAAAGTTGTATATCACGTCAGATTATTACCCTTTTTTATATTTCTTCCGGAGGCGCCTGCACATCACTTAAAGAATCCATCTAAATTCTTCAACATTTATGACTAAAACTTTTAGGATTCAGGATTCAGATTACGGTTTCCTTCCTATGAAGCCATTTTGAGGTTTCCACCACGCTAGAAGAATACGATCGACGGAAAAATTTTGTAACCAACTCGAATATTAAACAGCGATTAATAATCTCGACAATTAACGCGCGAGCGAAGCGAGGCGTTGTTGGTTAAATAACTATTTATTGCAGATTTAGTTTTTTTAATACACAAGTAATTTTTTGCATTGCTCAAATATTTTTTGTATTGGACAAATATTTGTGGTATTAATCAAATATTTTATCAAATGCTTACAATAAATGCACATTTATTTTATTCAGTGCGCATATAATTTGTACTGGTTTTGAAACTCTACATGACATTGAACGCCTACAATATACATTCTCCTCGTTATCCTGCAGAAAGAGGGTTGTTCAAGCATTGTCATTCCCGGTAACATGTCACACCCGTCACACCCCCGTACCACAAATAACTCATTAGCATTCTTATTCCGTTACAAAAATATTTATTAAAACACAACTCATCTCTTAAAATTGGTGAAACCAGATGTTCAAACTTGAAGAAAGTTTTATAAAACGTCCTTGTATATAGTTCTGACGGATGTTGTCAACACATACTTATCTTTGGGTTATTGAACAAAAATAAAAAAAAATTACCCAAACTGAGCGACTTTACTATACTACAAAGCAATAAATTTGTAAAATAAACATTGATGTCCTATAGTTAACAACAAAACAGACAAAATCAGTGTTATCATGTCTTAATTTTGCACAGTAATTTTTACCGTTTTGTGTTGATACATATTATTTGGTATTCAAAGTAAGTTCCTTTTATGGGAACAACTCAATTGTTGATAATTTTAGTACGTCTGCATTCTAATGTTCAGGTTATATATAGAAATAAAATACTTAAGATAGACACCTAAAAAAAGAAAAAACAGAAACAAAAAAAATTAAAGACATCAAAAAGGCACCAGAGGAAGCGGATGGAGTATTGGGTAGCGTGTTGTGGCTTTGTTGTTGTTTTTCAGGTTTTTTTATATTATTTTGAAAAGTAATGCTTGCCCTGATTTAAAATTTCATAATTATGGTAAGCATGTGGGTAAAATACAACACTTGAAATATTTTTATTATTTAGTTATTATTTTTCAAATATGTACTTAAAATAATTAAAATATTTGCCAAATAATATCTAGAAAACAACTCCTGGCAGAACTATTGGTCACAATCTAACAATATTTGTTTTCAATAATAAAAACTAATGTAACACTGATTCCTCAATAATGTTGAAGTTAACTTTTGTTTGGGGCCAGAAATTCACTTAAGCTTTCAAATCCAGTATTCCTCTTTTCAACGAAATGACCCAGCAGTCACAAAACCAGTTTACAAACTTTTGTGATTGATCAGATATGTTGCTATGACAACTGCATTATAACAAGCACTAAAATAAAGCACTGTTTGTAAACTGCGACTACATGAACAAGCTTTATGCTGTGTCAAAGATTAGTTTTGTTTTATTAAAATTTATTTTAAAAGCACATTTGAAAAAGACATTGAATTTTGAATGTGTGGTAACACCTTACAGTTGCTAAAGAAAGCTGATTAAACCCACCATAAATTACAAAGAAAAACCTCTAATAAATACTAATAGTTTTGCCATTGAATAGTTAGAAATAACCAAAATTATGAAATATCTTTGTTTGCATATACTTTAGCAGTAATAAGAACTTATTATGTGAGCATTGCGATTGACAGCAAAATGTGTCATGTATATACCGTTTATAATTAATTCCAAACTTCTATACATTAATTTACTTATTTTTTTTTATTTTGTTAATTACAGATTACATGTTTGGGAATGACTACGAATGAACGTATGAATCGCGGGCGGTATTCCCATTTCATAAGGAATTCTGGAAGGAGCCCATTCTCAAAGGGCCCTGTGAAAAACCTGGCCGAGTTCTTCGAATGCAGTTGCTTCGGGATGGTGAAACCTCACGTCCAAGACTGGTTGAACAGCTTTGATTTGGATAAAAATATTGACCAGCAACCACTTATAAGGCATAAGGACAACTTTCAATACGTTTAACTTCATTTTAGGTTAAGAACAACTTTTTTTTTGTTGATTACGGACAATAACGACTGATTTAATTTTTTGTGTACGGTATATCGGTGTTTATACATATATATTATATATGTATATGTATCTAGGATCAAATAGGGGTTTTGCTCTGATATACTCAGAACCTGCATAATTTTGCTAATGTCATTCCATATCCTAAGACTTAAGAGTATAAATTAATTATTATTATTGTTTACGTTTTCGGCATCACGCAGTTTTAACGCTTCCTTAAATGCTTAATTGATTTACACGCTTTTTTATGTTATTTAATTTTATATTGTAATTTGAGATCTAGTCACTATGTAAAAAGATGTATACTTAAGTACATACTTATATTTCCAATTTGTAAGCGAAACTATAATGTTTGACTAATTCAAACTTTAAGATTAAGAAACCACGAGTGCACAAGAACAATTCAAAACGTCTCCATATTTTGATGTATAATCGCTACGCTATCGCCATTACTTTATATGTAAATATTCTAAAAAATTGGTATCGTTTTTAAACGTACGCCTTCATTTTGTTCTCGTGTAAAGCTGGCTTGTAAACAAAACCAAATAAAACTGTCATCATGAAGTATACACCTGTCTTTTCTTTATATACCATCATGTTTTTATGGCCATTATACTAGTAATTTTATTTAAAGTGATTATTGAAGCCTTACTCAGAAAATGAAGAAACAGAAGTGTAAAACAACGAATAGAGGAGTAACTGCTACCAGCTCCGATATTAACGGTAAGCAAGAACAATCACCAAATCCGAAATAGCCAAACATCTTACAGAATCGATGGAATCTACTGAAAAGTCTAAAGCCATGTCTAAGGATGGGTTGCAAAGTATAAAAGAAGAATTACAAAATGTGATAGAGCTAATGGGTCCAAGCACACCACATTTAACTCTCACATCAAGTGGAGAGGCTGACAATGAAGATTCTGTTACGGAAACTTCGATTTATAGTTCTGTCGTGCAGGTATTCTCATGTTCATTTCAAGTTTTCATACATGCATGCTTATAAGTTATAATTGATAATGCAAAGATTTCAATAATACTTAATCCTTAAAGATAAATGTTTTAATACAATAGTTAGTATTTTTTGAGAATCTCTGGTAATCATACAGTGCCACGAAACAGTTTTTTGCAGTGTGCCATTTTTCGCTCTCTTTGAGGCTTTCAGATCGAGCTTATTTGGTTATGAAAAATAAGTCAATAATAGCCTTTAAAATTTTCAGGAAATATACAACAAATTTGGCACAAATGTGCTCCGCTTTCCTATGTATAAGTCGGTCATCTCAACAAAATAAAAAAAAAAAAATGATAGTAAAGTTGTCTACAACTTTCTATAGATGTAGTTTTGTTTTAAAATGCAATATTATGTATTAAAAATACTGCTTTCCGAAACTGTAATGAGTACACAATTTTAGAATTTGAATCAGAGTCCCTAAATTAACATGACTGATTAATATTAACAAATTTATATGTGTTTAGGTGAAACAAACATCATGGAAAGATACAAAAACGTCAACAGTTGACACACCAAGGGACATATCAAATTTATCTGCCTTGCCCATTGATACCACGGAATCAGCGGACACACTAAATAAAAATATGAACATGCAGCACGATCCCGAAACGTGCCCATGTAGACAATACTACAACCAAGTCCATAACAACTTTACTCATCAAGGTACTTACATTGGCTATAAATTCATCAAAAAATTACACCATGTTCATATAGGTGTTAACTTCCCACCCCAACAAAGTTTTCAAAGCCACGAAAGCTTCAACATGTCAAACATGCAGAGAACAGTGGAGACAAATAAAGGAAAAAGTAGAGAAAGAGTTATAAGCTTCCTAAATTTGTTAAAATTCAAAAAACAGAAAGAACTGTCCAAGGAACCCTTGGAACTATATAAAATCAACATCTTACAAGCAAGCGAGAGTGAGCCTCCAAAAGTATTTCAAAATTGAACACATCGTAAATCCTACTATAGTCCAATTTTTATAGAGATTAACCTTCGAACTAGTAAATGATTTACCGAAACCGGAAGTGAATACAGTTGCCACAAACACTTCAAAAATACGACTTTCATCCCCTCTTCCTTTATTTTACCAACAAATGCAACCACCGCGAGCACCAAACTCCATGTCAAGTGTGGCATTACAAATTCCACAACCCGAACAACAGAAAAATATTGTGCAACAGCATGCGATTCCTGAACGGTTTCGTGATGAAAAACCGACTAGGGTTGACGTTTATTACTTTGACCATGGAAACTCTTCGTAATTCAATAAATATGGTTTTGAATATGTTTAAATGATAATCTTTTAGCTATTTGAGGACGACAGATGCACCACCTGTATTAGTTACAGACAACCTTGTTGAGAAAACTGAAGCATACACCAATAAATTTTGGGCGGAGATTTTTGGAACTATTCATATACCTTTTGCGTTTCTAACAACGTTTTTCTTACAGCTTCTAAGGTATTTCCAATTCAAGTTGAATTTATTTATCATTCGATGATCATTTATTTCAATACTTCAATTTTGTGTAGATTATGAATTCAAATTACCAATTCAAGTTGAATTTATTTATCATTTGATGATTATTTATTTCAATACTTCAATTTTGTGTAGATTATCATTCAGTTGCATATACTTTTATAAGTTTTATACAAAAAAAAAAAACATTAAAAACAAATTTTGTAAGAAATTGCAATTACAGAATTATAATATACAGAATGGTCATATATATTTCTAAATTTGTTGATACAAAACGAGATTTTGGGAAATTTCCCCTTCCCTCCAAACCCACCCTCATCGATCTGCACAAAAAAAACAACCTATTCTGAAAAGTTGTCACTTTGGGGCTGGGGTGCAAGGCGCCATGACTTCTGCAGGTGTTGGTATAACTTGTATTGCTTGAAATTACTTGGGGTACACATCCCTGAAGTTAGTCTAGGAAATAAAGATTTAAAAAATAAATACTTTTTATCTTGTTTATTAGCAACTAACAGCGGACTTGGCACTCTACGCCCCAGCCCGGAGGTAATTCTTGTCAGTTTGTCGGAACAGGTTGTGATTTTAGTCAGTTCTTCGGAAGAGGTTGTGGTCTTTTGGGAAGGTGGGGATGAGGAACACGGGTTCTTAGGGAGGGGAGAGCGGGTTATGAATCTGCCACACAATGGGGAGTGGAGTTATACAGTATAGTGGTCTTGGGGCTGTGGTCAACCCTCTTTGCTAGGGAAGTTGAACAGACAGAGAGATTGCAAAAAGGGGAAACAAAACTAAACCCAAAATTAAGTTTTCGTAGTTTTCCTGATTATTCAAATTTAAACTGCTCTTATATCTATCAATTTATATGTATATATATTTTTTTTAGGTTTATTCTACAAAGTCTGATTCGACCATTAACTGTGGGTTTGACACAACTAGCTTCCGATTACTTTTTTAAACCATTCTTGACAGTTTGTTTCAACGCAATAATACAGCCACCTGCAATTTTGTTATTCAACATTTTTACGTCACTCAGGGACTTATGCGATCCTATCGCGGAAGGAATTGGTTATTTTTTTAGAGAAATTGCAAACTTGTGTAGGTCAATGAGGATTGTAGAAATTAGAAACATTAGTCGTCCACGATTAAGGGCTACTCCATTACGAAGGGCACGGATTAGACGTAGGAGTTAACTCTAATTCTTAAGTTTTATTATATAATTTTACTATATTTTATGGTAATATATGCTGTAATTGAGAGTATAATTTTGTTTTATTTGATTGTAAAGTTTTTATAATATTGTGCTTAATAAATTTATGAATTTCAATTATTTCATACACTTACCTTAATTTATCTATCACAATACTTTTGCTAGAGACAGGTTAGTAAATAAAATAATATGTAGTGTAACATTAGGTGATTTTATTTTCAACAATACTATAACTAGTGGTTTTACAGTATTTCATCTAATAAATAATAAACTAAACTGTTTTTTTTTTAATTTTACAATATAATATATACACCGTTAGCATTTCTCTTTTTATCTCAACACTGTACAAGTAAATAATCCGTTAGGGCACCGGCAAACAATAAAGGTGCTTTTTATACTTAATATACATTTTTGTTGCATTCTACTTTGTACAATAACAAAAAAATATACGTGTATGTATACAGAAAAGAAAAGTAAAAACTAAAAGGAAAATGCAAGATCACTTGTAAGTACTAAAATTACTCTGCTATATTAAAATTTACCTAGACTTCGTTTTGCATTTCAAAAACTATATATTATATTCTCTCAATTTCTATAATTGGCTTGATGTAATTTCTCTATAACTTCTCAATTTCTCAAAAATAAATCCGCTAATAAAAATAGTTTTGTTCTTTTCGTCAGGGCTATAAATAAAAAAACGTGGGGTAAAACAATAAATAAACATTATACCACTACATAAAAAATGAGAGAGATGGGGAGTCACTATAGTGTCTTAAATCACAATGCTCTAGCAGCTAAAAAGTGGATAATTGCGCTATTTCTTTAATGTTTACTCTCAGCCTGCGGAAAATAATCGATTTTTTTTTGTTTCACAAACGTAAGTGGGTGCAAGCTGTTCTAGATTACGTTAATTTATACCGACGCATCCCGATCTTCTAAACTACGACTTCTGCTCACCACCTAAAAAATTATTGCTCTTGAATTCTTTCAGTTTTGTCACTCTCCGGTTATTAAAGAATATATTAAACATAGAAAAAAAATCTGAAAAAATTATAACAAAAATTAAAACTAAAAAAATAATAAAAACAAATAGAACAGAAACACAAACACTAACTAAAACAAACAGAAACTAACACAATAAGCAACTAGGACTGGGAACTACTTGTCTTCATCATACCACAAAAGTGTGCTAGTACTATTTACTAAATAATTAGTTTCACTAATAAAGGAATGACACGTCATTTTGATAGTTTTTTTTTTCAGCTCACGTTGAAACCTCGTTCAGCTTGCCTTATCTTTTTAGACAGCTCACAGTTTGTGACTTTCTTTTAATGCAAGATTTAATGCAAGTATCGCCCGACTTGAAAATAAAATCTATGATCTATAAAATCTATCGCAGAGTTAGTTTCTTCCTGCCCTGGGCTTACAATTTAAGCTTTTATTTCATGCTACTTAGGAAAGTCATTTAGCTCGTCTTAAATTTTTGTTGGATGGTATAAAAAGTACCCTATTTTTTGACATACCTATTGTGAGAAATTTTTCTAAAGTGTTATGCAGTGTTATGTGACAGAATTATTTAGGTAGCTTCAAATTTTCAGATTGAACTTTGGACATTAGTGTCATAGGAAACTACGTGACAATTATTTAAAGTGACATTTAATTTAATTTCTTTCATTTGACATTTACAATAAGCTTTCATTTCACTAAGCTCAGCAGAATTCTTTAGATAGGCCGAAATGAAAGCTTAAACCTTACACCTCAAAACTTTGAGGAGAGCTCTTACCAACTGCTTGGTTCAAAAGCCGGTCCTACACCATTTCACAGTTGTTTTTAGAGATGTTATAATTGAATTGTTACATGAGTTTTCGCTTTATAGAAATAGCAAGTATTCAATGTCAGCCCACTTACAGAATTCTATCATGTGGCATTATATTTTTGAGAGCATAGAAACATGCAAATTTTTTACATTTTGTGCCATTTTTGTAAATATGTGATGGAGTCCTTTTCCGTTTCCTGATTTAGTAATTTAGTAATTTACGAGGAAAACCTTATCATAGTGACCTATCATTCCATTTAAAAAATGTTGCTGAACGTTATTATTAATGATTAGTGAACTTCTAAAACATATATTAAAATTTTTAAAAAACGTCAAATCTTATTCATCAATAATTTGAAAACTAATTTATCCTATCTAGTTTTAATTTTGAAGATATAACGAATAAAATGTTGGTTCTTTGATTTTAATTTTTTACACCAATAAAACTAGTTAAAATCAGGGTTGGGTAAATACGCGTAGAAAACTGTTTTCTACATTACACGTAGAAAACGACGTCGAAAACTACTAAAAATGTAGAATACGTATGATACGTAGAATACCACAGTCTTGTGTTGTATTTGTGGTGTTCCATACTGCGCATATTGTATACTTTGCGAATAGTCATTCCTACGGGTCCAAGCCCTCAGCCCCCCAACATTCAAAATTTCAAAATTTTCAAAAAAATTTCAAAATTTTGTGCTTTTTTGTGCCGCAAACCAAAAGTGTTGAGCTCCTTTCGTTTAGGAGTTATAAGAAATTTTCTGAAGGGGAGCTGGGGACATGCAAGCCCCCCCACCTTCGAATTTCGATGTTTTTCTAATGCCAAAGTTTTATGCTAGGTTTGTGCTGTTTTGTGCCGCAAACTAGAAGTTTTGTGCTCCATTCATTTCCGAGCTATAAGCATTTTTCTGAAGGGCGGACTGTGGACATGCCTGATCTAACTTCCAAATTTGAAATAAAATCAAACTATTTTCGATGCTAAAGTTTTGTGCTAGTTTTGTGCTGTTTTGTGCCGCAAACCAGAAGTTTTGTGCTCTACGGTTTTGAGTTATAAGCTTTTTTCTACTTGGGAGCTGTCCGTCTCTCCCTTTCGTCCGGGGCCCGGTTTCGCGCTGGCCGCGCGCATGTTGATAAAGCATAGGTACAAGTTTAACGGCACTGTTTGTGGCTATATAACTTAAAAACTATTCAATAATTTTGTATCGGGTTTCAATCTTTATTGTATTTTCATGTTTAATAAATAAAATAAATACATATTTGTTTCATATATTATGACGTTGAATAATCTATGACATAACACTACTTCTCAACAATCAGTAATATTTTAAGTTTTCTATACACGTAGATTACCTACCTGAATGTAGAAAACTGTCTAATGTAAATTACATGATTTCTACTTGGTAGAAAACCATGTATTTTACCTCATGTATTATACCTACCCAACCCTGGTTAAAATAGGTATTTGTCACACAAACATTATTAAGTTACTGCATGAAAATCCTTGAGCACTTGATATATACGCTGTGGGTCAAGAAATGGTTAAAATTTTCTTTTTCTCATATTTCCAAAGATATTAAGTAATTTCAAATTTCTTAAAAACTAATTGTTTATATTGTGAAGATTGAAAACATACCATATTCATATTCTGATTTTCTCGGGTCAATTTATGTGTTATGAAATCGAGATTTTATAGCAGCACATACAGGGGGTAATTTTTTTAGTATACAGGGTCTTATTTTGAAACATTATTTTGTTGTTTTTACTCAAAAAAGCAGTGTAGTTTGCCGTTTGCAACGATAACATTGCACAGACACGACAAATCCAATTGCGTACCTACTTGATTTGTCTTTAATGACGGAGAAAACCTATGGCCAATTTTCAGTATTTTTTTATGTTTATTTTTTTTTATTTTTTTCATATTTGATTTTTTAATAGATTTTTCTTACCTGTTTTACAGATTGTTCTACACTTACTGGGCAGTAGAGTTTTTGCAAACTTTTATATTTTTGGTGGAGTTTCTTTCGACTGTGGATTGTTTCTGAGGTTGAATTAAAAGGCGCTTGTCAGTATTTTTGTTTTTGCAGTGTTTTGGAACTAAAATCAACATCATTTATTGAACTAAAATTATGGCTGTGGGCTTTCGCTTGTGTAACTGTCAGGTCTTTTGTGTTCGCTTTTTACGTAAAAATTACATCTTCAAATGAAAAATATCGAAATAAAAACGAGAAACAACATAATGGATTCAGGGTTTAGGCTGTTGTTGGAAGTGCTCTTCATGCAAGCATGACAAAAATAAAAAAAGAAGACTTGGTTTCAAGTGATATACCATACTAAAAAAACGCTGATTCCAGCTCCATTCAATGTATGCAGAAACAAACAGAACAAGAACAAGTGAAGTTGTCAAACAAATCTTCTAAAATACAGCTAAACAACAAGTGTGATATATCATAATATTGTAACTGACAAAAAGACCACCTAACATGTTAAAATCAAACATGCCGCCCATAACAAGACAATCTTTAAAAATAGCTCAATTATAACTCCCTAAACTAAATAACTCAAATACACAATTAAATTTCACGTGCCGTTGCAATGATTTGCTGCAAACGTCCAATTCCGCTGTTTTTTTTTTTTTTAGTAAAAACAATAAAAAAAAATCTGATGTGGCCAGGCACATGACTTTATCATACAATATATAAAATTAATAGTTTAGCTGCATGAGAATCTATTTTATTGAGATAAATCGTAGGTATTGTCAAAGCATCAGCACTTGACACTACCTACACTACGTCATTAGAATAATAGTTATTTATGTCACAAGTGCCGAAAGTACGGAATAGCGCGGCGACCGGTGATGCGGCGCGTCACCGAAAGGCGAAGCGTCGCCGTCGCATGTGAGCGAGTCGCGCTATGTAATTTTCGGCAGGAGTGACATCAACGTTTTTTGTGTTGCTTTTTGAGAAATACGTACTTACAAAAAATTAAAAATGGTTATATTTCTGGATAGGAAATGTTAGGTTGATACCACTTCTACGAAACGTCAAGTTTAAAAAGCTAAATCAAATTCTGACAGATTTATATTCGTTCCTGACACTGTAGATGTCACATCCGTACCAACATACTAAAACGTAACTATACTCATCGCTATACTTAATTTACAATTTTCTCAATTATCGTTTTTACAATTAGATAACAACGGGTTGATATTTCTTATCAACAAACAATCAAATTGGCGATCTTATTTTATTTGAATTTTGTATTTTCTACTTTGCCGCTGTAGAGCGGCAACGTTCCATAGCGGTTCTCCAACCTCTGATGAAATCAGCTGTTTTCGAGTGTGACAGCCATAGACATTTCTGTGGTGACAGCACAAAAAAATATTTGTCAAATCCAGGCTACTTTGAAGTTTCATATCACTGCAGATGCGACCGATCTTGATCAAATAGAATTTGCTCTTAAAGCTAAACTATTAATTTTACCAAAAAATATCATAGGCATAAATTATTCAAAATTTCCTCTACTTTAATTTATTATTTAACTATTTTGTCGAAATTACAGAAATGGCGGCTCATTTGCAAAATCTTTCAAAAAGGCTTAGAATAAACTACCAGTTCCTTTGGAACCCTTTCAACCAAAAGCTTTTCAGCTCTAAGTTTGGTAACAAAACTTCTAAATATGAACTTTCGTTCCGATACCTTTAGTAGTTTCTCCGGAATCGTCGCCACAAAAATCGTTTACACACAGACATACATACGCACAGACACACACACACACACACACACAGACATTTTTTTGTACCTTGGTCAAAAATGTTCAGGGGACCCAAAAAGACCTATTTCCGCTAAAATCTCAATTTTTTTTTTCGGCATGATTACAATACTTTAGCATACTGCGTATGATAAAGTAACATTGTTTTAAAAATTTCACTAGTATAAGAAATTTACCCTGTATACAATGCTATGAAATCTCTACTGTCCTTTTTGACCGAAACAAGACAAATGTCATTACCAATTGATTTTAATACACTTTTCATTTCCCATTAAATTCGCCCGATATTATCAGAAATGTTGCATACCCATACATAAAGCAACATAACTTTGGATTGAAATGTTCTGCTGCGAATATAGTATAGTTTCAATCCTCACACTACAAGCAGTCAGTTTCTGAGAGAAATAGTTGAATTGAAAACACAGTATTGGAAATAAAAGTGATTAAAAATTTGTTTTTTTTTGCCTGCCGTATGTCATGCCGCTTGACACCATTCTTTACCATATTTATTTTTAGGTCAGGTTTTTTTTTTACAAATTACTTGCATTCGATTGCTGGCCATGATGAGTTCAGTTCAATCTCATTGCAGTCATTTAGCTAAAGTGCCATGCAATTGCTCATTTGATGTCCGACTCAAACTGATCCCACCAAGAGGCAACAAGTATTTCAAACTTGCGATCAAAAAGATCCAAATCAGAGAATTGAGCAAATTCAGCAATTCCAACTTAAACAAAGCTGTAAAGAACAATAAAATCACAATCATATACTGTGCTAAAATTTCAGTTTTTCTTTATATCTTCAAAACAAAAAAATTATTAGTTAAATCTATTTTCAGATTATTGGTTACCATAAGAATCAGCTCATCTACTTTCACCTAATTTAACTAACTAAATCCCGATGGCGTTCGTCAGAAAGATAACCCCCTATAAAGAATAAATCAAATTGAAAAACTCACGCATTCCCAATCCCAGTAAAAACAAGAAACAAAAAAAAAAAACGCTAAAGATACCAACCTGTAGCCTCTTCCTGTTGGGTTTTGCAGTCCGGATCGACATTATCGACGGAATCGACAAGATCCGTCCCAGAAGTGCTCTCCTGCTGGCTACTGTCCTCAGTAAGCCGCAGCGCAATCTCCAGATCGCGGAGGACCTCCGTCTCTTTAGGTTCGATGAGGGCAAACCTGTGGTGCAGCGACGTTAGGTGCGTGAACGTCAGATTGAGGTGCGCGTGCAGCCCCAACAGAACAACCTCCTTGAAGTGGGCGGCGTACAGGTGCGCCACAACGTGGAAAAGCAGTCTCACTATCTTTCTAACTATTGACTCGAAGGAAGAGGGAAATTCATTAGCTGGAAAGAGATCAGAGAAAGAGCGTGCGATGAAGATTCTGTGGGCGCTTTGTGGTTTCGGTGGTCGGCTTACCGTATTTAGTAGGAAATATAGTTTCATCACTTATAGTTTTTTGTATAAACGTCATTACGTAGTCTATGTACTGTGGCGCGGCCACTCTAGTCTTTTTACCTTTCTCGTCAAACCAAAGGTAAGTTCTGAAAAAGTGGAAACAAATACATTCAGATATTTCAAAAACTTTTTAAAGTATGGTTAATAAATTCTTAGAAGTATTAACAAAGAAATAATAGTTGCATTGGATGCACGCCAGATAACAGTAGAAGGCCAAAAAATGTGTTTTGAAAATAGTAACAAAATATATATAATATATCCCTAAATATTTGAAGATTGTAAATTGCAAATATCACGTCAGCTTTTCCAAATAAATTCAAAATAGTGGCAAAAGTTTATAAAAAGAAAGAACTCTGCTTTGCTTTAAACATCAGCAAATTTACTTGTCTCAATAATATCACATTTTAAACCAATTGTAAAAATTTAAAATAGCAGAACCAATATGGAATATAAATATAATATAAATATTTAAAATAACTATTGGATTTCGATGAATCTATAGAATCTTTAGATAGTGTAGATTTAAAATTCAAATTAGCGGTCTCACTCAACTTTACATGTCTTACTTGAAACTGCCGGACTCCAAATCTAAGACGTAGTAAAAATTCGGGATGACGCATATAATATAGTGGTCAAACTGTGAAAACCTTGCCACATTCAAAGAAATCTTATTTCCAATAATATTCGAAGGCTAAGTCCATATATGATTCAGATTTCAAAATTGCCGATGCAAGAATGTCAAAATATTTATAAAATAAAACCCCAGAATTCAGATGCCCATAAATCTTTTTTCTGTGATATTTTAAGCCTTGGTGTTGAATTTCTAATTAGAATGTTAAAATTGACAGCGCAGATCCTATGTGGCGCCGAAAAAGTTAAAACAGTTGCATTCGCCTATCACTTTTGTCTGCGATATTTAAAACTCAAGTGCAAATGTGATGATTTTTATCCATTATTCAGCATGAAACAGTTAACTTAGTCTCTTTTAGGTTGGAACATTGATGATGTATGTGTAACTGTTCAGCAAATTTACTACACAGGGTGTTAGGTAAACACGCAGCAAAAATTCACCGGGTTATTCCTTGGCCTATTCTAAGAATAATTTATCCTGTGATGATATTTGAAAAACACCTTTGTTTTGAATATACAGGGCGAACAACATTTGCGACAACCATATTCGACGTTCAAGGACGAGAAGATTGAATGCTTTTATCCAGGCTGGAAAAAGTCATTTCAAACATTTATTGTAGATTGAGCAAGTTTACACGTACTTTTTGATAATAAAATATTGTTCCTGCTGCAAATTTTGTTTGGCCTGTATCTTCGAAACAAAGTGGCTTTTCAAAAATCATCATAGGACAAAAGATTCTTAGAATAGGCCAAGGACTAACCCGTCGAATTTTTTGCGCGTGTTTACCCATATTTTTGAAACAGCTGTATACAAAACTCATACATTTTATAGAAAATTCTACTAAAAAAAAAAATTGTTTTAGATGAAATTGGTTTTAAAACATTATTATACATCAAACAACCTACTGTTTCTATGCTTGACACTACCGTCTTTCCACATATCTTTCCTCAATAAAGTTTGTTTACTATGACCCTCTATGGCCTAATTATAGGGTCATTATAAATGATTGTAGTCAAAGTGTGCCATGATTTCAAATGTAAATATTTCTGGTCGCCGCTCTATTTGAATTGAATGTCACTGTTTTCCACGCAAAAGTTAAATTGGTTGCATAACGAATGTCAAGTTTGACAGTTGTTTGTGTATAGCGGCAAAGAGTTATTAACATGGGCATGGCCCATTCCCTAAAATTACACTTGTTTATTAAAAAAATCTTACTTTCAAGTTATTAAGTCAAAATGCATTAAAAGCTGCAATATTAGTGATGGATACTATTAAGAAAAATTATTCATCGTTCGTATTCTTCTAGCGACATCAACATACATTTTTGTTGGCCAATCTTATTTGACGTGTATGACCAATTATGTAGTTTGACAGTGACAGATGTGGATGATAAGATGCTTTGTTTGGATGATTGGCATAAGGAAATTAATAATAAATTGTGCATTAATAGTCCTGTTTAGTAAACAACTTTTTTCAATCCTACCACTGAAATAGTCAGTTTCTAACTTGGAAATGAGAGCAGAAAGTAGTTCTTTACCTCACTCACGCTAGTTGTTATAGAAATGCTTAGGTGAACATTTTTATCACTCACATATGAAAACACGTGGTTACTTCACTTGTACTAAACATACTATTCTATTCACTAAGCCGACTCGTAAATAAACACAAAATAAACTAAACAAAAATTAATGCTCTTTAAAACATAAATACATATTAAACAGTGCAAACATGCAGGAAACAAGACAATAGTGAAATGAAATGAACACAACAAGCATATGCACTGAAGAAAAAAGCAAATAAATCCATACAGATTTTTTCTTGCATTTTATATCCAGTAAAAAAGTACCTATATGCTTTTTCCATTTTTATTGCATTTAGTTTTTTTGCTTAGTATTCTATTTACTTCTTCTCATTGTAATGGCGGTACGGGTTTATTATAAATGATTGTAGTTGAAGTGGGCCATAATATCAAATGTAAGGATTACTGTAAGAGTGGAATTGTTTACATATCCCATTTCAAGTTTGACAGTGGATAGTTTATAAATACAAACATTTATAATGACTGAGTATATTGTTTATCTACGACTCACATGTAAGAAGTGCATTGTATACATATCTACGAGTATGTAATCTCCATCATAATACACGCCAATGATTATAATGACACTAGCGTTGTATAACAATGACAGTTCATTCAATTAATGACTTCATTATTTGAACAAACTGTCATCATTATACAACGCTAGTGTCAAAGTCTGTCAAAACCTCTGTGGATGACAGTTATGTGACAGTTTGCCTTGTCATCATTGACAAATACATTTAAAATATTTGATATAGATTGGAATTTATGAGTCATAGAGAAAACGTCGTATTTGACTCGAACACAACGGATATACACTTCATGCTCGCGATTTATATCCTTAGTTATGTGCTTGTCAAATAATATACTATTGTTTAGGTATTGCTTATTATGTATATATGTTGTAACCGTTTAAGCAATTAGTTCAGAATGACATTTACTTGGGATTTACATAGATATTATTCAATGATTCCCTTAGAAGTTAATAATAGTTATTCATTTACATCCGGTAGTTAGTTTTTTTTTTTAGTTTTTCGTAAGATGATTCAGAGTACAAGTAAAGTAATAGTAATAAGTGATGTAATCTGCTGCAACTTTTAAACCAAAAATACTCTGTTTTAAGTTTAGATACCAAATAACCTAAAAAATCATTAACATTTTTTATTTGATAAAATATTATTTCTGTGTGGCTGGTACTGTGTCGCTTTGTTGATCATAGCTCAAACAAATGTTTTTAATAACGCTTTAGTAAAAACAAAATACATTCAGTCACAACAAGGGCAAGCCAGCTATGTTAAAAGCAATATGTTCTTACTATAAGCGCACAAAGGATGTCGCACTTTAGGCCTAGGGCACACTTGCAATTTTCAATTGAGCAACTGTTTAGTTGCTGTTGCATGGTTTTGAGCACACCACTGCAATTAAAGCGTAACCAAAAAGTTTGGTTGCTACATATGGGCACATATGGGGACGCAATTACTAGTAGCAAGATGGTTCCTAGTGTTGGCTGCTTTGTGTACCCTTGAGATAAATGGAAGAAAAAAATCCAAAAGGCGTTTTTGGATTCATCACAGGATTTACAACTACCGCCACAAAAGATACAGCCAGTAGAATTGTGGAGTGTGCCTTTGGTATTGTAGAAAGTATATGGCAAGTTTTTCTACAGCCAACTGTGTTCAAACCGGCATTCTGCGACTACATTGTTCAAGCATGTTGTACTCTTCATAACTTTGTTAGAAAAAGATATGGAGTAGCATACGGGAACACTCTGTATGAATGTCCACTTACAAATAGTAATCCCAATAATTTAAGAGGCTATAACGAATGTACTTAGTCAATGAATAACTTTGTAAACTACTTCACATCACCAGAAGGACCAGTTCCCTGGCAATATGATAAAATCTAAGTACAACAGTTGCAATGAAGTTGTCTGTTCAAGAAATGTACTCTGGAATAAAATGAAAATGTAAATGTAGAATACATTATACTATTATTAATAAAAAATAACAATTCATATTCCATTTTGTCGAAGGAATATTCGCAAGAAATATACGCATGTACAAACCTGTAAACTGTTTGATTGCAAGTGAGCCCAACACCATACAATCCAATGCATAACAAGGCAATTGCGCTATTAGATGCAGCTAAAAAGTTAGAGCCAGACCACAAATTGTTTGGTTGCTGCAACTCGTTTACAGTTGCAGTTGCATGTATGCACAGATCCATAGAACTTGATATAACACAAACACGCAATCAAACTGTTGCTCAACTGAAAATTGCAAGTGTGCTCTAGGCCTTATGATAGACAAAACTTAATAAAACATACTCTCAACATTCCAACCTTTCTTTTTGTTTATTATTTTAGCCGTGATAAAAAACATTGAAGTCAAATTAAAATCTCAAAAACAAAGGTTGGTTGAGAAAAATTATTTCCATATTTTTACTTAGATCTTGATACTGAATCTACCTTTTAATTTTTTATCTTGAGTTATGTATCATCCTGTAGAATCCTTAGTCAAAACCTTAATTTTGTTTTATTCCCCTCAAATAAAGAGAAAATAAAAATTTCAATCCTTTTATCATATTAATTTTTCTTTGCCGCTACATAGATAAACAAAAAATCAACAAATACTCGAAACAGTTATTTGTCAACAGAAACATTTGTGCATGACAACATAATTTCATACCAGGTGTCCTTGAACAAATTTTGCAGTGCAAATAAAAATAATTTTTCCGTTAGCTGGATTTATCAGCTACTCCAAGAGACTAATTCAATATTTATCATGTAATACAAACATAAGGACGCAAAGCAAGATAGCAGCGTGGCTAGGCTTATCCAGGAATAAACAACAGTAAAAAAACAATATTTACCTCTGGCTAGGGCCAGTCATATCTGGACAACCTGTCATGGTACAAAATTCACTAACACTACCGTAGACTAAGTTCACATGATCGAATAGGGCCATCGCTACAAACGAAAAATCACAATAGTTAAAACTTAACCAAACGTGCTAAAACTGAACATACTGTGGGAAGCAAGCCATTCGTTGTAGTCCAGTCCAGCGGGTAAATCGACTAGCATTCTCATGTCAAGTTCAGGTAGTTTTCGTTCAAGTACGGGGGCTTCTAAGTACAATTTGTTATCACCAGTGCTTGTATTCTCGGCACCTTCTCGATCCTTGCGTCTCGCCTTTCTGCAAGGAAAAACATGCGTATTTAGTTTGCGCCAACGTTTACACACCTGCAAAAGCAACTGATAGTCTGTTCGACGTCGAGGGGAACAGCCCTAGCGGCGTCAGACTTTAATTTACCGATGGTTCTATTTAGCCACATCGAGTCAAATTTGAATGCGACATTAATCTTATTAGGTTTGCTAATGACATTAGGTTGGAAACCTCATAAGAACTTGATTATTAAGTTGTTCAAATTGCGAGTAGATTAGATTGAAAAAAGTCGTAATTTTTTTATGGTTTTTGTTTTTTTTTTCTTACCCCATAAACCAATCGACAGTGTCGCGCAAATATTCTGGTAGACGCTCCAGTTTGGCTGTTTATTTGCGACAGTTTACTTCGAATTAATGTTGTCAGACGGCGAAGAAGAATGTTAAATCAGCACGAACACTCGACGAGCAAAATGTTCTTTGCCCTCGGATTGTATCACTTAGGAATACGGGATACGAGATGCGCGCAATTAAACAAAGATTTTAGCCTTCATCTTGCGAAGGGAAACACTAAGAATCGTTGCGTTTGAACGCCGTTCACATCCACTTTGTTATTCGAGTCTAGCGTTTAACGAAAAATGAAGTCATCTTCATTTGCTAATATGTTCCATATTTATCACGATTTTGACGAGCGTACAAACCTAAACGAAAAGTCACTAACAACCTTATCAAACAAATAAGGCGATTAGCGCGCATAATCTGTTAGCTATGCATAAGTATCTCATCAGCATTAAATTAATCACTTGTAAGATAATGAACGACAATAAATACTGCATAAATTTTTGCGATTTCGTAAACAGAAAAACAATTAGTTGGTGCCTTTTTACCAGTCGAGGTTTGCGGCACTGTAGTGTCATATGAGTTCTGTCAAATTCGCGAAGCGTCAAATCTGACAATTATTCAACGAAAATAATAAACAAATAACATTTGGGAAATAAGATATATGGCTTAGCGAACTAATGGGTAATATTTTTTAAGAATAAAAACTAATTGTTTATCATATAAGGCTTCTACTAACAAACTTTTTTCCCATTTTAAGGAGATATCACAGATACTTTGGAGCTATCTGGCAAAAAGCTAAAGAAACTTAATAAGCCACAAGCAAATGAAACCCAAGTAACCACGTTAATACTCGATGATAATGAATTACAAAGATTGGATAACATAGATTCTTATACTAAGGTCCAAAAAGTACGTTGATTTGTTGTCAAATAGTCGAATATTTAATGAGTTTTGGGTTTTAGCTTTCTGCTGTAAGGAACCAATTACTGCGGATGCACCAAATATGTCGGCTGCATTCGCTTCATACTCTAAATTTGGCTAATAATGGCATACTAACAATCGAAGGGTTAAAGGATTTAATCCATTTACGATGTTTAAATTTAGCGAGTAATAATATTAAGGTAGTATTATAATTTTCTTGGTATAGTCAGTTTAAACATACCTTAATTTTAGACAATTGAGCATTTAAACAGTAACTTAAACTTGGAACATTTGGATCTGTCCGAGAATAGCATAACTCACATAATGGACTTGTCGTACCTAAAATATTTAAAGGTAATGCAATTGTATTAACTGGATATTTGTAAATGTTTGGTCATCATTCGGTGATATCATTGTTGGAATATTTTAGGAATTACTGCTTCATAACAATAAAATCGGACACCTGAGACAGTGTGAGAAATTCTTGCCGACAAGTTTAGTAACGCTGACGCTTGCTTATAACAACATCACCGATCTCAATGAGATATCGCAGCTTGTCAATCTAACAAACCTGCATAGTATATCGTTCGCTAATAACCCTTGTGTTGCTATGACTGGGAATAAGTTGTATCCTTTCCGTGTGTTGTATAATAATGTCTAATAATTGAATGTTTTCTGTTCTGTTTTGTGTTTCTGTGAAGTACAATCCTTAACTTACGTTTCAGTGGTTTCGATTACCGTCCATTTATAATAAACTGGTGTATGAACGTTCAGGTCATTGATGGTTATGCTGTAGGAGCAATAGAGAGGTATTTAAAATTTATCTATTATTATTGTGATTTCGATTATGATTATGATAAATAATTAAAAGACAGATGCATATCCAATATCCAGCACAAGCATCAGTTCTATGTTTTGTTACAGACCTAGCTCTTACATTATTTAGACCAAAATTTACTGTACTTTATGCGCTGTTATACAGGGTGTTGTTCGGACTAGTGATTTGTTCGGATTATCAAAAATGTTTTGTTTTTGATTATTACATGTTTTTCGTGGATGTTAAACCAAACAACTAGATTAGAAACCTTTATTGTTTGAACATTACAAAGAAGTGATCCGTTTCGAATCCATTTCCACGTTAAAAACCACGGGCTAACTACATACGTGCAGGACGTTGATATCTGAAAAAGTTTATTTTAAGATTTTTGTATGTTTTATCTGAAATTTTACTGCATTCAAATACTTGTTTGCAAAACAAATCGAGCATGCAGAGACTGTACACTAGGGTGGTTCAAAAACGCATTGCAAACATTTTTGTGGTGATAGAAAGCAACGATCCCCCCAAATTGTTTCCAAATCCAAGAAAAGTGGACACGTATTTATTTTTCTTCGAAATTTTAACTTTAAGGGTGCCTATCAATGCATCAAATTTATATTAGAAAATGCACGGGAAAATTACATTTTTTGTATTTTTTGAATTCGAACAAATTCCATTTGTTTAAATAATTCGCTTTTCTCGAAACTCCGTCGGACATCTGTTTTCTGAGTTCGAAATGGCAGTTTATTATCTAGAGTGACATTCATTAAACAAATTCTTCCTATTGTTTAAACAATCAATGATTATTAATTTTCAACTATTCTAATTATGGTAGAAGTCAGCTTTTTTGTGAAATTAACTTATAAATTTCATGTTCGATGTATCTTGCCTGTTATTAGCTAATAAACCCATATTTGTTTAAACAAATTCCATGTGTTTAAACAATTTTGTTCGCAATTCTCCTAACATTCATTTTTTTTAGATCGGTCTGGTCAGCTGTTATTGTCAAGTGACATCATTTATATTTTGGGATAATTTCCATTGTTTAAGTAATAAAATATTATTCAAATGCATAATACAGGTATATGTAAATTTTAAAATAAATTAAAAATTACAGCCACAACCTGGATGTGAACCAGGGACCTGATTACATATGCTCGATTCCAAGCGAGCGCTCGCTTATGATTTTGATATTCGAATTTGAACCAAATAAATGCGTGCCAACTCGAAAAATCAAGTGTTCGGTTCCATTAGGTAAGAAACGAGCTTTACTCGGCTCGAGGATTGAAATAGACAACTCGAACAGCTGAATAATATTTTATTATTTAAGCAATAGAAATCACCCCAAAATATAAATGACGTCACTTGAGAACAACGTTGGCCAAAATAACGGTTCAAAAAGTAATAATTTTAGGTGAAATGCAAAAGAAAATTTAAACAAATGTGGTTTTATTAGATAACATAGGCAAGATATCTCGCACATGAAATTTATAAGTTAATTTCTCAAAAAAGCTGTATTTCCTACCATAATTAGAAAAAAGTTGAAAATGACGAATAGTTCATTGTTTAAACAATAGGAGGAATTTTTTTAATGAATAATGACGGTCTAAGGTTATAAATTGCCATTTCGAAAACAGAATTCAGAGGGATTATCGACAAAAATAAAAATTACATAGGACGTTAAAAGAAGAAGCAATACAACAATATTGAAATGTTCTAATCGGGATAGGTGGAAAACTGAACTGTACAGTTTATGTACAGGTACAATTTTCAAAACAGCTATACAAACATGTTTTATTTCTTTGTTGTCATTTTTTATATATATTAACATAACCTCTGCATATTTTTAGTTTACGAGGTGAGTGGCTATATTCTCAAGGAAGAGGAAGGCATTTTAGAGTAGGTGATCAGCAGGAATTAAGTCAATACTTGGCAAGCGTGTGCCCGTTGACAGCCGAACAGTTAGAAACAGAAGAAGATCGAAAGTTAAGGTTAATCCTTAGTAAAGCTCAACATCACCAACAACAGTTAAGAGAACAATGTAAAAAAAACCTTTGTGAAAATCTGTTATTATTTATTTACGTTGAATTCATTTTAGCCGAAACGACGCCTATTCCGTCACCGTTGACTAGAAAAAAATTCCATGGCTCAAAGTATTCGCCTAGAACTTGTAAGATTTGCAAAACATTTTTTGTGGCTTAGAGATTTATTGTTTTTTTTGTTTACTTTTGTAGCATCTCGACTGAGCAGCAAACCAAAATCTCCCGATAGGATGTCATCAAGCTGCTACAATACTTCTAGTGTTATGGAGACATCTTGCCTAATGACTCAAAGCTTAGATCCAAATCTGCTGAGTGAATCTGTTAACTCACGATGTAATGGAATTAGTAGGGAACTCAGCAGTTCCGCTGTTTTAGAAAAATGTTTGGACGGTAGGTTTTATTATTTTTTCTTCTTTTTCTTCTTAATTGATCCAGGCAAATAAGAGTTGCGTTTCTACCCCAGTAGGTAGTAAATATAGTCTTATTTAAAACCCTGCAAAACTTTAATATTCAGATTTTCGCGCGTATGTTTGAAAAGGGGATGTGGATTTGCATGGTGGCGTATCTTGTTTGAAGTTGGTATGAGACGAAACATATAGGGGTGATATTGGAGCGCAAGCGTCTGGGGCTTGGGCCCGAGGTTGTACTAGGGGAAGAAGAAAATGCACAACCATTCATTCTCTTTGGTATCGGGTCTTGAATGATGTCGGTGGTGCATCGACCGTTGTGCCCAATGGGCCAGAGCCCTATGGGGCCGAGTTATAGAAACTGCTGTCTTGTGTTTCTGTTCTCAACCATTTTAACGTGTAAGTTGTTTATTCTGAGTTTATTGATTTATATTGTGACCATCTGTGCCCAAAGAATATTATCATTGTTTTAGAGTTAAGTTAACATTCATATCTTTTTGTAAGCAGTTCTGCATCCGTTCACGTTTTTGTTAATTAGATAATTAGTGTTGTTTGGATTTGCGTTTTTATTATAGAATAATATAAACCTGTCCATTTGTGGAGAAGCATTTTGGCTTCTAAATAGTTTTGTATATTTATTGATGAGTTCATACTTTTCTGACAAAGGTTTAGAGAAAGAATTCAGAAATATTAAGCCTCCGTAAGAGATAGGCTGGTGAAACCAATTAATTAACGCTACCGTAAGTAAAATCAAGTAAATTAGAGGGCTTAGGTCAGGGTATTTATCGAGTTTCAAAATGGCGGGTAAGCGTTCCCTTCAGTTCAGAGTCATTAAGTAATAATATTAAGTAGAGTCACGCCCCCATTATATAAATAATAATATACAGGGTATTATACGCTAAGGGAGAAAGAAAGCTCGTACTTAGAACTCACTACCCCTGTAGCAGAGACACAAAGGAGTTTTTATATTCTTTTTACAGGGAGTTGAATTATATGATAATTTATTTTGAATTTATAATCAAAATATATTAATCTTTCATAACAATATTGTTGGACCGTACAACTAAGCCTTAACCTTTGAACAAACAATAAACCTTAACCTTTGAACAAACAATGAAGTGGCAGCATTGTTCATCCAACAGATTATACAGGATGATTCATTAATGTCGCATATGGCAATATTTCCGTTGTCTTAAGAAACTAGTAAGAAAATTATCTTCAGCCGGGTTAAAGTTATTTTAACTTCAACCCAGCTGAAGATAAATTTCTGCATTGTTGTACCCCCACCACAAAATGGTTAAAAAAAATCTGATATGGCCACGCATATGACTTTATCATACTATATACAAAATTAATAGTTTTGCTGCATGAGATTTTATTCGATCGAGATCAGTCGTGTCTGCATTAAAATAAAACTAGTTAGCCAGGATTTGACAAATATTTTGATACTATTGACAGTAGGTATTGTCAAAACATCAGCATTTGACATTACCTACTGTCATTAGAATGGAAATATCTGTCAAATCCTGGATAACAAGTTTTATATTAATGTGGACATGACTGATCTCAACCAAATACAATTTGCTCATGCAGCTAAACTATCAATTTTACCAGAAAAGGTCATAGATATTAATTATACAAAATTTCCTCTACTTTAATTAGAATAGAATAGAATAGAAAGAGTTTATTTTCTGCTAAATACGGAATTATAAATAGAAATTAATAACAACAAATATAATCGTATTGCAAAAATCGTCAATATGTATTCACTTGTATTCATGTTGGCCTCCCCGTTGTATAAGCAATAAACTCTCCTACACTGTAGAATGCCTGCTTCTGCATCATCGCCTTCAGGTCCCTCTGGAATATTTTATTGTTTTTCTCCATCCATAATTTTGGAAGGGTATTTAGCAGATGGAAGTGTCTGTGTTGAGCTGCGGTGGTGTTTGTGCGGTGGAACGGTATTGATATATCCTTGGCGTTTCTAAGGTGGATTCGAGTTGTCTCCCATCGGAGTTGTTGGTTGTGCAGGTCTGCTTTCCCTCTTGCCAGCTGGTGATATATGTATGTTCCTGTCCGTGTCATTATCCCGTACTTTTGAAACAGTGGTCTGCGGTGATAGGTGGATTCTACCTGTTCGATGGCTCTTACTGCTTTTTTCTGTTGTTTAAATATTTTTTCCGCGTGTGCTGATTCGCCCCATATTCTTATCCCATATGACATTTTGGAGTGAAACATTGCATGGTATGTTAAGAGCGCTGCTTTCACTCCAACTATCTGTCGGATTCGCCGAATTGTGTATATCGCTGTAGATAGTTTCCCGGATAGTTCTTCAATATGGTTTTGCCAGGTTAATCTTGTGTCTAGGGTAATACCTAGAAGTTTGACCGAATTCGTTTCTACTGGCGTTGGTGTATTTCTTTTAGTAGTGAATTGGATTTCATTCATTTTTTCTGCATTAAGTATAAGACCATTGGACTCAAACCATGCTTTAGCTTTCTCTAGCATCTCAGTTGATAAGTGACGCAGGAGTTGTCGATCTTTGTTTCTTGTTAGCAGGGTGGTGTCGTCTGCATACAGTATCATGTCCTTTGTGACTGAGTCTGGCAGGTCATTCACGTAGAGACTGAAGGTCAGGGGTCCCAGCAGACTCCCTTGGGCGACCCCCGTGGTGACAGCCATGAATGTTCCCAGCGTTCCCTCAGTGAAGACTGCCTGGGTTCTGTTTTTTAAGTATGACTGTATTAGTTCATGGGGTTTTCCACGAATCCCATACTTCTCTAATTTTTCCAGTAGGACCTCATGTTGTAAGCAGTCGAACGCCTTGGAAAGGTCGCACATGGTGGCCCGTGCGTCCTCGCCCTCCTCCGCAGCGTCCCACACATAGTCCAGCAGAGCCTGCACTGAGTGCACTTTACTGCAACCTTTCCGGAATCCAAACTGTTGAGCACCAAGAATTCGATGGCGATCCAGAAAGGACACCAGCCTGGTCAGCAATGCCGCCTCTAGCACCTTGGAGAATACTGGCAGCACCGACACTGGTCTGTAGTTAGAGCATTCTGCTGGGTTTCCTTTTTTGTATATCGGTGTTACCTTAGCCATTTTCATTGTATCTGGTACTAGACCTTCTTCGAAACATGCGTTGACAACATCTGCAAGAGGTTCGGCCAGACATTCGGCCCTGCACTGCAAAATCCTTGTGCTTATGCTATCAACATCCATGGTGTTTTTTGTTTTCAGTCTGCCTATTATGTTGTAAACCTCTTGTGGGGTGACTGGTGTTAGGAATAGGGATGCAGGTTGTCTGGGTATTTCACGCACTAGATCTCGTCTTTCTGCAAATGTGGATTGCTTTGTGGTGTTACCAGTATTCACAAAAAACAGATTCAGTTTGTCTCTTGGTGGTGTAAGGATATTTTGTCTTCTCTGTTCCTGGGTTTCCGCCTTTATTATTTTCCATACATCGGCAGGATAGTTGTTTGTTGATGTCAACCTGGTTGTGTATTTTGCCACCCTCTCTTCTTTGCAACATTTTAGATAGTAATTGTAGATAGTAATCGACAATCGACTTCTACTCAACAAAGAGAAAACACAGGAGCTCATCTTTACGTCATCAAGGAGGTGCGAAGCTTTGCAAACCCAGGAGTCTGCTAAATACTTAGGTATCCATTTCGATGCTAAACTGACATGGAGTGAGGAGGTCCACAGATTGGGTGCAAGATTGTCGAGTGCTATCTATGGCATCCGACGTGTTTCCTCAATAGCGGGAAGAGAAGCTGCGATTCTCGCCTACTATGGCATCTTTCATGCTGTCTTCAGTTATGGCGTGTCAGCCTGGGGATGCTCGGCACACGCACCAAAAATCCTACTACTACAAAAAAAAGCAATCCGTGCCATTGCCGGAGTGGGACAGATGACATCATGCAAGCCTCTGTTTAAGGACTATGGTATACTGACCGTTCCCGCCACATTTATTCTGCAACAGGTATTAATTGCAATAAAAACAATTAAGGTAAAAACGCCAACCCCTTATAACACCAGACGACCGGAAGTTGCCGAAGTCCCTTTTCGGCGATTGAAAGCTACCGAGGCTTCCTCAATAAGGTTTCGCCTCTACAATGCACTGCCAGAAGAGCTCAGGAGAAATACAACCACCACTCTTAAGACGCATCTGAAGAGACTTCTCCTCCAGATGGTCCCATACAGCTTAGAAGAGTTCTTCCTTTCAATAAAATAAAATAATATTTCCATCTGTGCACTATATTTAATGACTATCACTGTAATTATTTTGAGTTGTAAATAAATATTCTTATTCTTATTCTTAATATTCTTATTCTTATTCTTAATCTTTGTAGCTCTTTACTATGTTTTTTAGATCTTCCCCACCTAGTGTGTTGTAAGTCTCCTGGATTAAGTTTAGTGTGTTTCTTATCTGTTGTAATTCGTAGGACTGTTGCAGTTTCTTTGGTTTTTGTCTCGTTCGTTGTAAAGGTACTGCCTTGTTTACTATTGACAGGTATTTTTGTCGGAAAATATAATACTTCTGTTCTGCTCCTTCAGCTTCCTTCACCATGTTCCAGTTTTCTTGTTGTAGTAAGTGTTCCAGTTTTTTCAGCCCTTTTTTATTAAACTATTTATACGAAATTACATTAATGTGCGGCTCATTTGCAAAATGCTTTATCATTCTGCGTATGATAAAGTAAAAATAAAATTGAGTGAACCGATTTTCCCATTTCCGAACTTGTCCTTACTTTTTAAGAGATAGCCTTGTATACCAAACATCAGTTCAATTACTTCAAAATGAAGGCAGTTATCGTATACACATAGAGACAGATAGACGGACATAGCTAAATTGACTCAGTTTTCAATGCTGATCAAAAATATATATACAAGTCTATACCGGCCACACTTCCTTAAGGGTGTTACAAATGTTGTGAGAAAGTCAATATACCCTACCACAGTAAATGTGGGGGGATAAAAATAAAATTGCTTCATACAAATGTTGTTTGATCCATCATTTTCTACAAATACTGAAAAAGTTGTCGTTCCAAATTGATCTGGTTGAATCCCGTAATGTGAACAGCTTCTGAGATATATAAGTTTCATGACTAAACTTAGAGCTGAGAAGCTTTTTGTTTAAAAGGGTCCAAAGGAACTGGATTTTTAATCTAAGCACTTTTAACGGATTTTGCAAATGAGCCGCCATTTCTGTATTTTCGTCCAAATAGTTAAATAATAAATTAAACTAGAGGAAATTTTATATAATCTATGTCTTTTTTATGACATTTTTTGGTAAAATTATAAGTTTAGCTGCATGAGCAAATTCTATTTGATGGAGATCAGTTGTGTCTGCATTAATATAAAACTACAGTCATTCTAATGACAGTAGGTAGTGTGAAACGTTGATGTTTTGACAATACCTACTGTCAATAGAATCAAAATATCTATCAAATCCTGGCTAACTAATTTTGTTTTAATGCAGAGTCGACGGATGTCGGATGTCGTATGATAAATTCATGTGCCTGGCCACATCAGATTGTTTCTAATTACTGTGATATTCGGAATTACAAGAAAATATGTAATGTAAACCATACTAACCTGTAACCTAAATATTATTCTGCACCCAGGGTGTTTGCTAGTGCGATGTTATTGTTGCTTAAATAGGGGCTAAATAACCTCCTCTATCCCCCCAATCTTTACATCTAACTACCAAACATCCTGTATATAAAGCAATATTAACGTATTCATTTTCATAAAATTTTGGTTTTGGTATTGACTGAAAATTATATACAATAATCTGCAAGGGTATTCCATTTAAAAAACTCATCCACTTGAATCTGAGTTCTTAAAACTAGGTACTTGTCTCTAATAGGCTATCCACTGATGTCCGATATTTACGTTGTCGTACACAAGACGCGCTTCACTGGCTTTAGTAATAAAATTTAAATAAAACTATATCACACAGTTGATGTAGCATAATATAAAAGTTGTATTTAAAAATAATAAATATATATATATATATATATAAATATAAAAAATAATAAAAATCTCATCACGATCTTAGAACTTTAAGTATCTGTCATCACGACCTTTCCGCAAAAGATATGATGCATATTGAGTGAGTTTTGTTTATTGTAAAACTATATTTCTAGAGTTTTTCAAGAATTTTTCTTTTTAAAAATAAGAATGTCCGCTTTCTTTAACCCCTTTATGCACAATAATAAGAATAGTGTGCTCGAGTTAATTTGAGCGTGCGCATTAAGGGGTTAAAATTTACCCTCATTCCACTTACAACACGTTTTAATTATTTCTTTAGCGGAAGTAGAAGTTATAAATAGCCCGCTGCAAGCATTATCAAAGTTAGTTCCTGTCCCAGAATCTCTTATGAGCCCAGACTACAGGCCATCACCTTTAATTGGTCGGATAGCTGCGCAATCTACAATACCGACACCGGTGACCAGATCTACAACGCCAAAGAATACTCAAACAGCGAAATCTCCCAAGACGGCAAGAAGCAACATTGCCAGAGCTCGAAACTTTGTCTCAGAGAATAAAAGGAACAGCCCCAGTCCAAATAGGCAACGAAAAATTATGCAGAACAATTGTATCAATGGGAAGGAGTAAGTCGAATATATAATTCAAATGATGATGTTTATTAAGTTTAATTGTTAGGAAACCAGAAATTGTGAATAGAAAACCGTCGCTCAAAAAGTCCATAAGTAGCGAGGATGAATCGGAAATGTACGATGCAAAATTGCAGTCCATTCAGATGAAGGTCGAGGAGAAAAAGCAGAAAGGGGAAGCGGCAAATCAACAAAATAACGACGATAAAACTGAGCAAGCAGCGATTTTCATACAGAAGATGTGGAGGGGGTATTACACGAGAAATTGCGATAAGGATGTTCAGGAAATGTTAAAAAAAGTACAGGCCAGGAGGGCTGATGAATATATTCAGTAAGTATATTACTTGTCAATTGTCAGATGTAAATGTGAAAATAATCAGCTACAGCAAAAACCTACACCTTCAGAGGCAAAATTATCGTAAAGACTTGACACGATTTATAATTAATAGAAACGTGTTGTAATATATATTTTAGTGTATCTACAGAAAACTGAAATATTTAACTTTTGTTTTTAATTTTTGATTAAAAAACTAATGTCACCAGCCATTTTAACCAATACTTTTCAATGGGGAATCCAATAACATACTTAAATTTGAGATAGGGAACTTTAAGCACAACGGTGATATCACAGCTAACTTTCAGTTTTAGAAAAAAACATTGTTAAATATTGTTTGAGCGTGTGTCATAACTTGTATGACACTTTTTTCTATTTACCAACTTTAAGACAAAATATAGAAATCATCAGTTATATATACTTGGATGTTCCTTATCTTGTCAGTACGTAAATGTTATTCTCAGCAAAATGGTTCACATGGACTTACTTATTTTCTCAGTATATTAAAAAAAAATCGGTCTTTATTAACATTTTGTATTTTAAACAACTAACTTCTTAAGGATATGAATAGGTCATTATGAAACATTTTACTCTGAAAGAATGTTCCTATTATTGTATTCGTTTTATTTTTATTACGTATATTTGTTTAATTAATGATTTTTTTGTCTTCCTTTGGTAATATTTGAAGCAACTGTAACTTTTTAATGAATAGAAAGAAGAAAAACAATAAATTTTGACACAGTTGGAAATATCTGCAAAGTTACAGAAAATAAAACAAATATACAAAAATGATGCAAAGGAAGAATATGCAGTTAAAGTTGCAACATCACTGGTTATTTGATAGCAGCATATTTCTGCGAAATTACAGCATTATCACAGTAATTTTACAGGATATTTTTGTTTATAGATTTATAGGAAAAGTACACATTTTTCTTTGTGTAAAACAACTCAATGAAGGGTGTGTTAAAAAGTTTGCATGTCTTCATAATGGTTCACCGATATGCTGCGGAGGTTACTGTGATGTTCCAAACGTAGTAGCTGAACCAAGTGCCTATTGCTGTGATAAGAAACGGAGATGAACTTGATAACGCTGTCAACAACCACATAACCTTACATAATTTGAAAATCTAACAGTATGCTGCTATGCGCACTGTCACTTGCGATTGCGGTTACACTCTGTTTGCTAAAACCATTCGCTTACCTCATTATTTTTTTCTCCGTATGACTCTACGGATTTCTCTACCCGTACGGAATGTATTTTAGCGTAGCAAAACGTAACCAATCGATTTCTAAACAAAATGCTATTTGTCTAACAATGGCTTGGGCAAATACATTCGCCTAGGCAAATAGCTTCTGTGGTTAAAATAAAGATTAAAAGAGCTAGAAGGCCACAAGACGGAAAGGCGACGGGAGAAATATTAGGAGATGTCGCTGCAGGAAGTATGCCCTTCAGGCGATGCCGTGCAGCGGGGTGGTGGTGGGTTCTTCCCTCCCCTCGCCTTTTTTTTATAAAAAAAAAAAGGCAAATAGCCTTAAACATATAAAAGCAGACTCAATATCTATTTGCCATGGCAAATAGCTTTTGCCTAGGCAAAAGCCTTTAAATATTAGAGCAAGTGATCTGAAATTTGGTATACAAGCTTATCTCTAAAAAGAATGACAAGTTTGTGAATGGGCAAAATCGGTGTTGTTTATATCACAAACATTTGTGTCGCCAAGTCATTCATAATGTTTTAAAATAGTTAATTTTTTACTAATCTAAAGCAATGCTTATATCATAAATGTTGTTCTAGAATATTATTATTAATTTCTCAAAAACTATAGCTATTGCAAATATTGTTTACTGATAACTATAAAGTGCTTTCCCAGAAATTTTGGTTTCTCTAAAAGATGGTTTACAATGACCCTTCTGTTTAATTGCAACTTGCACACAGTAATTAAATAAACATTAAATATTATAAGACTACAACTTCCAAATCGTTTACAGAAAATTGGCGAATGATATGGAGTCTACAAAGGCAGCTTTGGAAAGTGAACGGAAAATCCAGATGCTGCAGATGCAAGCAATTAACGCTTTGTGGAAGAAGGTCTCTTCGATTCAACCAGAAACCGAGCCAACCAATTGCAACACTGCCCCAACTTCTACCGGTATCGATAACGTTGAGCTTGTCAAAGATCTGGCTCAAACATGCTCAGTCTTACAAAATCAAGTAAGACCATTTCCAAACTAATAACAAAAAATCTAAAACAATTTGTACTTCTCTGAAGAATTCTCTGGGATACTGTTACATTATTAATTAATTTACAATTTTAGATACAACAGTTACAAGGATCGATGCAGGACATTGTTAAATTTATGACCATGTTCAGCCAAATGCCAAACGTATCTCAACAACTCAAGGAAACGGCAGCGGGAACGCAAACGGAAATAATTGCCGTACATACACCACTGGTAATCATAAACATTTTATTTAGTGATGAAATCTAAAAAAAAATCTCAGTTTATCACTTGTTTGGAATTGATATACAAATTATAAAACATTCTTTTTATTTTAAGGGGGATGGTGCAAAATTATTTCCATTTCAAAAGCAAGCGAGGCCATCGTCCCTTCCTCTGCCAGTGGTTCTAAAGGCTAAAAAGGAAATAAACCAAGAGCTGAAGCACTTTGCTGGTACGTTGGTAGATGGCGTGATCAAAACTGTTAGCGAGACCGGCACGGACTGCCTGGGACTTGATACTGCAGAAATTACGGTTACGGACACAGGTAAAGATACGGCTGCCACATTGGAAAACTGCTTAGAGGCCCTAGAACAGAATTGATAAATAATAATTTAATTTAAAATTTTCTGTTGTGATATTAATTTAGTTACTTTAGATTTTAGTTTTTTTACACAAAGTTAGTGAGTTTTTATTTACACGCCACTGTTCTGAGATTAGTTTAGACTTAGTTAGGTTAGGTCAAATTTTACTCCGTTGACCAAAGAGACTTGTTATGCGCCCTATAGCAAACAGCTTCTACTTGCCTCAAATTACTACTTAACTATTGTTAAAAAGGTATTTTTCTTACAATACATTTGTAATTTGAATATCATATTAAATTTAGAAAATATATATCTGAAAATATGGTAGAATATGATATTCAAGTTATGATAACAATTTTTGCACACTGCCATTGGTTTTTTACGTGTTTTTCACCGTTTTACAGAGTGCTTTGTTGTACTGACTAAGAAAATGTAATCCGACATCACTTCTCCCTGTCTCACTAAGAAATGAACCTCACATCGCATGTCATTGCATTTTCTTGTTTACCCTTAGCGTATAGCATTGTTATAAGCTTTACAATTTGACAAAATAAAGTCTAGCATTCCAGCGCATAATGTTTTATTTTATAATTAGAATAGTGAGCAGACGTTCTGACGTTACAAGCGAAATAATCAATAATTCAATAATGTATTATATTTAACACTAATTTATATTGCTCAGTAACACAGGATAACATACGCGTAAATAACTGCTCAATGTTTCTCAGGCCTTTCACAGAAACGGAGTTGATCGAAGTCTCAAATAAAATAAAAAATAAATCTTGCAGTGGAATGGATGAAATTCCAGTAACCATCATGAAACAAAGTATTTTGGAAATCAAAACAGTCTTATGCCATATCATTAATAACTCTTTCCGATATGGCATTTTTCCAACACAATTAAAATGGTCGCTGATCAAACCAGTTTTTAAAAAAGGAGACATTGAAGATTTGGGAAACTATCGCCCAATCAGCCTACAAAACAGTTTTTCAAAAATATTTGAACTGGCTATGGTCAAACGCATAATGGATTTTTTCAACGAGTGTAATCTCATAAACCATACTCAACACGGATTTCTAAAGGGCAAGTCTACAAGCACAGCAATTTTTCAATTTACGCAGGGTTTAATTAATTTCTTAGAAAATGACGACAGTGGCGGGTATATGCGTCGATCTATCAAAGGCATATGATTGCTTAAACCATGTGAGGTTGCTTGAAAAGTTAAAGAAATATGGCATCAGAAATAAAGCAGCAGATTGGATAAAATCGTATGTATCAAACCGAAAACACCAGGTCATAATTACTAAGCAGGGGGAAGAGGGTAAATCCTCTGTAGCAGAATCAAGTGTAGGAGTTCCCCAGGGTAGTATTTTAGGGCCATACCTATTTTTGATTTTTATTAACGATCTCAACGATATTATTAGGACTGAAAACAGTGCGATTACAAACTTTGCAGACGATACCAATTTACTAATAGCCAATAAGAACATAGAAGATCTGGTACAGGATAGTGTTGAAGTATTTAGGAAGGCAGAAGAGTGGTTTCATGATAATCAACTAATAATAAATGAAGACAAAACTAACTTACTGATTTTTAATACAAGTAAGAGAAAGGAAACCATATCTTATATAAACTTGGGAGGGAAACAAATAGAGGTAGTAAAAAATGCTAAATTTCTTGGGGTCGTTATTGATGAAGATTTGAAGTGGGATGCTCATATAGACCTCTTAAATAAAAATCTAAATAAAGTATGCTATGCTATGAGAGTCACGGTCAAATATATAGAGAGAGACGCGACCAAAACTTTATATTATGCGAACTTCGAATCCTTAGTAAGATATGGGATTATATTCTACGGCGCTAGCTTGAGAGCAGACACCATTTTCAGGAGCCAAAAACGCATTCTGAGAATTATGTTCGGCTTAAAAAACAGAGAAACGTGTAAAGGGAAATTCAAGCGAGAAGGAATTCTAACTGTATATGGCATTTATGTGTTCGAGTGCCTTTTGTATCTTTTCAAACATAAGCAGTTATTTATTCCCCTAAAATACAATAGTTACGATACCAGAACCCTAGACTACCAATATCCTGTACACCGGCTTACTAAAACCGAAAAGCACCCCGCTTATATGTGTGTAAAATTATTTAATAAATTGCCTGACCACGTTAAAAAAATCGAAAACTTAAGACCTTTCAGGAAGGCAACAAGAGAACTACTAGTTGAACTAGAACCGTATAGTTTAGAAGAATATTTTAGATAAGTTTTTTGCATTTTGTTTTGACGTTTTTCATTTTATATTGTAGTGATATTGTATTGTGCATTATATATATGAAATAAATTAATTATCTATCTATCTATCTATCTATCTATATTAAAAACTTAAAAACGCACACATCAATCTTCCAGTTTACTGGAAGTCACTATCAAACTGCTACTTTAGGGTACAATAGAGCGTCGATAATCCGAAGTAATTGGGATCGAAGGAGGTTCGGATTATCAAATTGTTCAGATTATCAAATAGTAGAAAACGAGTATTAGATACAAGATATAAAACAAAAGCAATACATTTCTGTAAAAAGGATTTGACAAAAATGGCTTTTTACTTGGTTACTTAGTTATTTATTGTATTATTATTTGCTTTTTGGGCGTTCGGATTACCAGGGTTCGGATTATTGACGCTCTACCGTAATATATTTTTTTTCATACACTCTGCAAAAATGTCGTATTTGAAATAATTGTACACAATATACCCAAGAGATGGCGACCGACTGGTCTGTCCAATCAAAACACAGCTTTCGATTTGGTTTGACGTTTGCGATTAAAACGTCAAGGTGTTTATTTGTCAATAACCAATATGTCAGTGATTAGTCTATAGAAACGGGTGAATTTATTACGATATTGTTGTGCAGGATAAAAATTATGGGTGCCCCTCACACAGAAAGTGATTTCCCAGGCCTCAAGAAGTGCCTCAGAAGTTCATATTGATTTTTGTTATAAAAGGGAGGACAGCCACGTAAAAAGGTGAACTTTTGGTCAAATGGTGAACGGCTGACCTAGTTTTGGGAAAGCATATTATATGTTCTTCTCTAATTGAGTGAAAAAAAAACTATTCTTATATGTTGTGAAGGTACAGGGAGTCAATTCTGAGCCTAGCGTGAGTTCCCGCTAGCGCGAACTAACGTGTGACCTTGGATGCAATCAGTTCGAACCGTATTCTATGGGCAGTGTCGACAATGCAGTGTCCTTTACTACCAATCGCCATAACATGAACATAACGGACGTACTCTACCGGTAGGAAAGGACACTGCCCATAGAATACGGTTCGAACTGATTGCATCCAAGGTCATAACGTTAGTTCGCGCTAGCGGGAACTCACGCTAGGCTCAGAATTGACTCCCATAGGTATGCACAACTTTAGTGACTAATTAAATATTTCATTTTTCCCAGATTACTAAATTCTCCATGTCATATCAGATTGAAATTTATGTAATAACGTTTTATGGGGGTATAATTTTGTCAAGGACTATCACCCATCATCTGGAATAGAAGATTCACAATGTTCCAAGCAAATTAAAAGATATTAAAATAACAGAGTATTGTTAGAAAGGAAAAATATTACATTACATTCTCTATTGCTACAATTTCACAAGGCTTTCTACTTTCCGTGTAGTCTTGAATGCCGGAAGATGCTAGGCTGACCAGATGATGTGTCAGTGTTCTATCGCATTCTCTTAACGTTGCTGATCTCCACCGTGGCGGCAAGACGTTATACAGGTGGATGGGAATGCTCTGTGCAGCAGGTGTAGTTAGTCGAGCATGCTCTGTTTGCAACAGCTCAGCCGATCTGGTTTGGTAGTGGTGATGGTCGCCCTGTTTAGGTCTGGTATGCCTGTCTTTATGGACCTTGCTTAAGCATCTGTGGATGTGGATGTGGTCACAGTCTTAACCTTGTTCCTCCGAAACAGAGGCTTGCAGGGTGTGAAGTGGCTTTTGCGGGTAAGGGTTCTTACAGCTCTCTTCGGTTGGTCCACGATGGTTTGGACATGTCTGCTGTTTCCCCACACCTCTTATCCATATGTGATCCTGGTGTGGAACAGCGCAAAATAGACAATCCTGGCTGCATGATATCCGGCTGTTTTTTCCGTTTTCCTTATCGCATAGGATGCTGCTGCCAAGGTTTTTGTAAGTTGGTCAACGTGGTTCTTCCATGTAATTCGAGGGTCCATAAAGATACCTAGAAATCTAGCCGTGCCCTGAACCTGCTGCCATCTGTCCATCTTAAAAGTCAGTGCCTCGGTTTTGTTTTTGTTCAAGGCAAGTGCGTTTTTCTCAGACCATGTTTTGGCGGCCTCCATGTTTGCCCGGGAATCTACCACTAGATTCTCATTGGTGTCTGCTGTTGTAACTAGGGTTTGCAATCCCGCAACGCGGGATTCCGCATTCCCGCGGGATCCCGCACTGCGGAATCCCGCAGAAAATGCGGGATCCGCGTGGAATTTTTTGAACGTGATATTCCTGTTACTCGACGTGTGTAGGCAAGATTTGTGAGAGAATATTGTATTTGAACGAGAATATAGCTGAAAACTCAGAAAGTTCAGATGTTGAAGAAGATATCACAGCAACAAATTTATCTCTTCAAGAACAACTATAGATGCAACTCAATAAAGAATAAAAGTATGGTTGCAGTCTACATGACGGCCGAAATGAATTTGAAATTAGTGGAATAAAAGGCAAATATTTTACCCTTGTCTACGGTTATTTGAACACCATAGCCCCTAGAAGTGTAGAAGCAGAAACAGTGTTTTCAGCAGTAGGATTTATCTGCAGTTCTGTAAGAAGTAGGCTGGGAGACACTGGACACCATATGTTTCCTACGATAGTATTTTCAGAAAAAGTTATAATTCCTTATTTTTTGTTTTATTTTTATTTTTACATTTTCTGATTTAGTTTTATTTACCTGCGTTATGAGTTACGTTATGTACCATATTATGTTACCGCTATTGAACTATTTCTCTTTAGTCGAGTTTCTGGTATAAAGTAGATAGTAAATAAATTATATAACAATAACATAAGGATCTCTGATTTTCTACTCTCTACAATAGTACTTAATCCTTCCCAATTATATTATTGCAAGAAGTAGGCAGTTAAGTAACCAGATCAAAATGTTATGAGTTTAATGGTTCAAAGATAATTGTTATATATTGTTAATTGTTATAGTAACTTTAGTCATTACAATTAATTGCAATGCGATAAGTTTATACTTAATTTCTCTCTTAACTTCTCTAAACTTCTTAAGTCTCCGTTTGATCTTTGTATTTTCTATATAATAAGAAAGGGTTGTTATTGATGTGACTAACTAAATATAATAGACGATTAAGGGCCTTCTTTATTACCTTCATTTTTTCTTGGATAACAAATGTTTTGGAAATACAGCGGGATCCCGCGGGAATACCTAATTTCCCGCGGGAAAACCTAATTTCCCGCGGGAAAACCTAATTTCCCGCGGGAAAATAAAATCTGCGGGATTGCAAACCCTAGTTGTAACCAGTGTTGTATCATCAGCATATACTATCACGCCGCAGGTAAGGGTTCTTGGCAGATCATTTATGTAAATGATGAAGAAGGTTCCTCCTAGAATACTGCCCTGAGGGACCTCAACTGCCCCTACTGGTATGAAAACTGTGATGATGAAAACATCATATTAAATGAGAAAATATCACAAATGTGTAATATTAATCTTGTGAATACGTCCCCTTTTCAAATAGAACGTCTGGTCGCTTTTTATAAGAATGTAGGTAGTTTTAAACTCATCACAATCAGATTTTACGTTTTTCAGAAGAACAGGTAAGTAAAAACCAATAGAAACATATAATTATATATTTTATATACACAATACAAACATTTACTTACATAGGAATAGATTTCATAATAATAACAAAAACATTAAAACATTTTGGAGAAATACTCTTGTTCTCGTTTTGTGTACTCAAGCATGCAACTCTTTGCGTTTGCCAGGTGGCTTTGGACGAATCGATTCTTCGGTTCTATTTTGAGGGCACGTTTAAAGTCGCGGACAGCATCTTTGTAGTCTCTGAGCCCCATTCTTGCTCTACCCCTTCGGACCAGTCCTTTTAAATTGTCATGGTCGATTTTTAAGGCCTATAAATTATTTAAAAATTATATACTTATTAGAAAAACAAATACAAACAATTTAAAATATGTATTTTTAAAATGTGTAAAAGTAACATCTAGAGCAAAAGACACGACAGATTATATTGACAGGTTTATTTAGGTAGATAACAAAACTAGAAATGTAAATTTTTTTAACAAAATCATAGTGTGAACCCTACATGGGTTTTTGACTACAAGTGAGACTACACTATTTTACAGAGTTGGGGTTCAAAGCGGAACATCTTACTAAAAGAATTCTAGTATGTCACGTTTAACAAAAAAATATCCCAAATGTGAAAACGAACAATAGAATTATGTAAGTAGGCTTAAATTAATGCTTGTTCTTTGAACTTTACAGCTAAGAAGCAAAAAAATATGTAACAACTTGTGTGGCACATGTTTTGTTTAGTGGTTGTTAACATTTTTCTCCCGTATTTGACAGGGAGGACTACCACTGCACTGATTTGTCATATGTTTGTTGCCTCCAGTGAACAGTATATACTACGTATAACCAGCGGCGGCTCGTGCCAATTCAGAGAGGTAGTGCCAGAATGTGAGTCAAAATTTTAATTCGATATAAAATTGTAACCCCTTGATCATTATGCTTTATTAGAGCATCACGATAAGCCGAATTTAATTGAGTCTTTATGTTTGACTTACCAAGCATGAACAAGCTGAAAAAATTATTCATATGCACTTTAGATTTTTCATGGGTTTTCATTTTCTCCCATATATGGACAAGATCGTCCGTGCCTTTTTTTGACCAAGTCTCGTCCCCTCCAAATAAAGCACATACAAAACAAAACAGTTTGTTAACTTCTTCACAACCACTTATCCAACTGTTTTTATCAAACATTTTTATTAAATTTACGACAACGCGATTTTTGTTCACTACCACTAAGTTTTTCAACTTTTAAATCTGGTTTTGGCCGTCCTAATTCATTAATTTGCAGTTTTTCTTCCAGCGAAATATTACTAAATGAGTTTATTAAAGTGCCGATTTTATTCATTTTCAATAGTACAATATATTTTAATTAACCATAAAAACAATGTCTATTCCAAAAGAACTCACACAAACTAATACCTACACAATTTTCATTACCAAACCAACCAAACATTTAAAGAAAAAAGCCGACATTAGCGTCAGACGTACTCAAAACAAAACAAACACTGAACTACGAATGGAGATATCGGTAATGTGCCTGGCACAAATTCTGCTGAGATTTCGTATTTACCACGTATGGTAACGCCGAGCATAGCATTATCTCTGTCGCTCACATGCGTTGCTGGTAAGATTTCTCTCACTCTCTCGGAGCCAAGTAAGAAATGGCACGGTACATGGTTGCCAAATGTCCATACAGACTGTTCGGTTCGTTGCCAGCTCTCTTCGTGTGCTTTGGGTTGCATCATAAATGCACTTGTGCGCTGAAGCGCGGTTGCCATTTCATATAAAAGAGAGATAAAAAGGCATCGGAAAAGAATTATAGATTAAAAAAGTTTAGGAGATAAAAAATTATGTTTTTCTAGAAAATTAAGGTAGTGCCATGGCACTGTGGCACTACCCCAAAAGCCGCCACTGCGTATAACTGGAAAGGACCCGTATTGGTCAATACGTGATGCAAATGCATTTGGTATGCAACCCGCGGTGCAGTGGTTAAGCTATCTCTTTCTATCTCATACGGTACTATCACTGTATGCGGTTTGAATTTAACTTTTTTATTTGTTATATCTTTTTCAATTTAATTGGAACAAATTAATCAACCCTTAACTCTTCCAGAGACTTAAGTACATGAGATAATAATCGCAGACTTAATAAAAGTTATATTTTATTCATATATTCCGCCTAATTAAAATTTACAGACTAGGTACTATCGAGAGAATAAAAATGGGCACACTCTAATTTGCACTGATTAAACTGGGCTTCGTATTGCCATGTCAGTACCAAGGGGGTCCAAGCTTTATGGGACATATGTAGCCAATATATATAGTTCATTTATCCCGCGAGGGATGGCGCAACCAGTCTATTTTAGCGTTATCTATTTCACTACCGTCAACCAACATAAGATCCGACAGATGACGCAGTTCGCACTCGGCGGGAAGTTATGAATTTGTCATAACTTGACATGTATTAAGTAGTCCGTGGTAACTAGGTACTACGGTCTACTTAATCATGTCATCTGTTGTCATCTTATGACAGTTATCAAACGGCATAATACAAGTATTTTGCAACGTGTTTTTTGTAATGCGTGTGAGAAAGTGTTCAGTGCCTTCATGTACGGTGCCACATGCAAGGATGCACAAGTTCCCCAACCTAAAGAAAAGGCTTGCTTTGTACAATTCTGGGGTAACAGCCGTGGGAAATAAGGAAATTGTGGCGGTTGATCCTGCATTTGTAGCAAAATATAGATTTGTATGTGTAAGCCAATAAAGAATTGATCCAAAATAAAAAGTTCCGAACACATTACTACTACGTCTTGCAAACAGACCTATAAATAATAAATAATCTGAATGGAAAAGAATACGGAAGGTTGAATTCAAATTTCCCGCTTGATTTTTTAGTTCTGGGGTCCGAGGTTTCACGTCGCTGAGATCGCTATATGGCTACACATTTAACCCGTAAGTTGGCGTTCTATTAAGAATGGTATTCTATGGTCAGTACGCTTGTCATGTCACATTAATGTCATCTTAAATCTTGACGTAATAAATAAAAATTTCGCAATTGAATGTATTTTAGAAGGCAAATTAAAACTCCACTACATGATAAAATCAGCATTCGAGAAATTGTTATTGAATTAAGTGTCGGCAAGAATACCGCAAAGAATAAAATTGATGGAAATGGAATAAAATTGTAGTTTGACAAATACTGTCAGAGTTTAGACATCATAGGTTAACAAATACTGTCAAAGTAAATGTTACACAACTAAATTGTTGTGAATACAAGTGCCCAATTTCACTTTGCTGTCCCTGTTTTTTATGCTCGCGATGGTACTCTCAAATTATATATTAGTAGTTATTCATTAATTTGAAACATTTGCAGCCCAATAACTAAATGCTCTTTGTCTTATTGAAATAAGGAAACGCATTCTGACATTAAAAGTAGTCCACATGATGCTGATTATATTTATTCGATAATATTAATACTTAAATTATTTTTCACATTTAAAAATTTTGTTCATTCGAAATATGTATACATTGAACACGTACAGTAAGGAAACATGACACTATGACTGAAATGGTTTGTTATTTAAAAAATTTTGTCCACTTTAATTATCAAAATATACATATTTACATCAAATTTAATTTCCGACTTTCAATTGTTTTCGACTTTTGACGCCATTGACACTTACTACATGGCAACCCCATATTTCTTTACTGGTATTGATAGGTCTGTTAATTGTAGAGATAATTGTAAAATAAACATTTAAAAAAATCGAGAAAAAGACAGTTGAAACTTAGTGTTATTTTGATAACTTTTTTTTGTTTGTGGTAAGCGAATAGGCGTTTTCAAAAGCTGCATATCTTGTCAGGGTATTGCGTTTTTTACGTTGATTTATGAAGCCGTTCGCACCCCACTTAAAGAATCGTTGTAAATGCGGCAAAAACATTTGGGAACAAATTTTTGCAATTTCACGTAAAAATACGGAGGTTTACTATGAGACCATTTTGAGGTTTCTAGGACAATCGGTTCAGCTGGTATAAAATAAATAAGCGATACACTACTGCCTTCCGCTATCTACCTACGGTAGTCAGACAGTGACACATTGCCCACGGTATCGCTCTGTCTCTTTTGCTTGCGCCTGCAACACTTCTCGCCAGCCAATATAAAGCGCGGGTCCATTCCAGTTATACGTAGTATATTCAGTTCACTGGTTGCCTCATATCTTTATTTTAAAGGTTTAACCCTACTTAAAGCATTATACCGGGTGGTCGTTTTAACTTGAGACTACTAAATATCTCGTGAAATATGCATGGTACGACAAAAGTGTCTTACACAAACTTGTAGGACTTAAAGGGGGAAATGAGATGATGATATCAGTTTCATTGCAGATGGCGCTACAATTGGTGAAAATAAGGCTAACTTAATTTTTTTAAATGGGAATACCTAATTTTTTTATCAAATTATGATATTACGCTAAATAAGAAGAATCTTTTGTCTGAAACTTTTTTTTGTACGATGCATTTTTTTCGTGCGTAAACAAACCCTATGCCATGACGGCGCAACGCGCGAGATACCAAAACGTGTCCTGGTTACGCACATACCTTCCTACGTTGTACCATGAGTGTCTACTAAGTCGTCGCTTTGACTGCCAGACGGCGAGCGCATCCCATGCAGTGGCAGCGGTCGTAACTACCGCAGCCGCCACACACTTTCATCGTCAATAACTTTTAATAGATGCATTGTACGAAAAAAACGTTCAGACAAAAGATTCTTCTTATTTAGCGTAAACTCATAATTTGATTAAAAATTTGGGTATTCCCATTTAAAAAAATGAAGTTAGCCTCATTTTCACCGATTGCAACGTCATCTGCAATGTAAATGATATCGTCATATCATTTCCCCCTTTGAGTCCTACAAGTTTATTAAAGACAGTTTTGTCGTATCATGCATATTTAACGAGATATTTACGAGTCTCAGGTTAAAACGACCACCCGGTATATCACATTTTAAAAATTTGTTAAAAACTAATAAAAATACAAACCTCATTGCATAGAGTCACCGCTTCACTATAACTAGACAATTTTAGTTTAGTTGCCGCCAGGTTAAGAAAAATATTCAGCATAACGTCCTTTATTCGTTTTCGATCTCCTGTAGTGGCTTTGCTCCAAGCATCTATGTACCGTAGAGATTTCCGATATTTCTGTTCCGAATCTAAATAATGACATTCGTAAAAAAACATATTTCCAGCCTGCTTGATGCAATCCACTGCATTGCTGAGTTCCATTGTGAGGTTATTTTTATCAAAATCACAGTCTTCTGGATACGAAGGATAAACATCCTGGGTACCATCATTAGCTTCCGCATTCCAGCTCTGCCCGTCTTGCAAAACACCACAATTTAGAATAAAGCATTTCTATTGAAAAAAATATGTCAATAAACGATAATTTCTATGATGAAATGTAAGTTATACTTTTATGGGTAATTCGTCTTCTTTTTCCAACTCTTGTATTTCCCTGATGATTCCGAGTCCTTTTCTAACTTGACCGAATGCTACGTTTCTTCCGTCAAAGTGATAGCATGGCACGGTTGTTATATAAAATTGACTGCTGTTTGTATTCGGTCCCTTATTAGCCATTCCAACCATGCCTTCGGATTCATGCTATCTCCAAACAATACTTTATTATGGTGTGAAATGAAAAATTATCAAAAACTTACAGTTATGGTAAAGTTTTCATCGTCAAATTGGCTACCGTAAATGCTTTCACCATTGGTTCCGTCAAAGTTGATTATGTCTCCACCTTGGATCATGAATTGCGGAACCACTAGAAACCAGGAAAAATTCTATTAATGAATTGCATTTTCAAGTAGTGTTTTTTTGTTGTAATAGCGTGATATTATGCAAACAACAAATTCCTGTTAATCTTAAACATTTAAAGAAGTTTATAAAGTATGGAATAGGGTGACCCACTTTTTAATACTCAAAATTATATTTCAATAATCTGTTTTAATGCTCTCCTAGCTTTGGGATCGAATAAGTTGAATAGCATTTTGTTGGTCTTTATTAGAGTGCTTCTTATTTTATCAAAAAATCCTTTTATTTTTTTTTATTCTTTTCTTCCTTTAAAATGTTATATCAAAATAAAATTTTAATTTTTTTTTGTTTACGTTTTTTCCTAGTAAAAACATAATCCATAAACTTTTGAGTGTAGATATCAGAACAGTAACAGATTACCAATTACTTAATTTATAATAATAACATATAATAAACAATTAAAGAACAGTGACAACTGATTACTGAATTTTGGTTCTTTGTAGAAAATCAGTGAAAAAAAAAGTTTAAAATTTCTGATTTCAAACTCAGAATCTATGGAAAACAGCATACCAGAACCCCTTGGTTATCCCTTAGTTTAGCTTATTGTGTTTTAGAAATATTTAAACTTAAACTTTATCGATTATTATTTTTATTACGATTACAAACCGTATCAAACTCAACGCTCCGCACTGCGGCTCCATAATTCGTATTACCCCCCCCCCCCATCATGTGCGGAACCTTACCCCTCTCGACCCCCCACACTTCCCACAACCACCACCCTTAGACTCCCATTTTTTCCCTTTCTTTAAAGGGAGGTTCTCATGTAGAAACCTAAAAAGTAGGTCAACTTTGAGACAGTTTTTCAAACTAATTGTAAGAGATATCAATATTTTTTCTTTTGCCATATATTTATCATACTTTAGTGTACAAAAGGACATAGCGCCATAAAAAACTATATGCAAGAAGTGGATACTGTTGTAGGAAGTATTAGGTCATGTGCGGCGTGCATGTCTCAACGACGTGCACTAAGATGACGTGCTGTTTGAATTTTACGATCCATTTTTCAGCGTTTTGCGGTTTCAAATCGTTATAAATAATATAATTATTTGAAAGATTCACTTATTATGAGGTTCAGCCTCCAATACTTTTTTAAGGGAAAAAAGATTAACTCGATCCGTTAAACGATTCAAAAGTAACCGCGCATCCAGTTTGAAAGATTGTGTTTCTAGAAAAACGCTTCGGTTGTATCTACAAGAGAAGGTAGAAACATGATACTTTTTAAAACTCCTTTTCTATATGAATTAATTGAAATATAATAATTTAATCAACATAAGCTCCTAGATCTATACGTTCTCTGTACTGTATTCATATTTCACATTCCTAGTTTAAAGTGTTACCATAAATTATCATTTGAACATCTCTTTGCGCAGGTTTAATGCAGGAAATTTTGACCGGAGAATACCATAGGCTATAAAACCGTAAAACTGGCGAGAATCAAAAAACTGTTCAGGGGCTGGTTTGATACAATCCAAGGTTTCAAAATATGAAAGCAAAAACAAATGATTTTCTAACCGATTACATGAGAACCTCCCCTTAAATTGTTTTGACAATAAATAATATTATCAGTTTTCCAGAACATCCAGTGTTCAAGTGTTGTTTGAGCCTTTTAGATGCAATATGTTCGTTTTATTTCCATCTTTTGTAATGTTGCCCCTTAATAATCAATAACAGAATTTCTTTTTTGAAATTGTCGTTAAATAAGCATGCGGTTTATTTACTATTTACTACTTATCTTTTCTTATCTAATTTGTAATAACAATTAAAAGTTAAGTTAAAATTTAAACAAGCTTCCAGAGACACTATAATAGATATCTGACAATGGTGTGCTTTCTGATTTAATATATTTAATATATAATAGATATAGTTTTTGTTTTAATACCAAAATAAATTAATTTTTTTAATTTAATTTTTATTGGTAGCAAAATAATTTCTTAAAACTTTTTTCAAATTTATGAACTAATGAGATTATTGCAACTTAATAATCAAAATGTTGGGATTAAAATATATTTCACAAATAGAAATAGCCCCGTAATGGCGTAATGTAGCCCCATAATAATCAATAACGGAATTTATTTTCTAAAATTGTCGTTAAATAAGCATGTGGTTTATTCATTATTTTTTCTTATCTAACTTGTAATAACAATTGAAAGTTAAGTTTAAATTTAAACTAGCTTCCAGAAACATTATAATAGATACTTATAGTTTTTATTTTAATACAAAAATCAGATAACATTTTTTTTATCCTACACGATGCGAAAATGTCGTTTTCGCGTCTCTATGCAGACACGAAAGATGCTATTTGCCAGCCAGCCCCAGCCCGGCATGTAATGAACACTTTTCGGGGCTAGCCCGGAAAATGGAATATCTCTGTTCAACCAAAACACAGATTCGGTTCGGTTTGACGTTTGTGATTTAAACGTCAACGAATTTTATTTGTCAAAAGCCAATATGTCAGTGTCTTTAGAAGCGGGTGATTTTATTACGATATTGTTGTGTAGGATACAAAATATGTGTGCACCACGCCCAGAAAGTGGTTTTCCGGGCCTCAAGAAGTGCCCCCAGAAGTGCAACTCTTCTCTCGCCCCGGAAAAGAACCACTTTCTCGGGTTGGTACACAATATACTATTTTTATTGGATATTATTTTTATTAATATTGTGGCATATTAATTTCATAAAACTTTTGCCAAACTCAAAAACTGATCAAGATTATTGTAAATTAATAATCGAAACGTTGGGATTAAAATATGTTTATGTCACAAATAGAAATAGCCAAAAGAAGTAAAGGTTGGTTAAATTAAAAACTCAATTTACATTTTACTAACATTTAAAATGCAGCACTTCTACGCACACAAAAAATTGCTGTAGAATGCATTACCTGCATTTCAAAGTTATATATGTTTACTTGTTATTCTGTAAAACTACTCTTAAGTAATAAAATATATATAGTTTCAGCACTGCAAATATTGTTTTCCACTTATGGTGTATCCTCACAATGAATAAAAAAGTGGGCTCTTCAAAAATCGCTATATTTTTTAAAGCACTCACGGTATATTCATCATATTAATGCAAGTATGCAAAACATTAATACATAAATTGAGACTTTAACATTAAGATTTGTTAAATCCAACGATTTGATCTGCAACCATGCAGATGCAACATTCAAACATATAACAGTATAGTATATTGTGTACCAAGCCGAGAAAGTGGTGCTTTTCCGGGCGAGAGAAGAGTTGCACAGGCGAGCGTAGCGAGCCTGGGCACTTCTTGAGGCCCGGATAACTCCGTTGACGTTTTAATCACAAACGTCAAACCGAATCGAAACTGTGTTTTGATTGGACAGAGATATTGCATTTTCCGGGCTAGTCCCGAAAAGTGTTCATTACAGGCCGGGCTGGGGCAAGGTTGGTAAAGCCGTATTTTACAGAGGTTATGCCGACAGCCATTTGCGGGGCGGGGACGAGGTCCACCAGTGACGTCCCAAACTGCTATCTCGTAACACGCAAAACTGTTAGCGTACTAGATGTTTTATCCGTTCTGACACCACTGACGTCACTTTTTCGTGAGCTTGTAGGCAGGGCCGGTGGAAGGGAATTATCTGGACCGGGCAAGTACCGTCTTTGGCGCCCCTTATACTAACTAGTTAAAAGAACTACAAACAAATTATTTGCTGTCTACTTTCAATTTATAAAATACTTCGTCATATTATAACATAAACATTTATTACACCAAGTTTATATAAGGAATATATTAGAATATGTATATTATATTTTTCTAAATAACTAAAATCACTTGACTATAAAACTAAATATTAGGGTGGTCCTTGTACTTAAGCTTTTATTTTTTTTGCGGTAGCCCCTCAGTTTGTTCTTTTATATCCATAGTTTGAGTTCGATCATAACATATCGAGAAAAAGTTAAATTCTATAATATAAGAAACGGTTTTGGGTTTGTATTATAACAAAATTTACACAGTTATTAGCTTAATCTAAATAAAAAATAAAAATATCCACTTGAAAATACAAGAAATACTCTGATATCTAGTGTAAGTTAATATCTGTGGCATGTAAAGTTATTGTAGTAAAACCTAATAAAAAAGTTTTATATTATTTTCTTTAAAATATTATTATATTTATTCTCGATTTTCAGCACTTAGTGGCACGTGTTGATATGTATCTATCGATCTAAACTTTCACAAGAATTAAGTATGGATATAAAGGGACAAAATCAAAAATCCAGCAGAAAAAATAAAAGTTGAAAAATAAAGACACCGTGGTTAATAAGGACATATAAATAATGAACTATAGTTAACATGAATTTACTTTTTGAGCCTTAGTGTCGGCAAACTCTTTAATAATAATTAATTCATGATCAATTTCGTTTAATATATCGAACTCGATCGACAACATCGCCAGCGCAACCACGCGATCTTGTGACATTGACAACTTCTAATAAGTTCTTACTAATTATAATTTAGAAAAACTTCGTTCCTCTGAAGCGACGGTTAAGGGCATTGTTAATAAAATACGCAACACCACAAATGGATTCGGAAACTTCTCGATAAAATAGTTTTGACTTATGAAATTTAGTAAATCAGTTGGTAAATCACTTCCAGGGGTGACTAGTGAAGATATTACTCTGAGCTCTTGGTGAAGCTGTAGTCCATCAACATCTCGATTATTTCCATCTGTTAATAACAGCTGGAAATTTTGACATTTTTCATTTTTCTTTGTTATTAATATTGCTATTAATATCATACAGAAACATAACACATTATTGTAGTTTTGGAGCTGCTGAAAGCTTTCTTCTAATGAATTTATAGCAATATCCAAGATGGATCCTCGCTACGCTCGTCGTGCCCAAAACAACTCATGCGCCAGTAATTTTTGACTTATAAAACTTGTATTATAATATGTATCCAGGGTGTTAATAAATAAGTGCGACAAACTTCAGGGGGTGATTCTGTATGAAAAAGTAATGATAGTGTGCTATATAAACGTATGTCCGCAAATGCTTTGTTTTCTGTGATACGGGGTGTTAAAGTTTTTCTTAAAAACTTACGATTGAAATTTTGTGTCACGTCTCAGGGAGGTCATTTTGAACAGTTTTTGTAGCTTTGCGCCAGTTTAAAATTTTATTAGTGTTATTTTCTGTTATTGATTTAGTTTAATGTTATTGTATTAAATAGTTCGTTAAAAATTGAGATCATTAAGATGTTTTATTTTTTTTTGCCTAAACACTGTGCCCCTACGAAAAAAAGGCAGAGAGAGATTTTTTTTCATAAATTGAACGAGGAATTCCAGAATGCTTTTTAATTTGAAATATCCCAGTGGCGTACAATTTTTTTTTTAATGATATCGTTACCCGTATGCGCCCCAATGAAGAACATACAATTCTTAATTACATATTGCACGTCAAAAAATGCGCAATGTCTACCTCTTAAAACCCACTAACATTCATTTGCATATCTCGACCGGTTTCAGAGCAATAAATAAATCGTCAGTTTTGCAGAAAACTCTCGGAAAACGAAGCATTTGCCGACATACGTTTATATAGCAAACTGTGATTATTTCTTCATGCAGAATCACCCCCTGATGTTCGTCGTACTTATTTACTAACACCCTGTAAACCATTAGATAACTATGTTTTAGGGGATATCGTTATTATTATGATATTATAGTGTCGGATTATTATTACTTTTTTTAGTTTAGCATATTTACTTTTAAATTTTTGTCGTGTGGCGCGCTAAAACTGTGGCGCACCGGGCAGCCGCCCGGGTCGCCCGGCCCTTCCGCCGGCCCTGCTTGTAGGCATCTGCGGGGGTCGCTAGGATACATGGGCAATATAGGTACCAGCGCAACCTCTGTAAAATACGGCTCTACCAGCCTTGGGGCTGGGGCTGGCTGGCAAAGAACATCTTTCGTGTCTCCATAGAGACGCGAAAACGACATTTACGCATCGCGTAGGATAAAAATATAATATTTATTCAGCCGCTAATTTAGAATTCTTTACCTGCTTGGATTATTTTAATCTGTCGGTTGGAATAGCAAAAACGTATCAAAAATAATTAAATATTGTATTTATCAATAAAAAAAGTTCTTTATAAATACAATTTCTATTCCTTATTTAAAACATGTTTTTTCATGTTTAACACATGTTTTTGCGAAGTGTTTAATAACATTGTTTCGTGTTTAAAAACATCATTTTATAAAAACATGATTTTGTTAGAAATAAAAAAAAACTTTTTTTTTTTAGCCCTAAATTGCTTTTATCGTCGTCACAAGGCACCGTACTTTAAATTTTATTTGAAAATATGTTGATTCATATTGTTTTCAATGTTTAATAAAAATTTGTTAATGCTTAATGCACCCTTAATTGCAGGTAATTAAAAGATCTAGTAGCCCTTGAAAAAATTTATGCCTGAATTTCTATCATACTATTGTCTGAAATATCAATTTTCAACACTAGTTATAGATCAGCATGTATTTCATGACTGTTTTCTTGTTGATCTTTCCCCAGTTGAGTATAAAAAGCCAGGTGGTGCAAGTGCACTCCTTTGCCCCTCTCTGTGGGCGTCAATGTAAATAGGTAGGCCGACAGAAAACATCGCATTACTTTATTACAATTAAATAAAACCACTAACAAAATAAACAACAAATAACTACGCGCTGTTTTGCTCCCTTGGACAAGAAACTGGTACACCATTGACAAAGATAACAGCAGGTTCAGTGAACGTAGTGTCTGTGTCAGAATCCACACTCTTGAAGATATCGCCAAGCTTTCGCGAAATGTTCTTAAAGAATTCAAAGGGCGACTTTTTCTTCTTTCCATTCGAGTACATGTCGTCGCACACCTCCAAAGCCAACATCTCCTGCTCCTTGAACCCAACCTTCTTTTGATTGCCAAGCACTATTTTATGCCTAGGCCTAAGCCTCTCCTTAATCTGCTCTTCACGAGAATCTCTCTGAATGGTTGGTACTTTTTCCTCTATAAGGCCTTCAGACTCATTCTTGATGGAATCTACCGCGCTCTTGGCAGCATCGTTATCGTCGTTTTCATTATCGGGTTTTGTAAATTCCTCTATTTCCTCCTGACTCTTGTCTGATATTACAGATACTGGGAAATCCGTAAATATTCCATCCGAAGATGGTGACGTCGCCGATTCAATTATACTTTTTCCTCTATAGTATGTGAGTAGCTCATCTTCGTCTCCATTGCTTGGAGTGTCGTACTCGTGGAACCTTACCGACTGTAGTGTTGCGTCATGTTTATTGGAATCAGTGTATTCTACCGGCGATGAACTAGCTACTTCCGAACTACCGTATTGACTTGCGAACATATCACCATCATACGTTACGTCATATTTTTTTGCTTGTTCACGTATGGCAGCGTCCGTCATGGCATCCTCTATGATTTTGTCGTATTTATAGTATGAGTTGTATTGGTTAGAATGCATGCAATACTCATAAGAAGTTTGAGGATACGCTGGAGAAACGAAATTGTTATCGGCACCTGCAGGTATATGACCCTTCAATCCCGAATTCTTTTGATATGCACTATTCGATGATTTCCTACCTGGAACGGGTTCATAGTTACGGGCATTGTGAAAATCCCGCGAAGTTTTTTCGGCAGGTGCATCGAAGGCTACTCGTAGTCCATCATTGCTATATTTAGCGGTGCGGTCAAAGTTGTTGTACAACTGCTGGTTGCTGTATTCGTTCTCAAAGGCTGTGTTGTATTGAGATCGTTGCGCGTAGACATGAGGTGCCTTAGCATTCCATTCCTTTTTCTTACTGTGCAAGGCTGATTTTGGTACATCGTTAGTAGATTTCTGATTCTGGTCGTAGTAGGGCGAACTTGCAACTTTTGCATAATAGTTTTTAAATACAATGGAACCCGTGTCAGCACTGCTAGGCGTGCGGTATCCTGCCGCCTTCCTTCTGTCGTAATCCTCGTACTCACCACTAGTACTTGAGCTTTCCGAATGTTCATCAGTCTTTCGAGTCCTAAATTCTTGCTGACCGACCTCTTCAAACGTTTCGAAGCCAGGCCTTGCAGATGTTATTTCTACCTTCGGGATGTCTGGAAATATTTGGGGTACAATGTTTTGACTCACTGAGCTTTTTGATCTATTCTTCGAGTCAGACACCGAATTTACTAAACCAGAGGTAGCGACGTTATCATTCCCATTCTCATTATCTACGCCATTACCAGCGCTATCATCAGCACCACGACCAGGACCATGACCAGCACCATGCCCGGCACCATATCCAGCACCATGAGCAGAACCATGGCCAGCACCATGAGCAGAACCATGGCCAGCACCATGAGCAGAACCATGACCAGCACCATGACCAGCACCATGACCAGCACCATGACCAAAACCATGACCAGCACCATGACCAGCACCATGACCAGCACCACGACCAGCACCATGACCAGCACCATAACCAGTGCCATCATCGGCGCCACCATTAGCACGATTACCAGTGCCACCATTAGCACGATTACCAGTGCCATCATCGGCGCCACCATTAGCACCATGACCAGCACCATGACCAGCACCACGACCAGCACCATGACCAGCACCACGACCAGCACCATGACCAGCACCATAACCAGAGCCATCATCGGCGCCACCATTAGCACGATTACCAGTGCCACCATTAGCACGATTACCAGTGCCATCATCGGCGCCACCATTAGCACCATGACCAGCACCATGACCAGCACCACGACCAGCACCATGACCAGCACCACGACCAGCACCATGACCAGCACCATAACCAGAGCCATCATCGGCGCCACCATTAGCACCACGACCAGCACCATGACCAGCACCATAACCAGAGCCATCATCGGCGCCACCATTAGCACGATTACCAGTGCCACCATTAGCACGATTACCAGTGCCATCATCGGCGCCACCATTAGCACCACGACCAGCACCATGACCAGCGCCACGACCAGCACCACGACCAGCACCATGACCAGCACCATAACCAGTGCCATCATCGGCGCCACCATTAGCACGATTACCAGTGCCACCATTAGCACGATTACCAGTGCCATCATCGGCGCCACCATTAGCACCATGACCAGCACCATAACCAGTGCCATCATCGGCGCCACCATTAGCACGATTACCTGTGCCACCATTAGCACGATTACCAGTGCCATCATCGGCGCCACCATGAGCACCATCAAACGCGCCAAACGCGCCATTATCAGTACCAGTACCATCACCAGCATCATCAGCGAGATCTTTAGCATTGCCATAAGCAGCGCCATTACCAGAGGTATCCGGAGATGTCTCGGAGGTGTCCATTTTCGCGACGTTTCCCTCTCCTTCAGCACCGGGAGCGCGATGGGGGCTTTTCTTTGTTACTGGCGGCCTTTTTTCTTCATTTTTGCGACGATTGTAAGCTTCGCATGTGTTTCTGGTGCAGTCCATAGTTTTGGAGTTATTAGAGCTATCGTCGACATCACTGTCACTGTACGAGTGTTTAGGCTTAAGGCAGGATCGGGGCGTGGAACAGTATTTTCGAACTGCTTCCCTTTGTCCGTGTCCTTTGCCCTCAGTGTCCGGACAGCACGTCGAGTCGCTACTATCTACCTGTTGCGAGGACAATGATGATATGTTGCTTTCAGGGGTTAGTGTTGTATATGTATCCATACCTTGCCTTGGAAGTGAATCATCCTCTTTCTTTCTGCTTTCTTTCACAGGTATCTCGTCATCGAATACATTGCTCTTATTGCTTCTGCTCTTACGTCTGCTCTCGGGGTTCCTTCGACTACTTCGAGTCCTGTTCTTTCGATTATCGCTGCTTTTGTCGCGTCTTCTGGTTTCGTGATGATAGTCGTCGTCTTCAGAACTCCCGCACCGACATTTCGGCTTTGAGCGGCTTTGGCATCTGTGATTTGAACAGCAGCAACTTCGCATAGGCGAGGGTGCTCGCGAGCAACAGCTGGATCTGCATCTGGATGAGCACATAGGCGAACATGGGTTCGTTACTGGACAGCACGGATTACATTTTGGTGGAAAACACGGTGATACTACTTCATTTGGGGGGCAGGGTTCGCACCTGGGCAAAGGTGGGCAGTTGGCCCACATGACCATCTCCTTGCACCTTTGCTCGACTTTAGATGGCGTGTCGCAAAATTCTACCTGCCAGCCAATCGGCTCGGGACAGCAGCACGGTGTTTCAGCTACGAATGCTAGTCCGAAGCGGCCCTTAACTCTGCGTGTATCACACCAATCTGGACAGCATTCGTCAACCGGATAAGCATCATCACAACAACACTTTTTCCACATTTTAGTTTTGAATACACACAAAAATTTCGAACGGCTATATGTCAAACGTGATTGAATAAATACCGAAAGTTCATGACTACCTTGATGACAATTTCAAATGGCGCATTCGTCTATTAAGACTGAGAAATGACATAAGCACTTTGTGATACAGGCAGTGAACTGTATATATTACCTATATTACTGGAAAGGACCCGCAATGGTCAATAAGAGAGACAAATGCATTTGGTATGCAACCCGCAGTGAAGTGGGCAAGCTATCTCTTCCTATATCATACGGTACTATGGCCGTATGCGGTTTGAATTTAACGTTTTTATTTGTAATATCTTTTTCAATTTGATTGGAACAAATTAATCAACCTTTAATTCTTGCAGAGACTTAAATACATGAGATCGCAGAGTTAATAAAAGTTATATTTTATTTATATATTCCGTCTCGTCACTTTTTCGTGAGCTTGTAGGCATCAGTAGGCATCTGCGGGGGTAGCTAGGAGACATGGGCAATATAGGCATCAGCGCAACCTCTGTAAAATACGGCTCTACCAAGCTTGCATGATCATAAGGTGACATTTTAAATCTTAGATACCGGGGTAAAAACTGCTTCTTAACGCCCGCGAGGGCGTTAAGGATTCTTACCACCCGCGCGGGCGTTCAGGGTTGCCATGGTTATATGTCAAATATATCAAATATTTGTCATGCAAACTGTAAATTAGTAATCATTGTCAATTATTGGCGATGGTTATAAGTTAGACAATTAATTGTCTGTACTGTCACTCGGCAATGTCAATTATTGGCGATTAAGGTTATAAGTTTGACAATTAATTGTCGGTATTGTCACTCAACTCTGAATTGTCTGTCTTGTTGTTCAACTCCGTAGATACGCATGTCACTTGATAACGTCAAAATATTTATTAATATTATTCAAACGGAGGAACAAAACCATTGTAGGACATAAAATGTTTTTTTGACTTGTTTATTTTACGTCGGTCTATTTCCGCAACTTAGGCCAATCACCGACGCTGAGGGCAGGCTACACACACCCAGGAAATTTGTCCTATTGAAGGAATTCCAACCTCCAGTAAGAGTTCTTTAACGTGCTTGTCGCATCATGACAGCACACGGGGCCACCGGCTTTACTTCCTCATCCGATGGAAGGCGGCATGCAAAGGTATTTGTTCCATAAAATGTTGTATGCACCTTGGGCATTACTTGATGTTTATACCCTCGGGCGACTTAAAAAGCTTCGAAGCTTTTTAAACAGTCGCCCTCGGGGCATAAACATCCGTGTAATGCCGTTGCTACATAAATAACTATTTCAACTTAATTGCAACACCCCTTAACTCTTTCAGAGACTAAAATACATGAGATAATAATCGCAGATTTAATAAAAGTTATATTTTATTCATATATTCCGCCTAGTAAAAATTTACAGACTAGGTACTATCGCGAGCATAAAAAACGGGGGCACTCAACGTTGCACTTATTAAGGTGGGGTTTAAATTGATCGCGAAAAGGCTAAAACATAGTCGCCAATATTCCTAAGAATCCGTCCTTATACTGGACAGAACTAAGTCGGGTATTTTTTTTTTATTGTTGAGAAAGCTTCAAATATACGAAGCAAGTATATTTTGAATCCAGATACCTTAATAGTCAGTTGTAAAAGATTATTAAAATCCGACAATTTCAACTATTTTTAACAGCGTATTACGTCGCTGTTCTTGCGAATGGAGACGAGATGGTTGTATGATCCAATAGACCGAGACAGATTGATTCTATTCCGATTTCATGTTCGATTGGAATTAGTGCCCAGAAATTGAGATTCTTATGAAAATAAAAACGCTTGTTTACGGGCGGCCATCTGTTGACCTGTACGGGTAACACGTTGATTAGTTCACCTACTTTCCGTTCCTTGTCCGAGCGTTGTATCGGTTACAAAGGATAACATATTTGAATACATATTTACAAATTACTATTGTATCAAGGCCTAATTTAGATGCGAGCGATTTATATCCGTTATTTGCGAGTCAAATACGACGTTTTATCTACGATCCATAAGTTAAATTTTTTGCAAAATATTTTAAATGTATTTGTCTACGACTCACATATAATAAGTTGATTGCATACGTATCTATGACTATACCGGGTGGTCGTTTTTAGTTGAGACTCCTAAATATCTCGTTAAATATGCATGATACGACAAAAGTGTCTTTAATAAACTTGTAGGACTCAAAGGGGAAAATGAGATGACGATATCATTTACGTTGCAGATGGCGCTGCAATCGGTGAAAATGAGGCTAACTTAATTTTTTTAAATGGGAATACCCGAATTTTTTATCATATTATGATTTTACGCTAAATAAGAACAATCTTTTGTCTGAATATTTATTTCGTAGAATGCATCTATTAAAAGTTATTGACGATGGAACTTTCTGGCGGCTGCGGTAGTTACGACCGCTGCCACTGCATGGGATGCGCTCGCCGTCTGGTAGTCAAAGCAACGACTTAGTAGACACTCATGGTACAACGTAGGAAGGTATGTGCGTAGCCAGGACACGTTTTGGTATTCCGCGCGTTGCGCCGTCATGCGCATAGGGTTTGTTTACACACGAAAAAAATGCATCGTACGAAAAAAAGTTTCAGACAAAAGATTCTTCTTATTTAGCGTAATATCATAATTTGATAAAAAAATTGGGTATTCCCATTTAAAAAAATGAAGTTAGCATCATTTTCACCGATTGCAGCGCCATCTGCAATGAAACTGATATCGTCATCTCATTTCCCCGTTTGAGTCCTACAAATTTGTTTAAGACACTTTTGTCGTACCATGCATATTTTACGAGATATTTAGGAGTCTCAAGTTAAAACGACCACCCGGTATAATCTCCATCATTATACGCGCTCATGATTATAGTGACACTAGCGTTGTATAATAATGACAGTTGGTTCAAATAATGACCTCATTATTTGAACGAACTGTCATCATTATACAACGCTAGTGTCAAAGTCTGCCAAAACCTACGTGGATGACAGTTATTTGACAGTTCGCCTCGCCATCATTGACAAATACATTTAAATTATTTTGCATAAAATGGACTTTATGAGCCGTAGATAAAACGTCGTATTTGACTCGCCCATAACGGATATAAATCGCTCGCATGATTACACGCTCGCCTACGGCTCGCGTGTAAACTTCATGCTTGCGATTTATATCCTTAATTATGTGCTCGTCAAATAATATACTATTGTCAATGATGGCGAGGCGAACTGTCAAATAACTGACATCCACGTAGGTTTTGACAGACTTAATAATGAGGTCATTATTTGAACGAACTGTCATTATTATACAACGCTAGTGTCATTGTAATCATTGGCGCGTATAATGATGGGGATTATGATGGAGTCGTAGATAAAACAATTAATTATCATTGTCAGAAGCTTCTTTCTCAAATAACTAAAGCACAGCTGTCAAATCTGTCAAAAAATCACCATCAAGAGAAGGTACTACTATTAGATTTTAACGGAATTATATAAATCGGAAGCAATTAAGTAAAACTATTGTGATTACTTGTAGGCCATTGCAATTGAATTAATCTTATTAAATTAAAGATATGTTAAATTTATGTAACAAATCACTGTTTCAAAAGAGATATATGGCAATATTGCATTTCAATTTGCAACACAATTTTTGAAAATCAAAACCAATACATAGATAAAGATCATATTGTTGACACAATTGTAGACACAATTATAATTAACTAAGATGATGATGATGACGAATTATTAGGCTACAACGATAACAGTACAGATAATGAAGAGCGATTTTATATTATGATAAAGAAGTTGCCGCGATAGTTCCAATGTTGGTGGTTTTTCTGAAACTGCACAATTCGTTCATAGTTTAGAACAAATACTTGTCGCAATTGAAACATTTACCGAAAATAATAATTCACAAAAAAAGAATATGTATACAATCCCACAAATGAAGAAAAAACACGTATGCTATTTTTTATAATAAAACCGAACGAGAAAATGACAAAAATATTTAGTAGGGTCCTGAGAGTTGATCGTTTGAAATCTACGGGCGAAGCCTAGCATCGAGGGCAACCCTGCGCACCGGATCGACAACATTATTTTTATTCCTAAAAATTCCTAAATAACTTTTATGTTATTATATTATACATCAATGGATGAGTATTACAATAAATACGGATTTTTTACCTGCGTTGTCCTGCTACCGTTCGTTTCTAAAATATCCGCGTCCATAAAAAGTTCGCTTACAGACTTTATTACATAAGAAATCAAGAAACTAAACAAAAAATCGGGTACCTTGTTATATAAAATGATTCAGGGGTATAACGCACTTTATTTAAATTTTTGTTGTTCAGCCGTTTCAGAGTTACTAGTCTTCAAACATAGGGCTCAATACTTTTGCAACCAATAGTAGTCAAAATGTACGAGTATAGTACCAAGGTCGGTTCGGAAAATAAAGAAACGACGGAGTTTGTTTCACAGAAACAGATTTAGTTTAATGATTATTTAAATTTACTGACAAACTTATAAAAAATATGCTGAGATAAACTTTTAGGTACCTACTGTTCATTGTTATTGTTGATATTTTTATAAATCCTATTAGTACTTTTGTCAGTAAACGGCTTATTAATTAATTATAATTTAATTATAAATATTATAATTTAATATAAATTGTTTGTTTCTATATTTAATATACCTACAATTTCTTTTTAAAATTTTATTGAAATCTAACAAGTCCATCACGTTGTATTGTTCCTGAACAATATTTTGTCTGTTTTGTCATAAACCTACAATCCTGTATCAGTAAAATACCAAATTGTATCAAACATTTTATTGCCGTACCTGGCTCGACCTCATACGCAAAAAAGTGCGCCTCGCAACTCAAGCACAGGTCACGTGAACAGACGACGTAAAATCGTCAGCTTCCCCAAATGTATTTAAAATTGCATTGCATCGCCATCTATTAGCGAGAGGCTCTGCATGCCGCATAGTTGGTTGCATAATATTTATAATTATGCCTTCGTAATGCGATGTCAGTACTCAGTACGCTTGTGATGTCATATTAAAATGTCATCTAATTTTGACGTAAGAGATAAAAATGTCGCAATTGAATGAATTTCAGAAGCCAATAATTCAAACTTCGTCCAGTCATTAGGTCGAGAAAAAAAACGGGTTAGAAATACAAAACAACCGAGAATGCTAAATTTTTGATATAACGTGGAGAGAGCCTAAAAACGGTTAACTTCAAATTGTCGACCAAGATTTCTTATGTGCATTTTCCGCCATCTTGAAAAAAGGGTTAAATTCAGTTTTTACAATAACTCGGTTTTCGATTGAGATACGATAATTTTGAATGAATACGTTTTTGTTGCTTTTTTCACGCTCTACAATTTAGGTCCTATACTTTTTTTACCTATTGTTCATGGTTATTGACATATCGATCGAAAAAGTCAAACATTTAGGTAATGAAATTTGTTTTTGCAATTTCGTTTTTTTTTATTTTCTTCCTCCGACCAATATTACGACCTCTAGCGCGCTGCAAAGTTGACTGCAGCGCCGCCAGACGCTGCAAAATGTGTGGTTATTATATTGGAAAGTCGAAATTTATCAACAATCTCGAGAAGAATCCAGAGCTACACTCCTCGGTACAATTATTTAAGCAAGAAAAGGTAGATCCGAAAGTTCTAATTTGTGCTGAAGAGCGATACCACATCCACTTATATGGCGGTGATAAACTGGAGAAATCGATTTTTTGCGATTCCACCGTTTTGCAACGTCAATGACGACAAATAAGTTGAATCACCTCTCACTACTCCCACCAACAAAAAGCGCAGTCGGCTAACACATTTCCCGGACATATCTACTAGTACTGGGGTTGGCTACAGGCTTATTACGGGCTGGAACCAATTTGCACCACAGCCGAACCCGCTGCACTTGAACCTTTAAAACTCATTTCGTGCAAACGTAAAGGAAAGTGTGAGGCTGCTTGTGGGTGCAGTAATATGAAAATTAGTTGCTACGTTATTTGCCTGCATTGTAGTGGTCCAACATGCAACAACATCGCCAGACTCGACATTCTATTCAACGACGACGACGACGACGATGATGTTTCGACCATCCCAGCAACATTTCCTGCGGTTCGAGAGTCTCCACAACTCGAAGAGTTAACCGAGGAAGAACTTCTTCAGCAAGGACCATCGAAACGACGAAAAATATAAAAAATGACCCCCTTAATTATAATTTTTCGCTACACAAAAAATTATTTGTTGAATAAATTTCATCTGTTTGTTTCCTAATTTGTCTGGTTTATTTATTTATTTTGTATTCCAATAATTCCCCGAACAACCTTTCATCCGTTTTGACGTGTGCATACAACCGTGCGAGCCGCTAAATCGAAACGGGGCGCGGACTTATGAACATATGACTTATGACTTATGCCGCGCGCGAGAGATCGCAATTTTGGTCGAAGGGAAAAATCAAAAAAACGACAATGTCGTTCTGAACATGCTCAAGCAAAAAACAACTTTCACTACCTTAAAATTTGACTTTTTCGATCGATATCTCCATAACGATGAATGATAGGTAAAAATGTAAGAGACCTTAATTGTAGAGCGTAAAATAAGCAACAAAAAAGTATTCATTAAAAATTATCGTATCTCAACGGAAAACCGAGTATTGTAAAAAAACTTAATTTAACTCTTTTTTCAAGATTGTACATAGGAAATGCTCATACATAGGAAATGCACATAGGAAATCTTGGTCGACAATTTGAACTTAAGCTTTTCTAGGCCCCCCGTTCGTCATACTAAAAATTTAGCCTTCTCGGTTCATTTGCATTTCCAAATGTATATAATGACTGCACTAACACGACTCAGCGTTCGAGAAATTGCTACTGAATTTAGTGTTGGCAAGAATACAGCGAGGAATAAAATTGATGAAACCGGAGCAAATTTGTAGGTTGACAAATACTGTCGAAGAAAATGTTACACAACTAAAATTGTTGAGAATATAATAGCCTAAATAAGTACGTAGGCTTTCAAATTCTCCCTTAAATACCTGTATTTACACCTCACCGCGCACATCTGGAGCTACCGCTCCCATGTGCTTTTCCACCTGACCGCGTTAGTATCGATTTCCAGATCCTACTATGTCGGTACCATCCTCGCGATTGATGTTGTTAGGATGTTTGTAAATTTCGATGGCTTCTCTAATAAGCCGTCGATGATAATTGCCAACCTTTGCTAACGTCTTCACGTCATCGAAAATCATTGTGTGTCCCGACTCGTGGCAGTGTTGAGCAACAGCGGACTGTTGAATCTTGCGTAGCCGGTTTTCTCTACTGTGCTCCTTGACTCGACATTCGATACTTCGTCCTGGCTGTCCTACATAGCATGTTCCACACTCACATGTTATCTTGTATACCCCTTCGTTCTTCAGGAGGGGTGTGATATCATTTAGGTTAGGCAAAAGATCCTTTACCTTTGCTGGTGCTCTGTACCTTACCGTGATACCCGATTTCTTCAGTATTCTACCGATTCTTTCTGATACCCCACTTACGTATGGTAAGCAAGCAAACCCCTTGGACTCTTGTCGCTCCTCTGAGACTTGCGGTTTTCTTTGTGTGACACCTCGTATGTCAGACTTGGTGTATCCATTCTGACGTAGACCCCACTCCTAACTTACTGAGTTCCTTAGCCACCTGAACAATGTCAATCCTTCTCAATCAGATTTACGATGGAAATAGAAGAGCATAATCAGCTGCCATTTTTAGATGTGCTGGTATACAGAACGTCAACGGGTACGCTTGGACATACAGCCTACCGTAAGAAAACACATACCGATCGGTACGTGAACGCCAAATCACACCACCATCCCCGGCAGAAGAGAAGTGTTATTAACACTCTGTTCAACAGAGCCGAAAAGGTGTGCGACTACAGCACCTTGGACAACGAACGGAAACACGTGTAGTGGGCTCTAAGTCAGAATGGATACACCAAGTCTGACATACGAGGTGTCACACAAAGAAAACCGCAAGTCTCAGAGGAGCGACAAGAGTCCAAGGGGTTTGCTTGCTTACCATACGTAAGTGGGGTATCAGAAAGAATCGGTACAATACTGAAGAAATCGGGTATCACGGTAAGGTACAGAAAACCAGCAAAGGTAAAGGATCTTTTGCCTAACCCAAAGGATATCACACCCCTCCTGGAACAAGTTATGTAGGACAGACAGGACGAAGTATCGAATGTCGAGTCAAGGAGCACAGTAGAGACACCCGGCTACGCAAGATTCAACAGTCCGCTGTTGCTCAACACTGCCACGAAATTATCATCGAAGTCTTATTAGAGAAGCCATCGAAATTTACAAGCACCCTAACAAAATCAATCGCGAGGATGGTACCGACATTGTAGTGTCTGGAAATCGATCCTAACGCGGTCAGTTGGAAAACCACATGGGAGCGGTAGCTCCAGATGTGCGCTGTGAGGTGTAAATACAGGTATATAAGGGAGAGTTTCTTGGTAGGTCTTCAGTATTCAATTAGCTTTGAAGAAGCGAGCGACATGGTTCGCGAAACGTCAGCATTAACAAATCTTGACACACGGCATAACCCGGAAGCAGTTTATTTTCTATATAAGAGCCTAATTTCACTTTGCTATCCCCGTTTTTTATGCTCACGATGCATTCGCGATGGTACTCTCAAGTTATATACAGTGAGTTCAATAATGGTTGACCTGTCCGCCCTTATGAAATAGGGTTAATGCGAGCGGACAGGTCAGTCATTTTTGATCTCACTGTATTAGTAGCTATTCCTTAATTTGAAACATTTGGAGTCCAATAACTAAATGCTCTTTGTATTACAGAATTAAGGAAACACAGTTTCTGGCATTAAAAGTAGTCCACATGATGCTGGTTACATTTATTCGATAATATTGTTGCGAAATACTATGATATGAACCTAATCGTGACTACGTGGTCGCCAGACAACGGGGACAACCGGGACAATGGGAATCGACACCAGATTGTGTGACATTATAAAGTTAGATCGTTGTATTTAGTCTTTTAAAATAAAGAACCAGAAACACGAAACAATATTAATATGCACTTATAAATTATTTTTCACATTTTAAAATTTTAATTCATTCGAAATATGTATGAGCGCGTAAAGTAAGGAAACGTGACATGTCTGAAACGGTTTGTTATTTGAAAAATTTCGTCCGACTTTCAATTGTTTTTGACTTATAACGTTATCGAAACTTTCTAAATGGCAACCCCATATTTTTTGTACTGATATTGATTAGATCTGTTAATTGTCGTAACGATAGTTCATAAAACTTATCGTTACATTAAAAAAAGTCAAGAAAAGACAGTTGAACTTAGGGTTATATTGATAACATTTGTTTGTTTATGGTAATGGAATAGGCGTTTTCAAAAGCTGCATATCTCGTCAGGTTAATGCATTTTTTAAACATTTTTTATAGGTATCCGCACCCCACTTGAAAAATCGCTGTAAATGCGTCAAAAACATTTGGGAACAAATTTTTGGAATTTCAGGTAAAAATTGAAAGATTTAGGTTTACTATGAGACCATTTTGAGGTTTCTAGGACAATGGGTTCAACTGGAATAATATAAAAAAGCGAAACACTACTGCCTTCCGCTATCCACTTACGGTAGTCAGACAGTGACACAAAGCCCACGTCATCGCTGAGTCTCTTTTGCTTGCGTCTGCCGCAATTCTCGCCAGCCAATATAAAGCGCCGGTCCCTTCCAGTTATACGTAGTATATCATATTATTATTCCTTTTATATGTAGTAACTACAGTTCATAGCAGGTTATACAGGTTATCACAGGAGGTCATTAAAAATCACCTTTCGTAACTTTGACTTTAGTATGGATGCCAAAAATCCCGTCTATTAACCTTGTCTACATGTGTCCTCCTTTCTAGTGCCCGTCGTCCGTCGTCGTGCACACCAGCAATGCGAACAACTTCAGTCTCTCAATTTCCAGCATAACTTCTCCCTGTTGTGCTCTTTATTCCTTCCTTCATCACCTGTAAATAACGTGTCCCGTAGAGTTGGATATTGCGTTAAATATTTTGTTATATGTGATTTGTGCGCAATTTACCCCCATGAAGTAGTTTACCCCCACTCCCACATGTAGCAGTTCCCTAGTGGTAAGGCGTAACTTTCCAAAAAGTCATGGGTTTGCTTCCTTGGTTGCGGTATAATAGGGATTAATCATCCCCTTTCCCATTGATGTGCTTTGATACCGGCTTTATGTGCTTTATGGGCATGGGTGGTCCATAGTAGTCACGAGCTTTGAGTTCGATAACCTGTTACCACTGGCAGTGTGCCATCTCAATAAAATAACTTCTAGATTTAGTCGAATTTGAGTAGGGTTAGTGGTAATTCCTTTTGCTTCCCAGGTGCTTCTTTTATCTATTTCATCTCTATCTATCATCTGAACACAAGACACTCAAATTTTCAACAATTGGAAAGTTTCCATAAAAGTAACTTTATCCAATACACAGAAAATAAAACAAAATGATATGTAGTTGCCAATAAAATATATTTTATTATTTTTGTCTGGTTTCAATACACTCTATATACTGGAGACGTGGACAACTGCCAAAGAAATAAATATGGTAGTGTGAAAAAGGTTTACAGGTCAGTCAAAGTTTATTAATCCTTCGAATCATACGGGTTCTTGTCCTGTAAAGGGTCGATAAACATCACTCTAAACATCTCAACTGCGACACCACGCAGTATTAGCAATATTCTGCAAAAGGCATCGCGCAGATATATGCATCCTTGGACGATAGCATCAAAATGAAGTATATCCTCTACCATTCTTAGAATGGACTTTTGCCTATCCTCGGAAGAATAGTAGTAGAATAGAGTGTTTGTATATCCTTTTGATCTAGTAACAGAACAGCTATCGGAGTTATTAAGATTGCGGACGTCGCCCTTACCTAAACGTCTACTCATATCAGATATTCGATGCTTGTGGGGTAATCGTACAACAAAGCTCTGCGTTATATGTGAAGTTGACACAGTAACGACAAACGGTAGCTCATCGCTTGGATCTGAAATGTTCGATTCGTATTCGGTTAGTTTTTGTTTTTGTTTTATTTCATCAGAGTCAGTCTCGTCCGAGTATTGACTGGACGACTGCTCTGATCCGGTTTCAATATCAGCATAATTAGAAATGTCTGACTCTATATCAACTGACCTGTTATCTACATTTTCTTCATCGATGTCGGCAAATTCACGCCTGGAGGCTCGACTCCTGACGTCCGAGGCGTCAGTTCTGCTGCGCGAGTCTTGGTACTCGTCCGATCTAGACGTCACACTCTCGACCTCTGGGCCTCTGAAAGAGCCAGTATGTCGAGACGTTCTGCTTCGATTATCGTCGGGCCTACCAGTTCCTGCGCTGCGATCGTCGTCATAATCCTGAGCTGTCCTTCTCGAAGTTCTACTTCGCGAGTCATATTCATCCTCTACGTAACGTGATGTTCTACTACGTGTCTCAGCAGGCTCAGGAATGTCGGCGGCAGACTTATAGGAGGCCCGGCTTGTCGATTCGGGGTCGTAACGGGAGCGCGATCGTACTTCAGGGAACCCGTAATTCATATTGGATGGTCGAGGCTTGACCGGATCCCTTGGTCCATTGGATTTTCTAGATGTTCGACTTCTAGAATCTGAAATATAATGTTTCTTTGAGGGCGCCTTGCATTGGTGTATTGAAGTGTTGTGATTAGCATTAGAACATTTATGCTGATGATTTGCATTATCCTGACATCCAACTGACAAGTTGAAAGGATTACGAATGCAACTGGCGCAGTATGCTACATTGCTCAAGAAATCTGAGCCAAAATTTGAGGAACTGTATCTATGCAAACTTTTATTTTCAGATTGACCAAGTCTACATATATCCTCCAAGAATTGTAGGCTCAAATTATCCAATTGGTCAATTAGGCGCTCGGTTTTCTCGTTATCTTCTGAAGTGACCAAGTCCAATAAGGCACTCCTGTTGCTGGCTAAGAACGCAAAAATTGCTCCATCCAATCGGTTACGTTCGGTCACAAGTTCAATATTATACCTATTTTGTTCTTTTTTGTATTGGCGGCGATTATCTACGTAAGTATTACTAACAAAATCACAAATATTGACCGCGATGTGTCGTTTGTTATTTTCGTTCGCATAAGAAAAGCCATCGGCTATCGATTCTTCTTCATTAGTCTGCTCTTTTGAATTGGATGACGAGCAAGAGCTTTCTGAAAATATCACTTCTAATGGCATTTTTCGGATCCTATCTTCAGCGTCTTCACGACAATTGCTAACCGACGAGCTACTGTCTGTAGATTCAACCTCGCTTATTTTATCAACTCCATCGTCCATCTGAGAGACGTTAGGAGAGTCGCTAGTCGAAGAGTTACTTTCGACATTCATTGCAGCCTGTAACGATAATTTTTTTTTGCGGTTTCTGCGTTTGTATTTGTTTACGTTTTTATTCTGGACGGACACGTCTTCGCTAGAATCGCTCGTCGAAGTGCTATACTCTGTATCGACTACCTGGAAATGCATGTTAAGACCATGGATGACTCAGAAATTGTAATTACCTGCATCGGCGTTTAAACTGTTGCTTTCATCCCTGCTCTGCCGGTCTCTGCTCTTCGACCGTCTGCTTTCTTTCACCGGTATTTCGTCGTCGTAAGTCTTTGAACAACTGCAGCTGCCGCCGCCGTCTTCTCTTCGTTTCTGTTTTTTACGACACGAACAAGAGTTCTCGTCGCTATTGTCGCAACATCTGCTGCAACGCTTGGGACTGTTACAGCAGTATTTCTTCTTAGGACAGCATCTTCGGCGAGGCGAACAAGATCTTTGGGGACACGGCGAGCATGGCGAACAAGGCGAGCATGGTGAACAAGGCGAGCATGGTGAACAAGGCGAGCATGGTGAACAAGGCGAGCATGGTGAACATAGTGAGGAGCACGGCGAACAGGGTGATGAGCACGGCGAACACGGCGAACATGAGCGTCTCGGTGCACAGGGAGATGTCGGTGGACAGCATGGATTGCACTTAGGTGGATAACATGGCGAGACAACTTCAAGGGGAGGGCAGGGTTCGCATCGCGGCAATGGTGGGCAGTTTGCCCATTGGATCATCTCCATGCAGCGCTGTTCGACTTTTGATGGTGTGTCACAGAATTCGACCTGCCATCCTATGGGTTCTGGGCAGCAGCAGGGTGTTTCAGCGACGAAGGCCACGCCAAAGCGCCCCTTCACCTTGCGATCTTCGCACCAATTTGGGCAACACTCGTCGGTCAGATTGCAGCTGTTGCAACAGTTGTCCCACATTTCTCAGGAGTTTGCACTAAAATTTAGAATGGGATGGTGTGATGTACGGCGAAATGTCACGCGTAAATGTCAAGATCAATCGGCCACCACCACAGCTCACTAATCGTTTGCCGAACGAACAATTTAAACTTCCTGGATTATGGCAGATATCGTCCATAATTGAATTATTTTATAAATATACCTTTGCAGTCAATACAACAGCGACGAAAAAATAACGAATTGAGTGGGTTTATGTTGGAGCTGCGATAAACGATAAGAGCGGCGTTACTAGCGAAGCGGAGAGAATGATTGCAATTTTGTACACATTTGTCTATGTTGAAGCGATGCGTTGAGACACGTTTGGTAACTGAGCAACGATAAGAGCAGCGACAATAACTCATTTGTCCATTTTCTTTGCTTCTATCAGTTTTGATCGGTATGGACAGGGCGCCGCGTGATATTTCCCTTGAGTGTGCAAAAAAAAAATTGGCGCTTTTGGGAAAGGATCAGTTATCGTTCCATAGGTTATATGGCACGGTTACAATACTTTCCTTTTACAAGGTGTCCCACTTTTCCGCGCAAATTTATTTTCTACACACATATTTGTTTTTTTTTCAGTTCCTTAAGAAGTTACCGTCGTTTGCAATTTTCACAAAACAACTAAATATAAAATACATATGAAACAATGCGTATCGGAAAAATAACACCATCAGTACCCATTACAACAATAAAAAGTAAATACATTTATAAGTAAAAACAATAAAAATTATAAAATTATATTGAATAAACATAAAAACAAACTAAAATCCATATGAAACTTTTTACTGACGTTTTTTTTAGAAAGTAAATGTTATTGTTTTAGGTAGTTTCATATCAGCTCAATTCCTTAAGAACTTGTGAAGTGCCACGACACGACACGACACAAGGACTGTTATCACTGAAATAAAAAATAATAGAGATCTGAAATTTTATAATTGGCAATTGGAATCGAACACTACTAGGGAATGTCATAAAACTTTTCGTCATTTTTTAATTCATATGTGACATAACAAAACGTCTCTTTTTTTAAAAGAATATTTTTCTCATAGATTTTCATATTAATGTTTAAATTAAAAATATCAAGTTAACAGCTTGCGATGTGATTAAGAAAATGTATTTATAGCAGTTTTCTTCAAGTACTTTGAAACTAATTTTGATTATTGTTATTAATGACGCACGTAGTGAATTATATGGTTACTCTAGCTATTTATTACACATGATATATAATGCAGCTATAAATTTTCAGAAAAACTGGAACTATTTTTTAACTTCATTAAATTGGAAACTTTACGCGGGTGCTGGTTGAAATTTTTAAAATCATCAGTAAACATGTGTTCTCTTTGTACTATCGTGGCCATATACTATGTCCCTTCTTTTGAAGTCCATTTTATCGCAAATCTAGGGGCGAAAAATTTTTTAAAAAATCTGATGCTGTCCTTGATTAATATGCTACAACTCATAAAAATTAGAATTTTTCCAAATTAAGACAAATTGGCGCTGTTTTTGCCCCGTAAATTTTATTCGTTTAACTTTAGCAATTAATTACTCCGGAAATAATCTATCGATTTCAACGAACTAAAAAGTAAAATCACCTGCGGAATGCTAGCTTTCAATGTGCATTTTTGCAAAATAAAATCAATGGATTAGTGCTTGACCCACAAAAAGCTATATTATGCAATGCCAGCAATTCCTTTATTAGAAGAGCTAGAATAATGAAATATAGACTATAGGCTACCCACTAATTCATAGGTTTGAAACTTATTACATTATCATTGTTTATCTTGCATTTTCCCTACAAAAGATCGAGTTGAAGTATCTCATGATTGCTGCAATTGACGCGGCGCTCTTCGGTCTTTCGGGCGAGCGGAGGAAGGGATCGACAGCGACGCTGCAAGTAGTGGCGGATCGCACGTGCATTAGTTACTAGGAGAACAGTGTTTACGGACACAATACATATAACGACACGGCGATTATGCCTCGCCAAAGAAATTTGGATATCCGGCGACAGATTACCGAATTAAAAAATAATGGCGAAATGTGTAATTAAGTTAACAGAACCACGAACAGGCATTTGGAAGTCCCATGGAAATTCTTAGCAATTTAAATCAGGTTTCGGGATTAGCATTTAAAATTAATGAACGATCTGCAAAATAATCTATATCTCTACAAACGATGCTAAATTTGTATTTTTTTTAATATTTCTAAGTTTTATACGCTCAGTGCTGACGTTTGTAATATATGTAATATATCAAGAGTTGTATTTATTTTATATTGTTTGTGCATGTATTTAAATATTATTTATAAATAAACTGTTGAAACTGTTATAATAGTTTGATATTTATATAACAAAAGTTGAAAGTGAGTGAGTGTGGACGTACTAAACGTGGTCCTGTAATAAAATTTAAAACAAGTGGGACCAGGTGAGTCATATTTGACGAATCTAGTACCAAATTGTAGAGCGAAAAATTAGCAAACCATCCATACTGAACACATTAGATTGTACCAAGCGTAGAGTAAGCAGTAACCAACTAAACAAATTACACCGATCTTGCTAGACCGGGCGGGTTGTCTTTTTTTCTCTCCCACCTTGAACCGTAGAAATACGAGTTACAGAGCTATATCAGCGGTACCAAAACGGTTCAGAATAACATCAAAAACTGAGCTAAGGCAACCGACTGAAAATTTAAAATTACTGTATCCTTTCCTAAATACCGAGGCCCTCTTGTGTATGTGCAGAGTGAGTCACGCAGACAGGCCGCTGGTGTGTGAAGATATCGTAACCTTGTGTGTATTCCCTAACCCTTTGTTTGAAATCTCTTCCCATTATGCCGCCAAAACCACCAAAAAATACGCGACAACGAGCAACAACAACAGGTGACGACGATGACGAAGAAAATGACGCAAAACAAACTGAGCTAGGAGAAATTAAAATAATGTTTGAAGAAATTCAAAGATCTATGAATTTCATGAACGAAAAGTTCGAGGAAATGCAGAAAAACCAACTGGAGATGGAAAGACTACTGAAAGGAGAAAGAAAGGAGAAGGAAGAACTAAGAGAGAGGGTGAGAATATTAGAAAACACATTGGAAAAGAACGAATTTGAAAAAATAGCAACAAATGTAATAATATCAGGTGTAGAAAAGCAGGAGAAAACAAACGAGGACACGAAAAGAATAGTTATGAAAATCGCGAAAGCAATAAACCTTAAATTAGACCCCAACGATATAATTGATTCCTACCGAAAAGAAGACAAGAACCAAAATGGTCCCTTAGTTGTAAAATTAAGCTCCCACGAAACCAAACGAGCTCTATTAGAGGCAAGAAAATTGGCAGGCCCAATAACCACGAAAGAATGTGACTTAAAAGGCAGCAAGAACATCTATATCAACGAACAACTCACGACGTTCACAAATAACTTGTTTTACAGAGCACGGGAACTAAAGCGTGAAAACAAGATCAGTCACGTGTGGAGCAGAGACGGGATCATATACATTAGAAAAACAGACAAAGGTATCAAAATTAAAATAAAAAATCTAAAGACTTACAACACGTAAAATAAAAAAAAAACTAAAAGGAAAAAAAAATAATTAAAAAATAAATAAAAAATAAAAAGAAAACATGACAACTACTTGCTGAAATGACACAATTCACTATATACCTTCACAACGTCAGAAGCATTAGAAACAAGTTCGAGGAACTGGAAATAATTACAAGGCTGCACAATCCAGACATCCTGGCGATCACAGAGACATGGCTCCAACCCCACGAAGAACGGACTCACCTTCTAAACAACTACCGAGCAGAATTTAACTCAAGAACAAAGAGAGGAGGCGGGATCGCATTGTACATAAAAAATGGCATAAAATACAAAGTACTGACAAACACCACAATAAACAAAACAGAACTATTAAAAATACAAATTGAAGAAAACGATACAGCGATCACCATAGTGTACAAACCCCCTCAGGTAGTATTTGGAACTTTCATGAGGACGATGCGAGAAAACATAATAAACCGTAAAAGAAACCACTTTATTGTTGGAGACTTCAACATAAACATACTGAATAAAGATGTGAACACCCGTGAATACCTCAATCTTTTAACAGAGAACAATTATCAGATAGCCAATCGAAGTACGGCAAATGATTGCACAAGAACAAACTCTAACGGAATCGGATCAATACTAGACCATGTGATAACCAACAAGAAGGAAAACATACAAACGATAGAAATCATCACCACAGATTTATCAGACCACAACGCAGTTCTCACGACAATTACCAGTCAACCAAAGAATAACCCAAAATACGAGTATTACGAATACACCAAGTCAAACATGAGAAACATTAACAACACGATCACGAACCTGAAAATCGACGAAATAAATACTTATGAGCTACTGTCAAAGACACTACAAGCAATCGTATCTAATAACCAGCACAAAATTAAAATAAAAAGAAGACCAGAAAGCGACTGGATAGACGAAAACATTATTCAACAGATAACAGAGCGCAACAAATTATACAGGCGGTTCAAAAAGTATCCACACAGCATTATACTACGAGAACAGTACTACAACAAGAAACAAATAACTAACAAAGCAATAAAGGAAAAGAAACTACGATTCTACCAACAAAAACTAGAAAAGCACAAAGATAACCCTAGAAAAATGTGGAACGCCATAAATAATGTAATTGGACAAAAGCGTGAACAACAAACAATAGAAGCGATGACGAGACAAGATGGAACACCAACAACAGACCAGAAAGAAATAGCAGAAATAATTAACACATATTTCATACAAAAAGGAGAAACTCTGGCGAAGGACACAATCAGTACATCAAGGAAGAAACCAGAAACAACAACTACAACAAAATTTACAAGACCGGCTATTTTTAAAGCTACCGACCATGCAGAAATTAACAATATAATTAGTCAAGCCTTAACTCCTATACTAGTAAAGCTAACAAACAAAGTACTAGAAGAAGGAATATACCCAGAACACCTAAAACCAACAATAATAAAACCTATCCACAAATCTGGAGATAAAACAAAACCAGAAAATTACAGGCCAATAGCTTTGTTATCCACTCTGAATAAGGTTCTGGAAAAAATACTTCAGAGACGACTAATGGAACATCTACAAGGTCACAGCATAATCAGTACGCAACAATATGCATACCAACCCCACTCTGGAACGACATCAGCGGCTTATGATCTGATTAGTCAAGTGAAAGCACACCTAGACAAGAAAAACATAGTAGTCGGCTTATTCCTCGACCTGAAGAAGGCTTTTGACACCATCTCTAAACAAAAACTCATCGATAAGCTGAAAGCAATAAACATCACAAACAAAGCCCTACAACTCATAGAAACATATTTAACAAACAGACCACAAGAAACCAGATTAAGCGAATACTACAGCAATCCCCAATACACAAGAGAATACGGCATACCACAGGGAGGAAATCTACCACCGACGTTGTTTATTATCTACACTAATGACATGACAGAACTGCAACTAAACGGAACGCCATACATGTACGCAGACGATACGTGCCTCATATACTCGGCCAAAACCAAAAAAGAGTTACAAACTAAAATTAATGAGGACATGCTTATACTGACGGACTGGTTTTTTAACAATCTACTAACAATAAACACAAAAAAGACGGAATTCATCATCTTTGGCAGAAGAAACATGAACGTAACCATATCAATAAGACTCAATGATGAAAACATTAAACAATCCCAAGAAATTACATACCTAGGACTCAAAATACAATCTAACTTGAAGTGGGACGCACACGTGAATAACCTAATAGTAAAAAACTCCAAAACAATTGCTATAATCAAAAAACTTAAGAACATCATTCCACTCAGAAGCAGAAAATCCATCTACCACCCACTATTCACCGCCCAAAACAACTACCTACTACATGTGTGGGGTGACACTACAAAGAGAAACATCACCAGAATTCAAGTCCAGCAAAACAAGGTCTTAAAACTGTATTCTCTGAATAGACTTACCCCCAGCACAGATGTCTACAAAATTTCACAAGAACTTAACATAGAAAAACTCAGAACATTAAATAACTTACTACTAATCCACAAAATAAACAACAATAAAATCAAAACCAACACAAACCTTAAACTAAATCACGAGTTCCACGACTACCAAACCAGAACATGCACACACATAAGACCAAACAGATACTCCAGCATAACCTGCTCACAGACACAACTAAGAGAAACCATACAGAAGTACAATGGACTTCCAAACTATATAAAGAACCTCACAATCGCCACTTTCAAGACAAAGATGAAATACCTATTAATGACGCAACAGCTATAACAACAACTGATAATACACGCACAGAAGTACCCTCCATACCGCTAGCCCGAGGTGGACCCCATTCATATGCGGAGCCCCAACCCCGAGGTGAGGACCGAGGGACGAAACCACTGCAATCATATATTTTTATATATGTACATGTAATTTTTTTTTAAATCTATATTACGATGTATGATTTTTTTTCAAAGCAATAAATCTTTAAAAAAAAAAAATAAAAAATCGGGTATACTTTTTAATTATTTTTGGGGTTTATCAAGCAAACTTAATTTAGTATTCACCACTAATCGGAAAATCTGCTAACTCCATGTTATTAGATCTATCTGCTTCCATCAAAATCTTGTTTACAACATTATTGTATAAAACTGAAGAAAACATGTGATTTCTCTCGTACCAGGTCACATATTTTATAATCAAAATTATGCAAGTATTAAGAATTAAATTGTTAGTTAAAACCTTGACAAGCTATCGTATTTTTGTGTATTGATAATAAGCTGCCCCGGTTCTCTCAGCTCTGTCGTTCTCTCCGACAGCACCGCTAACGCCTCCCTTCCCCGCAGCACCCCAAAGACCGTAGAGCGTCGGAATTCACGCGGAGTTTCAGCACGATCTTTTGTATGAAAAATGCAAGATAAACAATGATTATGTAATAAACTTTAAACCTATGAATTATTGGATACCCTATATAACATAGTCTATATTGCATTATTCTAGCTCTTCTAATAACGGAATTGCTGGCTGTGCATAATATACCTTTTGTGGGTCAACCACTAATCCAATGATTTTACAAATATGCACATTGAAACTTTTTAATTCGTTGAAATCTATAGATTATTTCTGGAGTAATTAATTGCTAAAGTTAAACGAATAAAATTTACGGGGCAAAAACAGCGCCCATTATTCTTAATTTGGAAAAATAGCGAAAACGCCAACATATACAGCTTTCTAATTTTTATGAGTTGTAGCATATAAATCAAGGACAGCACCAGAATTTTTTCAAATTTTTTCGCCCCTAGTTCTGCGAGAGAAGGGACATAATATATGGTCACGATAGTACCTCAATCCGAGGGACATACTGTATATTTATTAGAAAGGAACTCTCCCGGCTGCATGCTTTATTTTTCGAGAAGAAAGTGACGTACTTACATTTTGTTGGGTACAGCTGTTAGTTAATCAGCCTAGTAAATTCTTGCCGTTCATTTTGCAAATTGTAAAGAGGGCGAGAGTAATACAATATCAGCTAAATTCGATTTACTTAGTGTTTATTTGACAATTTTGAAGAAATATGTCCGTTTGGGACCTTCCTCCATGGTTTGGGCCTATATTTCATATTTAAAAGTTTCTTGGCTGAACTTAGAGCTGAAAGAAGTTTTGTTCAAACGGGTCCTAAGGAACTGGCCGTTTAATCTTAGCATTGTTCAACGATATTGCAAAAGAACTGCCGTTTCTGTAATTTCGTCAAAATCATACTCTATAATAGAGCGCTAACGCAATTTTTGTCTGTCCAGCTTCCCTAGTGAAGAGGGTTAACCGCAGTGTCAAGACCCCTATACCGCATGACTCCCCATCGTGTGCGGGTTGATACCCCGGTCACCTTCTCAGTATTGTCAGAACATCGGCGTTTGCATCGGGAAACATTGCTGTATAGCATGATAAAGTACCTGACCAAATCTAATTTTTTGAATGTATTGCTATGATATTAAAGTAGATATAATAAGGGAATATATATCCGGCTAGCCTTGACTTGACATAATCCTGAATGAAAACTAGATTGTTATAGTTTATTTATTTTAATAACATTCTACTATTGCATTTTGACCTACCACTACTAAGAGTACTACGACCAATATGCACACTTATTTTAAATAGGGGAAATTATAAGATTACTTTGCGGCCTGACACTCCACAAAATTTAGCTGCAAGTTATTATTATTTTTACTTTTGACACTCAATAAAGATTTAATCGCAAAATTTGTAATACCAGAGTAAAGAACTGGAGTAAAGGAATGTGTCTTGAATTGCCTGAAAATAGCATAAGGTGTGTAGAAGCATGGTCAATTCTTAGTCATCAGAACCTACTTGGTACGCTAAAGCACCAAAAACTGCAAACCGGTCGATCATTGTATATTTTTCAGTGGATTGATGAAATTATTTTCTTTATTTTTTTATATAATACCTACTTTTTAAATGGTTAGTGATGAACACAATCACTGCATTTCGTTTTTATCATTTTTAAGTTTTCCATGTTCCACAAAATTTAGCTGCAAGTTATTATTATTTTTACTTTTGACACTCAATAAAGATTTAATCGCAAAATTTGTAATACCAGAGTAAAGAACTGGAGTAAAGGAATGTGTCTTGAATTGCCTGAAAATAGCATAAGGTGTGTACGAGCATGGTCAATTCTTAGTCATCAGAACCTACTTGGTACGCTAAAGCACCAAAAACTGCAAACCGGTCGATCATTGTATATTTTTCAGTGGATTGATGAAATTATTTTCTTTATTTTTTTATATAATACCTACTTTTTAAATGGTTAGTGATGAACACAATCACTGCATTTCGTTTTTATCATTTTTAAGTTTTCCATGTTTGGGTTAAAAGTTATCATTCAGAAGATTAAAAATTATATCTACTTGGGAATAACAGTTGGCCAGATATAAAAAAATTAATTTTAAGTGTATTGCAAGCAAAAATTCTTTAAACAAATAGAATTTGTTTTTCAGATGTGCCAAGGTGCTGCAGGAAAAGCGCACCTCACATAATATTATGGAATGTTAACCCTTAACTACACGCGCCCTAAAATGTAACATAACTACACGCATGGTGTATTTTATATCATAATTGGGCGGAGTCTGCGATTAGCAACAAATAGCAGCTGATGCAGTGAAAATGGTGTACTTTATACCCCAGCGCGTGTAGTTAAAGGTTAAGCATAAAAATAAAAAATAAAATATTTAAAACCCCAACAAAAATAATATTTGAAAACTTTAAACTACATTCCATTATAAAGTCAAAGTGAAGAGAACAAACATTTTATTTTTATCCTGTTTATAAGGATATCCCATTAGATACTTCAGTTTTTCTTTTCTTCGATTCTTTTCTTTGAGTTTATTGACATCAATAAAAAAGCTGACCCACTAAAACACGCGATTATTGCAGCACGTACGCAACTAATTTGCAGTAAAGAAATAACATTCACTCAGCAAATAAACAAGTGGTATCCAGGTCATTTACGTAATAAACAAATTTGTCGAGATAATATGTATAAAAAAGCGAAATTAACATAGTTGGGCGCTGATTGGGATATATACAAAATAGCTAGAAACGAACAATCAAAATTAATTAAAAAATTTAAGAACGAATATTTAGAAAATATATTACACGAGAATGAAAACAACCCAGAGAAATTATTATTCTGACGTAAATAAGATAAAAAAAATCCAACAGCACTGATTCTATATCAATTAAAATAATAAAAGGTGCATTACCTGTTGTGGGACAATTTATAACAGATTTAATTAATGAGTCACTAAATACACGAATAGTACCTGACTCTTGGAAAGTAAGCACTATTATACAAATTAAAAAAATTGTGAACACCACCAAATGCGCAGAGTTTCGGCCTATTAACATGTTACCAAAACTAGAACAAATACTAGAAATCATTGTTAAACAACAGCTCAGTGAGTACTTGGATGAAAATGAATTTATTACTGACCAACAGTCAGGTTTCCGTGCTCAGCATTCATGCAAGAACCCTAAATTTGGTATTGGCAAATTGGAAAGGAGATTTAGAAGACGGTAAAACGATAGTTGCAGTTTTTGTGCAGTTGAAAAGAGCCTTCGAGACTATTTGTCGTCAAAAGTTATTAGAAAAATTGGAAAGTTACGGAATCAGAGGAAAATAATTGAAATGGTTTGAAAACTATTTAACAAACAGGAGACAGAAGGTTAGGATTGTAGAAAACAAAAGCTATATTGGGAAATAGAACTTCGGTAAACCCTACACCTGAAATAGTTACTGATAACACAGTTGTTGAGATAGTGGACAAATTTAAATATCTAGGTATCATTTTAGACAATACATTGAAATTTTGAAGTAATATGGAGTATATAGGTAAAAAGGTGAGCCGAAAGATTATCTACTTAGGAAGAATATCTAATAAACTTAGTATCTTTGTACCATAGGATTATAGAACCATACTTTAACTATTGCAGCAGTATACTATTTTTGTGTACAGACAAAGACATTAAACAAAATCAAGTACAGCAAAATTGGGCACTCAGAATTTTATTACAAAGCTCCAGGTTAACCAGTATCGAGTCAATGTTGAGTAAATTAAATTTCTTGAATATTAAACAAGGAACGGTATATCAGGCACTGATATAAATGGATAAATAATAAACTTCCAACTTATATATATTTTTTTTATTCAATAGGAGCATTACAATCTAGTCATAATTGACTAATGAGTAACTTAATTCTAACTTATTTTACTAGTGTAAGTTAACCTAACAGGCACCCATCGATGTCTCTCAGTTAGTCCTGGTATACTGGGCACGTTTTTCTTGCGCACTACGTAGCACTGTCTCTGCTTTTAGGACTAACACCTACAACTACCACTTACTCTGCTTTTCCACTAACTCACATTCACACTAATTCACATTCACACCAACTCAAAAGGCTTCTTTCTCTGGAGTCTTCTGACTAATGCGGTGTTGTCGAGGAGCTGGATGGCCTCAACGTTCACGTGATGGTGAAGCCTTTCCGCGTAACTTCTTGCTAATTTTTTGATTTCTTTGCAAACAAACTCCATTTTAAGGTCCTTGTGGAGATCATCATTCCTAATGTACCAAGGCGCATTGACAATGCATCTTAATACTTTATTTTGGAAGGTCTGGACAATTTTAATGTTGCTTTTTTTGGTGCAACCCCAGAGTTGAGCACCATATGTCCACACGGGTTTTAGAATTTGCTGGTACAAGAGAAGCTTATTATGTACAGACAGCGTAGAGTTTCTTCTTAGCCAGTACATCTCTCTATAACAGATTCCTAGTTCCAACTTATATGAGTAGTTATTTAACATACAATAGTCAGCAGAATGAATACAATACTCGGCAAAACGACCACTTCAGATTACCAAAATATACAAACAGCAGTACGCAAAATTCATTTGTTTATAAAGCACTGAAGATGTTTAACAGCCTACCAAGTGATATAAAAAACAGTAGTTCGCTAAGTATTTTTAAAATATCATGTCGGTTTTATGTGTTGGCTAATTTTAAGTAGTTGATAAGTTTAGTACTAAGGAAACCAAATTTATTGTGATTATCTTTCTTTTAACTAAATGAACATCATTATTATTATTTATAGTAAATCCTAAATCAGTAACACGTCATATGTAAGGCAAGGTCCAAGTTCTAGGCAATGAGGCTCGTTATGAAAATGTAAAAGTAATTTTGAATTATTTTACTTTTACATGACTTCTGCAAAGCCACCTTTTGAAACATTTTGTGGTAAACTTGTTTTGTGTAACGGTATCTTGGAACTACTTTTTCATATTTTATCTTATTTTAATCAATTCATCAATTTTTCTCTTCATTGCTTTTTGTTCCTCATTTTCAACCAGACATGGAATTGACATTAAAAGTAAAATCGACATCAATGAGTTTAGAACATGGAACAGGTGTGAATTGAAGCAAAAGTATGTTATCACTTATCAGCGGCTAAAATAGTAATCCTTGTAATCCTGTAACGTTCCAACGGCAGACGACATAACCGATAAAGCTGTTGCTGACTTTGTAGGTTTTCACTTACTTTAACTTTTTCCACTCTGTTTACGCACTGTAATGTATTATTCTTGCTGCACTATTCTTTAGTTCTATGTCAAATCAGTTTTTAAACGCGCTTATGGTAGACGACGTTACCGTGTTCTATTTGAAAAAAAAATCTTCTGATTGCTATAATAGTTCGCAGTTGTTGGTAAATAAGATCTATAACAGTAATTAAGCCATATTTTCAGAACTAATTTTTCCAAAACTTTAGATTCAAAACAGTATGGGCACTTCTAGGTAAATTTCACCGGGGTATGCTTTAACTAACGCAAAATGAATTAGGTTTTTGAAAAAGACTGTGCACATTTTCTAGTAGCCCTGTTATTTTCATGTAACCTCATTTGACAGTACCAGAAATGGTTGATAATAACAAAAATAAAAAATAATCAGATGTGGCCAGACACATGACTTTATCATACTATTCAGCAGTGTCAAATTCTGATGGTTTGACAATACTGTCAATAGAATCAAAATATCTGTCAAATCCTGGCTAACTAGTTTTAATGCAGTAGAAGCGGTCTTGATGAAATAGAATTTGCTCATGCAGGTAAACTATTAATTTAATAAAAAAAGGTCAGACATAAATTATTCAGAAATTTGCCAACTTTAATTTATTATTTAACTATTGTGACAAAATTTAAGAAATTGCGGCTCATTTGCATTTGAAATTGTTGAAAAACGCTAATAGTAAACATCCAGTTCCTTGGGACACTTTCGAACAAAGAACTTTTCAGCTCTAAGTTAGGGTCATAAAACTACTAAGTATGAAATTTTATCTCGATTCCATTAGTACTTTCTCCGGAATCATCGCACCAAATACGGGTACACACACACACACAGACATTTTTTTGTAACTTTGTCAAAAATGTTCAGGGGACCCAAAACCACATACTTCCGCTAAAAACAAAAAACTGTTTTGACACGATTACAATACTTCGTCATACTACATAGATAAGGTAAAAAGTGTAAATATGAAAGTTTATTTTTAGTACCGCTGTTTCAGTGTTGTTTAAGCTGTGAAACCAGTATTTACATAACCGCGAAATTCTTAGATAAGCAGGCCACTCGGATAAGACACTTCGTCGCTGACCAGTAAATTATTTGGGTTTTCAATTATTCTTGCTGACGATGAGTGGCTGTTGAGTCATGTCCAAAAACGCTATTCATAAATTTCTGTAGTTGCTGATAGGGTGTTACAGTTATTCATGTTTGTATTTCTATCATTCTTAACAATCGTGACGTATTTAGTGTATTCGTATACACTTCCATATATTTGTCGCTGTTGCCAGAAAGCAGTAATCCACCAAAACAAAATTAACTGATTTATATTTATAGGTTATGTAAACAAGTCATCATTCTCCGCAAATGTAATTTACATAAATTTCGTACAAAACTTGGGTTTCCTAAGACTCACCTCTGTGAAAGACTGAACCTTTATAATGCAACGGTTTCCTATATTGGCCAATGCCTTTTTCGCCTGTACATAACGCACGAAAATTCCAAGCAGTTCTCGGCACAATGTTATCGAAGAGTTCAATAACAACTCGACCAGCTGCAAACAGTAATTGTTAAAATCATCTCACATTACTCGAACAAGATTTACCTTTTTGATCACCTATGCCAATGTCCAAATAAACAAACGAATTTCCGCAATTGTTTTCTATTTCCATTTTGTTTTTAATAAACCTTGACCATAATCCTGACGAAATCGTAGGAAAAACAACTATAGACGTAATCGGACGTAATAATTACATAGAGCAGCTCGGAAAGTTGTTTACAAAATTTTCTTTATTGCACACATAAATGTCTGGCAGCTTTGGCATGGCATTGGCAGCGCGCACTTGTTACAAATTATCGATTTCGTAAGTGTCAAATAGAAAACTCGAAAACACCTCAAAATATACGATTTACGAAAACAGAAGGCCGAATATTTTCTTAACAAAACGTGACAACATAACTTTAACTTTTTTTATTTGGCCTCACGTAATTTATCGGTAAATATCATAGATACGTAGATAACAGATATGGAACAATTTTTAAATGAATGCTTAATAAAAATAATCATAAAGTATGTCGCAGTAAGAGCAAAAACTGGCGCGAAAATTATCGCTTACCTATTTATTTCTAGCCTATTATTATTAATAAAGTTCCTGTGATATAGTTGTTCAATAATGTATTGAAAAAGTATAGACAAATTTATTTCGTTTTTAACAATAATTATAAAAATAAAATAATAATACAATAAAATATTTTGGTATCATACTATTTATTTGAAAAACAATACGGTTAGCTTAAAACTGATATAATTACTACCAGATATATATATCACCATCTTCTATACTTTGATTAATATAATTACGTTACGTATTTATCAAGACTATTTATTACAAAATATATTGACAAACCTAAAGGTGAAATAACCTGTATGAAAAATAACCCATTTTTCAAAACAACATAACCCCCAAAACAAATCATGATTTTATAGCATTTTATAGGTTAGAATTGTTCGAAAATATACTCTAATGTTTTTAAAAGAGACTGATTAATTTAAATAAGTTATCTTTTCAGACATTTATAGGTGCACATCGAGGTATACCCAGTACGGCAACTAATATTATTGTCATAAATATAAGTATACTAATTTTAGACAAATAATGATGCTACTGCTTCGGCCACACTTCAAGACATTACTGAGACAAAATAAAAGGAAGATGTCGAATGCACCGGATATATTTCCTAGAGCAACCTCGGTATTATATCTACCCAATTTAGAGAAACGACGGAAACCTAAAAGCCAAGAACAAAAAGGCCCGATAATTCCGCATTCTGTGGTTACCCGAGGCCCTAGAGTTAATCAAATGGATGTTCAGATGTTATCAACCCCTATATATCAACAAATTTTCAAGAATTTAGGCGTAACCGATGTAAATGCAGAACTTGTCGAGAAGTGTAAAAGATCATTAGAGAAACACGGAATAACTAAAGAAACTGATATGGTGGAAGACGTAGACTTTGTAATACCTCCGTTGGAGGGAAAAGACATCGAGGAGCATTTTAAGAAAATCGGGGACGATCAAGTAAAACCGTACGTTACTGTCATCAATCAGTTATTATTGAAGATTCCTGAAAAACCGATAAACTGGGTAATGCAGCAAGGCTGGACACGTTACTCACGCAATAAACCACCTCAAAAAGTGGATTATCCGTTAGAGGATTGCTTAGTGTTTGATACAGAAGTCTGCATGGCCGCCGGAAAAGCTCCTACGTTAGCGACAGCCGTTAGTAGCAAAGCTTGGTACGGTTGGGTGAGTCAGTCGTTAATTGACGGAGCCTCAAAACCCGTTACTAGTCACATGTACTTTGAAGATTCCTTAATACCTTTTGAACCACCCCAAAGTCCCTCACCCAAAGATCAAACTAAAAAAATTACCGGTCCGTTAAGCAAAATTAACAATCCGTTAAGTCGAATTAACGTACCCTTAAAAAATCAAAAACCTCGAATTATAATTGGTCATAATGTCTCCTATGATCGTGCTAAAATTAAGGAACAGTACTACTTGGAGAATACAGGTACTCGATTTTTGGATACGATGTCGATGCATATTTCCGTTAGTGGTTTAACGTCGTACCAGAGAGCAGTGTTAAAATCGAAGAAAGAAGATCCGGAGGATGACGTTTGGAAGAATTGCTCATCGTTAAATTCGTTAAGCGAGGTGCATAAATTATACTGTGGTGAAGCTATCGAGAAAGAAACTAGAAATATTTTTGTAGATGGGAATTTAACGGAGATAAAATCCGAATTCCACACTGTTATGGATTATTGTGCTAATGACGTCATCGCGACTTATAGCGTTTTGAAATCTTTATTCCCGTTATTCTGCGAGAGATTCCCGCATCCTGTTACTTTAGCCGGAATGTTGGAGCTTAGTACTGCTTATCTTCCCGTTAATTCAAATTGGGAACGTTATTTTAACGATTCTGAACAAACCTATCAAGATTTAGAAATCGAAAGTCGACTATTATTAGCTAAACGAGCCGATTCTGCATGCCAGCTTTTGCATGATGATAAATATAGAGAAGATCTGTGGATGTGGGACTTAGACTGGGATGTTAAGGAGCTAAAGTTAAAGAAAAAAGCTAATCTGGAAGAGGTGGTTACTGTTACGAATGACGTCAAAAGATTGGAAGAAGAAACAGATCTAGTTTTTAATAATTTACTCGAAAATGCGTATAATTATAAGGACTTAGAAGTGAGATATGCGAAAGTGGATCGAACAAAAGCATTTCTCTCTGCCATTAAGACGTTACAGCCTGGTTACCCGAATTGGTACAGGAAATTATGTACAAAACCGGATTCCGATATAAACTGGATACCGGGACCTCATTTGATAACGACAAGTATGCAGGTAACCCCAAAACTGTTAAACTTAACTTGGGAGGGGTATCCGTTACATTTTATCCGAGGTTTAGGCTGGGGCCTCCTGGTTCCCTTCTGCACCGACACAGACATAGAAAGAAAACTACCACTAAAACAATTATTAGAGAAATGCCCTGTGTTAACGTTAAAATCAAATGAAGCGGATGTAGGCACCGTTAACATCGTAAAACAAGTTGAGGATAACTTAGCTAGAAAGGAATACTACAGCAAGCTAAAACAAGACAAAACTGACGGTCTATATAAAGGCACCGGGGTTTGGTGTAACACAATAATTGAAGACTGCTGTTTCTTTATTAAATTACCGCATAAAGATGGCGCTTCTTTTCATGTCGGTAATCCGTTAGCAAAAGATTTCTTGAATAAGTTCTCCGAGAATGTTCTAGCCGGAGATACGGATAGCGCGGAAAAAGTTTTAGCAATTGCTCGTCAAATGTCGTATTGGAGGAATAACCGCGACCGTATCTACAACCAAATGGTAGTTTGGGTCGATAATTCCTTACAGAAAGACGAGAAATATGGTGCGATTGTCCCTCAAGTGGTTGTTTGCGGAACGTTGACACGTCGAGCTGTCGAACCCACTTGGATGACGGCTTCTAACGCTCATCCGGAGCGGGTGGGTTCGGAACTTAGGGCGATGATTCAGTCCCCGCCTGGGTACTGTATTGTTGGTGCCGATGTTGATTCGCAAGAGTTGTGGATTGCTTCTGTTATTGGTGATGCAAACTCGAAAATGCACGGAGCTACTCCTTTTGGTTGGATGACCCTTAGTGGAAATAAGGCGAATGGGACGGATATGCATAGCGTGACGGCAAAAGCCGTTGGAATTTCTAGGGATCACGCCAAAGTTATAAATTATGCGAGGATTTACGGAGCTGGACAAAATTTTGCGGAGCGCTTGATCAAGCAGTTCAATCCCGCGATGAGCGATGGTGAAGCGAGAAGCAAAGCTAATAAAATGTTTACGTTAACCAAAGGTAAGTTATTTATTAAAACCAACATAAAGATCATTTGATTTTAACTTACCTATATTATTGTGACCAGGCATTTGAGCTCAACGGTTTAGTGTCTTTTAAACATTGTCCAACAAAAACAAAAAAAAAAGATTTGAAGTTTTAAAGCACTTATTTTAAAGCATTTAAAGTATTGAAATTTTATTTAAAAAAAAATGTACCGTCTTATAGAAAAGATGCCAAAATCATTGTAAAAATTTCTAAATTGATTCTCATTGAGTGCCAAATACAATACAATACAAATATCATTTATTGAACAACCAATCACTTACATTTTACATATTTCCTAACCAAAAACTAAAACTTATCTATATAGTGAGCCAATGTCTCTATATCAGAACATATAATTTTTAAATATCCTGTAATAAATACCTGTTGTCCTTTGAGACTTGATGGCTACCCTGTATTATTGTACTTTATAATTTTTATAAAATATTTTTTTCGACTATTCAAAATGTTATTCAGCAACTTTTTTATAAATAATAAATAAAGCAAATATTTTTTAACTACAACAAATTTGCAATCCACAATTAATAGCATAGCAATTTTAAACTTGCATATCAATAATTTTCATACTTTGCCAATGTTATAATTTATCACAAATACAATAATCGAAAATAAATTACCTACCCTGGCAAAAAAGGACACAAAACAAACAAGTGACACCTGAGTTGTAGGAGAATCTGACGATGGAATTTGTGAATTTAGTTTAATTTTTGAGAATAACTGTTATGGTTTTTTTGCAAGCTAGTTTTCTCAAAAACTACACTCAATTCACATTTTTTTCGGGACAAACAGTGAATTAAGTGAGGTTTTTGAGAAAACTGCTGGATTTGGTTTCAGATTCAGGTACTAAGGATAAGAGCATATCCGTTTATTTAATTTCTTTTAATACAAAATTAATTAATTCTTGCAAACTTTTTGGAGTTGGCAACCCTTTGTTCAAAATTTGTTACGACAGCAATGACGATATTTTCAATTTCAAATTTAAGGTAGCACGTTACAAACTTCTGTATTATTTATATACATTTCAAATATCCTCAAATAGGACAACGTATCGGAGATACTGAAAACTTTTAGAAAATTTTAAAATTTGATATTGTTAGTTAAAATGTTTTCCTCTTATCTATGCTTAACTATGTTTTATTATTGAGCCCAGAAAAATTTTAATTTGTGGCACATATGGCAGATATGAGACAGACGGAAAAGCGACTGATGTTTTCTGTTGTTTTACCTTATTGATACTTTATTGGGACGTTAAACACAAAAATATATTTTCTATACAAAATATAATATTCTTAAAAATACTGAAAATGTAGGACATTTATCTGTATGTTGGACAATGGACACGTTGACTGTGGTTCTAAGAATTTTGTTTTCAAATACTTGTTGTCCTTTGAGATTTGATGGCTTTGCTGCTCCCTATATGTTGCAGGTATAACTTAGTACTGGTCCAAATATTGATTTATATAGCAGTACAGTACAATCGTTTCTCAATCTTGTTTTTTGTTTTATGATTGGATACAGTAAGCACAGTTTGGTGTTGCCCTCTTTCAGTTTCATGCTGATGTTTCTTCCAACTCAGATTCCTGTCAAGATTAACTCCAAGGTATTTAACTGTTTTGTCAGATGTATTCCGTTCGATTGGTTTGTTTGCTATTGTAATCTCACATAACTTGTAAGAATGTATTATGTAAGACTGTCTTACCGAAGTAGCATGGTTAGCAACCTTAATATCGATATTTTTGAAAAAGCCATTTCACGTAAAACATTAATAACCACAATTTATTTGTCATTGATTCCAGTTAAAAAACAAAAAAACAACAAAATAAGGCAAATTTGCTTCATATATGTGGTGTACAGCCACATACAATATCCCAAGAGTAATCCATCATTGTAATAAGAAAACTAGTTCACGATATCAATATACAAGATGGTGCCTATAAAAAAAAACAAAAGTTGAGGAACATTTCTACCATCTTTAAAGCTCTGATGGAACGTGTTGTTTTTGTTACCAGGATGTACAGACTGGACAATATTCTTTATCACTATTGGCAAACCTGGTTTTTAGAGATATGCAAATAACGGATTAGACTATGTCAAAGTCTTTTTCAACAGGAATTCAATAGTAAAAACGAGAATTACTTATTGTCCTTTATTTTTAAACAGTAAACTAAGGTTTGATTAAATAAATACGAAGCCTTCAGTGCCAGAATCGTTTAGAGAATACATCATGTCCATCTCGTATCGTTTGCATCATGAATAGTCAAAAAATTTGTTAAAATTATAGTTTTTCCATATGCAACAGTTTTTAGTTTTTCTGAACACTCTTATGTCTGAGTGGATTTGCCTGGTTGTTGCACTGAAACCTTCAGTTATATCAATTCTTCTTTGCCCACAGGTAAGCTGATCTATCGCTTGAAACCAGAGTATGTAGACGAATTGGCCGATGTGCCTTACTCGAAGTGGCAAGCCGCCCAAGTGGCTAAACTTCACGGGAAGAGAACCGATGAATTCTTCTTAAAATCGCAATGGGTCGGTGGTACAGAATCTGCAATGTTCAACCGTTTAGAAGAAATCGCGGGAACCCCAGAGCCAACCACTCCATTCCTCGGATCAAGACTCTCTCGAGCTTTGGAACCATCATCGATGCCTGGAGATAGATTTCTTCCGACTAGAATTAACTGGGTTGTCCAAAGTGGGGCCGTGGACTTCTTACATCTTATGCTTGTTTGTATGCGATGGATTATGGGCGATAAAATTCGATTCTGCTTGAGTTTCCACGACGAAATCCGGTATTTGGTTCCGGAAGAATATAAATATCAGGCGACGTTGGCCATGCACGTTACTAATTTGTTGACGAGGGCGTTCTGCTCCGCTAGATTGGGGTTGAATGATCTGCCGCAGAGTGTTGCTTTTTTCTCGTCGGTGGAGATCGATACATGTCTGAGGAAGGAATCGAAGCATGACTGCAAGACCCCTTCAAACCCTCACGGATTAGAAGGAGGTTATGGTATCAAGAATGGGGAGAGTTTGACTATATACGATGCTATCAAAAAAGCTAAGGGAACGAGGCAGAATTGGCATAAATTCTAAGGTGTGTTCTTAGTATTAAGTTTTTTATCATTTTTAAGACAAATTAAACTAAAGTGTATTAAGCATTTATTGTAAGATAATTCAAACACGCAATATACAGGATGATCAAAGAAAAAATTATATAGAAATATATAATCGATAAAAGATCACAGAAAAATATAAATAAAAATATCTATCAAACTATTTTTAATTACTTTAATATACTATGTTTAACAGGTAACATAACAAATTCAAAATTGAGCTCTAAATGTCAATACAATTAGTAATTTTGCCTTTTTTTACTTAAAGCTGCTGAACTCAATGCCCTAAAAACCACATAATGGTTTAAAAATAAACAAAATTTTGCGCTTTTATGTAAAATCCTGAAAGCTCTTTTTGCAAGTGTAAGGGGGGACCTCTCACTTATTATTATTAGCCCTAATACTGACTCTACTGAAGGGGGACGCTTCCCGCCATTTTCAATATACGAACTTTTACTCGAAATCTAACCTGACTTCAAACTTTACTTACTTTAATTCTTATGGTAGCGTGAATTAAATATCTCTCTTTCGGAGGGTCTAAAATTGTAGGTTCTTTCTCTGAGACTTTGTCAGAGAAAGATGAACCACAAATTAATCAACACTATAGAAGCCAAAATGCTTCTCCACAAAAGGACTGATTTAAATTATTCTATCATAATAAAACGCAAATCCAAAACAACACTTAATGTCTATTAACAAATAATATGAAACAATGCAGAACCGCTTACAAAGGATTTGAACGTTAACTCTAAACAATGATAATAAACTTTTGGCAGAGATGGTCACAATATAAATACAGTAAACTCTTAATACACAACTTACGGTTATAATAACTGGGCGCGGGAAAACACAAGACAGCACAATTTCTATAACGCGAACGCCCTACGCTTGGGCGTTCGACGCACGTCTTAACTACCTCATGGCTAAAAGCAGAAGGAAGAAGCCTCCAGCCTTTTATTCAAACTAGCTCAAGTCGACCGTCGCGCCATGCACAAAAACCGTTACTCCGCCAGAGTCCGAACCTAAATTCCCTAACAAGATTTGGCGGGAAATCCCATATATTACACAAGTACTATTCTTGAATCACTGCTAATGTTTCTTTAACAACAGAGTGATTGAACAGTTGTTAATATAAACTTTTTTACTTAAAATGACATCTCTTATCACTGTTGTCTTTTGGCCCACGGGATCCTGAGATTGGAATATTTAATATTCTAAGAAGTTGTACTGTATACTTAATAAATTTTTAAGAATACTCTTTTATTGAAAACACGATTAAAGCTTACCTATCTTTTTTGTAAACCATAATCGTTTTATTTAAAATGCAAACAGTTAGTCTACTTGCATAATAAACACCCATGACGTATGAATTCTAAAGTTATCCAATTTTGTCTTATAGAGGAACACAAAAATTTATCAAAATGTTTTATTGGGATTAATGTAAGAAATTTTAAAAATAACTCGAACTAACAAGTTCTGTTGCCGTGACTATTTTTGAAACATTTTACAATAATGTAACATTTATGAGCAAATTTAAGAAGAAGAGTTTATTATCTAATAGAGTTTAATTAAGTTTTGTTTATTAATAGGTTCGTTCGAGCAGTCGTCAAAACCAGTCAAAACAATTGGGGATTCTTGTACGCATACGCGATGCAGGCTTTCGCAGGGCAAAACCGCCATTTGGCATGCGCAGGAGAAAGAATAAGTGCTTTATGCACTTATTTTGGTGCTGCTCGAACAAACCTATTATTGTCATTGTGCACCCTTTGATACCTATAACTTTTTAAACTGACAATTTTGGTTTTCTACTTGTAAGGTCAAATGTGAGATCATTGATCAAGTTTTGGGGTAAAAGATATTGTCTGATAAAGTATATTTTAGGCGTTTCTTACTGACTGGATTTGGTAACTTTTGTCATTCCGGGCGTTTTGATCTGGCAATTTTTGGTTTCTTTTATGAATCCAGGGATCAATCCTGGCATTTCGGGGCACAAAATCTTTAATCCCGACATCCAAAGTATATGTCTGGGATTGGAAGCCCTAGTGGTAACTGTATATGCATGTAATTGTTCAATCATCTACACTCTATAGTAAATATTAAAATTCACGCTAATGCTCAATATAAATAAACTATTAAAAGAAAAACTATTTGATTCTAATCCGCATACCAATTTAAATAATGCTCGGTTAGATAGCAATTTTCTACTCTTTATAAATATTTTTTTAGAGATTTTAGCTTGTATGTGGAATGCTACAATTCGTTTGCGATGTGGTGGGGGTTGTCAAATAGGTTATGGAAATGGAAAGAGGTTATGTTAGGTTATGTTACAGATGCCATGCAAGGTCTGCATTGTATGTTTTCAGAAATATTTTTATCGTAAATGTTTATTCAGTGACGTGAACATTTTAGTTTTTAAATATCTTTGTGTATAGTTTTCCAGTAACAGTAAGTTATAACTTATTCTTCGTTCAAGTTAAGTTTACACGAGACAGTCTATAAACAAAAAATAATTTGTGATGTAAACTTATTTTTTTACGTTCCCATCGAATATAATCTTTATAACTAATTATATGTTTGTTACTAGTTAATACTCGCATGAAATAAAAATGAAACTAATTCACAAGTTATATCTTTTTTATCAGATATGAACCGAAAACAGAGAAACATGCACTTGAAGCTACTTCAGGGTGACTTCCATCTCCCAACGGAGAACCAGCAAATTGTCAAAGTTACTAACCTGCGAGGGAACAGCCTCTACGATGTTGTTGATAAAGATGGTTCCGAATTTGTAGCTGTGCTGCAACGGCGATTCCTTTACGTAGTGTGGGTGAAAAGAGACTCGTTTGTTATAGTCGACGAAATTGCTAAGGACGATAAAGTGAAGTTTGAAATAGTGCAAGTTTTAACACCTGAATATGTTAAGTTTTTAAAGAAGGAAAATGTGTTTCCTAAGGAATTTGAAAATGATACTGATAATGGTTATACGCACAATTGTACTGATGGCACAGTTGCTGCCGATAGTGGTAGTGATGAAGATGATTCTGATTTAGTGCCCAATACTAATCATCGTGTATTCGAACAGAGTACAGATGAAGACTCTAGTGATTCAGACTGAATTTGTATTGTTTTGTACATTTTCTTGTATATAAAGTGTATATATTGTAATATAATGTGTTTATATTAGTGTTTGTTTTATTTTTTATTGCATATCTACATTCCAGCCATTTAGGACATTTGCTTTAAAAGTTTCGTATTATCTGTTTGGAGGGATTATAATTTGCATGGTAATTTTGGACAAATCATCAACTCAAAGTTAGACAATTATATAGGTACTTACTGTTACCCAATATCTGATTCTCTGCAATTTTTATTTCTTTTGTTTTCACTTGCAGCCATGACCTTTAAATATACTTTCTTATATATGATTTATCTATTCAAGCGGCCTGATGATTAAGACCATTTCCTCCAAGGAATGGAATCTTTTTTGTTGCTAATTATTGTGGCTTCTTCACTTTTTCTGATGTTAAAATCCTTTTAGAACTTTATAACAGTTTAATTAAGGAATAATCATGCAAATCCTGTTAAATCCACTTTTTATATATTGTCAAAAAACCCGAAAAATTTCCACAGAGAAATTCCAAAAACCTTTTTCAATCTTATTTCTTTAAAATTAAACGTATCTTAATGTAAAATGGTAATTAAAAGTTTTTTGTAATGTTTCTGTGGAAGTTTTTGCGTTTTTGACAAAATATGATAATCTGATTTAACAGAATTTGCATGTTGCTTCCCAATTTAAACAATAACAGAAAAATCTGATGTGGCCAGGAACATTACGTCATCATACTATATATATAAAATTATTAGTTTAGCTGCATGAGATTCTATTTGATCAAGATCGGCTATGTCTGCATTAAAATAAAACTAGTAGAACTAGACAGATATGTTGATTAAAGCTGCGTTCGGATATTGTACACCGTCCAAATGACACTTACGTGTTATTGAGTGTAAAAAGTGTAACGGTGTACAATCTCCGAACGCAGCTTATATTGACGGTAAGTATTGTCTAAACATTAGCGTTTGACACTACCTACTGTTATTAGAATCAAAATATCTGACATATCCTGGCTACTAGTTTTACGATGAAATAGAGTTTGCTCATGCAGCTAAACTATTGTTTGTACCAAAAAATTTTAGTCATAAATTATTCAGAATTTCGTCTAATTTAATTTATTATTTAACTTATATATCGCCGATTATTTAACTATGTATATATCGACAAAATTCCAGAAATGGTGGTTTATTTGCAAAATCTTTCAAAAATGCCGAAACTAAACCTCCAGTTCCTTTGGACCATTTTCAACAGAAAGCTTTTCAGCTCTAAGTTTGGTCATGAAACTTTTAAATATGAAGTTTCGTCTCAATAACTTTAGTAGTTTCTCCGGAATCGTCGCCACAAAAAACGGGTACACACATACATATATACACACACACAGAGAAATTTTTTTGTACATTGGTCAAAAATGTTCAGCTGACCCAAAAAGACCTACTTCCGCTAAAATCTCAAATTTTTATTTTGGCTCGGATAAAATATTTTCTCATACTGCGTATGATAAAGTAAAAAGTGTAATGTAACAGTTGTCTATTTATTGGCAAATTACTTTTAATCAAGTGAAGTTAATTTGTATACTCTTCTGACAGACATTTTCCTTGCAATTTAATTGCAAATGTATATTTAGTGATTCAGATGTTTGAAACCAACATTATTAGTTTAAAGAGAGCTGGAAGACGAAATTAGCTTTAGAAAAACCATATGCAAAATAGGTCTCAAATAAGTTTTGTAAACACCTTTTATTGAACATTTTTGAAGAGATTAAAGAGAATCTAAAATGGCTGAAATTGATAGGTACCTACCAAAATTACAGCAGTTTTATTCTCATTAACAACTTAAAAATTCTTTTAAAACAGCTATCCTATGATACCTCACTCTGTCGCCTTTCCTATAGTATTTCTATGGTTTGTACCATATCTTTCTGCTCTCTGCAGCTTCTAAATGGTGCACTTCCGGACATGACTTTCATATCAAAAATTTTGTGCATCAGATGCCTTGTGTGTTTCAAACTTATATATTAGGTTTGTTCGGGCAGCACCAAAATAAGTGCATAAAGCACTTATTCTTTCTCATGCGCATGCCAAATGGGGGTTTTGCCCTGCAAAACCCTGCATTGCGTATGCGTAGAAGAATCCCCAATTGTTTTGACTGTTGCTCGAACGAACCTAATACATATTTTTCAGTATTTTCAAATATTTGCATTATTTGTTAATAATATGAACTATAGAGAATAAAATATTGGTGAAATCATTTTTTCACATTTGAAGTTAGTGGAAATATATATCTGTATATATCTTATTTTTATGACAGTGGGGTTTGGCATCAAAACTATAATACTCGGGTATTCTCACGGGTCACTGTGGTTTACGGAAGCATCTACACGTGATGCATCTCGCTGAAACGTCTATATGCCGAGCTTGTGAGCTAGAGGATGAGACGGTAAAACACATTCTCTGTGAATGCCCAGACCTGGTTGAACACAGGGAACGCCTGCTGGGGGATCCATGGCCAACCATGGACGGAATCAGGAACGCACCTCTGAGCTGCGTCCTAGCCTTCGTTAACTACCTAGGCTGGCTGACACAGCCAGAGTGAGCGTAGGGGGAGGCACAAGGGGCCCAATGGGGCCTGGGTGCCACGAGGATTATCCTTGACCTCCAACACCCTACATACATACAACTATAATACTTTTGTGAAAAAGTGTTGATTTGTTGATACATATCCAATGTTAGAGCAACGTCCAAATATCGGGAGGCATCAACGACGCGTGTGATAATATAATAAATAAAATTGTAATAAAATATGATAAAAACTACAGTAAAAATCTTTATTTTTACAAATTAAAATTATCCAACCTCTCGCATTTTTTTCAATATATTCTTTTCGACCAATGCTTTTATATTGCCATCTACATTTGGTATTTCACTATTTGTTCTAATAGCCATCTAAAAAAAGAATAAAATTACTACATATTGCGTACATAATAAAAAAAATACATACCTCAATCTCTTGGACTAATTTAACTTCTCTAGTTGCGCAAATAAAATTTGTTATCTTACTATTATTCGAACTTCCCAATCGTCCAGTCCTACCAACTCGATGGATATAATCCGACGCGTATAAAGGAAAATCGAAATTTACAACATGCTTTACCTGTGTTGTATCCAAACCTCTGCTTCCGACATCTGTCGCCGATAATATATTAGCCTCTCCGTTGCAAAACTGATTCCACTGATCAATCCGAATCTGATGATTCATCTCGCCATTGATATTAGCACAGTTTAAACCGTTTTCTCTTAAGAACATAGCTAACCAATTACAAGTAGCATTCTTATTAGTAAATACCAAAACTTTTCCTTTGGTCATTTTCGCTATTTCCAACAAATGTCCAGATCTACCGGATTTTGTTAACCTAAGAAACTTTTGTGCTACGTTCAACAAAGGTTTATGTAACCTAGGTGATTTTATTGTTACTAAATTCTCTGTGATCGGTGCAAAAACATCGGGAATTCTTTTTGGTAACGTAGCAGAAACGAATAGGAATTGAGACTTTGAAACTCGTTTGGCTATTGTTGGTACTCTATCAACAAAACTATCATCCAGAAGGGTATCTGCTTCGTCAAATATTGTATACGCAACATCGGTCAGTTTATAAATACCAACAGTACTTAATTTTCCGATAACACCAGGTGTACCAACCAATATATCTATATCGTCAAAAGTGGGATTTAGCATAGTCCTTTTTGTGGTTCCCCCAACAATAACATTAACTTTTAAACCAACGGATGCAGCTAAAATACTTGCAACTTGTCCTATTTGTTTGGCTAACTCTCGGTTGGGTACTACGATTAGAGCCGTTGGTGCATTGAGTTCATTTGTTTTTCGATTCATCAAGTTTTCTATGATCGGAAGTAAGTAGGCTATTGTTTTTCCGCAACCTGTTTCAGCAGCTAGCAAGGTGTGTTGTCCTGAACGAATAATTGGGATGACTTCCGCTTGGAAGCTTGTTGCTTTTAAAATATCACTACGATGTAATACGTCGATTAACGGAGGAGCAATTTTGATGTCTTCGAAGTTCACGGACGGCGCATCAAAGGTATTAGGTTGCGGTAGTATTGCGAAATAATCGCCGTGTGATTTGTTGTGGTTCCATCCTTTTGAAGCCAACGAAATCTCTTCCAATTTTCCATAGGAGGTATCCGAGTAAAAATTAAATTTTTTCTTGTGGCAACTGATTATTAGGCTCCTGTTGGTCTGATTTGAGTAAACTCTACATTTCGCCTCGTTTGTATATCTTGAGAATTGTATTACTCTGTTTAGAACATTTTTTGATATATTTGTGCACATTATACTGTTTTTCTTTTTGAGGTTAATTAGTGAGGTTAGGTATTGGAACCTTGATAAGTGGCGCCATCTCTAATGAAAATACTTTTTCATTATGAAGTAAGTCGTTTCAAATGATTATAATAACTTTTAAGGTCAAATGTGTACATTTGGGAGATCTAAACTCATTTCGTATGTTAAATATTAAAATATGTTCATTATTATATTTTTTATAATTTAAGTATTGTTTTTTTTTATTGAGTTGGCCATGATTGATTTAGGACACATAACCAAAGTGTTCTTATCAACTGTCAAATATTAAATCAACAAAACAACAGCAATTTTCAAATCCAATACCATGTCGGATTCGGAGGAAAAGTTCAAAATAGAAGAACGAAAAATAGAAATTCCTTTCGCGGTCAAAGATGAGCCCCTCTCCGAAGAAGAAATGGATTGCTACGATGATTTCGACGGTGTAAATGTTAAAATGGAGCGTTCCACTGCGTGGGATGGTTCTGAAAAGGTAGAAATTCCTTCCCGAGAGAACAGCAATGAAGACAGTGTTGATTCAGTTATCTCCGACACCGCTTGCAAAGTCTGCAAAAAAAATTTTGATTCTTTATCCGAACTGGAAGATCATATACGACGGCCAAGCGTTAAACGTAATTTTACATGTTGTGCTTGTCCGAAGAAATTCAGGGATATGACGCAGCTTCAGGTGCACACCAGAAAGCACACTGGTGACAAACCATATATCTGTAAGATATGCTCGAAAGGCTTTTCTATTAACGGTAATTTAAACAAACACATGCGTACGCATACTGGTGAAAGGCGGTTTGAGTGCGATGTCTGCAATAAAAAATTCACGCAATTTGCGCATTTAGAAGATCACATAATTTTGCATTCGGGGGAACGGCCTTTTAAATGTGCCCAATGCAATAACTGCTTCCGAACGAAATTTAGATTGAATCGTCACATTAAAGCACATAAAATGCAACGCATCGATAAGAAATTCCCTTGCGACTTGTGCTCGAAATCTTACGCGTATGAACATCAGTTGACGCTGCATCGCTGTAGTATGCACGCTGGAGATCGGCCTTTTACGTGTTCGTACTGCCAGAAACCGTTTACGAACCAAAATAATTTAAGAGCGCATTTACGTACGGTTCACTCGGAAAAAAAGTCGTTTCAATGCATGACGTGTGATCGTAAATTTGCGTTAAATTCGCAGTTACAGAGGCATATGAAAACCCATCTTGGATTAAGGCCGTATGTCTGTGAGATCTGCATGAGGGGATTCCCGAATCAACAAAATTTAAATAGACATATTAAAATTCACACAGGCGAAAAGCCTTACGTTTGTCCGACGTGCCAGAAAGGCTTTTTGTCGCAGGAGAATCTCGCGAGGCATATTCGTACGCATTCCGGGGAAAAGCCTTACGAGTGTAAGAACTGCGGGAAAAGGTATGCACACAGTACGACGGTGAAGGAGCATATGATGACTCATACCGGCGAGAAGCCTTTCGGTTGTGGGATTTGTGATAAGAATTTTGCTTTGAATAAAATGCTGTACAAGCATATTAGATCAAAACATCCTGAACAAGCGGCGTACTTGAAAGAGACGATGGAGAAGAATTCTAAGTATCCGATTAGTTTTGTGCCCATGAAATCGGAGGTGAAATTAGAGGACTCTGAGATCACGCAAATAAAAACGGAGGATACGTAGCGTTTGTTAGTATTTATTTTATGTTCATTGGAAAGTATTATTATTAGTAGATTTTATATTGATGTTATTTTTTATATGTATATTGTTAGGTTTGTTAGGAAGTTGACAACACAGAGTAATGAGAATTTATTACTATTTTGACTAGGTGATGGCTGGGCCGTTCTGATTTCCTATAGTTTTTTCTACTTTATATCACATGGTACATTATTTTTCTAAATAAATACTGTCTATTGCCTGATTGCATTTGTTCTATTTTTTGCCTGTTTTTGTGGTTAAATTCTCTTTCAAACTATAAACATTTTTACAGTTTAATTTGTTAAACTTTAGAAATGCAATAGGAGTGAAGTATCATAGAATTGGTCTTTTAAATTAAAACAAACTAGTTTTAAATGAACTTTTTTTTATGTGTCACCAAATGTGATGTGATACCAGAATTACTAAACTTCAGTTCGCGTTTTTCCACTTCAAATAAATAAATTAAAAAGATTTCAGATCAAACTTATCTAGTTGTAGAACTATCCAATTATACTATCCACGCAACTACTTTTGCTGTCCTCCCAACAAACTTTCTTTAAAACAGGTCAGTAGATGCATTTCTATTCCAAAAAAACTTTTTTCAGATAGCAAAATGTTATATTGTACAAAAGAGTTTCATATGAACTTATAGGTTATTCATTTATAAACAAAGTTAAAGTTACGGCCGTTTGAAATATTATCAAATCTGCATTTTAAATAGGTCCAAGTTCCTAAGGAATTGAGAAAATCTGTAAGTCCATATAAAACGACTCTCAAGAAAAATATTAGTAAAAAGTTTCAGGATTTTTCGTTTGTTCATTTATTTTTTTTTGTCTTAATAGTTTTACTTAACTCTATTTTATTAATGATTTTCCGTTGTTTGTTAATATTTCAAACAACTGTAATTTTGCTTTCTAAAAACTAATTTTACGGAGTAAATGTGGGACACTTTATACTTATTTAATAGGGGACGTCTTTTTGTTTTTTGAAAATGTTGTTTGTTTTGTTGTCCAAGGTTTTTTACTGTTAATATATTTATATTCTCAGAACAGAAAATGCGGATATAACAAAGTTGTAGATTGCAATCATAAGGATTGAGTCTATATTTAGGCATCTTTATAAACTGGGGTCAAGTTTCAAAAGGTAACTTTTGCGCCACGCGTTTTACATTTGACATTCAGGCGCCAAAATTCACCCAACAATTTTGTAGACGGTTAAATTCTTCAAAATGTTCAATAAAAAGTACATAAATTCAGTTTTAAATTTCTGTACAGTGGCTACTATGTTTCGTAACATTTTAAATTTGACAAAATAAGTAAAATTCCTCCAAATCAGTAGATATGTATGGGGGGGGGGGGGTCGATGGCGTATAGGATAGAGCGGCTGCTATCTACGCTGGAGGCCCGGGATCGAATCCCGGCTCGGGCTAAAATCGACTGTCCTGGTATTTTAGGCAGGGAACAAATACCTTTGCATGCCGCCTTCCATCGGATGAGGAAGTAAAGCCGGTGGCCCTGTGTGCTGTCATTATGCGACGTGCACGTTAAAGAACTCTTACTGGAGGTTGGAATTCCTTCAGTAGGACAAAATTCCTAGGTGTGTGTAGCCTGCCCTCAGCGTCGGTGATTGGCCTAAGTTGCGGAACTAGACCGACGTAAAATATACAAGTAAAAAAAAATGTATGCAACCAACAATATACTTATTATCTTCCGTCGATTACAACAAAAACCTATATATTCTCAACAGTCCAAATTGGTCCAAATAATATACTTTTATATGTTGTTGAATATACAAAAAAACTGAAAAAAGTACTTGTTTTTCAATATTTTACCTGCCCCCCTTCATTAGAAATATAAGATTTTTAAAATATAATTGAGAACAATTCACGAACACGCGCGTCCTTTTATATGGCTGCACGCGTGGGGCTCACGCTTACGTCGCATATGTGGTGCTAAGACGTTACATCTGGGAGTCAATTCACACCTTGCGCGAGTTCTCACCGTTCGTGAATTAACGTATGACCTTGGATGCAATCAGTTCGAACCGTATTCTATGGGCAGTGTCGACAATGCAGGTGTCCTTTACTACCGGTAGAGTACGTCCGTTAAGGTGCGTTCGCATTAGTGCTAATGGCAGTGGTAGCAGACGCCATTATAGTATTTCTAATAAAAAGTTGCTAGTGACTCATGTTTATGTACATGCAAACTAATATGTGTCACTAGGTTCGTTCGAGCAGTCGCCAAAACCAGTCAAAACAATTGTGGATTCTTGTACGCATATGCAATGCAGGCTTTTGCAGGGCAAAACCGCCATTTGGCATGCGCAGGAGAAAGAATAAGTGCTTTATGCACTTATTTTGGGGCTGCTCGAACAAACCTATTATCACGAGATGTGAGAAATACTATAATTTCGTATGCTACCACCGCCATTACCACCAATCGGAACACACCTTTATGTTCATGTTATTGCGATTGGTAGTAAAGGACACTGCATTGTCGACACCAGTCGACACTGCCCATAGAATACGGTTCGAACTGATTGCATCCAAGGTCATACGTTAATTCACGAACGGTGAGAACTCGCGCAAGGTGTGAATTGACTCCCTGGCCGCGATTTCGGCAACACGACGTGTCGATTATTAGCACGTCGTGCAGGCGCCATGTTACAAACATGCAAGTAATTTGTTATGTGCCGGTACATGTACTAAGCGCTCCAAAAAAGTCGCTCACCCTGCATTGGGTGCGTTCAGCCAAAGCTGGTTGCGCTGCCGGCGCCGAGACTAATAGCGTTTTCGATTTATACAATTTGATGCAGTCACTCGGTGCGAACTGCACCGTGAATATGTGTAAACCGCATTATTTTGGTGCAGTTCTTTAAAACCAACTTCACGGTGAACTAGTTCATAACCTAAAATACGTGACTTTCAAAGGCTCTTACAAAAACTATTTATGATTATATTTAGCTTCCCGGGTGTTATTCTTATATATTTTATCTATATTTATCATCTCAACACAAAAAGCAATGACATATTCATCGATTAAGCCTGTCAAGAAGAGTGCTCTGACCGCGTGCAGTGCATAAGCCGAACACTCGGCACGAAACGAGTGGACAAGCCGAATACTCAAACCCGCACCAGCACGATGCTAGTGCAGTAAGTCGAAAACGCTATAAGCGCCCGCGGCGGCTGAACTCGGAGCCAAATACATGTATTATTTACGCTTAGAGCTGAGTTTCCAGCTCTACCTCTGTGAACTTGGCCCTTCCTTTTTCGAAATTTGGAATTCTGTTTCTACAGATCGTTTGCAATTCGTTTGCAATTGTTTGCACCCTTTTTATTTTCGTTTGCACCCTCACCGTTGTTGGTGTTTTAAACTGGACGAAGAAGGAAATACGCGATTTGGACATTAAAACTAGAAAACAGTTAACATTAAATTTTATGTTTCACCCTAGGTCCGATGTTTGCAGGCTATACCTGCATCGTTTAGATGGAGGTCGTGGTTTGCAGCAATTGGAAAATATTTATGATTTGGAAATGTTAAATTTAGGAAATTTTATAAAGGCCAACAAGGAAGATAAAGTTATTAAACAATTAATTAGGGATACTTCTGGTAAGTCAATAATTAGTAAACATAAACTAATTTTAGAAAAATTTCAGGTCGAAGAACTAGAAAATTACGGAAATAAAACTTCGGTGGCGAGTTTAAAGCGGGAGATTAAGTTAAGAATGAATCGGAAAATGAGGGAGGATTATGTTAGTAAGCCAATGCATGGTCAATTTTTAAGAATTGTGGAGGGTGATGGTATTTCAAAATCTGGGTCTTTATCTTGGCTTTGTCATGGGAACATTAAGGCTGAAACGGAATCCTCTATTGTTGCGGCGCAAGATCAGGCAATTCGTACCAGATATCATGAACAGAAAATTATGAAAGTTGCTCATGATGGGAGCTGTAGATTGTGTCATCAGGCTCCGGAACATGTCTACCACTTATTGGCGGCTTGTCCAGTCTTAGCTGAGTCGCATTACATTGCTAGGCATGATAGGGTGGGAACATATATACATTATAATTTATGTTCCCAACTAGGTTTAGCAATGGATGTGTCTCGGTGGTATGACCACATCCCATCTCCTGTTGTGAGTAATGATCATATTACCATATTATGGAACATTCCTGTTGTCACTGATAGAATGCTTGATGCTAATAAGCCAGATATCGTGGTAAAGGATTTCCAGAGGAAGGTGTGCACGTTTATTGAAATCTCGGTACCTGCTGATGCGAATGTTGTAAGGAAGGAGCTTGAAAAACAACTTAAATATAAGGATCTCGCAATAGAAGTTGGACGTATGTGGGGAATGAAAGTGAACATTGTTCCGGTGATTGTAGGTGCATTGGGAGCAGTTAGTCTAAATTATAGTAAACATGTTAAAGAGTTGCCGTGCAAAATTTCGCCCTGGGAAATTCAAGAAATTGCGGTTTTGGGAAGCGCAAATATTTTGAGGAGAGTTTTATCATAAAGAACCCTAAATTTGCTGCTTAATATTTCATCTTTACCTTCTTTTAATGTATATTGTCTATTAATAAATGTGTGTCTGTGTGTGTGTGTGTGAGTGTGTGTGTGTGTGTTTTTAATGACCTTTGCACGAGGCTGCAAGGGTTTTCTGCAGTTTTCCTTTGCTTTGCAAAGAAAAATGAAATTTTTCTTTGCAAAGCATAAATGGCCTTGTGTTTTTCAAAATTGGGTAGAGCTGCAGTGATACCCGCAAAGGGAGTACCCTAGGCTTCAGCGAAGCTCGGTACTACCAATTTGCCCTGATCCTCTTTATTACTTTTCAAAATTATTAGTGCAAGTTTAGTATTTATATGTTATATCTAAATTATATTATTTAGGTTTCAAATATTTAATGAGATGTATCAGAGATTTTCAATAAATAATAATAATAATAATAATCCACGCCTTAACATCCCCCCAACATCTTTCGCCACTACGGCGGCCTCGGCAGGCCCGAATTATCATTATTATAGCCCGCGTCTGTGGCACGTCTTAAGTTGGACTCCTTTTAAGGAATTTATTATTTATTAAAACCCTTCTCAACTAAATTGACACCCGATAAATTAACAGAATACTCGCTGTGGAAAGCAGTGAGGAAGTACAAGAGGCGAGTGGCCCATGTCCCACCTATAAGACGAAGAAACTGCAGCTAGGCAAGAGACCTAAAACAGAAGGCTGAAATTATGGCACATCTAACAGAAATCTGCCCGTCCCACAAAATCAAATCAGAGCCAATATACCCTATGAAAAAGAAGGCATGCAGCTACTTACTCCAAAGGAAATTGCCAGAGAAATCAAGACAAACTTGAATCCAAAGAAGGCACCTGGATATGATCTTATTACAGGGAACAATAATCTAAAAAAGGTATTGTTATGCTGGCGTATCTAAAAGAAGTTATCATGATACCAAAACTAGGCAAACCACCGAATGAGGCCAAACCATATCGCTTACCATCATTGTTACCAATGACATCGAAGCCCTTTGAAAAGCTGCTTCTAAAGAGAATGAAACCTATCATTGAGAGAAAGGAACTAATTCCTAATCAACAATTTGGTTTTAGAGAAAAGCATTCCACTATAGATCAAGCCCATAGAATAACGGATATCATCGAGAAAGCATTAGAAGAAAGGCTGAGCTAAAACAAAGAAAACATATTTATTTATTTGATCTTTATTTTTAAAATCATTTTTTATTTAAATTTTTTTTGATGATGTTCTTTTTTGGGTTTATACGTATTTTATTTAAAAATATCTTTATTGTGTTACTACTTCAAGCGGCTTCAAGGGAGTTGAAAAACAAATTCAAAAAGTCCATTGACTTTTTTTGCTCAGTATTACATAACAATCTAAAAGAAAATTTTTGAAGAAGAGAAATTGGGATACCTCGCTGTATATGTGTATGCGCTTTTCTTTTTTTGTAAATACATACAGACTTGAAACATTAGAATATGTATTAAATTTATAGCAGTTCAATTCTAGATTAATGCCCAGGTTAACTTATTGTCCCTTCAATTTATTGTAATTTGTATTTTGTCATTTTTCTTATAAGTTTAGTGTATTGCTATCCAAACTGTGTTGCTCCATTAATGATACTTGTAAATAAAGTGTTTAAATTAATAAGTGTCAGCTGGTTCACACTTATTAATTTTTATTTTTGTTATTTTCCAAAACTGTAAGGGTGCAAAACCAAAGAGAGCCAAACTAATGCAATACAATGGTAATAAAGCTATAGAAAATTGCAAAAAGAGGCAAACGACCTGCAGAAAAGAATTGAATTTTGAAAAAGAGGGGCCGGGTTCACGCTTCACAAAATTGTTTTAATTTTATTGTAATAACGGTAGGGGTGCAAACGAAACTAAAAAGGGTGCAAATAATTGCAAAGGAATTGCAAACGATCTGTAGAAAAAATTGAAATTTTGAAAAAGGAGGGGCCAAGTTCACGCTTCACAAAATTGTTTTAATTTTGCCACGAAAACGGTAGGGGTGCAAACGAAACTAAAAAGGGTGCAAATAATTGCAAACGAATTGCAAACGATCTGTAGAAAAAAAATTGAAATTTTGAAAAAGGAGAGGCCAAGTTCACGCATCACAAAATTGTTTTAATTTTACCACGAAAATGGTAGGGGTGCAAACGAAACTAAAAAGGGTGCAAACAATTGCAAACGAATTGCAAACGATCTGTAGAAACAGAATTTAAAATTTCGAAAAAGGAGGGGCTACTGTGAATCTGGCCCCTCCGAATTTGTTTTAATTTTATCTCGAAAACGGCGGGGGTGCAAACGAAACTAAAAAGGGTGCAAATAATTGCAAACGAATTGCAAACGATCTGTAGAAACAGAATTTCAAATTTCGAAAAAGGAGGGGCTACTGTGAATCTGGCCCCTCCGAATTTGTTTTAATTTTATCTCGGAAACGGTGAGGGTGCAAACGAAAATAAAAAGGGTGCAAACAATTGCAAACGAATTGCAAACGATCTGTAGAAACAGAATTCCAAATTTCAAAAAAGGAGGGGCCAAGTTCACAGACGTTCCAGCTCTTTCACTCAGAGAATATGGGGGCGTTCAGCCGTTCCAGCCAAAGTTGCTTGCGCTGCCGGCGCCGAGTCTAAGCGGCCGCGGCGGCTGAACGGTCGGATACAAATACATGTATTTACGCTTAGAGCTGAGTTTCCAGCGCTTTCACTCAGCACAAAGCGTAAATACATGTATTTGTTCTAACCGTTCAACCGCCGCGGGCGCTTAGTCTCGGCGCCGGCAGCGCAAGCAGCTTTGGCTGGAACCGGCTGAACGCCCCCATTGCATCCATATGCATCACACTGAGATCACACTGTACGACTGTACACAACCCTCTGTAAAGCACTGTATAGTATAAATACAAGCTGACTTGGTGACCTTGATCACATTTTGGTGTTTTTAGTTTTAATGGTTGCCAACATATTGAATTAACCGCGAAAATATTTTATAAATTGGGGTTATGTGTGTTACTTGTCTTGTACTTGTTGTCTTTGTGTATAATAATTATCAACTTGTGATCGAAGATAAAACAAAGAGATTCAAACATGCAGAGCCCTTCAAAGAGACCAAAGTGCGTTTTCATCCTTTCACAACAAAAAACAAAATCTAATACGCAATTTTCAGAGCTATTTCCTTCGAGAGGCCCCCTCTTCCAAACCTGACATCCGAAAAAGATGCCTTAATATTTCAACAGTTAGAACTTGATCATTACATCGGACAACATTATCCTGGTATGCCGGGGGCCCAAACTGGACCGATGCCTGTCATGCGTATGTTCGGCGTAACAGAAGAGGGAAACAGTATTTGTTGTCACGTACATGGATTTACTCCATATTTCTATGCTACTGTCCCGGATACATTTACAACCGATGATTTGGAACCATTTAAGGTGACAATTAACGTCCAGTTACATTTTTACTGATTAACGGTTAATGTTATTAACTTAACGTGTAATGATGTTGGCATACCGGTAAACAAAGTTGACCTAACAGTTAACCAAGTTAACATTGTTTTTAACGATAATCCGTTAAATAATTAAAGAAGTTTTGATACCGATTTCAGTTTACAGTTAAACCTTTATTTATTATGTTTATTGAAGACATTTTAACAAATTAACGGATTAACGGTTAGTGACATAACCGTGAACGATGTTAATATAACGGTTAAAAATGTTAACAGCAGTTACCCACGTTAATATTTAACTTAACAGATTAAAGACTAACAAGTTATCTTTTCAATTAACGGTGCCGTCATTTGTTTATTATTTACGGAGCTCATTTGTAGGCAAAATTGAATGCTGCAGTTATTGCCGATATGCGCGGCAACAAGGATGGCATTGCAGAAGCTGTTGTAATGGTAGAATTAGTATACGGGAAGTCCCTGTGCGACTATACTGGAGATGAAGATAAAAAACATGTAAAAATTTCCGTTGCTTTACCGAAGTTCGTTCCTATTGCAAAGCGGTTGTTAAAGACTAATCCCGGATTGTTTCCTCCTACGGCCTTATATGATTATCACTGTCTGGAATCGAACGTTGATATTGAGACTAGGTTTGTAAGATTTGATTGTTCGGATTTTATTTATTGATTTGACTTTATCATGCAGGTTTTTAGTGGATACTAAGATTTTGGGATGCTGCTGGATTGAGTTGCCCGCAGGAACATGGTTTGAAAGGACTAAAAAGTCACGTTTATCGATTACATCACGTTGTCAACTGGAAGTTGACGTTTCCTTTGCTGATTTTGTCGCCCATACGCCTGAGGGTGATTGGTCACGTGTTGCCCCATTTAGAATTTTGAGTTTTGATATTGAATGCGCCGGAAGAAAAGGTATTGTGCATAATAATTTCTGTAATAGAATTAATTGGTCTCTTCTTAATAAATAGTTTGCAATGAGTCCTTTGTCATATAATTTAGCCATAAATAATCTCCAAAACAGTCATTATTGTAACATAAGCTATACACAAAACGTGCAGTGGGAATCTCACATTTGTGCAGTAATTCATTGTTTGTTTACCGGTTTTTATATGTATGCATTTATTTCTTTGTCCAGGAACAACTCAGCTCACTCAACAATTCGATTTCTATAAATATAATATATTATAATCAATATAATCTATAATATAAATATTTTTAGAACGTGGATTATATTACTGAAGGCTTTTTGATATTTTTCATTTGGGATATTTAGTTACATCAATTTCGTAATATTAAAACAAAATCTGTTGAATAAGACACAACAAATATAACCAGATTACTAATGGACTTGATGGACAATAATTCCATATTGTCTATTTTCGTTAGAGCAAAACTTTCCCAATATTCTGTTTTTTGCCCAATTCAACATATACTGGGTAGACACCCAACAGTGCAACAGTGCGATCTCGGAAGATTGTTCTTCTGTTAATGAAGATATTTTAGAACTGATTTCACTCATATATACAGAACGCCGAGGCAACAATTTTTAAATTATTATCGTGTGTATAGAGTGTTCTTTAAGGTAGTACCAACCCAAACTTATGCTTTGTTAAATGAAACTAGCTATATTTCAACAGAATTTTAAATTCATCGCGAAATTTTACGACTGAAAAATAACATAACCTACCCTAAACTTGATACTTTTTGATTTATTGTAATTTTGGTAGCAGTCTAAGAAAATTTGTATATCTCAATACCTGTTTTTTATTTTATTGCGCAGTCTTAGGTTATGATTAAGTAAGAAGGGTTCAATTAGCGTGATTACCTACCATATCCAAATTGTGTACAGGCTGTGGTCGTAATCTGCAACAAAATATAACAAACAGTTTTTTCTAAGAAAGTATTTTTTAAATGGAACACCATGTGTCTAATTATTTTTTTGAATTCTACCCATCGTTCTGCATAAAAAGGTACTAGCCCATACCAGTGCTAAAATAAACAATTGCAGAGATGTGGGTGTTTACCTGTCTGATCGATCTGTCATTGTGGCTAATTAGTAAACTTGTGTTCTTGTCTATCAGTAAGGAGAATCTCACAAAAGCAGTCTTTTCCGCGTTTATGAGAAGATTGTTCCCACAAAACCAGTCGTTCAGCTCAGATATTGCACTGGCTGTGCGCTCTTGTATCAACACTTCAGTTTCCTCTGAGCACATGACAGTTGTGTCATCAGCAAACATTACAATGTGTCCATATCTGACAAAGGATGACAGATCATTGATATAAACCGAAACAAAAAATGATGGTGTGGGTTCTTGGCAAATGCAACAAAAACGCGTTCTGCACAATAAAGTACTGGCACACACTAGTGCTAAAAAAAACTGCTACCGAAATAAATTCTCTGCTTTTTAAAAATTTACATAACATTACCAACATAAATTTTTATTTCTTGCAAGACGATATTAATCTTTATGAAAAAATAAATGTACAGTGGTTGATATTGCGTTTCGTTATGAATTGCTTTTATTTTAAGATAAGTAAAACAACACCTGCTCTTTACCAACTACTTTATATGGGCCTTATGCCTTAATAACTTAGCACAGTTTTTCATAACCTCCAAGGTATAAGTAAAATTTTATTTAAAAATAAAATATTAAATTGCAGATATGATCAAATGTTTTGATCTATTAAAAAACAATGAAATCATGCGAGAAAACAGTAATTTATGTAAATACTTAGCCAGTTTAATGATTAATGTAGGTGTATAAGCACTTACTGATAGAAAAATCGATTTTTTTTATGAAGAAGACTAGTTATCTCTGCAATAGTTTATTTTAGCACTGGTTTGTGCTAGTACTTTTTTGTGCAGAACGATGCGTAGCATTCAAAAAAATAATTAGATACATAGTGTTCCGTTTAAAAAAAATAGCTTTCTTACGAAAAACTATTTGCTATATTTTGTTGCAGATTATGACCACCCTGTACACAATTTTGATATGGTAGGTAATCAGGCTAATGGAACGCATCTTACTTAATCATAATCTAAGTCTGCGCAATAAAATTAAAAACAGGTATTGAGATATATAATTTTTCTTAAGACGCCTGCTTTTCCATAACTTTGCCAATAAATCAAAAAATATAATGTTTAGGGTAGGTAATGTTATCTTTCATAGTCGTAAAATTTTGCTAGGAATTCAAAATTGTGACGAAGTATAGGTTGTTCCATTTAAAAAACATAAGTTTGGGTTGCTACTACCTTATGTAATACCCTGTATAGTATACACACTAATAATTTTAAAATGAGCGCCTCGGCATTCAGTATATATGGGTAAATTAAGTTTTAAAAATATCTTCATTAACAGAGGCACAATCTTCCGAGATCGCACTGTGGAGACACCTGTATAACATCGGTCGTAGCGAAAAACAGAATCAAAAGAACACTAACAACATTGTTTCCAACAACATTCCATCCATCCAAACTTATTATTTTTGGAAGACAAGATTGATTGAGGAGAAACAACAGTTTTTAAGAAGCAAAATTAAAACCACTGTATAAATTTGTCCTTTATTTTAATTCCAATAAATCTTACCTCTTTAAAACCGCACTATCTATCTCCAGAGATAAAAAATATAATGTTTCTGCAATAAAATCAGAATCATAATGTGAAATTAATAAATATGTTGGGAAAAGCCTTGATTTTAATTTCAAATGTTAGAAATTTATTTGGTACATTACACTTTAGTATACAAATTGTACATTAAACAAAGTGGGATGACAAAAACCTTAGCTTAATGCCTGCTCCAAAATGATAGATTTTCACTTAATAGCATGGTTATGTTAATACTTTCTGGTGTAAAAGATACGCAGACTAATAAAAATTAACCAGATATAAGTTGTTCCATTACAAAAAAATACGTTTTGTAAAAATTGTTTGGTTACGGATGTTCTGTTTTAGGAAATTTATCAAACCACCATTTCTGATAAATTGAATGTACTAAATATAACATTAAACGAAAAATACATAAAATTGCGTTGTTATTATTTACATCCTGTGTAGTAAGGTAGAGTGAAAAATGGAAAAATTGTCTGATTGAAATGCCTGGTATGCCAAAAGTTGGGTATTCATATTAATATTTTCTTGATTTGAGATATAAAAATAGGTGTTGATTTTGTGGTTATTATTTAAATTTGATACTCATTTTCACCATTAATTTTCATTTTATCATTGTCTTGAGTAGATATTTTGGGATATTCCCATAATTTCACCGACGGGTAGGTGTGTTGCAAGTATCAAGTTATAATATTAATTTTATTCATCCACAGCTTATTATAGCAAATAAAAGTAGATTTCTAGTGCTAGTTGTATTTTGTTGTATTTACCTGTGAATTGAACTGAAATTTTTAGGTATTTTTCCGGAGGCAAATGTTGACCCGGTTATACAAATCGCAAACGTTTTAAAATTACACGGTAGCAATGAGGTTATTGGAAGAAACGTATTTACGTTGAATACATGCGCAGCTATCGGCAACGCAGAGGTTTGTTTTATTCTGATACAAAGTGATTCATAACTTCAGGCAAAAAACAGAATTGTAAAATAATTTAACATCAAAGATTAAATAGAAAGGGTCATTGTTTTCCAGATGTTTTACTTTAAAGTTTGTGATCATGGCCAAATTAATAAACAAAAAGAAAGATACTATTAAATTTTAATAATATTAATAATCATGACACAAAGAAAATATCTTAGAAACAAGGAGCAAATAAAACTTACTTACTTTTACTACTTTGAAGTTAATGGAAAATCTACAATTTAATATTTTCTGCTTGTTATGCATCACCGTCTATACTCTGTTAATAATTTGGCAACAAACTTTTCACATTAAAATTTTAGGTTTACAGCTACAGTACAGAATCAGCCATGTTACAGGCCTGGGCAGCGTTCATACGCAAAGTTGACCCCGATCTTTTAACAGGGTACAACATAATTAATTTCGATATGCCGTACTTGCTAGATCGCGCATCACATTTGAAATTGAAGGAATTTAACCGCCTTGGAAGAATCTTGGAAATACCGTAAGATATATTTTTATTTGTTTGTTTTTATAAATTATCACCTTACACTATAGAACAAAGTGCACAGTGAAAATTCTAAACTGTACTGCTATTAAAGTCTATTTTATTTGATTTGATTTGACTTTATTAATGAATGTATTTGAATGTATTTTTAGGTCTGTGGTAAAAGAAGTTATCAACCAAACAAAGTTTGGTAAGAGATCCTTCAAGACGATAAATCTTGAGGGTCGGGTGTCTTATGATATGCTCGTTGTTATGAAACGTGACTTTAAGTTACGCTCGTACACCTTGAACAATGTCTCCCATGAAATTTTAGGAGAACAGAAGGAGGATGTACATTACAGTATTATTACGGATTTGCAGAATGGGGACGATCAAACAAGGAGGAGGTTAGTTTGGTTTAATTGTGTAATTTAAAATTAGGTTATATACTTTATCCGTTTTCACATTATTTCACACATTTCTTGTTTGTAAAAAACTATGGTCTTTTCCATAATAACTTGCCATCAATTTTTAGCCATGTAAACTTAAGCACTACTCTAGAGTCTTGTAAATAATTGTTTTGATTAATGTCAGTGTTTGCTATTGACGTTATGTCTCAAGGTTGATAGAGCCGTGTTTAACAGACATTGCATGGTCACGACATGTTTAGTCACCATCAAGTCTCCATATTGAGGTTATGTGTGGACTTATGACTGCAGTTCCTTTGGTCAGTTTTGGATTTTATGTCATTAATTTTTGGCCGTCAGCATCTAATTATTGTTCAAAATTGCTGTTCAAGATAGTTAAACTACTAAAATAATAAATGTCTTACCATTTGGCCATAGAGTATTCAGGTTAGGTCTACCTGTGTTTCTATTAGCCTGGACGCTCATGACACGTTCAGCCAACGTCAAGTTGCCATGAACTTGACTTCCTGTACCAATATGTCAACCAATATTAATATGATACATGATGTAGGTACACTACTACTATTACCCTTACATTTTACAAAATTTTGATCCTAAACTGGTTAATATTTTTACCTACGACCGTATATGTAAATGTCCCTTACGTCATGGACTGCTTCAATCGTATATCGCTTATAACAAACATGTGCTTATGGTTGTTCTTTTGTGTGTTTACGCACAGCATAATAAAGTTCTCCGTAGGTACAATATATGTCGCGGGAATATTTTGATTATTTACTTGTCATTTTTGATACAATTAATATTTATTTAAATCGTAGGGAAGTGCAATACTCGTGTTGTAACATACTGACGATTTTATGCTAGTGAACATTTATGTCGTATTTGTATTGGACTTTTGGATCGACACTTATTTATTAAAATTGTCGGTCAAACGTAAAATTATATGCAATACTCGAGCTGTAACGCATATTACGTGCTTGTGAAAATTAACAAAACTCAGCTCTTGGAATGTATTATACTATGTCTACTGTGTGTCAGAGAATTATTTGCATATAGGTTAAAAAAAAATATTGGCAGGTCAATACCTATTAGATAAAACATTATTCTATGAAGGTTTAAACTTTCATTTCAACCTACTTAGAAAATTTGATTATGCTAAAATACATTTATTTGATAGGATATCGTTTTGATAGTTTAAGATCTATTTTTTTAAGAGATATGACATTATGGAGATTTTTTAATGTCAATTTTGTATTCTACACATAAAAAGCGATTCCAAATGACCATGTGTCAAACTAGACATCAACAGTAATAACGATTGCAGCTAGTGATACACCATTTTGACAAAAAAACAATTATTTCTAAAGCGATAGACTTTCACACAATACTATGTTAAATTTTTTGTTTGTTTGTAAAGATATACTTAGATTTACAAAATGTAACCATATTTAGGATGTTTTATTTAAAAAAAAGTGTGACAAAAACTGTTTACAAGAAATTAATCATCATGAACAGCCTGCAAATTGTGTTGCATCGAACAAATTGACAGTAAAAAAACAAATAATTTTTCATTTAAAATAGTGTTTTGAGGCAGATATGCAATAACTCAAAAACAATTTGTTTTAGAGCAGTACTTACTACCTTCTAGTATTTGTTGGCTTTGAATTGAATAAGAAGTTCTAAAATGTATAGTAATATTGTGTGCTCTATCAAATTTGGTTTGTTAGTTGTTATTGTCTTATGGAACATTAGTTGAAATTAATACAATCTATCGAGACCACACTATTGGCTCACTATTTGTGTCCTTTAAAATTTGAAATTGTCTTTACTGGAAAAACTGGAAGTCATACTAACCTCAAGAGTATCCTAAAAGGAAAAAGAAATTTTGGAATTTACTCCAAATTTAAATCGTCTATCTTCTAGAATAAAAAAGAAAGGAAATAAACGGCTGTACATATGACATGGTTCAAGATAGGTAGTAGGAAAAACAGGAATAATAATTTTAAATTCCTTACAGATTGGCTGTTTACTGCATAAAAGATGCCGACTTACCTCTGAAACTTATGGATCACGTAAAAAGTTTTACCAATGACATCGAGATGGCTCGTGTGACAGGGGTTCCCCTGACGAGTCTCTTAACAAAGGGAGAACAAGTAAAAGTAGTTGCGCAATTGTTAAGACATGTAAGTGTTACTTCTTTGTTGGTGTAACAACGTTTCTGACGTCTTGCCTTTGTTTTAGGCTCGTAAAGCTGGTTATTTCATTCCAGTAACTGAAATACGTCCGGGTGATGACCAATACGAGGGCGCCACCGTCATCGAACCAAAACGCGGATACTATAAAGACCCTATTGTTACGCTGGATTTCAGTTCCCTGTATCCTAGTATCATGATTGCCCATAATTTGTGCTATACTACTTTGCTTAGGCCCAATCAAAAGGATCAGTTTGGGTAAGCTTTTTATATATGTAATGTTATTTTTTCTTCTAGAGCAGCGTTTCTCAAACTTTTTACTCTTACGGAACTCTTGCAATTTGGTTTGAACCTGGGGAAACTCCAACGAAATAAAATTATACAGTGTCCTAGTCAGTGTCATTCCAAGTAAAAAGGTTTATACATGGAGAAAACTCTGTAAAGAAATTTTGCTGTATCTAACCAGCAACTAATCTGTATAGAAATGCAGTTTAATTGTTAAAAATTACTTCTGTGAAATTACAGTATTTTTCTTAGTATGAAAATAATTCTAATAGCTTGAGAAAACTGTCCTCAGCATTATATCAAAATGTTTGTTTGAATCATTGATGATATTATGTATTATTAGTACTATCATCGCTAAAAAATTTATCATGAAATGTTTGCATCAGTATCTCCGAAAGTATTTCAAATTAGGGGAACAAATTATACACCACAGTTTTTTTAATCATGATGGATTTGAATTAATTTCAATAATAATATCATCAAAGATACAGTAAACATTTTGATATGATATTCAGGATTTTTTATGAATCTATTGGTATTATTGTCATAGGGTAGGCGAATTAATTGTTTACCCAAATGACAATTTTGCACAAATATTTAAAAAATTCTTGATTATTATAGTTCAAGTATACCTACTAGTATCAAATACCTACATATAATGAAATGCACTTTCTAATAACATTTTAATGTGATAATATAAACTAATGTAATTTTGAAATACAAATTTTATCAACTAGGTTGACACCAGACAAAATTACGACCACTCCAAACCAGTTCTTGTTCGTAAAAACGTCAGTGCGGAAAGGCCTCCTGCCTCAAATATTAGACCAGTTGCTAACTGCGAGAAAAAAAGCAAAAGCTATGCTCAAAGACGAGAAGGATCCAGTCATGAGGGCTGTCTTGGATGGTCGACAACTTGCTCTAAAAATCTCCGCCAACTCAGTATACGGTTTCACAGGAGCGCAAAATGGAAAATTACCATGTTTGGAGATATCTGGAGTACGTTGCCGTAATTTGTATTTTATTTATCAGGTTTTTAATCCACTTTATGCATTTTAGAGTGTAACAGCTTACGGTCGTTCCATGATCCAACAAACGAAAGAAGAAGTCGAGCAGCATTATTGCATAAAGAATAACTTTGATACCGATGCGGAAGTTATCTACGGAGACACGGATTCCGTGATGGTTAATTTTAAAGTGCAGTCCTTGGAGCGTGCGATGGAGCTCGGACGACAGGCTGCCGAGCACATAAGTGAAAAGTTTATAAAGCCTATCAAATTGGAGTTTGAAAAGGTATGTCTTAAATAATGGTGAAATTGGTGCAATATTTTTATAATTTTTGTTTGTTATAGGTGTATTATCCGTATTTATTAATCAACAAGAAGAGGTACGCTGGATTATATTTCACACGATTGGATAAGTACGACAAAATGGACTGCAAAGGCATAGAAACCGTAAGAAGAGATAACTGCACCTTGGTCGTTGACGTCATCGGTACTTGTTTGCAAAAATTACTAATCCACAAGTAAGTAATATTTATTAATGCATGCACAATTAAACCTTACATTACCATTTTTCCACATTGCTGAAGAAGAATAATTAAATATAATAAGAAACATTTTTGTGACTTAGATCTGACTGGCCTTTTAAAAAGGGTAAAATTTTTATAGTTTTATCAATAAAATGTTGTTATTTTTTCAAATGAAATCACAAATATTGCCTGAAAGTTCAGAAATTCTAAAAATTGACATATTTTCTTTTTGAAGTTTTCTCAAGAAGTCGGTCATTGTAAGAAAATATAACAAAAACATTTTGTTAAAAAACACATTTTACATTCAAACATTTCAAATTTGCAGTTTAAGTTACAAGAACAACATTGATCGTAATATTTTATTTTTGGTTACTTGGTACCCTAATTAATTAACTCTTTCTCATGGAATTTAATTCTGGAGTACCAGTCTTTCTCAAAGGCATAAAACGTGGATTTTTACTCTGCGACTTTGTTAGGTGAATATTGGACTTTTATGAAGCTAACAACTTCTCAAACAAAGGGCAGGTGTAATTATTAAAATGCAAAAGAACACAACATTACTTTATATTTACAAATAAAATAACAATAGGTATGCTTAATGTATTTACATAAGTATGTAAGTATATGAATCCTAACATGACCCAAATAATCTAGCAGGAGGCACAAAACAATTTAAATCAATATAAATATACTTTTGGTCTTCCACAGATTTTAACGAAACTTCATTGATTTGATTGGCTTTTCACGTTTCCTTTTTTATCAAGTTGACAAGTTTTCTAAGGGAGTTTTTAAGTTTAACTAATTCCTTTTAGGAATCAAAAGTGAATATTTTGGTGCCTCCTTTAGAAACACTGTAAGTTCTCGGTGCATGCTTGTTCTATGATATTTGCCAATATTAGTGCAAATTGCTCACTCTGTATAGTTTGTAAATCTTTTTTTGTTTTTTTTTTTTTTATTTTGGTTCATGGTCAGAAAATCCTGCTAACCAATCAGCCAAATTTTTTTTTACAAAGATGAATTTTTACGAAAATGGTTGAGTAATAAACTATTTTCAGAACTCAATAAAAAGTGTAAAATAAAATATCAAGATCTTATTTTAATTAATCCTTACAAATCATTCCTTCAAGATGATATGTGTTACAAATTAAATGTTCCTAACAAATTAAATGTGTCTGGTGAAAACTACATCTTTTCTTAGATTGGTTATTTCTAATCTCCACACCAAATAAAACAGATGCAATACTACTCAACAATCTACACAAAAAGTTTTCCTTGAAAATCAAGGTGTTAAATACAAAGTCACAGAGACCCTCACCTATTAGTGGGGTGTATGATTGGTTGAATATCTATCAAAACAATTTACGCCTTATGTCCAAATCTTGTTTCATTAGTTTTTAAGTGAAACGTCATTAACACTTTTCCCGGGACTAGCTCAAGCATTACAAATAACCCCTGCTAGTTGTTCAAGGCCAAAAGTAAACAAAGGTGCCTGTAAAAGTATATACCTTAGGCTATCAATTAAGGATTTTTTTAAAGTTCCTAAAACATAGCATAACAGTACAAAACATGACAACAGCAATAATATGAGCCCAGCTTTGAATCAGCATAAAAACACTAATTTTATATGATCATTATTGATACTTCTAATATACATACTTATTATTATTCCTGAATAGAGATCCAGATGGCGCCATCGCATACGCAAAGCAGGTCATTTCCGATCTTCTGCAAAACAAGGTTGACATCTCGCAGTTGGTAATAACAAAAGAATTGGCAAAAGAGGAGTATGCGGCCAAGTTGGCTCACGTCGTATTGGCGGAGAAGATTGCCAAACGTGACCCCGGTAACGCCCCAAAATTAGGAGATCGAATTCCATACGTTATCACAGCTGCCGCAAAAAATACTCCAGCTTATCAAAAAGCCGAGGTATGGTAACACTTACAAAATTATTTGGTTTGTAACTTTGTTTAAAAATTTTTAGGATCCAATTTATGTCTTGGAAAATAGCATTCCTATAGATTCTGTTTATTACTTGGAAAATCAACTCTCGAAGCCGTTAATTAGGATTTTTGAGCCTATACTAGGCGCTAAAGCAGAATCGGAATTATTAAGTACGTTTCCAAATATTTTAAATCGAGACCATTACATTAATTCTTTTATTTTATCTTATTAGGAGGTGAACATACAAGAAAAAAAACAATGGTCACTTCAAAAGTTGGCGCTTTAGCAGGTTTTACCCAAAAGAAGGAGACTTGTCTAGGTTGTCGTTGTGTGCTTAAAGGTGAATATGAAAAGGAGGCTCTATGCCAATATTGTAAACCTAAGGAGGCCGCGTTGTATTTGCAACATTTGGATCAGCACCAGCAATTGGAGGATCGCTTTTCTGCACTATATACCGAGTGCCAAAGATGCCAAGGGTCCTTGCATGAGGAGGTTTTGTGTACGAATCGAGATTGCCCCATTTTCTATATCCGGAAGAAAGTACAAATGGAGCTGGAGACTACTAAGGGGAAGATTGCGCGATTCGGTGAACTTGTTGAGGAAGAATTTTAGATTGTAGTTTCAGTTTTGTGTATATTTATTTAACAGTTATTTAATCAATAAAAGCTTCCTTTTTTATTTAGTGCTTTTGTATACAAGTGTTTATTTCAAAACGTGGCTAACTTTTGATGTGTTGACAAGTGACGATATTATTTTCAGGAATGTCAAGATTCCGTAGATTCTCTGGTGGAACCTTTTTTTTGAAATGGTAGATAATAAGAAATGGTAAAACGTACAAGTTTTGTAGTGTGGTTTTGTGAGCGTCGAGTTGTCTTGCAGGCTCACAGGATAGTGTGTACCGTAAAACAGGGTGAGATTGATCTTTTGGTTGTCTTAGTAAATGTTTGTTACTACCTCCACAGAAATGGAGGTAACAACAGATATGTGACCTGAAATAGAGAAACCGCCTTAGTGATAAAAACACAATTGCAGTAGGAAGAGCTATGTAAAGTTATAACTAGTTCAATATGATTCAATTTTTCCTGTCTACTTTTGTAACATTGATAAGGTAAAAATCGTACCATTTAATAAATTTAAAGAGATTCTTTAAATATTTGTTACCACTGCAAAAATTGGTTTTCAAATTCAAAGTTACCAACGAAAAAAATTTTAAAATCGTTTTTTTAATTTTTGTGTCTAAAATAAACATAATTAAACGGTAACAAACATTTATTCATATTTTAATACTTCAGTTAGTTATTCTATACAACACAAAACGGCTGTAACTTTTTTTTTTTAATTTTTTTAAATTTATTTATTGTCCCAAAAAGACTACAAGTCCATAACAGGATTTGATAATATATCACAACGTAATGTAACTCTAACAATATAAATATACCTACACAATACAAACATTCACAGAGATCTCATTTTAATTAAGTGAGTTTTCACAGCATTTTTGAAAGGGGTAACATTTTTTATATTTTTAATGCAGTTTGGGAGGTTATTGAACAATTGAACAGCATATGTGGTAATGCGCTTATTGCCTACATTCGATGTATGTGGTAGAATAAAGAAGTTTTGATTAGTTCTAGTATTATGAGTATGTATATCACAGTTGATTATCAAGTTGACATCACTCTCAATCAATTTATGTTTTATTTTATAGATTAACATTATACTGTCTAAGTTGATCATTTCTCGTATTGTCAGTAATTGCAGCTCATTGTATAGTTCAGTTGTATGTGTCCTATGTGGTTTACAAAACAAAATCTTTAAAACACGGTTCTGAGTGACCTGAATTGAGTCTATGTCTATTTTCCGGGTTTGACCCCAGAAAGCGCACAAATAACTCAAGATGGAATAAAAATACGAATAGTACACAATATATCTAGTACGAGTATTGAAATATTGGGCATTACGTCTTAGGTGGTAACATAGAATATTAATCCTACTCTGCAAACTTGCTACATGACGCTCAAAGTTTAGACGATTATCGATTATTAACCCTAAGTAACGCTCATGACTAAGTTCTCTTAAGATAGTATCACATATTTTTAGGTCGTAAGTATTATCACATATTGGTTTATTAAAGACTATATATACACATTTATCATGGTTTAGCTTAATTCTATTTTTGGTAGTCCAATTGATAATAGTGTTCAAATCTTTTTGTGCATCTTCAAAGACAGCACTCACCTCACCACCATAGAACAAAACAGTATCGTCAGTTGAAAAATAACTTCCTCAAATAATATTATACCTATAAATAGTTTTTTCTATGGGCATTGTCTTGATAATTATAATCGATGTAAGTATAGAAATACACACAAATATAGAAATACAATGGTGAAATACACAAGCGTGATGTAAATTTTTAAATAAATTACAGCCACAACCTGGATTTGAACCAGGAACCTTTGTGTCGCTAGCACAATGTGCTCACCAACTGAGCTATTGGGGCCTATGTCCAAATTTCCCTGGATTAAATCCAGGTTGTGGTTGTAATTTTTAATTTATTTAAACATTTACATCCTGCTTGTATTTCACCATTTTCTATACATTCATTGTTTCATCATTACGGTATGTCCCTATGATGATGATATTCACCTTTAGTTGATACCTAATTATATTTTTGGCTATTGCTTTGTACTCCCACTGTTTTGCCAGCAAAACTACTTTTTAAGAAAGTAGTCCGAATAAAATGTTTATTGGGACTTATTTTTCTCAACTTCTTAAGAATCTGGAGTCATTTAGAATATCGCATTGTTAATTTGTATTTCAAACTGTTGTAATATTTTAATGAATTGAAAAACTAGAAAATTTATACAAAAATTTTTACTCAATATAACATTTACAAACTGAGAAAAGAAATTGCGGGAAAAAATTATCTAAGGTCATCAAATATGTGTTGCAGTTTTATTTTTGGTCTGTTACATCAAAAAATAATCCTGATAGCATCCACCAAGTTTAATATTCTTATTATGGTTAAAACTTTGCAGGCCAGAACCAATTTGCTAAGCCACGCCATACCTGTTTAATTTTACGGCCAAGTTTCCAGGAAAGTAATCGTATAACCGGCTATATAAGTAGAGAGGATCAGTATGAATTTAATGCAAAAAAGGTTCTTGTCTTGTGCTGCCATCTATAGGTAAATAGGAAAATTGTATAAAACGTTGTTACTAGTTAAAAATTTTTTTTTTACACTAGTAGCAGTAATTTGGCAATAAAAACACAAAACTGTACATAACCTACAATCTTTATTCACTTTAAACTTTTAGAACAGTACAAAATTGTAGTGAAAATTTATGTATACCTTTGCTCACAAAAAACATATCGGTAAAAAGGGGTTGAGGGAGACATAGCGGATAAGAAAACTGGAATGAATCAAACATAAAAAAATAAATACGCTATAAAATACTATGAAACTTTGATTGTAAAATACTTTTTGATTAAAAATCAAGTTACATTTACTTTCCGCACATAAATATATATAGATTTGCGACACGGGAAAACATATGTATGTATATATTAAACAAGGACTAGAACAAACAGTAAGAAAGGCGTCGTTATTTCTTCGATTGCAGCGCGTTTGCTAGCCAGTCCATGGCTTGGTCTAAGCCCTCCCCTTTCGTCGCGGACGTCTTAAAGATTTGGAATGTCCTATTTTTCAACGCTTCTAGGCCTAAAGCTTGGTGCACTTCAGCTACCGTCATGCATCCTGCCATGTCTTGTTTGTTAGCTAATACAACCAAAATGGCATCCGATAACTCTTCTTCCTGCAGAAGAAGTAATTATAACACAGGAAAAACTCAAAACGTAAACAAACAAACCCTTAACATATGAAATAATTCCTCTTTTGAAATTCCTATACGTTCTTTGTCAGCGGAATCAACTACATATATAATAGCGTCCGTATTACTGTAGTAACATCGCCAGTATGGCCGGATACTCGTTTGTCCCCCCAAGTCCCAAACTTGAAACTTCAAATTCTTATATTGTACTTGTTCGACGTTAAATCCGATGGTTGGTATGGTGGTTACGACTTCGCCGACTTGCAGCCTATAAAGTATTGTCGTTTTACCGGCACCGTCCAGGCCTAAAATCAAGATTCTCATCTCCCTGGCGCCCAGTAGACCACGAAAGTAGCTCCATAATCCACCTATAAGTAAACATAACCTCAATATTCTGGTTTATTGCGACTTATCCAGGTGTCCTACCCATCGTTGTATTGCTTATAAGTACTAGATCCTACACGAAATTCGATAAGCGGCTACTTGTCTCAATTACAATAACTCCATTATACATATGAGACGATTAATAAATAACATTCGCCTCAAATTGACGTGTACAGACAATTTGTCATCGCGTACTGCCACTGCAGGAATGTAAAAATTCCTAGATCTGTCAGATTTCAAATGTGCGCCAGAAATTTCATAATTTTAATTAATTAATTTTATCTCGCTACAGTTATAAACCAATCAATGTTCTCGCACAGGTTCAACTTTTTATAAATAATAATGTATATATTGTATTGTCTACAGTCTACGTCTACACAGACACATCGTTTCTGGAGAAATTTTATTATTTTAAATTTAAACATCAGTGAGAATGTATAATTATTTTATCTATTATCTTTATTATTTTTATCTGTTTGTGCATTGTTTGCAATTTGAGCGTGGCGAATTTTTTTAAAACTATTTAGGTACAGTGTGTAGCAAAAGTCCTTATGCCCCATCGCCCATATACATACAGTCATGTTAAATTAATGGTAATTTAAAAAAATCAGATGTGGCCAGACACATGACTTTATCATACAATATATAAAATTAATAGTTTAGCTGCATGAGATTCTATCGAGATCGATCGTGTTTGCATTAAAATAAAACGAATTAGCCAGGATTTGACAGATATTGACAGTAGGTATTGTCAAAAAATCAGCCTTTGTCACTACCTACTGTCATTAGAATAAAAAAATCTGACAAATCCTTTAATAATGCAGACACGATCTGGTCCAAATAGAATTTGCTCCTACAGCTAACTATTAATTTTACCAAAATATGTCATACACATAAATTATACAAAATTTCCTCTACTTTTGTTTATTATTTAACTAGTTTGACGAAATTACAGAAATGGCGGCTCATTTGCAAAATCCTTGGAAAAGGCATAACAACATTGCTATCCGCACTCGAAATACACATTGTCTTTGTAAACACCATGGAAACACCAAGCTGTTACAATATTGCTTCACATACCATACGTGCGCGCGTGTTTCTCCTCTTCATCGCATTCTCCATGTATTTGCGTGTTGAATTATCGTTTCGCAAGCGCTGACGTTCTGAATACTGTCAGAAGTTTCAAAATATCCCGGCTACCTACAATTAATGCAGACACGATTTCGATCAAATAGAATTTGCTCCTGCTCCTGCTCCTGTTCTAGACATAAATTATTCAAAATGTCCTCTACTTTACTTTATTATTTATCTATTTTGATGAAATTACAGAAATGACAGCGCTTTTGCAAAATCGTTGAAAAATGCTAAGAGTAATTAACCAGTTCCTTTGGACCCTTTTGAACCAAAACTTTTCGGCTCTAAGTTTGGTCATAAAACTTCTAAATATTAACTTTCGTCCCGATACCTTTAGTGGTTTCAACGGAATCGTTGCCACAAAAATCGTTTAGTCACACACATACACACACAGACATTTTTTTGTAGCTTGGTCAAAAATGTTCAGGGTACCCATAAAGACCTATTTCCGCTAAAATCTCAATTTTTTTGGCACGATTACAATACTTCATCATACTGCGTTCATACGCAGGCGGTAATTTAAACATTGGTAATATGACCGGTTATATTACCCTGGCAATATTTCCATTTATCAAAGCTGGGCAAAGTTAATCAGAAAGTTAACTTCGTTAATTGATAATCCGTTAACGAAAAAGTTAACTTCGTTAACCGATAGTCCGTTAATTTGCTATAATTGTAACGGAAGTTAACGTTAACCGTTAATGGTTAACTTTTTATAAAAAATATGTTATGTTGAGTATAACCTAATAACAACAGATCTTTTGGTTGCATAAGTTAAAATTGCCTTAGGAATTTTTCAAGCTAGCCAGAGTGGTAATTAAAGTAACTACATTGTGACATATAACATTTATAAAAGACATTGAAAAGACCAACTAAGGTGGTTGCAGTTAGAAGAAAAGCATTTTCAGAATGTTTCTTTTTAAGTTTACCTAGATTTATATTTTGAAACAATTGGTATTTATTAATAAGTAACAATATTAAAAATAATTAAATATTTACTATTACATAATAAATAGGTATACTTGCGGAAAATAGTACCTACTTATACATCATACAATTTCTGGATGAAGGTCGGATCAAATTTCGGTTGGTAGTTACTGAGTTGCATGGAAACAAGAAATTTAGGATTGGAACCTTTTTTTTTTTCGCGACTGTAAATACAAAAAGTAACTAAAAACTAGACAATTCACGCACATGCTGTATGGGCGCCGTGTCGCACAAAGTAGTACGTCATACAAAACCAAGTCCGAACATGCACAGAATGTCAATAGCAGTTGGAAATGTTTAATTATGATATTTTTCATTTAACGGACTTGAATTAACGGATGAAAAATGTACCGAAAGCTCATGAGTCCGTTACTTAAAAATTACTTAGTTACTAAAATTAACTTAAAAGTTAATTCGTAAAATTTAACTTCGTTAATTAACGATTAACGGATTAACGCTTTTGTGTCCAGCTTTGCCATTTATCATTACTAAGACCATGTTCCCATGAGCGTCCTGGCTTTTTCACAAATTACCAGATACATTGTAGGGGTAAGATTACCAATATATACCAAATTGCGTCTTCGGTAACATTACGTAATATTACCAAAATTACCGTTAATATTGCCGTTTTTGATCAATAAAATTCAATTAATGGAGTTTGGAAGAAGATTTACAAATTCCTCAGCTCGCTTTACAACTGGCAATTTTCTTTTGTGAGGCCTCAGAAAAACCGGAGTTCAACAATATTTAGTATCGATAGATTATACTACAAACAAGATATGATATATGAGAATATGAAAAATATATGAGATATTTGATCATGGTTTAATTCTTGGAGTTCAATAATATAATTTTTTACTTATTTTACAGGTGTTAAAGACACAGACATTCATGTAAGAATTTATTGATAATTATCTTTCAAATATTAATAAATTTTCAAGCTTAATCGTTAATGTAAAAAAGGAAACCTTTAAAATTATTTACGCCTACATGTTCAAACATAAACGCCGGCATAAACGTAAAAGTCCTTACAGTATAACTACATAGATAACACATCTTCTAAATTAAATTTGTATAACAGAACATGAGGCGGTGAGATTTTATGAATTTATTTTGAATATAGCACACTCGTATTAAATACATGAGACGCCATGTAAATACATGAAAAAGAGCGTTAGCCGAAGCCGCGGGACTATACCGTATGACACCATATCGTGTGCGGATTCATGCTCGGTCCGCTCCAGCTCACCTCGCTCACCCAAAAGAATCAGCAGAACCTGTTCCGAAGAACTGAGACAAAAAACCACAACCTGATCGGTATAACTGTGACAAGAAATCACACCAGTTCCGTCGAACTTTACCAAAAAATTTTTAGTGTCGAAGGGTAAAATTTACCGAAAAAAAGCACCTCGGGGCTGGGGCGCTGAGCGCCATCCGCTGCTGGCATCGATATTTTGATATTATGATATTAATCCCATATTTACGACTATTTTTTAAAATTTAATGGCAGTTGGCTAGCGTGTTTCCATCGTGTTTCAAAGTTAGTTTATTAATTTGAATGTGGTCTTGGCAATATATGTTTTACCGCCAAACCAAACATGTGTTTTTTATAATGCATATTGTGCTGATTATGGCATATTTGCTAACAATTTGATAGGATAATGAGGTCCCAGGAAATGTCCGCCATGCTCTCCAGATTTTTTTTCATTAACTGTTTTGAGGACACTTTAAGACAAAGTTTACAGCGTATACAATTAAACTTGAACGAATCACAAGCAAGAACAACAGGAATAATACTATACATTCCGAGATAAGTGTTAAAAATTTGCAAACTAACTAACAACTCAATGAGGCTTGGACTGGAATGTTAGTTCATAATGTTTTATCTTTTGCCGTTGCATTTCCAACTCGGAAAATCGGAAAATGTGGACAACATTTTCTCTCGATAACTAAGTGAACTACACACATAAAAATTTTACGGAGTGAATTCGCACGTAGTTAATCGTACACAAAAAGGAGTGAAATTTTCTTCGAAAATCAGTTGATTGTATCTTAAAAATTGTTGTTATACATAATTTCGGAGTTAATTTAACTACACAGCAGGTAGTTGAAAATAGTTGATATCCGACAAGGTGAAAATTTTCACCGGCTCCAGCACGACGGTGTGAAATAAAAATTAACACCACCCAGGGTGTTGAAATAACTGAGAAAAGGAGAGAAAATACTTTTTTTTATTCATTCAAACTCCGCGTGGAGTGAACAATTTCCAAAATGGTACGATTTATTTCTAAAAGTGAAAAATTTGCCCTCTTGGCAACAACAGTACGTCATAACGTCGCCACGAAGGCGGTCGCTTCGCAGTTCGGCCACGGGACTTGTGCTGTAGGTTAGGAGTGAGGTTAGTTTTTGATTACTTGTGATATATTACATATTAGTAACCTATTTGGCATGGAGCAGTCTATTTTCATCTCCGTGTTAAATTACGAAAACAATAACGGAGAAATTTTAGGTTTCGTCGCATTTAATACGACAAGTATGTAACGACAGGTAGGTACTTGTGCGTTGTATATTACCCATTGGTTGTGGTCACAAGCTTTTATATTTTTGAACATTTCAGCTACATTATAATCATAGTGACTGTCATTGAAGATTGAGACGTATTGACCGCACCCTGTGCCAGGGGATGAGGTTTAATTACCAATTAATAAAATATATGTTCGTAAGTTTTACTTACTACGAATGTATCTGATAAGTATTAATTCCCATTTGTATTACAGTTTTCTTGTCTTAAAAATTAAGTATAGAAGAAGAAAACGCACATTTTACTATTCCATGAACGTCACGGCAAGTGGAAAGCAAAATTTACACCAGTTTTTCACCACGAATTCAATACATATGTAGGAGAAGTCACCAACAACTTGCCACAAAGGTACAGTGATACATTTTAAGCAATGTAAGATATATTTTCAAACAAAATAGTTATTGATATTGCAGCTTGAGACATATTTACCGCCTCCGTGTGCCAGGGGATGGAGTGACAGTAAAACTGATACATGTTTAGTCACGTAAGTATTATTTACTACATATACAACTGATACGCATTAATTTGGTTTTGTATTACAGGTTTCTTTACCATTAGAACTTAAAAAAGGAAGTGGAGCATTGCCTGTTGCAGTTGACAGACAAGACGGTGTACTACTGATTATTATTTATAGTATATTTATATGTAAGTATTGTGGAATAGATATAATATTGAACAAAATAAAGGATTGATATCTAAATTACATGAGTATTTAAATTAATAACTTTTCTGTGTTACAGTCACTGTCACTAAAAAACAACTAACTAAACTGTTGTTTCTTATTGACTAGTGATCAGAACACAGAAAACTGATTAATTGGCATATTTTTTATTTTTGCTGGCCCCCGCATCATTTCTCCCTTTGGTATAAATTTAACTCCGTATAGGATAATTTTAACACCCGCGCGGTGAAAACAACCAACTCCCTAAAGATTTATTTTCAACTCCTTTTCAAATAATAATAACTACAAAAGGAGTGAATGTACTCCCTAAAAATTCAACTCCGTCCGATCTAACTACATGCGCAAATGGTCGCGAGGGAGATCCATAGCGGTGTTGAATCGGTGTTAAATCCAACTCCGTATTTTTATGTGTGTACTATAGGAAATTTTCATAGCAGGATCGATGAACAAAGTTGTATTACACAGCCGGGTCAGTTTTGTCAAAAATTAGCATCACCATTAGAATAACAGATTGATAACATAAACTGTGGGTACTGTATATCTTTTACCCTAATTTCCACACAAACATTAGTCAGTTAACTTAAAATGTATATGTGTATTGTGTAACTATGTATAATTAATAAATAAGTAATAAAACAATGTTTCAGCAACATTTTCCATTGGTTTCAACATAGGTGTACATCAAAAATTTCATTACAATTTTCATTGAAATTGAAATTTGGAAATGCTGAGCACGGTTTCGGTCTGAAGACAGAGTTATTGACCTCTGAGCACAATCTCATACAAAGTATTATCTCATTAGAAGTAAAATTCCAATAAACAATAACTATTGAATTCGATAGTTAATTCTTAACTAGGTACCTTAGCTAACGGTAAATCCTTTTTCCTCTGGAGTTTAGGTTTCTAGACTTTCCTCTAAAGAGAATAGAGAGAAGTATATGAATGTTCTGTGATATTTGAATTAATTTTTATGCATTTATTACCCTGCACTAAAAAATTTACACCACTGCGTTAGAGGAAACTAAACAAATAATTAAAACGTTAATCGAAGGACTGATATTTTACTATCTAGACTAGAAAGGTATTTTTGTAGGAAATGTTTAATTGCTGAAAATATAAAAGTTTAATTTTTATTGCATTTTTATATTGTTGAGGGGTTTATAGTGAGGGTACAAGGATATTCAGAAAAAACGGGGACAGAACTTTAAAATTCTGGTAGACAGTAAAACCGCAAAGCATGGAAACCATATCTGACACGATTTTTTATTTAATATATAATATTAATATAATTAAGTCTTAAATTAATTAAATTCTGCGGAATGTTAACAATTTTGAACTTACCGATAGCAGTGTTGGAATGGAGTGGGGGAGCAGTGTTGGAATGGAGTGGGGAATGGAGTGATGAATGTGATGATGGACCTGCGGTCCGAAACGCGTCCCTAAGTCCATATTAAATACTGTGCATCAAAGAAGAGTTGTTTCATTTAAATAATTAAACACATTAATGCACTATGGATTTTAATCTCATAAAATGAATAGTAAGCTGCATGAGAATCTATTTGATTGAGATCAGTCGTGCCGGCATTAAAATAAAACTAGTTAGCCAGGATTTGACAGATAAATAAATAATTAAATAAATAAATAATTCCTTTATTAACATAAAACAATATTAAATGCAACAAACAAATATTTATATTTAGGCCGGAGGTTAGCACACTTGCTTTGAAATTGCCTTGCTCTTCCACTCAACCCCTTACGCAAACTAGAACTAGGACATAATTGTAGCAATAATATAAAAATAATTCCGAGAACTTATCAAAACAAAAACAAACAAAAAAATTACTCTAGAGTCTAATTACACGTAAGTGCAGCAAATCCAAACCAACAAAACATCGCAAATGCCCGTAAAAATAAAAATTAAAACAGCCTCCAATGTGCGCTCAATGCCTAAAGTCCCCCCTGTTGAGCAAACAGACAATACTTCACCTTTCCCCCAAAACTGTTTAACGATAATTTTTTCATATCTTCCCTGAGACCATTGTATATGTGACTGTCCTGGTAAGAGAATGACCGTTTATATAGCTCAGCGCGATGGGCAGGTGGAGCAAACAAACCCCTGAATCTTAAATTAAGGTTATGGACATCCGTTCTGCAGCGTATCTTCCGCATGAGGTATTGTGGGATCCTCTTGGATAGCAACTTATGATATAATATTGCTGCATGCAACACCCTAGTGTTATCCATGTTCAACCACCCCAAGTCGCCCAGCCCATTCGCTACATGATCATATTTCCTCAAACCAAAAACAAGCAGAACACATGCATTTTGGACACGCTGAACACGCTGCCTATCCGACGCCGTCAGGCAAAGACCGTACACGGTATCACAATATGAGATCTTTTTACTATTGACAGTAGATATAGGGAGATATTGTCAAAACATCAGCATTTGACACTATCGGTACTGTCATTAGACTGAAAATATTTGGAAAATCCTGGCTCACTATATAGTATTATATCAATACAGATGTGACCAATATCGATCAAATAGAATTTGCTCTTGCAGCTAAACTGTTACTTTTACCAGATTTTACCTTATTCAGAATTGCCTCTGCTTTAATTGATTATTTAACTATTTTGAGGAAATTACAGAAATGGCGACTTATTTGCAAAATCCTTGAAAAATGCTTAGAGGAAACGTCCAGTTCCTTTGGACCTGTTTGAACCAAACGCTTTTCAGCTCTAAGTTTAGTCATAAAACTTCTAAATATGAAGTTTCGTCCCGATACCTTCCGTAGTTTCTCCAGAATCGTCTACACTAAAACCGAATACACACACACACACACACACACACACACACACACACACACACACACACACACACACACACACACACACACACACACACACACACACACACACACACACACACACACACACACACACACACACACACACACACACACACACACACACACACACACACACACACACACACACACACACACATACACACATACATACATACACACACACACAGACATTTTTTGTACCTTGGTCAAAGATGATCAGGGGACCTAAAAAGAGCTATTTCCGCTAAAATATCAATTTTTTTCGGCACTATTACAATACTAAAAACGGGTTTTTAGAATCGAAAAATTTTGTCAATGTCTATTTTCTCAAGACATCTGTCATTAGGAAACTTCTGTATGTTAAGAATAGATATTGATATAACATGTCCGTTTTTTACTTTATCCCAAATCGTCATCTTTCGATATTTCTAAGTCATCTTTATTTATCAAGTACCAACATTTTTTGACTTTAATATGGCGTATAATTTGTTTGGATAAGCTTAATACTATTTCAATAATAAAATCATCAAAGATTGAGCAGACATTTTGATATTATTTTCATATGCGGGCGAATTATGTGTCTACTCAAATCTAAAATGACTAGACCACTATTTTATCAGCCAATTTTAAAGCGTTAAGATTGGAAGAATCACCATCTGGTATGACGTTTTCCCTATCTTTGCAATGTACCACTAATTAGTTTTTACTTAATATTTTCTTGTGTTTGTGGATATCGTATAAAAATTCAAAAGATTGGTTATTAGTATCTTGTATTTAATTATTCTTTTGATTTTTATGTAGGTTCGTCTACACTTTCATGTGAAAGTTTTTAATTTCGTTAGCTAATTTTTGGGCTTCTAAGATAACGCTGTCAACACATTCATCTGATGTTAATTCGTTAAAAATGTTAATGAGCTTTATTATTTAAGCTTGTCTATTATTGTCGGCTGTGCATCTTAAAATATAGGAATGGCTAGACGCCTGTCAATTTCTGTTGTATATTTCATTTTACTATTCCTTTATTTGTTGTATGTAGTGTGATATACTACGTATATCGGATGGGTTGACACTTAAACACATTGGCACTTATAATACATTTATTCCCATATAATAACATTATTCCTCGTTGACGGTCTACTTAATACTAGTAATTGCAATTACCTATATCACAGTATAGAGAAACGCTACGCTAAGCAGTAGTCGCACTCCGGCAAATTCATGAAGCAAAACGGAACCCGCGCAGCCTCTGTGCGCAGCCGTCTGGGAATACAACATATGGTGACTACACACGTGTCAAAAGTTTTGGTCCACGAATTGGACATATACGTGTGGAGAAGATTTATGCGCACCGAGGCTGCGCGAGGGTATCTTTTGCTTCATGGAAATCAATGCTTTTCGACCGAAGTGCGACTACTGTATAGCATAGCGTTTCTCTATACTGTGCCTATATCTAGCTCATTCACCTATTCATTCCTAAGTCAGCACTTACAACATTCATATTAATCCTTTGTCAGCTAATACATACATACACTACATTCGATTGTACAGAGAAATGAAATATAAAATATTCCATTACACCTTTACGGTAATAAAATAAAATTTACATGACATTGTTCAAATTTTATCTTATGTAACACAAACATAATAATACAGTACTACGTATCCCAACTTTTTATTTTATTTTTTCACTATTTTATTTGTCACAGGACCTTTTAACGCTGCTTTTATGCACTGTCACTAGTTTATTATTCATTTTTAAAGTCACGTTTGGATTGTCATCTTTTATAACTTTATACGGTCCTCTATACACTTCGTCCAGTTTATCACCGGTTTCATTCTTTAGTAATACCTTATCATTAAACTTATAACTAAGACATTTGATTCTTATATCTAATTTATCTTTCTTTTTAGTTCAGAGTCAATTAATTCTGTTTTTGCATCGTCCTACGCTGATTTTAGTCTATATTTTAACTCGTTAGAATAATTGTCAAAGTTGTACATAGGTTGATGTTTGCTAATAATATCACTTGGTAATTCGCAACTTTTTCCAAATACTTATTCATAAGGTGTGTATTTTGTCTCTGAATGAAGGCTATTGTTAAACGAAAAACTCCAAAACGGCACCTATGAACTCCAAGAATCTGGAAATTTTGAAGTCTGAATTCGCAAATATGCTCCTAAATGGTTGTGTGTGTTTTCTAAAGCTCCCAATGTTTCGGGATGATATGCTGTAGAATTTAGTTGCTTAATTCCTAGAAGTTTTGAAGATTCTTTAAAAATATTTGCTAAAAACTCTGGACCCTGATCAGTAACAATCGCTTTGGGTATCCCGAATTTTATTATGAAGTTATTGACAAACGATTTTGCTACAGTTAGGACTTCATCTTTGTTATTTAAAGGATAACAGTCAACAAATTTTTTTAATTCGCATTGAATTGTTAGAATATAACGATTATCTTCTTGATCTTGTGTCAAAGGTCCCACAAGGTCCAAGTATACCTTTTCAAGCGCTGATGATGCTGTAGTGGTTGCTGTCAAAGGCCCAGTGTCATCTCGAATGTTTGTAACTGTGGCAGTCATCACATTTTTGTACAAATTTAGTTATATCTTCCTTCAGGTTTTCCCAAAAATAGCAACGTTTAATATTTGCATACATTCTATTCATTCCTGCATGCCGTCCCGTCGCGACGGGACGGCATGCAGGAATGAAATGATTTCCACATCCTTCCGACGCGTCGGAAGGATGTGGAAATCATTTAGAATTAATTGTCGAATTTGTTTACAATCTATTCGATTTGCTTTGTTTATTATGCAACTTTTGAGTTTTAATTTTCTGATTATTTCGATTTGCTTAGATAGTCGAGTTATTAGTTGGTGATTTTCCGGATTTTTTACTATAAATAATTGCGCAATTTTATTATTAATATAGATATTAATAATTAATTAATATTATTATTATTATTAATATTTTATTAAATAAAACATTTCCCAACTTCAATACTTTCCCTTATTTGTTGTTTCTCTTTTTGACATGTGTCTTAAGTCAACTGAGTTTTCTGGTGGCTTTAGCAATTCAACAAGTCCTGGATTGCCTGTCCACTCATTGTTAAACTTGCCTTAAACCTTTTTCAGTTTCGTTGTTTTCATTATAGTGTTATCTGACATATTTTTAAGATCATTTGAGTCAATTATTTTTTCTAGATAGTGCATCTTTTCCTTTAACGTAATGTTCAGAAATATCAAATTCTTCCAGCTTCAATCTAAATTTAGTTAATCGTGAAGATGGATTTTTTATTTCAAAAAGATAGATCAAAGGTCGGTGATCACTAAAAATTCGAAATCTCCTTCCATACAAATACGATCTGTAATGGTTTATAAACCATAGGATGGCTAACATTTCTTTTTCTATTGTTGCGTAATTTATCTCTGCTTTATTAAACGCTCTGCTAGCATACGCAACTGGTTTATTATCAGAATTTGATAATACAGCGCCTATTGCTAATCCAGGTGCATCTGTTGTCAAAATAAATTTATTTTCGTGTGAAAAATTTGGATACTGCAAGACTGGTGGGTTAATTAAGCAATTCTGTAAAAATTTCAAAAGAATTTTGACAATTCTCCTTCCATTCAAACAGTACAGCTTTTCTACTTATTCTATTTAATGGATTTGCAACTTCTGCGAATTTTGAAATAAATTTTCTGTAATAGTTTGCAAAAGCAACAAATCGTTTACATTCATCGGAATTTTTTGAAATAGGATAATTTAAAATAGTACTAATTTTGCTTGGATCTGGTGATATACCTTCTGCTGAAATTACGTGACCTAAATATAAGATTTCGTTTTTAAGAAATCGACATTTTGTAGGGTTCAATTTTAAATTTACATTACGAAGCCTCTTCAATACTTTAATTAAATTTTGATTATGCTGCTGTAAATTTCCAAATACAATTAAATCATCCAAATATACAAAACATGTATCGTAATTTAACCCTGACATTGCATATATTTAGTCATAACTCTTGAAAATGCACTGGGGCTGGTTTTTAATCACATTGGTAACCTGGTCATTTGAAATTGTCCCTTTCTTGTAGTAAATACAGTATATTTCCTACTGTTGTCTTCCAATTCGACTTGAAAATACCATTGTGGAAGGTCTAAATGAGAAAAATAAACCGCTCCTGATGGTGAATCTAAGATTTCAGTAATATTTGGTAAAGAAAATCGATCGTCTTCTACATTTTTGTTTAATTGTCTATAGTCAACTACTACTCTCCACTTGTTACCTATTTCACTTTTCTTTGGAACAATTAGTGAAGGCGAAGACCAATTTGTTTCTTCAATTATACCTTCATTAAGCATTTTATTTATTTGCGAATCAATTTCAGTTTGCTGAGCTTGTGGTAATCTAAATGGTTTTACATATACCGGATGCGACTCTTTTTTTAAACGAATGTATTCTTTAATAATGTTTGTCACTGTCAACTTGTCACCTTCTAAAAGAAATGCGTCAGCATATTTCGCACATATTTGGTGTATAACTGTTTTTTCTTCTTTATTTAAATGTTGAACGTTAACTATATCTAGCAATTCAGTTGATTTTGCCGCCCCTAAAATTTGCCGCCGTAGGCAGTTGCCTACCTTGCCTACCGCCTAGAGCCGGCCCTGTTCGGAGCCAGATCACACAACCGAGAACGGAGAAGAATTGCGACTTTGTTAATGCGCAAAAGAAAATTACAAATGATACCAGTTGTAGTTGACCGATAAGTGGCCGTAGTGAGTTTTGGTAGCGTTTTATATTTCGGAAGGCCTCACAGAGTACCTGCTTATTTAACACACGAAAACCTGTTTGCTCCTTGCGGCATAGGCGTACCGTGCCACTCGTGGAATTCACAGGTGCTCAATGTACCAACACGAGCCCTACCTGCCTTCCTGACTACGCCTATGTCTCCACTGTGTTTACCTACAGTATCCCTCAGGTGTGGTGAAGGAAACTTCGCCGTCTTCGCTGTCGCTTAAATGAATTTTATCACATAAAACCGTCGAAGAAAACTCTCAAATCTTCAGTTTGCAGTTCGGTGAGTGTTCGTAGTGAAGAACAGTGGTTTGGTATGCGCCCATTTGACCTGTAATTTGAACATAGCCTCGAGGGCATTGTGAAGAATGTGAAGGATGGCACATCAGAGCAGGTTGACCCCCGCAGGATGGGAACTAACGCCCCTCAATGGGGCCACAGTCGAATCGCAAGAGCAACATTGGACCGGGGTTGATCATCTTTCGGGGCCTTTAAATCCCTTGTGTATCACCGATGCTAATCACGAAATACTACGGCCGAAACCTAGAAGGTAAGTTGTTTATGTATTGTCTTATAGCTCCTATACTCCCATGCAATTTTTCTGCTTTCGACTGCTTGCGAACGAATACAATAAACACGATTAGAAACGGGCGATTTTTTCTAATTATTATTGTCGAGGTGTATGCTTCACAAGATCATTATAGGCGACGCATTGTCTGCGTTGTGAATTAAGGTAATATGCGAATATATTCGAGCGCGGACATAAAGAAATCGGGTAGAAAGTAAAAGATCCCAGTGGAGAGATGGTGGAAAGTGTGCGAAAAGATATTATGGAGATGTGTGGTACACTTGGTGGTTGGCATACTCCGTCAAGTTCAACTTACGGCAGAAAGAATGCATCCTCATAATTTAATTACAATGCAACCTGATTATTCGCATTAAGTGTCTCATGGACGAAAAACAAGTTGTTTCGACTTCGTAGAATAGATGATTGTTAATCCCTTTCAAAACTCTTAGTCTTCATGTCCGCTTTATTTTTTGGATTTTGAATACCATTGTTTGTAGTCAATGTTTACATTCGAATAAAAAATATGCACAAAAAGAACTTTGAATGACTGTACACGCGTTTCCCGCTATTGTATGCCGAAGGGTATAATTATCTAGTAGACCAATCTCTTCAAATAAGCAGGAAGTATAAAAACATTTCTTCTACGTCTATTATTTGACTCTTTGTCCTTTAGTTAGATTACAAAGAAAAGGAAACAATTTGAAAAACTAGATGTTTAAAAAGAAGGCTGTTGTGAGTCGTCAGCCCTTTTTGGTGGAGGCGTGGACATTGGTTTCATTTTTATATAGTGCGTCTTCAAATTTCTACTCATTATCCCTGCTGCGTTTGTGTCATCTGTATCTCTAATTCATAAAAAGTCGCTAATTAACATTTTGTATAAAAGTGAAATAAGCAAGAATGCACTTGTATGAACTTAATAATAAGTGCATAAGAGCTCAAGAGCATGGTTGCGATTATTATACTTGTTGACCTCTGGTAGTCTAACTAGGTCTGGTAGAACTAAAAATAATATTCATTTGATTTTCATTAGCTTTTATACAAATTCACAAGGTTCAAACGACATGTTTGAAGCGATTGTATGTTAAAAAAATCTGATGTGGCCAGGCACATGACTTTATCATACAATATATAAAATTAATAGTTTAGCTGCATGAGAATCTATTTGACTGAGATAAATCGTGTCTGCATTAAAATTAAACTAGTTAGCCAGGATTTGACAGATATTTTGATAGTCAATAGTATCAATCGAAGGTATTGTCAAAGCATCAGCATTTGACACTACCTACTGTCATCAGAATAATAGTTGTTTATCTCACAAGTGCCGAAAGTACGGAATAGCACAACGAGCGGTGATGCGGCGCGTCACCGATGGCGGAGCGTCGTCGTCGCATGTGAGCGAGTCGCGCTATGTAGTTTTTGGCATAAGTGACATCAACGTTTTTTGTATTGCTTTTTGAGAAATACGTATTTAAAAAATATCAAAAATGGTTATATTTCGGTATAGAAAATGTTAGGTTGATACCACTTCTACGAAATGTCAAGTTTAAAAAGCTAATTCAAATTCTGACAGATTTATAGTCGAGGGTTCTCCGAGTGTGACAGCGTGGTGACAGCCATAGACATTTCTGTGGTGACAGCACAAAAAAAATATTTGTCAAAATCCTGGCTACTATGTAGCATATCAATGCAGATGCGACCGATCTCGATCAAATTTGCTCTTGCAGCTAAACTATTAATTTTACCAAAAAATGTCATAGGCATAAATTATTCAAAATTTCCTCTGCTTTAATTTATTATTTAACTATTTTGACGAAATTACAGAAATGGCGGCTCATTTCTAAAATCCTCGAAAAAGGCTTAGTTTGGTCATAAAACTTCTAAATATGAACTTTCGTGCCGATACCTTTGGTAGTTTCTCCGGAATCGTCTCCACAAAAATCGAGTACACACATACGCACACACACACACACACACATACACACACACACACACACAGACATTTTTTTGTACCTTGGTCAAAAATGTTCAGGGGACCCAAAAAGACCTATTTCCGCTAAAATCTCAATTTTTTTTTTCGGCATGATTACAATACTTTACCATACTGCGTATGATAAAGTAAAAATCCAGAAATTACGATTGAAAACATGTAGATGTTTTCAATGTCTTCAGATTTTTCAACAATTCATAATTGACAATGTTTATGACATTTATATCGATGTGTAATACTGTGCTCTTAATTAAAATATTACAAACTTCCAATTGCCATACTTATTCTCAACGGTAAAACTGGAACTACAATAAAACCATTTTGGCAATCTATATTCTAACTTGAAAGACAAGCTTGACAGCAAGGGCATGAGAGGGTTGGTGTATCAGGTTACAAATATTTTAAAAGCAGAATAAAACAGCATAGTGTATATTTCAAAAACAACATAGTAATAAAAAAGAAAGAAAAAAGATTTTTTCCTTTGTTCAGGGAACACACTGTATGCCAAAATGGTCATTTACGTACTTGTGATTTTTGGTCTGTAAAATGGGCTTATGTCAGTATTTAATGTGTTAACATTGTCTTATTAATAATTCTTGTTAACAATGTTGTTTTAATTTGTAATTAGATTTTCGGTAAAGTTGGTTGTTTGGTGTATCTCTAAAACGCAAACTCTATATATAAAATGTTTCGGCAAAAGTTTTTTCCGTTTCCCACATAAATTTTTTTTTGTGGAAAATCTTTAATTACTCAAAATGCTAAGGTGCCGTAATTAACTTTTAAGCTCTTTCCCATTTGCATTATAACAGCAAGGTGCATTATAAACCTCAAACAGATTTTATTTTAAGAGGATTCTGTCTAGGCTCTAAGCTTTTGCTATATTATATTTAAAATTCAACAAAACCAAAGTCAGTGAGTATAGTATTTTTCCTGTTTTTCAGATTATTGATTAGCAACCTTTTTTGACGCTTTCGAATGCTAGACAATAATTCAATATGACACAGTCTAAAGCCCTGACACTTGGGCAGTGTTTCTTAACCGGGGTTCCGTGAGATATCGTCAGGGGTTCCGCCGTCGTTACAATTTTTCTGGTTGAATGCAAAAACCAGGCACTATATTGATATTTTAAAGAATTTACCTTAGCCTAGCATATTACCTAACTATTTGTACGTTAAACAAGCTAACTTAACTTAACTATTAACGTCACATTTAAGAGAAAATTGAAAATAATTCAATCCATGTCATTTGTGTAGATACGGCACTTTACCATTGGAGGGTAGAATTGTCGGTTGTAGATATTAACATTACATTCCAGATACGATTACTAATCTATTGCCTGACAAATTCTGAGCTTCTGTGACAGATATTGTGTCGGTATCAGTGATGCTTTCCCAAAATTTTACCAGTGGGTTCGCATTCGCAGTGAATATTTTCTAAAAAAAAAATTATATTAATATTCTCGTTGAAATATTACTTGGCAGAGTAACACACTAGCTGATGAATATTGAACTATCAGAAAAAAACACAATTTATCGTTCATATTCACTTTAATTTTGTTTACTAATTGGAAAACACTAAATTATTTACATAAACTAGAATTCTGAAATTTCATATATTAATAGTATTAATATTACTTTATAATAATATGCATTAATTTAACACATATTATTATAAAGTAATTAAATCATTTAAAATATTTACAAATAGCTACTTGATTTTCACTATATCCTTTTGATTTGGATTTTTCCCCCCTGGTATCATCTGCCGAGTTATGCCTCCTCAAACAACTTGTTACATGGGGAACTGCGTTCCAAGTTGTCAATGGGCGACCAATATCAATTAAGTTTAAAGTCATCAAATTTTATACGTTCTGCACTGCTAATCTGTCAATAACAGAATCTCTCAGAAGGTTTCTATAAATTCTGTTTTCGACGAAGGTAATATTTTTGAATACTTCCGAGTTTATAACTTCGTCCACTTTTTTTCGTAATTACCGCGACGATCTTTGAAAATTCGAAAAGCATTAATTGTTCCTCTGATCTGTTGTTAGGCGAAAAATGTGCGCACGGTCAGCGCATAGTTACCAAAAACTGATGCCGCCGTCTTCGTAGACATCGTTTTTATCGTCATAAAAAATTTAAAAAATTTACCAACGAAATTTGAATTTGGCGCCTTAAATGACAAAATGTGATAGATATTTTAAAGAAACAGTTAACAATCGAAAGAGTAGTAGAAAATCACCGATAATGGCGATAATCATAAAAAACGAAGGTAATTTTTTTCTGATTAACAGGGTGTTCGCACAAACCATAGCATTCACATCAAAGGGTTTGCGCGAACTCCTGCGAACCCCCAGGAAAGCATCCCTGGTCGGTACCATTCATAGGAACCAATAAATATACAGAGTGATTTGCAATTCTATGCAAAAATTTAGGTATATGACTAATCACAATAAAGCTTTAATAAAAATTATTTTTCCGTAAAAGCGGACTGGAAACTGCAGAAAAAAATCAAAATTTTGTGAAGGCATTTAATTAAAAAATGTAATTAAATTAAATAGAAGTAAGTACTAATAAAAGATTGACAACGCAGAAAAATTTAAACTTCATATCCTTTAATAGTAGTAATGAATTGTTCCACCCTCTCCATATTCGAAATTGAAGTAGAATAAAAAGACTTTTTGGACTATGGAAAAATGTTTCTTTATTTTGAAACCATTTATGTGTCACATAAATGGTTTCAAAATAAAGAAACATTTTTCCATATTCCAAACAGTCTTTTTATTCTACTTCATATCCTTTAGGTTAATAATATGGTGACATACAGGCATATTATTATTATTGACGTACATATTACTTCGACAAAGTATGTCGTTAAACATTTTCATTCATATTCTTTACTTCAAATTTGGTAATTTAACTTATATTCTATAGAAATCATCTGTTATAGATGAAATTTGGGTATTTATTCCCAAACTTTATATTCAGAAGGTAAATGTCATTCGGAGTAAAATGTTTTTTTTTATTATTTATTTTTTCAATGCCTCAAAAAATTATAGTCGTTTTGGAAACAGGATTTTAACGGCGCTAACTTCTAATATTCTTTTCGTATCAATAGGTTCATATGAAACTTTTTACTCAGAATATATGTTTCTTAATTTTTGTATTCATTTTATTTTTAAATCCGATATTTTCAACTTATTAATGAGTTTATTTAATTACTCTAAAAATTACTGTTTGTATTCTTCGTTTTCGTATTTTGTATTTAAATTTTAATTTATACCTAATTTTTGAAAAAATTGTAGCTTTTGAAAGGAATAACAGGGACAAATATCTGTAAAGTTACGGAAAATGAATGTAATAAACTAGAACAAAAAATGTTGTAAAAGAAAAATTAACATCACTGGTTATTTGATTTTTTTTTGTGGGGATGTTGCCATGTGCAGAAAGCCAGTGGCTTGTCTGTGCAGCAGCCGGGGAGACGGAGTATTTGAAAAATCCCTGCCTAACCTGGGCTTGAAGCCTGGGCTTCTGAGTGGAAGGCATTCGCCTTATCCACTCGGCCACCTCCGCTCCCCAGCTCCCTACCAGCTATAATGCTGTATTTTTTACAGACCTCACATGGCACACGTAAATATTCCTGTGAAAATTGTGACCGTAATTTTACAGAATATTTATGAAATTTCACTGGAAAAATGCTGCAATTTCACAGTAGTAGTAGTAATTTTCAACCATTGAAGAACGTTGATTACAGACAAAAGGTTAACTCCATTCTCTTTTTAAATTCCACACCAAAAATATTTTACGGTGGGGGTATTATAATTTCGGCCCGGCTAAAGATAATTTTCTTACTAGTTTTTAATTACCAACGATATAATAGTTTAAAAACCGGGTTGACTCTAGGGTTTAAAAAATACGAAATCACACTAGGCCAAAATGCGAGAAGACGGCATTCTATGTCAGCCGATCATTTCCTGTAACAATGTTTAACCAGAATCATGGAAATTTATTTTACAAAATAAGAAAAAATAATTAACTCGCAAGTTTCTCAGTCCACCTTTCCTTATTTGCTATGCCCAGGCATTTATAGCCACACTTGTTCTTTCAGTCAATCTCATATATTATGTGAAATATTTGAATAAGATTATAGCCCATTCCATGACTGATAACTTGCTTAGATTATGGCAATAAACCTTATAGTGGAGATAAGAGGATCGCCGGTGTTGGTCAATAACTCTGTGCTAGAATAAGATACGAGTCGCTTGTGGCTGGTGATGTATTTCAGCTTCTAAATACGAAGTACTTTACGACGAATTATTTGTTTACAGCCTTTAAAATTTTTGGTCTTTATACGTTACTATAAGGTATATAAAATTATCTAAGTTATTAATTATTAAGTATTGGCGTTTTGAGAAGACAGAATATAAAATAACCTAACTTTCGTCACGTACTTAATATATTCTCCAAATCATATGTACAAAATGTCAAATTTATAAAAAGTTGGCACTATGGACATACATATACTACAAACAAAACTGGCGAAATTGAACAATATTTAGGTCTCCCGCAGAAGGCCTAAACTATATAATTTTCGATTTTAGAATTCGAATTTAGAATTGGAATTTTTTTCAATGAGAGATTAACTGATTTTTCTTCTTCAACTACAGAACGTTTAACTATAAGGTGTTAAATTACCGTATACAAAAATATATTACTCTAATGGTAGATTTAGACCGCCTACAGTTTATTTAGATTCGATAAATTTTTTAGAAAAATGATCATGTTCGTATAATTTGACGCAGTATGTAATCATACGCAGTATGTAAAGTATTGTAATCGTGCCGAAAAAAGAATTGGGATTTTAGCGGAAATAGGTCTTTTTGGGTCCCCTGAACATTTTTGACCAAGGTACAAAAAAATGTCTCTGTGTGTGTGTGTGTACCCGATTTTTGTGACGACGATTCCGGAGAAACTACTAAAGGTATCGGAACGAAAGTTCATATTTAGAAGTTTCATGACCAAACTTAGAGCTGAAAAGCTTTTGGTTCAAAAGAGTCCAAAGGAACTGGCTATTTTCTCTTACCATTTTTCAACGATTTTGCAAATGAGCCGTCATTTCTGTAATTTCGTCAAAATAGTTAAATAATAAATTAAAGTAGAGGAAATTTTGAATAATTTATGCCTATGATATTTTTTGGTAAAGATAATAGTTTAGCTTCAAGAGCAAATTCTATTTGATTGAGATCGCCCGCATCTGCATTGATATGAAACTACATAGTAGCCTGGATTTGCCAATAATTTTTTTGAGCTGTCACCACAGAAATGTCTATGGCTGTCACACTCGAAAACAGCTGATTCCTTCAGAATTTCAAAATTAAAAAAAAAAAATAAGATCACTAATTTGATCGTTTGTTGATACGAAATATCAACCCGTTGTTATATCTAATTATAAAAATATTGAATTGAGAAAATTGTAAATAAAGTATAGCGATGAGTGTTAGTATGTTCGTACGGATGTGACATCTAGTGTCATGCACGAATATAGATCTGTCAGAATTTGAGTTAGCTTTTTAAACCTTGACGTTTCGTAGAAGTGGTATCAACCTAATATTTCCTATACAGAAATATAACAATTTTTGAATTTTTTTTCAATACGTATTTCTCAAAAAGCAACACAAAAAACGTCGACGTCACTGCTGCGCTCCTGCCGGAAACTACATAGCGCGACTAGCTCACATATGACGGCGACGCTCCGCCTTCGGTGACCCGCCGCATCACCGCTCGTCGCGCTATTCCGAACTTTCGGCACTTGTGAGATAAATAACTATTATTCTGATGACAGTAGGTAGTGTCAAATGCTGATGCTTTGACAATACCTACTATTGATACTATTGACTATCAAAATATCTGTCAAATCCAGGCTAACTAGTTTAATTTTAATGCAGACACGATTTATCTCAATCAAATAGATTCTCATGCAGCTAAACTATTAATTTTATATTTTGTATGATAAAGTTATGTGTCTGGCCACATCAGATTTTTTATTATGTGCGGACATCTGGGCATTGTAAAAGAAAAACAACTTAAAATATTATTTTAAAAAAATATATGAAGAAAATCGAATTGTTAAAGAAAATCATAAACTTTAGGGTTCCTGCGGGAGACCTAAATATTATTTATTAAAGCTAATTGTTTTGTGGTATACGATGGTCCACAGGGACAACTTTCTATCAACTTGAAATTCTGAACAAAAAATTTTGTCGGTACACCCTAATGTAGAAATATGTATATTTAAAATATAATTGAAAGTACAACCAGAAAATAGTTAATGCAAAAGATGATAAGTTTTGGGGGGGACAAACAATGATGATGTTTTCAACTTCCTGTCTATCACCTATTAATACAACTTGACTGCTATATCCCATATCCCTCGAATCCCTGTTGATAATATAGTACTACATATTGCCAATTTTAAATGTATAACTTTATAACATCATATGTAAGTATACATATACATATACAAAAATAATTTCTAGCCTTACTTTGTGGCTTAAGAAAATTTTTTGATTTGATGAGAAAAACAGCGATTTTTAGAAGCCGCAAACTTGACAATAACCTTTTGATTAAAATTTGGTATGCTTTCGATTAGGTCATTCTCTTGAGACAACATTGCCAAAGAAGAGTCTTTTGTGACCCAGAGGGTAAGCGGATTCTTATCCGCTGTTCTCATTGCTCAATGTTATGACGTTTCCTGCGCTATTTATATTAAACTGTTTGATTCACATGAGGGATAATGTCGGTATGTACAAAGTGGAAACAATGCATAATAATTATAACAGCCGTAATACTATAAATTTGTATCAGGCCCACTGTAGATTAGACAGACCAAGAAATAGTGCTAATTATTTTGGTATACATTTTTGTAATCAGTTACCTAACTATGTACGTGCATATCCTAAACCAAAATTTATATCAACGGTCCATGGTATGCTTACCCGTCCTTACCCGTCCTTACCCGTCCTTATGTATTTACACAATAAAGATTATTATTATTATTCTTATTATGTTTTTGACGATTGAAAAGCAACGTTCTGCTTCAGCTGGATATTCTGTGACATGTATTACCAAGTCTTATTGCAGCCTTGATGCAATAGAGACTACAGCATTGGTTAGCTAATAAATTCTACATAGATTGTTGCTTATTGACGATTATTCTATTTTACATCTAATTAAACTTTTTGTTTTCTTTTTTTTGGGAGTTGCTCAAATCTGCAAACCAATGCACGAGCCGCCTCTGCCCTTTATTAGGTGAAGTTAAATCAAGAAAGAAGTCAGATAAAACTTATTTATTTTAAAGGACCTTTCGTATGATGCCTCACATGACCTGCCTTGGTTTTCAATTTGATGCCAATCACTATCTTGCACCTTCAATCTTCAACTCTTCTCAATAAAGGTTTCAAATGTTTTTGAAAGATCTTCGGTATGATACCTCACATGACCTGTGTTGTTTGTCAAGTTGATACAATCATCATTTTGCATCTTAAACCTTCAATTCGCTTCAATACAAAAAACCAATGAAATGTTTTAGATACAATTTATTTGGCTTTAAAAGAGATTTTCTATGATATATCTCAAACGACTTTCTCAAACAATTTCCCTGTGCAGCTGTATTCTCAAAAATATTTTACGATATTACTTAAATTCAATCACGCTGTATATTTAGCTTGTTTCTGTTATGTGTTCTGTTATGTTCTATTATTTTCGTGTGTATTAGGTGAATGAATACTGATTAAAAGCAATAAAATTATGGGAATTATGGGATACATCTCACACGACTTTCTCAAGTAATTTCCCTGTGCAGCTGTACTTCCAAAGATATTTTGCGTTATTACTTAAACTCATTCACGCTGTATATTTAATTAGTTTCTGTTATGTGTTGAATTTATTAATGATTTTTATGTTAGGTGAAGTATGGGAATTTTGATTGAAAATGTCATTATTTACTTAATGACCCCGGAAACACTTTCTTGGCACTAGTAAAAACTGCGACGTGATAGACACTTTTTAACCACAGTTCTATAGTCACAGATAACCGATCGTACAAATAGTAGTTTGGTTCATGATAAATGAAAAAATTAACTCATCATAGTAGGCCCTTCAGACTTACAAAAAAACGATTTTTCTGCTGTAAAACAAAACAGGACTAAAGAAATAATTTGATTAAAAAATGTTTTTCTTTATTTTGGGTAAATTTTGCTAAATCTAAAATTAAAATAAATTATTATAACGTTTATCTGAATGCTGATTTGAAATTTGACCATGAATTTGATATCTTTCCACGCGCGCAGTTTAGAAAACGAAATCTCTTCGAAAAACAATAATGGGAAATGTACTCACACGCTATTGTTCTGAATGAAATTCCCCCAACGCACTGGATGCCAGCAGTCATTTTTCTGCTCAGTTACCCATTACAGTTCGTTGTTACCATATCACATCATGCGTTGCCCGAAAAATTGCGCGTGTTTCCTGTGTCGAGAACTCAGTGGTTGTGATTCTAAAATTCCCATTGACGACAAACAACACTCGGACAATTTCATATTAGGCCCGAAGCCTAAGAGGCACGAAACCAAAAGTTACACATTTTTCGGTATGGAAAATCCGGTATGTTTGAATGACGATAGCAAAAGTGACGATAAACCCGAGGAGATTATTAAACCGATAAGTCAAGAGAAAAAAGTTGAAGAACGGATATCGAATTTGCACAAATCTATCATCTACGTGGATGATAACCAGTGCCGCGAAAATAGTAATAAGGTCGTTCGAAACGAATTGATCGATAAAGAGACTAGTTTGGATTCGATACAGGATAGCAATGTGATAAATGTGGTCTTCAAAAATACCTACAGTTTCGCTACTCAAATCATCAACGACGTCCATCTCCCAGATAGTTGGTCTGATGTCAACTCTGATGATTTTCCTTTGGGGATTGAAGCTGATATTTACAATAGAATAACAAAAAAGCGGTAAATTTTTGCTTAGTACTCATGCATGTTGTTTGAAAACTCCATTTCTTTGTTCCAGATTATCGAATAATTCAAAAGCCGAGCACTCTTTCGACTCCAGTCAAGAGGGTCAAAACAAAGACCAGCCAAACATACAGCCCAATGGAAACCAGAGTAAACACGGTCCTTCTGACAATCAAACTTCACCAGAAAGGATGGTATCCCCAAAAAGAAAACTTGACCATTTTCCACATCTCTACGTGGCCAACAACGTGAAAACATCGACATTCAGTGAACAAAACGATAAGAATAATTTATCAGGGAAACACGCTGGTACCAGTCATGAATATAATCTAAAGTGCAGTTATGGCCACTCACCAGCAAACATGGTACCCGAAAGAGACACGGGGCCAAAAATATCCCAACCTGTAAATGTTGTCGGAAGTCTCAGGTTACCAAGTTGTCACAATAGGCAAACCAACGGTGATGAAAACCATAGGCTGGTTGCTGGAAGACCACACCATCACGTCAGCGTCCAAGAATTACGCTTGCAAGTATGTTAACATTTGAATAAGAAGTGATTACTAAGTAATAGTCTTGAGCCCATGACAATTTTTTATCATATCATTTAAACATGGACATTTGGAATATTTTTGTCTTCTAAAACATGTTTAAGTAACTAAAATCACTGACGATTCCCGTCCCAAAAAATAGACTAAACGTACATTTTATAGTCAAAGCTAATTTATTTTGTATCTGATATTTAGTACTATTAGGAACATTGCAGTTTAATTGACAGACAATTATGAATTATAAATTTCTTTGAAATACTGTCATTTTGGGTAAAAAGTAAAAGGTTTCTTAAAAGATTGCACCACTTTAGCGTCTAGACGTCACTAAGAAGCCGTTCTTAGAATGAAGAGAATTGCGAGAATAAGATTATTGAAAATATTATATATAAAATAAAATTCAGAATGAAAAGTGCATTGACGTTTTCAATAGATTATTTTGCGATGAATACGAATTCAGACTAAAAAGTTACCTATTTTGTATGGTTTTTATAAAAGTTATTTTTTTCAAATGTGCAGCAACTGAAATCTATGTCCTAAAACTTCAGGATATCAGGTAAAATCACAGAATTGAATACAACTTAGAATGTGCAGAGGGCTGCGCGGCTGGATGAGTTATGAGCGCAGCCATGTTTGTGCATTGTAGTGTTTACGGCTACAACTCAGTAGCCGCGCATTTGTGCCATGGGTGTATCCCATGTAGGGGCATAACAAAATTAAAGCATTAAATAGGAAGTGAGGAAGTCAAACATTATATTATTGTACTAACGCATTAAATGTTAGTTGATTGACTTGATTATTTTTGTTTTCATTCATATTGGAGCAACATGATGTACCTAAATTAGGACACCGTACTTTCAGATCGGACTGTATAAGTCCCCACTCTTTCAAAACACAGCTGAGAACAAAACTACAACTGTCTAGTTCTGTTGCGCTTCCCCCAATATGTAAACAACGACAAGCATCTCTCTCGCACCGGCTACATTAGGTGGGGACCCACTGTGAATCCACAAAATTTTATGCGCAGTAGGGTTCTACGCGTTCTAGTGTATATTTATGATTTCTGTGGGTAAAATATTAAGTTTCACGTTTACTTTAACATCCTTTTGAAGTTTCTAGGGAATTGGGTTTCCTTTTCAATTTAAATTGTCTATTCTCGAAAATGTTGTGATGCAAGGCCACACAATTTGTACTTCGTTGAATTCAGAACAAAAGATCTGTTAGTTTACCGTCCCATTAAGAAACAAAAACAAAAGGTGTATCAAGCAGTCACAAGTTTATTTTATGTGTTGGATGTTTGGATGAAGAACAAATTAATGTTTGTGGTATGTTTTAAAAAAACAGCTAATAATACCAAAAAGGAATCAAATGAAGAAACGTTACAGCAGCACGAGGTGTTTTGGGCACAACGAGCGTAGCGAAGAGTGCCCAAATGGAGCGAGTGCGCCAATACGTCTTAATAAAACGAGTGTTATATACTATTTTTTCTACTTTGCGACATTAATTTTACATAAATTTTGAAAATTTCAGTAGTCATCTTACAATCTTGAGTAGTTTTAGGTTTAACAGTTGGTAGATCTGGTAAAACTCACAAACACAGTTGAGGCGAGCCTATAGCGATTGAGATGTCAGCTTTATTTGACACGACGTCAATATCATCTTGGAAAACTAAAAGTTGGTGATCTAGTGTTTTCATAACGACACCGAAAGCGGTTTCGGTATGAATTTATAACAAACGCAAAGTAGAAAAACTCCATATGAAACTTATTACACAGCACACTTACTATTTGACATTTACTGTCTGTGCAATGCGGCAATATCCGATGTCTTTTTGACAAGTCTTTGCCGTTTTTTCCGGCGTCTTTTATATAGACTTTTCCTCTACTGACATATATTTAAACTACTTTTTCTACTTTGCGTTCGTTATAAAATCATAACGAAACCGCTTTTGGTGCCGTTATGAAAACAGGAGATCACAAACTTTTAGTAACTTTTAGTCTTCCAAGATTGATTAAATTGACGTCAAGTGTCAAAATTAAGCTATCGCTATTGGCTCGCCTCAATCGTATTTATGAATTTTAGTACAACTACCTACTGTTGAAAATAAAATTACTCTAGATTGAAAGATGACAACCGCAATTTTCGAAATTTAAGTAAAATTAATGTGACAAAGTAGAAAAAATAGTATATAACACTCGTTTTATAAGACGTATTGGCGCACTCGTTCCATTTAGACACAACGCGTGCGCCAATTTTTGTCTTATAATAGCTTGTATTATAATACAAGTATTATTGTATAATAATATACTATTTCAGAGTTGCGTCGCTATTACAGCAAACCCGCAATGTGATAGATAAAAAGCTATAATAAATTATCAGCGAAATTGGAAAGTCATTAGTAATGCGAAAATTAATTTATATGGTATTTCAAGAACCCGGAGAAATAACAGTTCGAAGACTTTCAATGCGAAAGCTTCAATATTTGAGACGGCCAATCAGTAAATAAAGTAAAAAAAAGATAAAAATGCTCCTAGAACGGTAAAATCAAGATTTATAGTTAGTTGGTTTCTTTTCTATTTATTATATTTCATATCTATATGTATATCTATAATAAATAGATTTAATTTCTTATTTAGAATATGACAAATAGTTGTGCTTTTTAAAAAGATTTCAGTTTTAGAATTTTAAATACGTTTAAGATATTTTTTTGCATGCAGTCGGTTATCTTTTTATTGATTTTGCCTGCAAAAATAAGTTCTAAATACAGTTTTTAAGGCGGTTCCTGGTACAAACATATAGTACGAAATTATAGTACGAAAAATACGTTTCCTTGACATAGCTCCTTTAACTGCATCAATGATGTTTATATATATTTTTTGTGTTAACAAATCAAAACTTAAAACTAATTTGTTTTAACTATTTACTATAAAAATAAATATGAACGATTGTTACATAAGCAATTGAGCTTATAATATCACGAATTCGATTTAAAATTTTAAAAAATTTGATTTTTTTGATTATCTAAAAATCTCGAAAATAATTGTGTCGCTAGAAAGAGAAATAGTTTTAATTGTATTGCTGGTAAAGGTCTTGTGGCTACATTCCATAATTTGAAATCTCTGCTTTGAATTTTGAAGATGCATTAAGACCAGATCAACTGTCTGTAATCACAAAACAACAAGTAGGCGTGAAACCGTCTTTTATAACCGTTTCAGAGAACTAAAATAATTTCATTAAAAGAATGCATTATCTTTTCCAGTTGTGGATTCATATATTATTTTCAAAAAGCGCGTAATTTAACTAGTTTTACTACCAACTAAAGTTTTTCGGAGATATTGAAGTTATGTAAAAATGATTGGCATGACATGATGGGCATGACAACCGGGCATGAAGGGTGAATTAATTAAATACCTCCTTTGTTTAAGCCGTGAGCTTTCGACAATCATTTATTGTTTTCTTGCGAGGCTTAGCTACACATACAGAGAGTAAAAATCCTACAATACCAAGTACGATAAACTCGCAACCGGATATGTGTAAGGGGCTACTCGGAGAAAAACTAAAACATGAACATCTCGCAAAAATCTTTTACGATATAACCTACTACCCCTTCACCGCCAGAACGGCTTGACAGAGCCATAGAGAAATATCTGTTTCTCTATCGTCTCGCTACAGGTTAATTAATTAATACGCCTGGCTGCTTTCCCCCAAAAAACAACCAATTTTAGTTTACCTAGTTTAGTAATTAGTAATTCAACTACAATTTAACTCGCAGTTAAATTTAATTAAATTAAAGTTTGGAAAAGTCGTTACGCAGAAATATGAAAATTTGAATGAAAAGTTTGGTTATAGTGCTGTTTCGGTGTCGGCTGAAATATAATAGTGTATTATTTGACGAGCACGTAATGCAGGGCATAAATTAGGAGCATGAAGTTTATACACGCGCAGTAGGCAAGTGTATAAAAATACGCCCGTTTTGTGCGAGTCAAATATGACGTTTTATCTACGACACATACAACCGTATTATATCAAATATTTTAAATGTATTTGTTAGTGGTGGCGATGCGAACTGTCAATCAACTGTCGACCACGTAGGTGTTGAGTATTGACAGTAGCATCTAATAACTATGACAGATCATTACTCAAATGATCTGTCATAATTATTAAATGCTACTGTAACTTAGTAGCTCATAGTAAGTGATTCAAAAAATCTATCATCATCAGTCAAAACTACTGTCATCATAATCATAAGCGTGTGCCATGATTCTGTAGTCATAGGTTTGTATATAATGAACTTATGATATGTCAGTTGAAGATAAAATCTATTAAACCAGCTTACGGATCGGCAGTTGAGGACAGCTGAACTAGACCGTATTGTAAACTACTGGTTTCTTTTTAAACTATATTAAAAAACACAAGTTTCTTACTTAAAATGACAATTGCTTCTAAAAAAATGCGAAAAAAGATTTTTTCTACTTTGCGTTCGTTATGAACTCATAACGAAACCGGTTTCGGTTTCGTTATGAAACACTAGGTCACAAACATTTGGTAACTTTTAGTTTTCTAAGATTAATGATATTGACGTCAAGTGTTAGATAAGGCTGACATCTCAATCGCTATTTGTGAGTTTTACTACAACTACCAACTGTTGAATATGAAACTACTCTAGATTGTAAGATGACAACAGCAATTTTCGAAATGTATGTAAATTTAATGTCGCAAAGTAGAAAAAATATAATATAAAGTATATAACACTCGTTTTATAAGACGTACTGACGCACTCGTTCCATTTGGACACTCCTCGCTACGCTCGTCATGCCCAAAACTACTCGTGCGACAATTTTTGTCTTATAATAATAATAATATTAATAATAATAATAATATTCATTTATTGTCCAACAGACTGATCCAATTACAGGACAATACAACAATACAAATGACAAAATACAACTTAACAACTAAACCAATGTAAATATAAACTACAAAACAAACCAACACATGACAATGTTTAAATATCAAATATGTTCACAAGTCACATCAGCTGATTATTTAGATTCCTGGCCATATGAATCATCGGAGACTTCAGCAAAATGTTAGTGCGCACCCTTGGGACAAAAAAGGGATTATACTGACGTGCATTTAGGCGCGGGACCACAAACCCAACTTGGGATAACAAGACTGGCGGTGCATGGGGTTGTCGCTGTTAATACAGTTAAAGGGATTCTTTAACTGTATTAATTAACTATAATTTATAATAAATATTCAAACAACCGACTAAAATAATGTGTTAGTACGATGTTTTACTGTTTATTCTTAAAATGTCCACTAATTTAAATAGAAAAAGTTTTTGCAATCACAATCTGCAAAAATTCATCAAAATTCTAGCTTAATTTGAAGCCCATAAGAAATTATACTACTGAAGATGTCCGAGGGAAACAAAACGTTTTTCGAAAAATCGTTTTACAGATGTAGCAATGAGAAACATTTTTTACTTATGAGATTGGGCTGTAATCTTTCAAAAAGCACAAAAACAAAAAACACAACACTCATGATCGAGACAGCTCTGTGAAGGGGTGTAAAACAAGCTGTTATACTTGCTGTTATACTATACGAGTATATTTCAAAGATTTTATTTTAGTCTACTTCTATTACTTTACATTTTTTAGAAAATCGCCGCAAAAACATACAGAAAAACCACTTTTTGAGCTAAAAAATTAAAACCTTCATATACCAATCCCATGACAAATTCGAGAGTAAAATTAGTTCAGCACTGCAAACAGCGGAACCAAAACTACCAGGCGTTCAGTTAAAAAGTAAGGTTTCAGTAAAGTAAACTTTCATTTAAGCCTTCTTTATTCTATTTGTATTTTTTAAGATTTGTCCGCAAATAAGTTAGATTGCCATGCGCATCTTCAAATTTGAATCGGTCTGTAAACAGTTACTGTCTTCTGGGCTATATTGTGTTTGATCTATTATAGCAAAGGGCGCAACATTGCAACAGTTCATCCGACGAAAACAGATCATCCGGCCATGCATCCATGTCTGACACAAGCAATGGTTCACCGAAAGCTCTGCCAAATGCAGGAGAGAGGCTTACGACTGGTGTGGTACAAAAACCCGCCCGGACAAGGAATACAGCTCAGCATAGTAGGTCCAGGCATAGAGCAACACCAGCCAGAGTGAGTTTATAGTTAAAACCACACGAAAATTATAGTTTAACTACTTTTCTGTAGTTGCAGGTGCCATGGACAGGAAACGGTGGTTTAGAAGACATAAAACTAGCTCTTCAACAGTTAACCATGAGGTCCCACACCTCAACAAGTACATATTCCAGTGTCAGCGCTGGATCGGAATCATCAGAGCCGGCGATGCGACGGCTGATGAGACATTCTTCACTAGAGACCATCAATACAAACATCACCAGCGCTGACGAATTTGTATGGGTGGACTCCCACAATAGATTAGTCGAACTGCAACATTTACCATGGACAAACCATTGCATTTTGAGGGTTCTCCAAACCGGACGTTGCAGGGAACATATGTCAAGGGTCAGCGTGGAGACAATTCCTAGATTATCCTATTTGTTGCAACGCGCTTTGGTGAGAATTGGTAGGGAGACACAACGCTTATCGTCGAATTTGGGCATCTGCACCAAACACGACGTTACTCTATCCTTTAGAATAGTATTATGTCCACCATTGGCCGACTCCTGCGTTAAAGCTTCTTTGCGAGCTGCAGCTATGCTGGCTATGGCTGGTGATAGCACCTTGAGGCAAAGTAAGTCTACCAGGGCTGGATTGCAGTTGCATGTTGGAAGATTTCACCGTTGGATGAGTGATGTCAAATTAGCTCGGTTCATACATGAGTGAGTTGTGCCTAATCTAGAACTGGATAGTTAGTAATGTGTTCTTCTTATAGATACGCTGCTGTATACTTATGTGCTGGACTTGAAAATTTACTGGAGGAGATATTGCTTCAATGCCTTCCTAGCGATTCCGACGTTACGCTAACAGCTACCCTGTTAGAACATGCCATAGCTAACAACGGAGATCTATGGGGTTTGTTGCAACCATACGCGCATCTAAACGCTGGAAGGATAGCTTCTGGTGCTTTGGCTTTGCCACGATGGGCGTCGGTTTCCAGTGTTGGATCCAGTAGGGACTCTGGAAGAGGGTCGGGACCTCCAGAACCATCCCTCATGACCACTTGCGTGGGGTCTTTAACCGAACTACAAGACTTGATCAGCAGGATGCATCCCAGAATTCCATTGTGCCCAAGAGCTGTTAGGGCTTTGTTCTATTTCATGAGATGCTCACAGTTGGAACATGGGGAACAAGGAGGAAGCGCAGTACAGGTACGGACTTATATTTAGTTATGTAACAGACGAATATTCGATACATTTTTAGGAATTATGTTATGAGAGGGCTTATGTGGTACTACCGCCATTGGTTGAATGGCTGCGTGTGGCCACAGCACATGGTGAACACAGATACGCAGCCATCTTAGACAAAGACGATATCATGCAATCAGCAAGGCTATTGCTTCCCGGTGTAGACTGCCCAGTGAGGCCTTTCGGTGAAGAAGCTGTTAGGGTGAGGAAGTTTACTGGATGTGATGAAGACCACATTGAAGCTACTCGTCAAATTCATGTACGCAAGTTATCATCAGTCTGTCTGATGGTATTAATCATGATGGTTTTAGGTTGAACTAGCGTTTAGGCTGATGTTAACAGGAAGACCTGAGTTGATTCAGCAAGCCATAGCACTGTTACCAACGACAACCAGACTGGACACTTTAGACCAGCAAGGTCACTCGGCATTGATGCTTGCTGTCATAAATAACGACGATATAACTTTAAGCGTATGTTTTCTTCAGTTTTAGTGTATTTATGTTGCTAAAACTTGGTGTTTTAGGCCCTGCTGGATGCAGGAGCTTCTGTGGACACTGAAACTCCAATCAGTGGAACCGTGGGTTTCTCAGCAATTAATGGAGAAACGCAACATTGGACGGCGTTGTCATATGCGGTAGCTAAAGGCCACACAAGATGCGCTAGGTTGCTGTTAGAAAGAGGTGCAAGTGTCGAAGGGGGCGCTCAATTATCTGAAGAAAAATGTACTTTAACACCACTACAGGTAAGGTCGCAAATCTGTTTCGTTCTTTCTTCACGTATTTTGTTTTCCAGCTTGCTTGTAGCTCAGGCAATGGAGATTTGGTTTCGTTACTACTGGCTCATTCTGCTCACCCGTTTCTCTCAACGCAAATCAAGGACACCTTATGTTATTCGCAATCAGCTCAAAGAGGATGTTACAGCGCTATATCCGTGGCTGCAGCTCATGGACAAAGGGCCGTGTTGCAGAAATTGCTATCGCAACCAATGACTTCGGCGAATAAAGAAGTTTTGTCCTTGGAAGAAATGCTAGCTGAGGGAACAGCAACGAATAGATCCAGTCCTCCTAACACGGCTCCTCAGTTTAGTAAAACGCAGATCAAAGCATTACAAGAAGCCATGTACCATAGCGCGGAAAACAATCACCTAGATATAACAGTTGAAATAAGATCCTTAGGTGTGCCATGGACTCTCCACTGCTGGATGCACTCGTTGAGCGCTGCTCACGAGGCAAGGTTGGACTGCGTGATAGATCAGTTGCTTCAAGACTTCTTGCAAGTCTGTCCTGATGATTACAGCTCGCAATTTGTCCAGGAATGCTTGCCGTTACTCTTCAACATATTCCGGTATAGTAAAGTAGGTATTTAGGATGATTTTATGAGGATTTGGTGACATGTACTTATTTGTTTAGAAGGAAGGGACGACTTTGTTGTTAGCTGATATCTTTTCAACTTGCTTTGGATGGGAGGCTATCAAACCAATCCAAGAATGCGTTTTGACCAACCCCACTGGATCGAGGATCGACCCTAAATACGTCAACAACCCAGAATTAAGTGATGTCACGTTTAGGGTTGAAGGCAGGTTGTTTTACGCGCATAAAATCGTTCTCGTGACGGCTAGTCCAAGGCTACGAGCGATGCTGAGTTCGAAGTTATGTGAAGGCGGCTTACCAACTGTTCAGATTAATGATATAAGATACCATATCTTTCAGGTAATGATGTGACTTGCGGTGAATTGATGTTTTACTTATCCTTTTTTAGATTGTAATGCAATTTTTGTACCAAGGAGGTTGTCAAACTTTAGAGCCAGCACCGGAGGACATCCTGGAGCTTATGGCAGCTGCAAACTTCTTCCAATTAGATGGATTACTGCGGTATTGTGAGAGTAGATGCGCGGCGATGTTGGCTTTGGATAATGTGGTCTCGATGTACATTCATGCGAAGGTTTATAACGCTCTGCAATTGTTGGAGTACTGTCAAGGATTTTTACTACAGAACATGGTCGCTCTTTTGACGTACGACGATTCCGTTAAGCGGTTATTATTTGCGAAGAAATTACCGAATCACGATGTGTTGGGCGGTCTCTTGCATACTTTGCAAAATCGCATTAAGGCCAGACGTAACCAGAGTAATTGTAAATTGCAGTCTGGTAAATTGAGCAAATAAAAATACTTTACCTGGCGAGGTTCTGTTTGTTGTATATAGTACGGCTTTTCTTTATTATTTGTTGTTCTTGTCAGTGCAATTCGTTTTCTTTTTTTTAATATTATAACGGCACTGAGTATGATTTGTTTTCTATTTATATATTTATGTTTTTTAGCCATGTTGTATACCTATATTGCTGAATAAAGTAATTGTATTATAAACCGTCTTAAGGGTTTTATTCAATCTTTTCTGTACTGCGAGTATTGTATAGTATGACCAAGAGTTGATACGAGTTAAATTGACGGGGCAGTAAAATTGTGACTTAGAAGAAAGAATACCCAGAGTTTCATACACCATGCAGTAATAATGTAAAATATGTACACAAGAATAACTAGGCTAAGAACACACAGCAATGCAAATATACTAAGCGGTTACTTTGGAACCATAGGAAAAGAGCTGACCAAAATTCTAACCTATAAGCCTTGTATGGAACAACCACAATAAACAGCAAATGCATTCCGGGGCATTACGGGTTTAGATGGTAATTACGGATTTAGATGATTTTCTTCAACATAGAAAATTATCAATATTATACACGCATTTGCAATTTTGAAAAAGAAATTCGTAGAACTCATTAACCGGGAGAATCATGCTTTCGCGGTCTAAGTTTGGAATTAAGTAGATTATATGTTACAAACCTGTTGATATGCCGATTCCCAATATAGTGTTTTTCGCTTCATCCCAATATCTGAATGTTTGTAAAAGATTTAGGTTTAATGTTCAATAACGTGAACTTTAACAGATTGTAATTTTGTTTTCGGCATAGACCAATTTATCAAGAGTATCATAACTATCATAAGCCTTGGATTTAGAAGAAAATGTTTATTACACCGGCACACCGGCAGAACGAAATTATTGTTCTGGTGGTCTAACTTTAAGACCCTGTGGAGAAATGCAGGATTTTGGTGAGGTCCTATGCAGCACCGGATTTAGGACTGTGGGGGCCCCTGGGCTAAAAAGCTGTGGGGCCCTAGGCAAAAAGAGCTGTGGGGGCCCCTGGGCACAAAACTTGTGGGTCTAGGAAAAACGCAGCAGTGACCATTAAACATATAAGCACATTACTTGATGACATGATTTTGCATTGTAAGCACGTAAAATGGCAAATATACTTCGCCACTTTTGACAACTTTTTAACACTCGAACGGCGGACGCTGAGATTTCGGCAAGGGGGGGGGGAGGTAAATAATAATATAATATTTTGTGAATAGTAGAAAGTTGAAATAAATTTACATCCTAACTAGTTATTCCATCACCGTTGCCAACATAGAAACAGGTACAAGAAAATAAACTTGAAGCTTGCTTTCTTATTTTATTTTAAAGTTCTTTTTTAAATTTTTTTATTATTATTATTATTAATACTTTTTTTTTTTTTTTTTTTTTGGTGGATGTTGCCCTGTGCACAAAGCCAGTGGCTTTGTCTGTGCGGCAGTCGGGGAGACGGAGTATTTGAAAAATCCCCTGCCTAACCTGGGCTTGAACCCTGGACTTGTGAGTGGAAGGCATTCGCCTTATCCACTCGGCCACCTCCGCTTCAACTAATTGAAATAACGAAGATAACATGTCATAGGTCCCAATAGCATAGTTAGTGGTTGATACAGAAATAAGAAAGAACAATCTTTTATTGTATAAAACTAACCAAAATACATGTTCTATCCAACCGTTTTTGTTTTCACTAATTTCCAATAATTTTTTTTTTTTAATTGTCGGTGGGTTTTCTGTTGTTTACTATTTATTCATAGTGTAAGCCTTCTTATAGATTTAACGTCTAAAAATATGAGTTAAACATAAGTTTTCAGTAACAATAAAGTTAATAATTGTTTTTATCTACGACTCACATATAATAAGTTCATTGCATACGTATCTCTGACTGTATAATACCCATCATTATACGCGCCAATGATTATAATGACACTAGCGTTGTATAATAATGACAGTTCGTTCAAATAATGACCTCATTATTTAAACGAACTGTCATTATTATACAACGCTAGTGTCAAAGTCTGCCAAAACCTACGTGGATGACAGTTATTTGACAGTTCGCCTCGCCATCATTGACAACCACATTTCAAATATTTTGCATAAATTGGAATTTATGAGTCGTAGATAAAACGTCGTATTTGACTCGCACATAACGGATATAAATCGCTCGCATGATTACATGAATCGCTCGCCTACGGCTCGCGTGTAAACTTCATGCTCGCGATTTATAATTTATATCCTTAATTATGTGCTCGTCAAATAATATACTATTATTTGGATCGAAACTCGATAATAACAATTCTCAGTTTTGTATTATGTGGAGTAGTTCTGGTTGTTTTCAGTTTTCAGTGAACTTTTTCTTTTAACTATTTTTTTACCAAATTATGCAAAATGTGCTGCATTTCTATAACTAGAAATACAATTTTACTCATAAATTCCATTTTATGCAAAATATATTAAATGTATTTGTCAATGATAGCGAGGCTAACTGTCATCCACGTAGGTTTGGACAGACTTTGACACTTGCGTTGTATAATGATGACAGTTCGTTCAAATAATAAGGACATTATTTGAATGAACTGTCATTATTATACAACGCTAGTGTCATTTATAATCCTTGGCGCGTATAATGATGGGGGGGGGGTTATATAGTCATAGATACGTATGCATGTAAGAACTTATTATATGTGAGTCGTAAATAAATATAATTTTTTATTTTTTATTCATTTTGGCGCTCGTCCTAAGAACTCTGTGCAAAGCCATGTAAATTGTTTTTAATTTGTCCCATATATGAACATTTGTAAAGTTGTAAAATTTAACAACGTTAGATAATACTTAATACTCAAAAAGGTATCTATAAATACAAAGGAACAGTGAACCAGAAAACTAAATATGTGAGAAACACGAGATGAGGATTGATGATTTTTGCAATTATTTTTTAATAACAGGTAGATACACAATAGAAATTGGGTTACATATTAATATTACATATTACTTAAAAAATCTACGAACCTCGATATTCCAATTTCCAACCAAAACGCACCAGAAGGCAGCAAATTGGCATTATCTGATTTTAGTTTATTTCGAACAATATTTAAATACACGGACAATTATGAACTTGAAAACAATTAAACTCAACATCTTGAATTCAACAAATTCACAATTCCACAATTTCAAGGTAAACAGAAAAATTGTAATTAAAAAGATTAAATCAAATATAAATGTAAATATAATTTCGCTGTTACCAATATCTACACTACACTACAATGTCAAAGAAGGCTTTCACGGACAGAACTCAAATAAATATCATTGGTATGCTTACATATTATTGTTCATAATATGTAAGGTTTTGGCAACCCTGTTGTTTACTCCTTGATTGAACTGAATACTGGGCGCTGAATTGCACCATATTTCAATTGCATTTGTGGTTAACGGAAGCAGAGGCCGATTAAGGATGGTCGGGGCCCCTAGGCAAATTATATTTGGGGGCCCCCCAATAATTAAAACAAAAAAATCTGATGTGGCCAGGCACATGACTTTATCATACAATATATAAAATCAATACTTTAGCTGCATGAGAATCTATTTGATTGAGATAAATCGTAGGTATTGTCAATGCATCAGCATTTGACACTACCTACACTACGTCATTAGAATAAAGTTATTTATGTCACAAATGCTGAAAGTACGGAATAGCGCGACGAGCGGTGATGCGGCGCGTCACCGAAGGCGGAGTGTCGCCGTCGCATGTGAGCGAGTCGCGCTATCTAGTTTTTGGCAGGAGCGACATCAACGTTTATTGTGTTGCTTTTTAAGAAATACGTATTTAAAAAAAATAAATAAATGATTTCTGTATAGTAAATGAAACGTCAAGTTTAAAGGTGCGTTCCGATTGGTAGGTAATGGTAGCTAATGGCGGTGGTAGAATACGAAATTATAGTATTTCTTCCATATCGTGACAATGACACATATTAGTTTGCTTGTACATAAACATGAGTCACTAGCAATTTTCTATTGGAAATACTATAACGGCGTCTGCTACCACTGCCATTATCACTAATGAAAACGCACCTTAAAAAGGTAATTCAAATTCTGACAGATTTAGATTTGTTCATGACACATCACTACCAACATACTAAAATAAAACTACAATCATCGCTATACTTTATTTATAATTTTCGCAATTTATCGTTTTTTGAATTATATATAAAGACGGGTTGATATTTCTTATCAACAAACAATCAAATTGGTGACCTTATTTTATTTGAAATTTGTATTTTATAATTTGCCCCACTACAGCGGCAACGTTCCATAGTGGTTCTCCAACCTCTGATGAGATCAGCTGTTTTCGAATGTGACAACACAAAAAAATATTTGTCAAAATCCTGGCTACTATGTAATTTCATATCAATGCAGATGCGAAGGTCGGGCAAGTCAGCGGCGCAACTTCTGCAAAATGAAAATCATTATATCCATATTTTTTTGCTATTTTTTTGCTATTTTTCTACCAAAATATCGATTTTTTTGCTCTCATAGTTTTCGAGTTACCGAGGCGCCGCTGACGTGCCGGCAAGCCAGCGGCGCATTTTGGAAAAACAAATGAATTTGAAAAATCTAAGCCGTCAGTATTTTTTTGCTAATTTTTTGCTAATTTTTTATCAAAAAAGATTTTTTTTTGCTTTGTTGGTTTTTGAGATATAGGGGTGCGCCGCCGACGTGCCGGCAACCCAGCGGCGCATTTTGAAAAAAACAAATGAATTTGAAAAATCTAAGCCGTCAGTATTTTTTTGCTAATTTTTTGCTAATGTTTTACCGAATAAGATTTTTTTTTTGCTTTGTTGATTTTTGAGATATAGGGGTGCGCCGCTGACGTGCCGGCAAGCCAGCGGCGCATTTTGGAAAACAAATGAATTTGAAAAATCTAAGCCGTCAGTATTTTTTTGCTAATTTTTTGCTAATTTTTTACCAAAGAAGATTTTTTTTTTGCTTTGTTGGTTTTTGAGATATAGTGGTGCGCCGCTGACGTGCCGGCAAGCCAGCGGCGCACTATGTAAAAACAATTACTTTTTCATGGCTTGTTTCCTAATCTAAAATATTTTCTTGGGCATAGAAATAAATATGTAACTACGTATAAGAAATGTTTTTTATTATGTAATTGATTTATGGGCAAAACTTATTAACGTTTATTTTAAGCTGTGTACATAATCATTGCCGGTGATACAATTTTATCGCAAGTAGTAGGTAATTTTTGTCAAATGGAACACCTATGTAATAATACACCACTCAATAGTATATCTTGTGCTCTATCATTCAATATTGTGGTTTTATATACTTATTTTCTACCTATACCTATCCTCTATAATAAATTATAGATAACAAAATTAAAACAAGTTTCTCGGAAATTTGCTTCACTTCTTACATGGGAATTTTGGCTGGCCAATAGTGCAGTTTTATTTTAATAATTTATACTCTTATATGCTGAACTTTTGTTAATATGAATTCATAAAATTTACCGCTGTACATGCACGAAGATACAATCTGTCAGCACCTAAACATCCGTCAACATATCAAGGCCTGCTAATTCAGCATCAGCAACATTAAAATGAATTTTAAAAAAGGTTAGTATGAATATCTCAAGCACCACTGACGATAGGAATTATGTATCAATTAATCTACAGGATACTTATTTAAAAAAAATAGTTTTGAATGTTGAAGGCTGCAACATTTGAGTTGTAAATTTTGAACATCCTGCATGCATGCAAATATTTTCTGTCCGTAGCGCGAATGGCCATCCACAACCTTTTTTATATGGAAGAATCGAATATAATGACTTCTTACGGCTACTGAGTAAGGAGTCGTTGGCACCCACGTTCTCCAATGATAATCAAATACGAGTGCCAACCACTCTTACCGTTACCCTACCTTGCATCTAACGTGGGGCACCTTGTATATCTGGAAAACTAACAAGGCAAAAAAACTTTTTTGGTTAAAAATTAGCAAAAAAATCTGATGTGGCCAGGCACATGACTTTATCATACAATATATAAAATTAATAGTTTAGCTGCATGAGAATCTATTCTATACAGATAAATCGTAGGTATTGTCAAAGCATCAGCATTTGACACTACCTACACTACGTCATTAGAATAATAGTTATTTATGTCACAAATGCCGAAAGTACGGAATAGCGCGACGAGCGGTGATACGGCGCGTCACCGAAGGCGGACTGTCGCCGTCGCATATGAGCGAGTCGCGCTATCTACTTTTTGGCAGGAGCGACAGCAACGTTTATAGTGTTGCTTTTTAAGAAATACGTATTTAAAAAAAATAAATGATTTCTGTATAGTAAATGCTAGGTTGGTACCACTTTGACGAAAGGTGTGTTCCGATTGGTAGATAATGGTAGCTAATGGCGGTGGTAGAATACGAAATTATAGTATTTCTTACATATCGTGATAATGACACATATTAGTTTGCATGTACATAAACATGAGTCACTAGCAATTTTCTATTGGAAATACTATAACGGCGTCTGCTACCACTGCCATTATCACTAATGAAAACGCACCTTAAAAAGGTAATTCAAATTCTGACAGATTTATATTTGTTCATGACACATCCCTACCAACATACTAAAATAAAACTACACTCAGCGCTATACTTTATTTATAATTTTCTCAATGTATCATTTTTAGAATTAGATATAAAGACGGGATGATATTTCTTATCAACAAACAATCAAATTGGTGATCTTATTTTATTTGAAATTTGTATTTTATAATTTTGCGCACTACAGCGGCACGTTCCATAGTGGTTCTCCAACCTCTGATGAGATCAGCTGTTTTCGAATGAGACAACACAAAAAAATATTTGTCAAAATCCTGGCTACTATGTAATTTCATATCAATGCAGATGCGATCGATCTCGATCAAATAGAATTTGCTCTTGAATTTGCTCTTAATTTTACCAAAAAATGTTATAGGCATAAATTATTCAAAATTTCCTCTACTTTAATTTATTAATTAACTATTTTGTCGAAATTACAGAAATGGCGGCTCATTTCCAAAATCCTTGAAAAAGGCTTAGAATAAACTAAAAAGCTAAACTATTAATTTTACCAAAAAATGTCATAGGCATAAATTATTCAAAATTTCCTGTGCTTTAATTTAACTATTTTGACGAAATTACAGAAATCGCGGCTGATTTCTAAAATCCTTGAAAAAGGCTTGGAGTAAACACCCAGTTCCTTTGGACCCTTTTGAACCAAAAACACATACACACACACACAGACATCTTTTTGTACCTTGGTCAAAAATGTTCAGGGGACCCAAAAAGACCTATTTCCGCTAAAATCCCATTTTTTTTTTCGGCACGATTACAATACTTTACATACTGCGTATGATAAAGTAAAAATACTAACTGCTTACTTTTCCCAATTCATTTGTTTTTCCAAAAGGCGCCGCTGGCTTGCCGGCACGTCAGCGGCGCACCCCTATAACTCAAAAACCAACAGAGCAAAAAAAATCTTTTTTGGTAAAAAATTAGCAAAAAAATACTGACGGCTTAGATTTTTCAAATTCATTTGTTTTTCCAAAATACGCCGCTGGCTTGCCGGCACGTTAGCGGCGCACCCCTATATCTCAAAAACCAACAACGCAAAAAAAAATCTTTTTTGGTAAAAAATTAGCAAAAAAATAGCAAAAAAATACTGACGTCGTAGATTTTTCAAATTCATTTGTTTTTCCAAAATGCGCCGCTGGCTTGCCGGCACGTCAGCGGCGCACCCCTATATCTCAAAAACCAACAAAGCAAAAACAAATCTTTTTTGGTAAAAAATAGCAAAAAATTAGCAAAAAAATACTGACGGCTTAAATTTTTCAGATTCATTTGTTTTTCCAAAATGCGCCGCTGGCTTGCCGGCACGTCAGCGGCGCCTCGGTAACTCGAAAACTAAGAGAGCAAAAAAATCGATATTTTGGTAAAAAAATAGCAAAAAAATAGCAAAAAAATATGGATATAAGGATTTTCATTTTGCAAAAGTTGCGCCGCTGACTTTTCACGACCCCAAAAAGACCTATTTCCGCTAAAATCCCAATTTTTTTTTCGGCACGATTACAATACTTTACATAGTGCGTATGATAAAGTAAAAATACTAACTGCTTACTTTTCCCAATTCATTTGTTTTTCCAAAAGGCGCCGCTGGCTTGCCGGCACGTCAGCGGCGCACCCCTATAACTCAAAAACCAACAGAGCAAAAAAAATCTTTTTTGGTAAAAAATTAGCAAAAAAATACTGACGGCTTAGATTTTTCAAATTCATTTGTTTTTCCAAAATACGCCGCTGGCTTGCCGGCACGTTAGCGGCGCACCCCTATATCTCAAAAACCAACAACGCAAAAAAAAATCTTTTTTGGTAAAAAATTAGCAAAAAAATAGCAAAAAAATACTGACGTCGTAGATTTTTCAAATTCATTTGTTTTTCCAAAATGCGCCGCTGGCTTGCCGGCACGTCAGCGGCGCACCCCTATATCTCAAAAACCAACAAAGCAAAAACAAATCTTTTTTGGTAAAAAAATAGCAAAAAATTAGCAAAAAAATACTGACGGCTTAAATTTTTCAGATTCATTTGTTTTTCCAAAATGCGCCGCTGGCTTGCCGGCACGTCAGCGGCGCCTCGGTAACTCGAAAACTAAGAGAGCAAAAAAATCGATATTTTGGTAAAAAAATAGCAAAAAAATAGCAAAAAAATATGGATATAAGGATTTTCATTTTGCAAAAGTTGCGCCGCTGACTTTTCCCGACCCAGATGCGACCGATCTCGATCAAATAGAATTTGTTCTTGAAGCTAAACTATTAATTTTACCAAAAAATGTCATAGGTATAAATTATTCAAAATTTCCTCTACTTTAATTTATTAATTAACTATTTTGTCGAAATTACAGAAATGGCTCCTCATTTGCAAAATCCTTCAAAAAGGCTTAGAATAAACTACCAGTTCCTTTGGACCCCCTTCAACCAAAAGCTTTTCAGCTCTAAGTTTGGTAACAAAACTTCTAAATATGAACTTTCGTTCCGATACCTTTAGTAGTTTCTCCGGAATCGTCGCCACAAAAATCGTTTACACACAGACATACATACACACAGACACACACACACACACACAGACATTTTTTTGTACCTTGGTCAAAAATGTTCAGGGGACCCATAAAGACGTATTTCCGCTAAAATCTCAATTTTTTTTTTCGGCGTGATTACAATACTTTATCTTACTGCGTATGATAAAGTAAAAAGGAGGTAGCAATTTTTGTCTGCGTGGTAACGAAAAAACAGAGTTATAATAATAATACTTCATATAAGTAATAACAGTTATAATGGTTTACAGGTAATAAATTATGTTCTTACAAATTTATTTGGCGAATTTTAGAATTTGCAAATTTTAAATTATTTATAATGTCATCAAACTTTATATTTTTGGCAAACTCATGTTCGAAAGAAATTAATGATAAAGCGTTTAAATATCCCTGGCACATGACCGCCCTCTTTTGATTTTTTATTAATCTCATCTTAGAAAAAGATCGTTCACCTTCACATACTCCGCAAGCCAATGTCAAATATAATCGAATTGCGATGCTCACATTTGGATAGCATTTCATGACTAAAATTTGCTTAAATATGTCCACGCTATTTGTTTCCGTATTGCTATTTTCTTTGATGTAAAGCGCGACATGTTGATGAAATTGTATTAATTCATTTTGCAAAAAGATCTTCCAGATCGTTTGGATATTTAGCTGCTAGTTCTTTAGCGGGTTGTTGTTTGCGTTGTATATTCAAATTCTAATAGTCACACAGAAAGGAAAAGTTAGCGTATTTTTTTCGTATGCATCAGAACGCTTTACCATTTCTGCGATTAGACTGTCGCAAATAGTTAAATATTTTTCAATTTTGAATCGTCTTTTGCCAAAATATTATACTGGTATGTGGAATATCAGATTCATCTGCGCAAAACTTCGCTTTTACTTTGTGTTTGTTCACTTGTCGGTAGACCCAGATCCACTTCATTCAAATTTTTGATGGATTCCAAAATGTATTTTCCTTTCAATTCATATTCGTCAAAATTTTCTCGTATTTGTTTAAGATATCCTATTAAGCGTTTTAAATGATCTGCTACGTCCTTCAATATTATTGTTTCTCTTTGGAATATGTTATTCACCTTATCGATTCGTTCTAAAATATTGTACCAAAATACGCATAGTATACAGGTTTCTAATTCACATAATTTCTTCAAAATAATTGCTGCATAACTTCTTTCTAATTCACATAATTTCTTCAAAATAATTGCTGCATCACTTCTTGTGTCGCAGTTTTGTTCAGTATCTTCCGCTAACATTTTTAAAAATTGTATGATAGAGACATAATTCGAATTTCAAGATCTAACTGCATCAAATCGCGCAGACCTCTCGTGTCGGACAGGGATTTAACCATAAAAGGTCGATTTTCGCTTACATTATTTAAGCGAATTTGTTCCTTTAATAAATTCCATCTGTAGGTAGATCCAGATACAAAGTTATACAGTTTTTGGATAATCCCAAAAAATCACCTGGCCATTTTTTTATATAAAGCGTATCCAACCCCTTCTTGGTAGATCAAATAGACCAACTCATAACTGATTTTGAACGAGACGCGCTTTTTTCATGGGTTGAAAGGCAAATTCCTGGGATTTTCCAGTCATTAACGCCAACTATTAGTTGGTCACAACTCGAAGAAAACAACTTGCAAAACCCGCAATACACCATTTTTGTCTTTGGTGAAAAACTAACCAGGAAAGATCAATTTCTTCGCCATTGAGAATTTTGCGTTTGAAAAATGTTTTGAAATGAACCGTTGAACTCATCCAATTATTTGGTTTATCGTTTCACTATCATCAAAATCAATATTTTGTGGAATTTAACCTTTTTGCCAGTTAAATAAAATGCAGGGTTGCAGTGGTTCCAAAGTAGTTTTTATTATGTTTTTCTAGCTACCGGTTTCGAGATAATCTCGTCTTCAGGCCCCAACGTCAAATTGTTACACGATGCGTGATTTTTGTAGGTTATGTTTCACTATTCTATACATCTTTATATTGTTATTCTTGTAAATCTATTTTATGTGATTAGTTTGCATACATATGGAACTAACCTTTTTGAATAAAATATTGAATAAGCTGTTCTTGCTCACAATTATTCCACTCAGCAGGGTCATTATTTGGAAAACACGATCGGTCACCGTTTGTAAAGCACTTTCGTGTACATTATTATCATTGAGTACACATTTTTCTTTCTCCTTACAATATTCAGCATTAGAACCCGAGCTAGGTAAAGAAGGAGGTTATTTAATGGGTACGGTAGGAAGCGCGCTATTCAAGACTTATTTGTAAGAAAACGCAATTAATGTTTAGCAAAAGAGTTTTCCTCGACAATAATCAAAATATTAAATATATTTATATATTTGTAGAAGACAGTAATCTTTAAAACGCCGTGGAAACATGTCTTGGTCGGGGGCCCCCAAAGCCCGGGGCCCCTAGGCACGTGCCTCATTGCCTTATGGGTAATCCGCCTCTGAACGGAAGGTCAGATATTTTCAAAAATTATGCATGCTCAATGCTTCGAAAAATATTTCTGACTGCGAGACCGTTCATATTTATTTAACGTTACCACCATAATACCAGATCACAATACAATACCGGACAAAAACGTAAACAAAATATCGAGTACGGAATATAAAGGAGGTACCGGTATTTGAAAATATCGTAACGTATCGAACATCCCTACTATGAAAGGGTCAATCCATCTGAAGTGGTCCAGAGGTGGTCGCTTGACCATTTCAGAAAAAAATCATTTTTTTGTAATGAATTTGCCTATATTCTGGGAGTACAAAACCATATTTTTTTTAAAATTATTTTACTCCGTTCAGAAATGGCGCCCAGTTTTGTGTCAGCGAATCCGACATTTTTGAGTTTGGTATGTGTTTGCGTTAAACGAAATAACTTTCTTTGAAATTGTCATAGAGAGTTGAAATAAAAACCACTCGATTAAGCACATTCCAAGCTATCTGTTAGGTATGTAATGCATAGAGTTTACGCTTAATTTCCGTTTAAAAAAATATCTAAAATTTACTTACGATAGTCCATTTGGAGGCGTTTTCATGATTTTTTTTAGACATGAAGGGGTACTTAATTTGTCCATTCAATATTTTTTAGTTATAACCTTGTATGCAAAGGGCTTATAACAAAAAAATATAGCTTTCTTACTCCTTCTCCCTATTGATGACACGCTATTGAAATATCAAAATTTCTTATTTTTACGATGTTTAATGTCACATATCTCTGATGGGACCATGCCAAAAAATCTGAAACTTTCAAAATTATTTCATCGTTTTATAAGGTTTAATAATAAATAAAAACATTCTTGTGTATTGCACTGTGTTTGCAATAACAGCCCTTTAAAATGAGAGAAAAATCACATGACGGTAACACAAATTTTATTAAAAATTCTCAGTAAATACAAAACAAAGCATACTATTCATTACAATTATGTCATTTTTTACAAAAGGGACATAGGCTAAGTGAACTTCATACGTTTCTGAAGTTGATATGACGTAATATATTATTATACCTTCTGTTGGTTGAGGAGAGAATTTGTGAAAATTTCTAATTCCTTTTATCTGTTTGGATCTCTGAAATCTATCATAAAATGCGGTTTTGTGTTCTGAAACCTCTCTTTTGCCACTAAGATGTAGTTTACCCCTGGTAGGTGTCTATTACAAAAGGAGAACATATCTTCTACAATAAGGATTTGGTTATTAAGGGGTCTTTGAAGACTGGCTTTAGCCACTAGCCGCTTCGTTGTCCCCCTATACTGTCGCATGCGTTTTTCCAGGTGCACGTCCAAAAAAATGCTTGACAGATTTTGTTTTACATAATCAGTTAAATGTTTCTGAAAACAGTCAGGCTTCTGGCTCAGGTCATTAGTTAGCCTGTTAGAACAGGCTCACAACTAAGGGAGCGGTGGGGACAGTCCAGTAGTGGCCAACATTAACATATCGAATACATCTAAGCCTACTGGAACTATTTATTTATTTACATTATATTTTTATAGAAGCAGTAATATAACATATTCTTACTGATATTATGTGTATAGTAATATTTAGAAATACATATGTATGTTGTACAATCAAGTAATTATTCTATTATTTTAAGCTGAATAAAGTTAATAATATGTATGTGACTGTTTTCACATTTAACTGATTATATAAAACAAAATCTGTCAAACATATCAAAACTTATATATTTCTCGGATGGTGCAGCAAGTCAATACAAGAACAAAAAAACTTATCGTATCATAAAAAAGATTTTGGGTTAGATACAGATTTTTGGATCTGCACATGGAAAAAACGCTTGCGACGTTATAGGGGGGACAACGAAACGACTAGTGGCTAAAGCCAGTCTTCAAAGACCACTTCATTGCCAAATCCTTAATGTAGAAGATATGTACTCCTTTTGTAATGGACACCTACCAGGGGTAAACTACATCTTAGTGGCAAAAGAAGAGGTTGCAGAACACAAAACCCCTTTTTATGATAGATTTCAGAGATCCAAACAGATAAAAGGAACTAGAAGTTTTCACAAATTCTCTCCTCAACCAACAGAAGGTATAATAATATGTTACATTACATCGACTTCAGAAACGTATGAAGTTCACTTAGCCTATGTCCTTTTGTAAAAAATGACATAATTGGTATGCTTTGTTTTGTTTTTACTGAGAATTTTTAATGAAATTTGCTTTACCGTCATATGATTTTTCTCTCATTTTAAAGGGCTGTTATTCCAAACACAGTGCAATACACAAGAATGTTTTTATTTATTATTAAACCTTATAAAACGATGAATTAATTTTTAAAGTTTCAGATTTTTTGGCATGGTCCCATCAGAGATATTTGACATTAAACATCGTAAAAAGTAAGAAATTTTGATATTTCAATAGCCTGTCATCAATAGGGAGACGGAGTAAGTAAGCTATATTTTTTGTTATAAACCCTTTGCATACAAGGTTATAACTAAAAA